>JAHTLZ010003526.1:29312085-29474676 GCA_023846285.1 Phrynocephalus versicolor | reverse complement strand
AAAGAAAGAAAGAAAGAAAGAAAGAAAGAAAGAAAGAAAGAAAGAAAAGGCGGCCTCTGAAAAATGCAGACATTAAAGAAATTAATTTCTGGCTGGGACAAGAAACTATTAGTTTCTACCTTGGCTGGATCCTAGCATGTTTACTGGTGAGTAAATATACTCCCCAAATTAATGCAATTAGTGAGTCAACATCAGAGGATTGGGCTGCAGAACAACTCTCAGAGAGACTGGACCCTTTCCAAGGGGGGGAAATGCTTTCCCAGCACTGCCTTCTGGGATTTACCGGTAACTGCTTAAACATCAGAGTCTTGGGACACCTTCAAAACTAACATGTTTAATTTGATGGCAGTTCTCATTGACAGCGGCCTATGCACCATCAAGCCCAAGCCTACTGATCTCAGGTGGAGTGGTAAGGGTGGGTGGTTCTATTCTTCATTATCCTTCACTACAACTGGACCAGCACTTAATGGGGTGGAATGTACTTCTCAGGATGCCTTCCAAAAATAATTTTGCTCTCTTTTGGGGATAACCAAGTTGCTCTCGCTTTACACGCATCTTGCATCATCTGGGCAGGAACCAGAAGTTAAGATACTGTTGAACTACAAAACAAGAAGTAGTGAAATTGCCCAGATGTTGTTAAAGCAAGTCCCGGGGGCGTGAATATCGGGTTAAAACTGCTGTTCCTTCCCCCTTCCTCCCGCTCCCAGTGTAGTTAGTACTATTGATTTAGGTAAGGGGGCAGAACATTTTATCTCCTTTTTAGCAAAGAAATGGTAAACGCGGCGCGCGTGTGTATATGTATGAAGCTTATATTTTATCGTTTGCTTACACTGCCTCAGCAATGCGCTCTGGTGAGGGATATCACAATCAAGAACAGCAGCCAAGAAATCCACAAATAGAGGCATGGTCGTACAGGGGTGGAATAAACGTAGATATGCACCATGCATCGTATGTAGAGGATAAAAAAATAATTCATGAATCACTTCCACCCCTCAACACTTCAAGACGATTTCGTTTGCGGCCAATGAGAAGGATAGAATCCAGATCAGACTCGGCGCGGCCGGAAGAGCACCAACCCTGCAGCCCGAGGCTTCCTCTTCAAGTCTGATTTTTTTTAAAAAAAAATATTTTTTCACCCACTTCCTTCCTGCTTTTAACTGCCAAAGCTGAGCGCAGAGAAGGACCGCGAACGCAGACGCTAACCCCGGAGGGAGGGAGTAGTAAGCAAGTAAGACCGCGGTCTAAGTAAGCGTGCGCGCTGCCGCGAGGTGGGTGGTCTTGGTGTTGGGGGGGGGGGATGCCGGCTGAGTCAAGAGGAAGGCGGCCGGGAGGGGCGCACGGCGGCCAGTCGGGCACTTGCCAACCGTCCTGTCGGGCTTTCCATCTGCTCCGGGCGAAGGAAAGGCGATTAATCCCCGCCAGAAAAATGGGCACAGGAGCGCGTGAGAGGGCGGCCGAATCCAGTGGGCTTGGCCCCGTCCGAAGTAGAAGAAGGGAGTGCCCTGTAACGGTGGGGACAGAGCAGATGTCGGGGAAGCCTGCCTGCAGCTCTCTCTCTCTTTTTGCCCCAGCAACCTGTTTTGAGGCTAGCGAGGGCTGTGGCTATTCTGCCCCGGAGCGCCAGAGAGAAACAGCCTCCGTTACGGGTTTGCCTTTTTTTCCAGTGGAAAATTCCATTCCACTTCCGCTGCCAAAAGCGAGTTTTGTTATCATTCAAGTGAACTCTGGAGGCCCCTGGGCCCCATTTCTTATTTTTAGATGTGCATTGCTGCGCTGTTTGCTTAAGGAGGCAAGCTACAGGGCTGAGGCGCTGGCCTGGGTTGGCTTGCCTCTTGGGCCAGAGGAATGCTCTGTGTGTAGGCTGCTGGGGTTTGGGGTGTCTTTTTGGAATTAGTGCGTGTGTAAAGTCAGGCCCAAGACATTTTGAGGCCTGAGGCATAGTAGCAAAAGTCAAGGGAAATAGAAGTGCAGTGCCCAGGTAGCCAAGTCTTTCCAGCATGTGAGGCAGAAGATTCTTCCTTCCTGGCAGAAAAAAGCTCATACTGTATAAAAAGCTAACACTCCCCATTCTTGTCATCAAAATCTACTTCCTCAGATGGCTTTTTCTCTTAGGGTAATAGTAGGTCCTTCAGTTTCTGGAGTCAGTGACTTATCATGGTTTCTGTTAGCTCACAGAACATGGCTTTGCTGAAACTTTTCCACATTCCCCCCCTCTGTGTTCCTTGTGATGTGCTATGGCACTGAAAAAGGAATTCAGAAAGTTACCGTCTAATTAGACAGCTTGGAAGAATCTCAACATGTATCACATGCATTTCATAGGTAACCTTTCTTTTTTGCCCAACATAATATCTTTAAAAAGGCAAAAAAAAGTGGAAAGGAGAAATAGAAGCCTAAAATGTAAGGCTGCTAAAAGACTCCACAGTAAAGGAAGAAATTGAGCTGAGGCTCAAGGCTGAACAAAATAAACTGTCGCATCTTACCAAGATTTAGTGAAGGAATGGTCCAGTTGGAACTCTCCATGAGGAACATGTACCAAAACCCAGGTGCTGGAGCTGAGAAGCCTTGGTCATCCCGATGAGCTCCATAAGGCAGTGGACTGTAGAGAGAGAGGGCTTTGTGGACATATGTACACAATGAGAAGGCAGATTCATGTGGGAGAAGACCAATCCTTTAAGGAACCTGTTTCTAAAGCTCATTTGTAGAGTGCATAGGCAATAATTAATATCTGAAATTGGGTTACAACAGTCTTTAAAAAAATCTTAGCCCACAAAGACATTATTAAAGCTAGCAACAGTGAATGGACAAATATTAAAGAGGATCAAACACATGCTAGACTAAAAATGCAATGTGAAGCAGAGCACACTGATATGCAGGTATCATACTGGTATAATAAGCTTTTCTTCTTAATTATACATGCAGCAAGTTCTCAAGTTGACATAGCTTGTGCAAACCTTTGCAAATAAAGCCAAGGGACTCTTCCCCCTTCCCCCTCTGCTACTCCAGTTGGAAAGGAGCATGTGCATTTTGGTCACAGAAGGTTCAGAACAGGATGTGTTGACATAGTCCCCAGCCAAGCCATTGGGAGAGCTGATAAGAAAGTTACTCTGATGCACTCCTGCCTCTTTTAGTGGTCTGACTCCTGGCATTAAAACTGTCACACCATAAAGGCATTTTATGGTCTACCATAAACCAGTAAGGTTTATTTTTATAAGATACTCTTTACAGTGGACCCTTGTATAACAAACAGCTTGTATAACATAAACTTTGTATAACATAAAAATTCCGGAGATAGGGGAAATTTGCTTAACATAATCGCCTATGGGGAGAATCTGTACAACATAAAAATGGGATTACTCCGTTTTCAATGCATTCCTATGGGAATTTGTATAAAGGAAAATTTGCTTAACATAATTTCATTTGGAATGAATTAATTCCTTTATACAAGGTACCACTGTATTTTGTTTCATCTCACTCTGTGAACTTGCTAACCTTTATGGTTTTATCCTGAACTGAAAGAAAGAGATTTACTGTAGCTCATTACTAGCAGCTGGAAATTGAGTTACCTGTATCTGGATTCTCTGAAGGGGATTACACTCAAAATTATGTCTTTGTCATAATCTTCAGACATATTTTGTAGTTACAAACTGGGTGATGAAAGCAGTAAAAAGACGAGTAAGAGGACAAGAGCCCTCTTCTGTCTCTTAACAGTTGCATAAAAGGCAAAGTTTATCAATTGAGACTTATCCCTATTATTATTTTACTACTCAGCTTGCCCAAAAATCCTAAA
Source organism: Phrynocephalus versicolor (assembly GCA_023846285.1). NCBI lineage: Eukaryota > Metazoa > Chordata > Lepidosauria > Squamata > Agamidae > Phrynocephalus > Phrynocephalus versicolor. Next base: position 29,470,889 of record JAHTLZ010003526.1, on the reverse strand, counting down.
GACTAGCAAGCTCACCCTTTGAATGGACTTTTAGTGTTCCAATAAAGGTATTGCCTAATCCTGATTTTGTATTTTACGCCAGGACCACATGGCTGTGTTTCTTTTTTCTTTTATGCATTCGGGGAAACACTTAACTTTATGTATTGTAATTCTTATGTGGCAATTAAAGCCATAGGACTCCACCAGAAACAAATAGGGACATTATTCTGATAGGGTGGGTGAAAGCTGTAATTGCTATGTTAGCAAATAAATAACTCTTGTGTGTAGTAGCTGGACCTACTCATTTTTATGCACTTGTTCCATCCATAATATGGGAGGAATTGCTGTTGTTTATTTCATTCAATGCCCTTTGAGGATAAATACAGTTATAGTCTTACAGATTCTTAAATCAGAAGAGTAGCATAGCAGGGGGTAAAATGACATAGTTACTAACTTGTTTGCTCAAATTGCAGGATAACAGTAAGAATTCCCTGTAACTGTTTATTTCTTCCATTCTGTGGTAAAAAAAAATGGTGGCAATACTTGAAATTCTCATGTTTTGTTTCTTCTCTGAGAACACGGACATTCTGTGGTAGAACAGTTTACAATTCAGGGTCTGAACAAAGAACTGTAGGGGAAGGGCAGCAGATACAAAAGAGGGTGAGGCAAGAGAGAGAGAGAGAGCGGAATCTTTGCTTCTTGTTTTTTTAATTTATTGGGACGTTCGTTCATTAGAAGACTGAGAACCAAATTGTGGACCTGTGGTGCAAAGCCTTGCTTTTTAAACACTGATTGGTGCATAAACAAATGAATATATCCTAAATGTATATTTTAGATTATTGTAATATCCAACATGTTTTGCAGCACACAGGCTTCTGTCATTCTGTAGGAAACTTCTGGGGCAGGTCTGGGCAACTTGTTTTTTTCTGGATGGTTGCATCTTTGAAATCGCTCTGAAATGCATCTGACACGTGGAATCTGCCCTATGGTAGATTTATATTTATTCAGCAACCCACACGATTTCCCTGGGACTGTGTTTAAATGTACATGTACCTTGAACAGGGCTCATATATTTTTTTTCCTCCCATGGTATTAACATGACTTCTTTTTCTTTGCAGTGCAAAATAAAATTTGAAAGGTTGTAAAAGCTAAAACATGTTTTGGGGTAAAGTTGGAGACCCATGCTAGCTATTCATTAACTATGTGCTTTTAAGCTGGAACTGACTTACAGAGGCCCTAATAGAGTTTTCAAGGTATGTGAGATATTTAAAGAGTGAGTTTTACCAGCTGCACAATCCCATGAGTGTCCATGGCCAAGTGGTGATTTGAACCCTAGTGTTGCCCATCTTCTGCCCACTGTATCCACACTGGGTACCCAATCATTCATAGCTCACGTCTTTTACAGACTAGCAGAACTGTCCTCCTTGAGCTTGATTCTGGACAGAAAAATGTTTGTTGGTCTACAGTGCACTGTGTTATTTATTTATTTATTTATTTATTTAGCTTATATGCCACCCACTACCCAAATGTCTCTGGGCAGCTTACAATTAAAATTATAACTCAATTCAGACAAGACAGAAGTGCTGTTAGTGGCTGCCCCACCAGACAGGCTAGAGGGCCATCTCCCTGTTCTGGACGGGGTTGCACTCCCCCTAAGGGAAGGGTCTGCAAGTTGGGGATGCTCCTGGACCCCAGTCTAACTCTGGAAGCCCAGGTGGACTCGGTGGCCAGGGGTGCCTTCTTCAGCTGCAGAAAATCAAAATATACCAGCTACGCCCCTACTTGGATGAGCGGAGCCTTATGATAGTTACGCATGCACTGGTAACATCCCGTATTGATTACTGTAATGCACTTTACATGGGGCAGCCTTTGAAGATGGTCCAGTGATTGCAACTGGTTCAGAATCGTGCAGCACGGTTGGTGATTGGTGGGGCCGCCAGAGATCCTATCACACCGATTCTATATATAACCTTCATTGTTACCAGTTCTGCCCGAACCCAATTCAAAGTGTTTGTTTTGACATATAAAGCCCTAAGCTGCTTAGGATCTAGATAGCTGAAGGACTGCCTCCTTCCATATGAACTTACCTGGCAGTTGAGATCTAGCCAGGGGGCTCTCCTGAAAGAGGCATCCCTTAAGGAGGTGAAAGGGATGGCTTGTAGGACTAGGGCCTTTTCAGCAGCTGCCCCCAGGCTATGGAATGCCATCTCAAGTGAAATCCACCTGGCACTGATGCTGATGACGTTTTGGCACCAGGTAAAAACCTTCCTGTTCCAGAAGTTTTTGAACTGACATAATATAGATCAGTGATGGCAGACCTTTTAGAGACCGAGTGCCCAAAATGCAATTAAAAATCCACTAATTTTTTCACAAAGTGCCGATACAGCAGTTTAACCTGAATACAGGTGACTGTGAAGGGGTGGTGACAGGTGCCCACAGAAAGGGCTCCGAGTACCACCTTCGGCACCCGTGCCATAGGTTCGCCAACACTGATATAGATTGTGGGTCCTGATGGCTATTTTAGTGTTTGTATTTAAATGTTTTTATTGTTTTAATTGATATTTTAATTGTTTTAACTGTTCATTTCAACTGTAAGCTGCCCAGAGACCTTTGGGTAGTGGGCAGCATAAAAATTGTATAAAATAAAACAAACAATTCAAATAATTAAAACATTTAAATACTGGGGTCAGGCCTACGAGAATGGCGCAGGCGTGCTCACTTATGGTGGCCACACCCAGGGAGGCGCAGAAATCGCTCACGTGTAACTGCGCCTTCTCTGTGGTGGGCCCCACGCTGTGGAATCATCTCCCTAGTGAGCTGCGCCTAGCACAGTCCCTGCTTGCCTTTAAAAAGGCCCTGAAAACCTACTTTTTCAAAGAGGCATATGGCAACCTTTTTACTTAATTCTTTTTTTTTTTGCCACCCGCGCCATATTTTGTGCAGGGTTTTGTCCCCTTTATTTTTTTTTAGCACTTTTCCTCTTTTTGTATTTTTTGCTGCCTTGTTCTAATTGTAAACCACCCAGAGTTCCGTTCAGAAGATGGGCGGTCTAGAAATATAACAAACAAACAAATAAATAAATAAATACAATAAATAACTACAATACACTAAAACAATACACTTCCATTGGTGGAAGAAACACATGTTCACAGACAATTGTAAAATATAGTACCCATTTCAAATTCTCATTGCTTCTTGTTTCTCCTTTTTTCTTTGGAACATGGGGACACTCAGATTCTGAATTGTTTCCACTCCAGGTACTTTTTATTTCACCTTTAATCTTCCCCCCTTACTCATCGTGTTCCCTCTGTTGTGGCGGTGTGCCACCCTTGCCTCCTGCAACAATCCCTTCCTCTTTCTAGGCTTCCCGAACTGAAGCCACAGGTGATTTTCTGTCGCAAAAGAGGCCCTGATTCCTAGTCGCTGCCAAGAAGGCTGCATGTTGCAACGTCTTCTTACTTCCTCCCCTTTTAGAGAAGTTTCAGTATCTAACTGCTGCTGCTCATAGAAATCTGCAGCCAGGCCATGTGTTGCCATAGAAACAAGCCACATGCTTCCTTCCTGCACAGGAAGGGGACCTGGTCACAGTACAGAAAACAGCTATTTTAAGTGTGCAGTCAAGAAATTAGAAGATATTTGCAGTTGGATTTATCAGCAGTATTTTTTAAATGTTCCATTATAAACTCAATTCAGGTATTTTCCTTAATTGCCTTTTTTCTAAGTGTCATATCTAGCGGAGGTTGAATCAAATTGCAGTATTTGGTGTTCAGTGATGGTTGCATGAGATCGGCTGTTTCTGTTGTGATGGTGATCTTTGTTATTGTGTCAAGAAGAGGCTTGTTCTCTGAAAGTGGCTGATAGGAAGGTTTCCTCATAGCTATTAGAACTGCATGGGACATTTTAAATTAGAAAGGAATCTGGGCTACGTATAGTGGACAAGAGATTATGCTCATCATTCATAGTAACATTATACTTGGGGGGAAAATGAATGTTGTTAAAAATGCTTAAAAATAATAAGCCTAGAGCAAAATGGTCAGGCATTGGTCTGCAGGCTATTACTGGAACCCACACATTAGGCATGAGGGCTGCATAGTGTAATATAGGTGTGCCTACTATATGCACTGATCGGTTATTGCCTCAGCTAAGAACATCCTTATATTTTAAGGTGCATGGAAGGTGACAGGGAAATGCTCCTGCTCAGAATAATCCAGTTTCACAAGCAGCAAGGTGTGTTTTTTGGTTCCACCAGCAGAAGCGAATAGAAGCCATAATTTGTTAAATCAGAATCAGAAAACAGGAAGATGACATGCAAATGCTTTCTTGATTTACCCTTTTCTCCCCACTTCCTTTTATGTTGTGACTTGCTAGATTGTAGCTTGAGGTCAGGGACTAGTTAGACTTTTTTATGATACAGAATGTGCTCTGTGAGGCTTTCTAACAATGGAGTGGGATAGTAATATACAGTGACTGTTAGGATATAGGTTGCTGGGCTCTCTCATGGCCATTGCTGCTCTCTGTGGCTTGAGCTAGTTAATCAATACTTACTGAGAGAGGGATCCATAGCTTAATATGGCATGTTGTCTTCTCCGAAGACAGAGAAAACCTTGGCTTACCACCCCAGGTGCTGGCTATGATGAATACTATTAGCATATAGTTCTGTTTCACAGCTTATCTTGTTGCAGCTGAGAAAATGGCTAGTTAGTAAGGTTCTGTGACTGGCTGACTTTTGACCAGTCACTTTCTTTCCATTTAACCTGGCTTACAAGATCTTTGTGATGATAAAGCAGATGAAGAGACTGCCATTAATGCAAACATATGCAAATGTAACCTTAATGAAGTAAAGGAAAGCAAAGCAAAGCAAAGTGTTCTGCTTATATACCGCCCCATACCACTACAAGTGGTCTCTGGGCGGTTTACAATTTTTATTACAGTGTGCAGGAGAGAATTAATTGTCAACGAACAATAAAGTAGCTATAGTAGACACCCTTTTGCTGATGAAATCTTTCCCACCATCAAACCTCCCTGATATTTGAAAATGATTGATAGAGACTGGAGCCCCAGTTTGAATGGATTTGTACTGCTTGGGCAGAATATCTGGGGCTGGCAGTCTCTGGATCTAAAGAGTGCAGTCAAACTGACTGAGTTTGTGTTGGACAGGGCCAACAGTCACTTGGCTTCTCTTGCACCTCTTCGCATCTTAACAACTGCAGACTGCAGTTCTCTAATAGATCAGCTCCACTGATGCTTCTGCTTGGCAAGTTCTTGAGATGGTTGTACCACTGACTAAAATGTTGTTCTCTTCCCAATAGACGCTCAGTTCACGTACACTGCTAGTTTCACCTTTCTGAAGCTGGGCCATCATGACTGAGAAGGAATCAGAAGTACATGTAGAAGAAGATGAAGATGAGCTAGACAGCAAGCTCAACTACAAGCCCCCACCTCTGAAGACACTTCAGGAACTGCAGGAACTGGACAAAGATGACGAGAGCCTTGCAAAGTACAAGAAGACTCTGCTTGGGGATGGGCCTGTGGTGGCAGGTATGGTTCAAGATCTTGACAGTCACACCTTTGTTTCAGGCATTGCAATGAATGACATTCAGATTGGGTGGTATAGAAATCCAATAAATAAATAAATAGATATAAATAATTCAGAATAAGGAAGGAGCTGTTATTGGCAGACATTGTCTAGAGGAACTTCTGGAGCCACAGAGGGAGAATATTCAGAAGGATCATCCTGCTAATGAGGGGGTTGGAATTATGTTGGCAGACTTACAGCCAAAGCATATGAGATCCGTTTTGCACTTAGAAGGTGAGAAAATGCTATCTTCCAGAGATGTTCTCTTTCAAAGGTGTTGTGCCTGTGTAAATGAAGCCTTACTGCAAGATGACTGATGACCAGAAAAAAGCAAAATAATTAGTAGCTTGTTGCTGTGGAAATCTCATGGCCAGACAAGCAAACTTTTTTTAAACCTCTTAGAGAAGCTCTAATTGTCTCTTAGTTTAGCCCTTGGTTCATCTGGATTAATTGATGATTTGGTTTCTTCAGGATGATCTGGATTGTGTCTTCTTCCTAGTCCTAGTCAAACAGTAATATTTGAATATACTTGCCATGCAAGCAGGCCAAACGCTCTGGTCCTGTCTCTGGTTTGGCCAGCATCCATGTCCCTGGAGCAGCAGAACTAGAAAGAGCGACGTTGTGCCTGATTGCTTGATGGCTTGACTATCAACACGCTTATGGGGCTTTGCTTCTCACTTCTTTTTTTCAGCTGGTGCCTCCTCTATTACATAGCTTTAAAATGTACACTTGGCATGTAGAAGGGCCCCAGCCCCAGCATTATAATTAAAAAGATGGGCTCTAGCAGCCTTCTGCTCCAAATACTGGAGAGTGGTTGATAGTGCCATACGTCTCCTACAGAGTAAATTTCATCACTGTGAGGTATAAACTAAGTCAGGTGTTGGAGGGAGGGGGGCTTTACACCACAGCTCCCATCATGCCTCACCATAGCTAAGGTGGTGGCTATGGCAGTTCAAAAGCGTCTGGAGTGTGCATGTGAATCTTACTGCCTCTTGTTCGTAAAGGGATATTAAGAAAAACAAAAATGTCCCTCCTTTTGCAGTGAGAGTTCTGTGCAGAAACTCATAGGAAATGGCGTGGAGATTGGGGGAGGGACAGGGACAAGGGTGTGCTCAGAAGACTGTCAAGGCTCCCGTTTTAAGCACCATGTCTATGAACAGATAGATATACAGTATTTTGTAAGAGATGGCTTCTCCACAGAGAGGTTGGCACTGCAGAAATCTTTGAGAAGTGAGGCAGGGAACCTAGCCCAGATTTCTCCTGGTTTGGTTAACAAACAGTCTTCTGACCCCACAGATCCATCCATTCCCAATGTAACTGTTACTCGGCTCACTCTCGTGTGCGACAGTGCTCCAGGGCCAATCACCATGGACCTCACAGGTAGGTGACACTGTTTTCCCTTCACTGTGTGATGTAGTAGCAAATTTTCTAATTACGCTTATGTGAAGATGACTTTAGCTTACGAATTTGCTATAAAGTGGTTGGAGTCCTACGAGTGTCTGTGCAATTGTTGGGCAACTGACTGCTGCTAATGGTGACTAATTGACGATTTGCCAGGGCATATCAGTTACGTGGCTGGGTGCATGACCGGCTGCACAATTGTGATGCATCCCAGCATCATGTCTCATAGCAGCAAGCCTTACACAAACATCTATAGGATTCCAGCCAGTGCCATTTGATGACCCTGAATTGTGGTGCTTTTGAGAAAGAAGATTTTTCTCTCTTGTTCCCCTTATTCTAAGTCAGACTCCTCCAACGATGCATGCTGTAAGCAGTTTTTATCAAACGGGTGCCCTCTTGATGTTGCATTATCTGCACTGGATATGCTGTTTGGGGATTATGATAATTGTAGTCTAATATCTCTGTTGGCCACCAGTTTGATAAAAAGTGCTACAGTATGCGTAGTTTGTTTCATTTTTTTAAAAAGCCTACTAATTTCGACATATAAGGGTTCAATCACATGATACTTTCTCTCCAGAGGTACATGATATACATATACCAGTGGTACCTCAATTTATGAGTACCTTGGTTTATGAGTATTTTGCAAAAACAAGTGATTTTTTTTTAAAAAAATGTTTTGGTTTGCGAGCAATGACTTGCAAAATGAGCACCTGGCAAGGGGTTGATGCCAGTGCAGCCAGGGCATCCCTCCCTCCCTCCCGCATAGCCTGGCTCACCTCTTGGATGGCACCTAGATGTTGCCTGGCAAGCTCCCAAATTGGTAACAGTGGCAGTGGAGGAGGAAATGGTGAGCTGGGCATGAGGGAGGGAAGAAGGAGAGGGACCCCCGGTACTCTGCTGCCACTGCCAAGGCCCTGGGCAGATGCCCTTGGCCTGTGCGACCAGCAGCCCTTCCTCATCATGGGCCCAGCAGTGTCCGGAGATGGCCTCTGGCAATCAGCCCTCCCCCCACTTGTCCTTTTTTACAACAAAAGTGATATATCAGTAGTCAGAACCAACTTATAGCAACTCTAGTGAGGCTTTCAGGGTAAGTGAGATACGCAGTGGCTTTACCAGCTATACCCCTCCCCAAGTGAGTTTCCATGGCCAACTGAGGATTCAAACCCTGTTCTCCAGAGAGCTAGTCCATTGCTCTGTCCAATATACCACACAGGGAATCCAAGGCAAGGAATGTCCTATAGCAAAATATGATGCTTAGAAAATCTCCTTTACCCCAAATATTATGAGAATTGCAGCTAAATACTGGGAATGTTGAGGGTGGCAGGTGAGTTTTTTGTGCTGGCCAGTTAGAATCTCTTAGAGCTTTGAGCCTGCAATTAGTGGTAGGGAGGAGGTGAGGACGCTTAGTGACTTTGCAGGTAGAGTGAAGTGAGATTTGAACTGGGGACTTCATGGCTCTTAGTTGAGAACCCCAGTTCATATTTTTTTTTCTTGACACATTGAGGGGCTTTTCTCTGTCTGTAAATAACTTGCAGGAGTATTTTTTAAAAATATGAAGTCACATTAAGCAGTCTAGATGACTGTACATCAGAGACTATGCAGTTGCATCGCGAAGACTACATTAAGGAGATGGTTGGGCTACACCGGATTGAAATGGGTAGATGGCAGACCTGGGTTACAGCTTATTTCAAGAGATAGGAAGGATTTCTTATTTCAAGAGGTCGGAAGGATTTCCCAAAAGTAGTGGACAAAAAAATCCCCTAACCCCTCCTGCCAAAATTATATTGCTGACGTGAAGAGTCGTGTGTAAGCTGAAGTGTCTTTATATAGAAGAAGTGTGAGTTCTTCATTTCTGGACTCACAGTCTTTAAAAGTTTAATTGTTACATGTTCACTGAGCTTCATTCTTGGGTAAAAAACCAAGGCGAGCCTGCGTACCCAAAGTCTGCCTGCAGTTTTAGAAATCTTTAAAATTTCATGTTACATCTCAAGAATAAATTGAAGATACTCTTGTTGGAGTCCTGCATCTAGCATTTTGGAGTACATGCAGAACCTTATATGGACCTCTTATAGCTTTTCAGTTTTTGGCTAAGTTCAAGTGTAATACTGGCTTCTTCTCTGCAGAGAGCGGCAGTCAACACTCAGCAAAACTCAGATGCTTCCTCTGCAGCTGAAATCTCTGGGTGTGGAAATACCACAACCTTTTTTTAAACAGTTGTGACGCATATAGCCACTATGAGGTGCTCCTTGATCCTTGTTACACCCACCTAGAAACAGGTGCCTCCTTATACGTGTGTTGGTTCTACCAGAAGGATTTGCACGCATGAATTCTTCCAAGGAACAGGCTCATTGTTTCTGACATCAGTGGGATGGCACAGGTGTGTACAGGGGAGCAAGCATTTGTACTTAAAGAATGCACGTGCTTTCATATTGGCATACTCATCTAAATTCAGCAGTTGCTAGCATATTTATCTGGGATTTGGGAGATTTGAGGTTCTGCTCCTCTCTGAGCCATAGAACATGCGTGTTGGCTTTGGGATGGCCACGCCTTATCATAGACACATAGAATAATGGAGTTGGAAGGGGCCTCTATGGCCATTGAATCCAACCTCCTGTCATCTCTACCTACCCCATAGGATATGGTGAGGATAGCATGAGGAGGAAACAGCTTTGTTCTCAACAAAATATAGGGCAGGTCAACTCCAAAGACCTTTTAAACTAGTTCAGTAGTCAGCTCATTTCCCCAAATCTCGAAAACTGTTATTTGAAGAACTGTTATTCCCCAAATCTCGAAAACTGTTATTTGAGTAGTGCGTACTGTATAGCAAAGAGAGTGCAAAGAATTTCCTAACAGAGGTTTCAGCACCTGTTGAAACGATGTCCATATTTCTTCAGCGAAAGTTATTTTCTTTGGAACATTTACGCAATACCTTTCATCAGATTAGTTTACAGAGAAACGGGTATGAAATTGCTCTGTGTTTGCCACTCAGCTATGCTTGATGCGTGCATAGTGCACCAATATGCTGTGGGTCAGGATGGGGAAGTGTATTTGGGAAGATTAATTGAGTGCCCTTTCTACAGGTGACCTTGAAGCTCTGAAGAAAAAGACCTTTGTATTAAAAGAAGGATCAAAATATAGAGCCAAGATCTGCTTCAAAGTGAGTCACTTTTCCCGATGGTGTCTTCCATGGTTTTCCATGACTAGTTTATGTTCCATTCTATGAATACCGTTTACTGAAGCCTCACTGCATGCAGAATGGCCATATGTGGCAGTCTAAAAAGTAACCACCCCCACCAGCGAATAGTAATTTCTTTGTATTGCAACAGTGGGTTGCATGTGTAACATGCTGTATGCCAGCTATTGTTCACTTCCATGTAAATAAATAACTACATGCCATTAAGTCAGGTTCATTCTGAGTCATGGTGACCTTTTACAGGATTTCCTAGGTAGACAGTCCTCAGAAGTAGTTTACCATTCCTTTCTTTTGCAGATGCCCTGGGTTTGTGCAGCTTGCCCAAGGCTACACAGGCTAGGCAGCTTTTTCCCAGGGGTGTATTGGGGATCCAGACTCCCATGCAACCTCTGGCTCTTCAGCCAGGAACCAACTCATTGAACTGCATCAACTTGGGGAACATCTAATGTAGCTGCGGGCCAGCATTCTGCTCTTCCCTGCCCCACCCCAAGGGAAGCCGAAAGATGGCAGGAAGTGAGGAAACAGATTGAGATGGGAGACACAAAGGAACAGAAGACAGGGCTGTCTCTAAGGAAAGAAGCTAGCGTGAATTGAGCAGTCTCAGCAGCGTCTGCTTTTCTCTTGTAGGTAAATAGAGAAATTGTATCTGGCTTGAAATATGTGCAGTTCACTTATCGGACAGGACTGAAAGGTGAGTAAATGTACTAGCCAGCAGAGCTCCTCCTCACCTACCTCATCCTAGATGACAATATAATATTTTCTTGAATTTCTTCCTTCAGCTTATCTTGTGCCCCCCCCCAATTCAGTCTTGCTTACCCAGCAAAAATTAAAAAGCTACAGAAGCTTTTATACTTTGTACAAGACTTGCTTAAACTAGAGAATACTATGATACAAGAAAGCTGTAGGAAAAGAGGAACATCTAATGTGCGATGGTCAGAGTTGACAAACGAAACCATGGCCTTTAGTTTGGAAGACTTCAGCAAAGTTCTTAAAGGTGGCACCTGCTGGTGATCATTAATTCATAGGGCTTAAATATTTGAATGATTGAATGGCGTGCACACCACCACCACCACCACCACCACCACCACTGTGAAGGTCTATGCTCATGTATGTCCTTCTGTATCCACTGGAGTTAAAGGGTTGTACCTCTGTGTTTGGCTTTTAATGTAGGTCAGGGCCAGCTGGAGACAGTGCCAGCCTGCTAACCTGTGCTACAGAGCCTGATGTTACGTCTTCACAAAGGACCAGGTTTCCCACTCTGCAGTTCGTTGTAGTCCTGATCATGCAAGCTATTCAGCCCATTGCTGCTACAGTTTTTAAGTCAGTTGTTGGTCTAGACTTGCTAGAACGTATAGAGTTTTATAGGCTTTTAGAACACTTTGTGTAGAGTTTTATAGGCTCTTAGGGCTTTTATAGTCTGTCCCAGTTAGCTGTACTAAATACACATTTGTGAAAGTGTGCCTATGCCTTCTTGGTTTCCTGGCACAGCCAGCAGTAACAGATTGGTGGGCCCTTTGGCATAGGCAGGTGGGGAAACTGTAGCTGCCCCAGACTGAACTGCTGATGTGAATATCTCTGGCAGCCTCTGTCTGTGTTCTGGCTTGCCTCTGGTCTCCTGTGTGACATGCTGTTTTCTTGTGGCTCGTTCTTTCCTAGTTGACAAAGCTACATTCATGGTGGGCAGTTATGGGCCACGACCAGAGGAGTATGAATTCATGACACCTGAAGAGGAAGCCCCCAAGGGCCTAATGGCTCGAGGAAACTACTGTAACAAATCCTTCTTCACTGACGACGATAAGCACGACCATCTCACCTGGGAGTGGAACTTGGCTATTAAGAAGGAGTGGACGGAATGAGTGCCATATTGTTGCCTTCTCTTTGCTTCTTCCTGCCACTTGCTGTGCCCATCTCTGGCACCCGCATGCCACGCTTCCCCCACACAGCTCTCATGGCCTGTTCATTATCACCAGAAATTTTGTAAACACAGGCATTTGGACAGATTCTGTCTCTCCTGTTGCTTCACTGAAAATAATTACAAGGAATTAAACTGGGACCAACCAACCACTTCCTCTTTGCACCAGATCAGTTGCTGAAGTGCCTTTGCAAGGGAAACACAGGGCTGTCAACCCAACTCTGTTATTATCATAGCAGATAGATTCTCTCCATCAAAAGATCTGTCTGTTTGCCTTTTTCCTGTTTTACAGTCTGTATTCACTGAAAACATCTTTGCTTGTCCGTGGATTCTACCCTGTTTAGATTATTTGGATGTATTTCCCAAATCTACACTTGGGGATCTTGCCTTTATCAGTAGCAGGAGACACAGTTCCTTTCCTGATGGGTAATGATTTTGCTGCCTTTGAAAATAAATCTAGTTTTGTACTTTGCTTCTGAGTGAACATGTCATATTTTGCTTAGTGCAGTTATTTGTTCCATTCTATGCACCCGCAGAGTATATGCAGATCTAAAAGCAGGCTCAGATACTTAATTTTGCATGTATCATTTTAGTAAGTTGGGAAATAAAATACTTTCAATGATGGGAATTAGGGAGACAATAGCATTTGCAGTTTAGTGCATCTTCTATCTTCCTTTGTATCATAGCATTTCCTGAGAGTTTACAGTTTGTAAGGTGCTATGTAGCAGAAATAGCCATAAAAATAACTCTCCTAGTAATTTACACTTGACTTACACAGTAGCAACAATAAAATAGCCCCATTCCCAAAATTTTAGTACTAAAGAAAATTGTGATAACTAGGTGTAGATTTATGTGCCAAAACTCTGTGCAGTGCTGTTGATATATTTATAAATGTAATTCATAGAGCAAACAAATAGACCTAGGAAGGGGAATTTCCCCCTCATATTTCAATTGTGCCATCTTTTATACACAAGAGCTCAAGTTCAATGAGACCTAGTGCGCTGCTTATTTCACTAGTTCCCAACTTTTTCTCCCCAGATGTTATTGGATTAAAACTCCTAGCAAAGGCTTCACCACAGGCTGTGCTGGCCAGGATTCCTGGGAGTTGCAGTTGAAGACCATCTGGGGGACCCAAAATTATGAACCACAGGCTTAGTTTATGTATACAGGTATTTGAAGTCCCAGAAAAGGGATTGGCTAGGAGAGAGATAGGGCAGACTAAATAAAGCAGCTATAGAAGGGAACTTCTAGGGAGAAAAGGATCAATTTAGAATGCTTGAATTCAAACATAGACATTTGAGAAAGCTCATATAAAAGATTTATGAAGGATGTTAGTAAGGTGAATAAAATAAACACAATAAATGTAAATTTTTGATTGGCTGACCCCACATATAAGTGAGATAAATACAGACCACAAACAAGATTAAAAACAAGGGCTTTAATCAATTGTTATATGCCATCAAATCTCTCCTGATGTACGGTAACTCTAATTGGAATATCTGTGTGAAATGTTCAAGGAGAGGTTTAGGGTTCCTTTCCCAAATAAATTACCTTTGACCAAGCAGGGATTTGAGCCCAGATGTTCCTGAATTATAATCCAGCACTTCATCCACTGCGCCATATGGGCTTTTGCAGTGATTTAGTCAACTAGATTAACGAAGGAAACATTATTTGAACAACACAAAAAAGGTTCCAAATCTACAGACTATTTTAAAAAAATCTGCATTTAGACTAATACCCAAAAAAGTAAGTGAGTTAATATGATTCAACAAAGGAACACTAGGCAAAATATTGTAACCTTGCTAGTGACAAATAATTAAGCTTGATAATTCCTGTGTTAACAAACCATTGCCAGTTTGCCTCTTACCTGTGTTACTGCTAATGGGGATTTGTATAACTATACATAATATAGTATTTACACTCTTTTTGTCTGAGGACTTGGATTTTGATCTGTGAGAACTCAACACTGAATAAAACTTAGTTCCAAAGTGCTACAATAGTTTGTTTTATTTTGTTTTACTTTTCTTTTGCCAATAGGTTTGGCGTCTTAGAATTTAACCATAATTTTAAATTATTTTATGTTTGTACATGGGGAGAAGCACCTTCCTCTTTTCCCCTCACATAAGAAAAATTATTTTGAGATGTATGTTTTTGCCACCAGCAGGTGCTGGGAAAACACTTACAAAGAAATGCTACATTTTTCTTCAGTATGAATGTTTCACTTGTTGACGATATGAAGCCAGCCTATTTTTATTGGTGAAGATTTAATTAAACAAAGCCTGACAAAAATGCTTTTGGTACAACAGCAGCTGGACTGGAGTGCCGTGATAGCACAGTAAATGGGAAGTAATGATAAATAACTTTGCAAGATTCCTTTTTGCTACTCAGGCTGGGTTATTTTTGTAGCATAGATGTGAACAGTGGTTCCTCCACTACTAATGAAATGAAGAGTGGAATCCATAATATGCAACAGAAATTGCATGTACTGTACTGTACCTGCAACAGTTTACTGCCCCAGCTCTCTGTTATCTCAGGAAGTAGACGATGTTTGACCTTCCCCAGGTGTTTCATTCCCACGGCTTTAGGAGTTGCCATATCCAAGTTTAGTTTGTTTTTAGTCACCTTTCCATGCAAACCTCAAGACACGACATACAGCAAGGTGGGAAGCAGTGAAGGCAATGAAGAGCTCCGTCGTGCAGAGTTTTGTTATGTTTCTTCTCTGGATATTGCTCTTTGGGTATGCTGAGAAAGATCCTACCCCAGAAGGTAAGGGAGCAATATTGTGCAAAAAGGGAGCATACAGTCCTGGAATCTGCATAGAGTGGTGTGTAGAGAAGCAAAGTTCCAAGGGCTCTGCACTTCTTTGTGGGAACTGTAATTCTCAACAGATGGGAATGTGGGACAGTATCACCATGGAAAAACAGAGGTGTGAGGTTTCCTAGGATGGTCCTGCCATCTGAAGGGGGAAGTAGCTATGCAGACTGGTGTGACTGCTGCATAGACTGGTGGACTGGCTGGAGAGAAGTGGTGGCGAACCTTCGGCATGCCAGATGTTTTGGACCACAACTCCCACAGTCCTTTGTCACTGGCAATGCAGACTTAGAATTCTGAGAGTTGTGGTCCAAAACATCTAGAGTGCCAAAGGTTCGCTACCACTGACTTAATTGCATCACTCCAAACTATTTTTAATATGGGCAGAGATGGGTATTTCATATTCCTTTCCAGGGAATATGAATGCGAAGCTCACCAGCAGAGGTGTCCTGGTGGTCCATTGCAAACCCCCAGACCCAGACTTACTGGGCTCCTTACAGCTCATGCACCTGGCACGCCAATCACAGAAGTAGCTTGGTCCTTCCAAGATGATTCATCCATTTCAAAACTTGATCTGTTTCTGGAATGGAAATTTTCCCTGCAGCTGACTGCCCAGCAGCTGAGTGGGGAGATTTCACCCTGCCTCCCTATTGGAGTAGTTAGTTGCAGGGAGAGGCTGGGAATAGCTGACAGAGCTACTTCCATATTGGTGTGAAGTCACATGTGATGGGTGCATGCACCGTGAGGAGTCCAGTGAGTGGACTCAGCTGGTTGTGGGGTGGGTGGGAATGGATCTCTGGGACGTCTAACCCAGGATAGGAATACAAAGTGCCCATCTCTTGTGGAGGTACTAAAACAACATTTCTGATTCCATAATAATTAAAGATAGTGTGTGTGTGTGTGTTGTGTCGTTACAGTCGTGACCGACTCTTCGTGACTCCATGTTCAGGGAGTTTTCTTGGCAGGAGTACTGGAGTGGTTTGCCAGTTCCTACTCCAGGCGCCTACAGCACCTGGTATTCCCTGGTGGTTTCCTATCCAGTACTAACCAGGGACGACCCTGCTTAGCTTCCGAAATCAGGCAAGATCGAATGTGCTTATGGCATCTAGGCAGTTAATTAAGGATAGTACTAAGTATTATTGTAATGTTGTTGCCATCACCTAGTCTCATTCAGTGGTAAGAACAAAGACAACATCTGAGAAGAATAAATTGCATAAAAAGCAGTATTCAGTTGTTGAATCCTATTTCCCTATGTCATTCTGCATGAGGCTGATGGTGTTGTCAGCCACGATTATTTTTCTGTTGGAAATAAAACATTTACATTTTCTCTCCCAAAGTTCCTGGGTTTCCTGTGGAATCCCTTTAATTGTTGGGAAGGCCTTGAGGGCTATGGAATGGAAGAGCAAGTCTGAAAACCATTACCCCTGACCATTTCAGTAATTAGCCATTTCTCCTTACCATCTGACTTCCCCATGGCTTCCGGAAAATAAAAGGTTCTCTATGGGAATGTCAGGGCATTAGAAACATTTTATTTCCATCCATCCATCCATCCATTCATCATTAGTTGATGACATCATCAACCTTATGCAGTGTAACTGATGCATCAGAATTTCTGCCAATATGTCATGGGCTGAGCTGGACATCTAAATTTAATTAATCAGCCATGAAAAGTGATCTATTCTTGGAAATCCTGAAAGAAGGACAGAACTTCAATTTAACCACTTTCAAAGTCAGTCTGATGTGGGCTTTTCTGTTGAGCCAAAAAAGATGCCTCAACAGAAAGCTGGCTGCAAATTGTAATAGCTGATTGTGACAAGAAGTGAACAAAGAAGGATTTTTGGTATATTCCAGGCAAAATGTAAAGTAAACCCAGGAAGCATTACACTTTGGACTAGAGATGGGCATGAACCACTGGTTTGGTGGTTTGTGCTGGTTTGATGGCCAGCTGTTCAAACAGGTGTTCGTTCCATGGTTCAGTGCTCCACCACTTCTGGTGGGTGCCCATTTGGAAGCAGTGCCTGGTCTGCCCTGCCCTGCCCTGCGTGGGCACCAAAACTGACATGAATCACCAAACCAGCAGTTCCTGCCCATTTCTAGTTGGAATTCTAAACTCCCCAAATCTCCAACTAGGAATGTCCAGTGACAGCACAAGTACTGAATTTTGGAAAATGTAGAAAACAAATGTAATTTTTCCTATCCATATATTGGAGCAGAGTTGGACTCATAGAGTTCGAAAGCATACCTCCAAAGAGCAGACTACAAGACCTCAGACAACTGATAAAGATCTTCAGGGCGGATCAACTCATGCACGCTCACCGAGCACAAAGATTATTAGGACTTATGGTATCTACAACTTTGGTAGTCCCACACGCCAGGCTGAAACTCAGGTCCTCCCAAATATGGTACCTGTCACATTTCGAAAGGAAAGGCAAACTGATCATGTAAGCAACTGAAGGGAACATATGTGAGTTTGTGCAGAAATTTGGTTCTGAAGTTAGTGGCTGTACCTTCCTCCTGTTCTTTTAAGGTACTGTTGAAGATGTGAGGAAACCAGAGCTTTTGGAGGACGTTGCAACTACTGAAGCATTCATCAGTTCAGCCGAGGTGGCTGTCATCGGATTCTTTAAGGTCTGTTGTGTGTTCTCAGCAGCAGTAAGATACTCGGAGTGAAAGATCTTGACCCATGTCATAACTCTAGCATAACTTTAGTTGTGCACGATGAGGAGGACTACATTCCCATCTACAGCTGATGGTTGCTACATTTTCTTATTTATAAGTAGATGACTTCTATAAATATGCTTAGCTTCATCAGGATGCAGGTGAATATCTGAATAGTACTGCACTCAAGAACTGTTGTTGGACACATAATCATTCTGCCATTATAGGTCTGAAGAAGTGGACATGTCCATGAAAGCTTACATAAAAATATAACACTTAATCTTTAAAGCACCACATGTTTTTGTCTTTTATTTTATTTTGTTTAGTTTTGGTTCTTTAATTTTTGCCTGGAATTCTTGCATAGACTAACACAGCTAGCTCTCACATAATCACAAATGTCATTTCTGGTATATTTAACCCCCAAATTATCTAGGATACACAGAATTATTTTTCTTTCCTTCAGCATATTTTCTGAGGGCTGCTGCTTACATCCCAGGATAATGTCCTCAGATATTATATTCAAGCAGCTGCCAAAGCTAACTGCCTTCCTCCGATGCCCTAAAAACCAGCCTTGAAACATTTTCACGTTGCCTTGGAGCTCATGATGTACAGTATTGTTTTCAATACTTAAAATGGTGGCCATCCAGTGCTGATCAAAGAGCTACCACATGATAAGCCTGTTAGAGGGTGGGTCCACAGAAACTGAACAAGAATCTTTAAAAGCAGAAGACTAGTGAGAATTTCTCAAGTGGGACATTGGAATGAATTTTCCCTTCAAGCTAAATTGTCCAGAGACCTTCAGGAAGGGGAATGTTCTTGTTTTTTCCTGAAGCAAATGACTTTGGCAGAATTTATTGTATCATCTGAAACGATAACTCTTGCAAGCTGCTTACATAATGCTTTGCTTGTAGCACACAGTAATTTGATTTTTGCCAAGTAAGTACACATACTGGATAGATGGTCTTGGTTTTTGAGGGGAAGCGCATAGTACTATATGGTTCTTAGGTCTCTTGTTTTTTCCAGACTGCATAATTATGTTTTGAATTCTGACAGTCTATTTTGGAAAGATACGTTTAATAGTCCAGGGATCTTAAAACCTTTACCCACAGGATGTTTACAAGATTTGGAGACACTTCTCGTTTGTTTTGCATTATAAGCTTTGACATCAGCTGATATCTCCTTTTAAGCATACTAGCCATGTGAAAACAAAGGCACGCAGAGGAGAAGCATACCTCCAAGTTCTGGAATCACCTCTCCTCCAATGTCCACTGAAACCAAACGAGTTCTGATGGTAGTGCAATGTTGTTCTAGTTGAACAAACCTGTATTGAAAGTTGAATTTGAACAATGCTTTTTACATTTGATTTTAATAAGGCTTTATTAATTCTTGCTTTGAGACTTGATAAATGAGACAGATTTAAAGTGGCCCAAGGAGCTGTTTAGATGTTTGCATTTTAATTTGTATCAGGTGAAGCCAAGTTTTTGAAAGTCTGGAAAAGGCTTCTGCCAGATGAAGCCCAGTGGTTTGAGCAATTTCTTCCTTTGGCTGGGCTTGCTTGCTTTCGTGCCATATGTCTGTTTCTACATTTCTTCTTCCTCACCGTGAGCAGCTGTTCAAAATTTTGTTTATATGAGTACCCTCTTTTTCCATGTATAAGACTATATTTTTGTCTAAAATCACTGGACTAAGAATTAAGGGTCGTTTTATACATGGAAATAAGCCATGTGGTTGTAAAATGCCTTGTCTCCACAGTCATCTGATACATGGGCACATCTTAACACATGAGAAAAAAACTGTAATCTCCCCTGCTCTCTTCTTCTGTAATTACTGTTTCCTTTCAAGAAAAGTTTACCATGAGCCTCTTATTTCTGAACCCATCATCTGGAAGACTACGTACATTGAGAGTTGTAGCTTTATTAGATGCAGATTCGTTATATCTTGTAAGATAAAAACGTATATCAGTGTATATTCAGAGCAGAGTCTATGTATGTTTAACTAACATATCAATATCCATCCCCCATTCATTTTAACCCTCTGTTCAGTTCCTCTCTCCTCCCTCCTTTATGGTTTTATTGTGCTGGGCGGTATTTGATACTTTTTCACTGATTTTATTTTGTATGATAGTATTGTGATTTTGTATTATTTTACTGTACTTTTTAGCAGTACATTCTACACGTATAATAAATGTAAAATATACAGTAAAATTGTGTCTAGTGGAGGCCATAGGCCCTACACAGAGACATATATAATGTGTGAATGTATGTGGGAATAGCTACATACATAAATAAGTTTGCAAAAAAGGCACACACTTTTTAGCATCATGAGGTCATAAGAGAATGTTGTTCAATAAGGACAGTTTGCTTCAAAGCCCCATAGGCATGGAAATTGTGGTATGTTTCAGGCCAGAAGCAGATGTAAGAGAGATCCCATAATTAGAGAGCACATTAGAATTGCAGAAAGGTGAATGAGTCAGACTTTCCATAAATGAGAAATCTGACTTCAAAGGAGTCCCATGGTTAAGTCCTGATGGCTGATCAACAAACAAAGCAAGCTAATCTGCATAATCCAGGAGGCTGTACAAGCTTAGTTCAGCTAAGAATTTCCCTTTTCAACTCAGGAATTCCTCCTAATGGCCTTGTTAAAGGAACTACCATATCCCCCTCCACACTTTTTAGACCCCCAAATAAATAAAATTAATAAATCCTCCTTGAGGTGTCCTCCACCCCCATCACCCCCACTGGTTTTTTGCATTTCCCTATTCTAAATACTCCTCTTAGCTTTGGTGGGTTTGTTTTTTGCAGGATTGGGCTCCACCAGACTTGAGCAGCCTATTAAGAAATGCCTTGCTGAAAAAAATGCCTGGCTTTTTTCCTTTACTTTCCTAGCTCATTTGTTAATAGGCTGCTCAAGCCTGGTGGAGCCCAATCCTGCAAAAAACAAACCCACCAAAGCAGAGAGGATTGTTTAGAATGGGGAAATGCAAGAGAACAGCAGGGATGGTGGGGAATGGATGGAGAACTCAAGGAAAGACTGAGCCCACCATGCAAAAAACAAACCACGGAGGGAAAAAGCAAGGTGAGTTTGGGTTCTCCTCCACCCCCCAAAAAAGTCTTACTTCCGTGTATACCATGCCCATTAATTTGTGGCACCATGATTTTAGAAAAAAAGTAGTGTGGTATACATGGAAAAATACGGTAATCATTTGTAGCAACTTAAGGTAAGCATGGCGCAAAGGGAAGCCAAGAACACCTTGCCACCTACACTAAGGCAGGCAGGCAGGCTGGCTGGGGTAAATGGAATGCAGAGTTCATCAAGTGTATTTAGAGAGCCATGGGTTCCCCAGCTCTGCTTTAAAAGGAATTTAACTATATTTGTTGTCTCTCTTTCACAAATGCTGCCAGAATGGCAAAATGTAATCATCTCTTTCAGCAATTGGTAGTAGCAATTGGGTGGTCTTTCACAAACACACAAAATCAGCAGCTTAAAAGACTCTTTTTCACATTCGGACAGGGTCTATCTCAGCTTTCAAGCACAAGAAATAAACCCTTAAAATGTTTAGTTTTGAGGGATATCAGGTCCTTCCTCCTTCCCATGGAGTTTTGGAACAGAGCTTCTTTAGAAATCTGTTCGCTGTTTAGATGCCATAAGCACATCCGATCTCGCCTGATTTTGGAAGCTAACCAGGGTCGGCCCTGGTTAGTACTTGGATGAGAGACCACCAGGGAATACAAGGTGCTGTAGGGACCTGGAGTAGGAACTGGCAAACCACTCCACTATTCCTGCCAAGAAAACTCCATGGACATGGGGTCATGAAGAGTCAGTCATCATGACTGTAACGACACAACACACAGAAATATGGTCAAGCAAAAATAGCCACAAGATGTCAGCATTTTCCCCTGAAACTCTAGCTGGGAGCAACTTTTCTGAAGGAAATCTGAAAATTATTTCCAGTCTATAGGATCATGCACCCCTAGTCTCTGTGGTCTTCCTTCTCTTTCCTTTACATTACCTGGAAGTTGAATCATGGTTACTGGACTTCTTTTTCTTGAGAGAGAGAATTGTTTCGCTGCTCATCCAAACTTCCAGATAAACTCACCTGAATGACTGAGAATCTTCACAGCCATATCCTTTACATTACATTTCCTTCTTGTTTTTCACAACTTTGCTCCTTTTCCTAGCATTTAATATTTTTGACCCTTCTCCTTCACTCTCCCTCACCTTTGCACACAATCTACATCTTGTGTTGCCTATGTTCATATCACAAGAAAGGGATATGTGTCAACCAATCAACCAACCCAGAGGTTAAAACAGCATTAGCTGGTTTATTCTTGCAAGTGCAAAAAATAAGGACTGCCTTTTGTAATTTAAACAGAATTACAGTGAAGTTCATTAAAATAGGGAAAGCTACTCACTCAGTCACATGTGTTCCTGGTAAGTCTGCTGTCCAGGTATGACCTGTGGATTAGCATCCCCATAGTCCCTTATCTCTTTCTTATAGTTCTTTAAAATGGATTGAGCTGGGCACAGCCCCCCGAAAAGAGGCCTCTTTCAGAATGAGGGCTGTTTTCTGGCAGCCCTTTACGTAGAGGACAGTCTTCTGTAAAGCAGGTCATGTGGTCACCCCAAAGATGGCATAGCTATGTTACGGAATGAAATTAGGCTTAATATTCATTCGTTCTCCCTCAGGCTCAGCAGCTGTAATTCTTCTGTGAGGAAAAAAATCTCAGGGAGGAAATGAGAACAAGCTCAGCCTCTCTAGTTCTTGTTCTCTGTGGTTTCAACATCCACAATGACACCATGAAATAGTACACCAGGCTCCAGTATGCCTCAAAGCTTTTGATTTGTTTGGCCTACCTCTTGTTGAGGAGAAACAATGTGACACAATACATTGGCCAAAATCCAGCTCATATTACCACAGTACTATGCCAGTGTAAGTGTGCTGGGCCTGGCAATATGAAACCACACTATCAAGTTGTGCAGTTAGCCATGCACTATGGATTTTACAATATGGAACTATTTGGGTGGTAGCATTTCTGCTTTACCTGTAGTGCAGTTACTGTACACACGTCCTTGAGTTTCACATGCATAGCTGAGCAGTAGGGCCTTTGGGTTAAATTCTGAATTGCTAGTCCATGCACTTTGATGAAGAATAGGAGGAAATAATTTAATAAGTAGGGATGACCATTGGTTCCCATTACTTGTGAAGCTTACTTTAATTTTCTGTGGTAGATTTCTTCTGGTGGAGGGTGTCTCTGACTGAGAAAGTCCAGTATTTATTTATTTATTTATTTATTTACCGCCCAATTTTCCCAAGGGAACTCAGGGTGGTGAACAGTACAAAATCAGATCTAAGGAGGACACCCACATATTCAACAGGGCATTAGAATAAACAAACCCAAATCAAGTAAAAATACAAAAACAAGAATACTAGGGCAAGATGGCAAAAACACAGGCGGGTGGACAAACAACATCAAACAGACCAACTTCCCTGATCGCCGAAAGAGGTCTTAAACAGCCAGGTTTTCAATAGCTTCTTAAAGGCCGAGAGGGGCTCCACAATTCTAACTTCGCTTGGAAGATGATTCCAGAGGGTGAGGCCTGCCATAAAGAAGGCACGATTCCGGGTTATGGTTTTACGTGCCTTCCGGGGAGTGGCAATCCGAAGAGCAAGGGACTGTGATGTTCTGGTGGGCCAGGCCAACATTGACCTTGGGATGACACACTCCGACAGATATTCTGGTCCTGAGCCACTGAGCCAGTACCTTCAACTATTTTCATAATTTTGGGAGAGTCATGAAAGAATGTGTTGTGCAACTGAAGCAAGTTTGTAGTACTCAGTAACATTAAAAAAAATCTTTTGTACCCTTCCTCAATTTTCTCCAGGATTCAGAGCGGCCAGACATTTCAGAATTCCTTACCATGGTAAAAAATGTACAAGAGGTATCGTTTGGGATCTGCACCAGCCCTCGTGTGCTCTCTCTTTACAATATCACAGGAAATACCATGTCCCTCTTCCGTGTGGTAGGTTTTGGATTTGTTTTGATTTTTGCTTCTTCCAGTAGCTATACCCAATGCTACAGGTGTCAATAGTGTACTTCAAGGTATTTTCTTAAGTCCTTCTCATGATGGGAACCAATATAATAATTCAGTGTATTACCTTTTATGTGGTAAAAAGATATACAGTAAATACATATTTCCATTGGCAGTTGGAAAAATCCTGGAATACAGTAGTTGGGTTAAAAGAAATTAGTTTCATATTCAAAGAGAACAGAACTTCCCCTCTTTCTCCATTTCAATGACACATAGATTATTTTGGAATGAGGTTAATATAACTTCACAGAATCTAACATCAAAGGGTTCTAGTCCTGATTAATTTATGGGCAATAAGCATTTCCGTAGACTTTGGCAGGGGCTGAAGGACATGTAAAAATTGGATCAGGGCAGCGGCTTTAATGTGACTAGAATATCTACTGAAAAATCCTGGCCTGCACATCTGGCCATAATGTTCAGAACTCCTATTTACTTTCCCTCATTCACAGCACTGTGGTGCCCAGCCTGATGAAGATCCATGCAAGGATTGAAAAACGGCTTAGATTTGTGATTTTTTAAAGTAGTTTAATAAAGGCATCACCTCAGATTGTATACAAGGACCACACAGATTTGTTATTCTTTTCTTTCAACAGAAAATCTGTTCAGCCCAGTCCCTAAATAGACTGTATTGTCATACTGATTTGCTTTTTTTCTGAACTGTGGGCATTGTCACTTGTTTATGTTTGATATGACTCTGTATTACAAACAATGACACTACTACTGCTTCCAATAATACTACAGTGGACCCTTGTATAACAAACGGTTTGTATAACACAAAATCTGTACAACATAAAAATTCTGGAGATAGGGGAAATTTGCTGAAAAGAATAGTCTATGGGGCAAATCTGTACAACATAAAAATGGGATTACCCAATTTTCAATGCATTCGTATGGGAAATTTGTATAAAGGAAAATTTGCTTAACATAATTTCATTTGGAATGAATTAATTCCTTTATACAAGGTCCCACTGAAGTAGTAGTAGTAGTAGTAGTAGTAGTAGTAGTTAGTAGTAATAATAATAATAATAATAATAAATTCTTCACACAGTATTGTAAACAGTTACAGATCTCAGAAATAACACCACCAGAACTACAAATACCGGCATTATTAGGTACAGCTTACATACTACACTGATATTTAACAGATATTAATGTTTTCGATTAAAACTTGTACCTGTTATATAATCATGTTTTAATATAATTTTGATTAACTGTGTCAGATATTTTTGAATAATAATAATATTGGAACTGCAGAGCAGGAAGGGGCCCTATGGATCACTGAGTCCAGTCCCTTTCAAGGAAGCTCAATAGGGGATTAACTGGTTAGAATGGGGTTGTCCAATTCAAATTTAGAATATAGTCCCTCCTGTAATTCAGGCTGTGGGGTGATAGTGGAAGAACTTACATATGGGGGGAAAATAAATATTTTCTCAGCCATTGGAAAGATAGCACAGCCAGGTAGACAACACCAAAGAAGTAAAATATTGCTTTCTGATTTGCTGGCTCTCCATGGCTAGTGATATAGGTTTCCAAGGTAGTAGCCATAAGAACATAAAGCCGTCCAGTCCAACATTCTGTCTCACACAGCAGCTCACCATTTGCTTCAGGGTATTCCCATGCAGAAGTCTTCACCTGCATATGATTCCCTGCAAATGGCGTTGAGAGATATCCTGCCTATCTCTCCAACCTGGAGGATGTCCTTAGGCATCCATATTGATACCATTGATACCCCTTTAGCTTGTCCCAAAAAGTTCTCCAGTTCCTAACAAATCTGAAGCCCTCCTCTCAACATCATCGCCTCATCCATGCATTGAGTTTTCTGAGCTCTGCCTGCCTGGCGGTTCCTGCACAAAGAACAAGCAGCATTTCTGAAAATGCTACCTTGGAAGTCCGGGAGTTCAGTCTTCTTGCTAACAACCTGAATTTGGCTTCCAGGACTGACTGTTTTGCCTTCTCAACTTCATTAGTACCAACGTCATGTTAGTTTATTGGAGTAGAAACATGTTAGTCATGTTAGTTTATTGGAGTAGAAACAATCAAGAGCTTGTGGCACTTTAATATTTTACACATGCTATTGGACACAAGCTTTCTGGATTGTAGCCCACTTTTAAACTGTGTGAAGTGCTGCTCCAATTAACAGATTAATATATACAGGCGTAGAGTTACATGGGATATATAATCAAAGGGGGGAGGGGAGAATGGAAGGTGAAATCCACAGAGGTTGATCATTACTTTAACAGTCATCCTTGTTGTTGTTGTTGTTTTGTCATTACAGTCATGATTGACTCTTTGTGACCCCATGTCCATGGAGTTTTCTTGGAAGGAATACTGGAGTGGTTTGCCAGTTCCTACTCTAGGCACCTACAGCACCTAGTATTCCCTGGTGGTCACCCATCCAAGTACAGTACTAGCCAGGGCTGACCCTGCTTACCTTCTGAGATCAGATGAGATTGGATGTGCTCTGGGCATCTAGGCAGCTAACAGTCATCCTTAACAAATAGTAATTGTCTGGTAACATAGGGAGAGTAGATGGGCAGCTTACTGTGCGTCAAAACATTTTTCTCATGGCTTTTCATGAAAAGGTGTTTATGTGTGTCTGTACCGTAAGACCAAACAACATTTAGATATATATTCTTGTTCAGTTGAAGAGTTACTTCACTAGTTTTTTTCTGAACTGTGGGCATTGTCACTTGTTTATGTTTGATATGACTCTGCATTACAGACAATGAAACTACTACTACTTCCAACAACAACAACAACAACAACAACAACAACAACAACAACAACAACAACAACAACAACAACAACAACAACGTATTATTATTTCTGCCATCACTAGTTACTTCTCGGCCATTACTAGTTACTTCTAAGTGTCCAGATTAGATCATTTTGGGAGAGTACTGTACATCTTATCCCTGAGGAAGTGCCCAACAGAGATGGGCAAGGATTGCCTCCTCCTCTCTACCCTTCCTATCTCTAGGCTGGCCTGAACTGGGTGTTGTTTAACTGGCTTTCAGCAGGAGAGTTTGAAAATCGTATCTGAAAATTAGCTATGGTCAGGAAGAACACATTTGTCGGCCTCCTCTAGGAGAGGTGGCAAAGCTAACAATGTGCTTATTTACATCCTGGCTGAGGTAGGAGAACAAACACAACTCCCACTGCTTAACCTAACATTGCAGTCTGTAGATGTACACAGGAAACCCTTCAGATTACTTTGCGTAGGAATGCTGGTGGGAATGCTTTCCCTGACAAGTTAGCATCCTGAACTGTGCCTTTGTCAGCAAAGGTCATTATAGAGGATGTCAGTTTGACCAGACTGGCACTTTCACTTGGACATCACAGGCAGAGATGACTTCTGCTATAGAAACAAAAGGCAAGCAACACTTTGGAAAATGACTTTTTAGATCTAGAAACATGCAAGTTCCCCAGGAGTATAGTGAATGACCATCTTAAGTGGAGAGTGCTGGGTGTTGTAGTCCTAAACATTAGCTAATCATCAATTGCATTGCTGATTTAATGATGAAAATTTTCAGTGCATTATCTTTTCCCCTAATTCTATAGGTAGGCAGGTCTCTAAACAGTAACTGTAGCTGTGAAAGGATGGGGTTTAGGGCAAGATGGTAGTTTGCTATAGAAAGGCAGTTGCAGAGGATAGAACTCAGATACAGGATGGGATACTCCCAGGATAAGTGGAGTATTAGCATTGTGACTGAGGTGGACTACATTTGACAGACAGTATTGGTAATGTCCTCTTCATGGGCCACTGCCTTATCATGCTGAAGGGGCTTAAGTAACTCAGAGAAGCTATGAGCTATGTCATGCAAGGCCACCCAAGACAGACAGGACATAGTGGAGAGCTCTGACTTAATGTGGTCCACCTAGAGTAGGAACTGACAAGCCACTTCAGTATCCCTGCCAAGAAAACTCCATGGACAGTAACAAAAGGCTAAAAGATATGATGCTGGAAGATAAGCCCCTCAGGTAGGAAGGCATTCAACATACTACTGAGGAAGAGCAGAGGACAAGTATAAGTAGCTCCTGAGTGAATGAAATGGCTGGGCCAAAGTACAAAAGACGTCCAGCTGCAGACATGTAAGGAAGAGAAAGGAAAGTCTAATGCTGCAAAGATATATACTGCATAGGAACCTGGAATGTGAGATCTATGCACCAGGTTAAGCTGGACGTGGTCAAATGTCAGATGGGATTGGGAAGAATAAACATTAACATCTTGGGCATCAGCAAATTTAAATGGAGGGGAGTGGGTGAATTCAGATCAGATGACCATCACATCTACTACTGTGTGCAAGAATCCCATAGAAGAAATGGAGTACTCCTCATAGTCAACAAAAGACTGGAAAAAGCTGTGCTCTTAAAGGAATGGGAGTGCCTGACCACCTTATCTGTCTTCTAAGAAAACTGTATGTGGGACAAACAGCAACAGTCAGAACTGGATATGGAACAACTAACTGGTTCAAATTGGGAAAGGAATAAGACAAGGCTGTATACTGTCAGCTTGCCTATTTAACTTATATGCATACTACATCAGGCAAAAGGCAGGACTGGATGAATCACAAGCCAGAACTAAGATTGCCAAAAGAAATATCAATAACCTCAGATACGCAGGTGATACTACTCTGATAGAATAAAGTTAAAGAACCTCTTAATGATGGTGAATGAGGAGAGCAAAAAATGGGCTGAATCTCAACCTCAAAAAAGCTAAGATCATGGCCACTGTTCCCATCACCTCCTGGCAAATAGAAGGGGAAGAAATTGAGGTGATGACAAAGTTCATTTTCTGGGGCTCCCTGATCACTGCAGATGGCGACTGCAGCAATGAAATTAAAATGCGACTGCTTCTTGGGAAGAAAGCAATGGCAAACCTAGGCAGCATCTTATAAAACAGAGACATCACATTTCCACCAAAGGTCTGGATAGTCAAAGTTATGGTTTTTCCACTAGTGATGTATGGAAGTGAGAGCTGGACCATAAAGAAGTCTGATCATTGCAAAATTGACGCTTTTGAGGTGTGGAGCTGGAGGAGACTCTTGAGAGTCCCCTGGACTGCAAGGAGATCAAACCTATCTATCCTGAAAGAAATAGTGAACCCTGAATGTTCACTAGAAGGACAGATTTTGAAGCTGTGGCGCTAATACTTTGGCCACCTCATGAGGAGAGAGGAGTCCTTGAGAATGTCCCTGATGTTGGGAAAGATTGAAGGCAAAAGGAAAAA
The DNA here is from genome assembly GCA_023846285.1 of Phrynocephalus versicolor. Taxonomy (NCBI): domain Eukaryota; kingdom Metazoa; phylum Chordata; class Lepidosauria; order Squamata; family Agamidae; genus Phrynocephalus; species Phrynocephalus versicolor. Next base: position 29,442,040 of record JAHTLZ010003526.1, on the reverse strand, counting down.
AAGGATGGCAGAGAATGAGATGGTTGAACAGTGTCATCAGTGCAATCAACATGGATTTGACCAAACTCCGCGAGGCAGTGGAAGACTGGAGGGCTTGGTGTGCTGTGGCCTATGGGGTCATGAAGAGTCAGACACGAGTGAACAACAAAAATTGGTAAACTTAAAAAGCCTTGCATAAGATACTTGATTGCTGTTTCGGGTGCAATGGGTGCCTGCAAGATCCAGGTGAATAATCGCAGCTAGACTCTATCACTCGTCTCCAGAGATTTGTCTTCTTAATTTAGACATCTTACAGACTGGGAGATGTTATTTGCCTTAAACTTTTGTAGTCCACAGCCTGCATCTGAAGATCTATGGAGTGTTGCCTCATTTGGCAGCTTATTACACACATTCTTGGAGTGGGAGGTGGATTGGGTGCATGTGAAATCAGTCCAGTCAGAAGGACTTGAAATGCAAAAAGGACCCACTCCCTTCTCATGTATGCATATAATAATCAGCCAACTGAGGTAATACTTCCTGGATGTGATAAACTGGGCTTCAGTCCACAAAAGTTGACTATTTTAAATAAAAGACTCTTAAAGGTACCACCAAAGTTTGTCTTGCGTTTTCTGCCACTGATTAATATGGTTATCCATTGGCGTTAGAGTTCCCCATCCTTGAGAGGGGCTGCACTTGGTGATCCATGAGGACCTTTCCAGCACTGCAGTTTGTTCATCAGATGAAATTAAATCGATGTGGAGAAAAAATGGAGCTATGTGCTCCAGGGTGCTTCCAGACACACTTTTCAGGCAAAGCTTTTCCTGTTGCATCAGGGTAACATAGTAGGGGAAGTCTCCAGAGGGGTAGCCACTATTTTTTACAACTGTGTGTCACATATATTTAAATGAATGATCCATTTCCACACCACTTCAACTTCTTGCTGGGAAAAGCTTCAGCTGCTTACATTTCTGTTAATGCTGTAAAAGCATAGAAACCCTTACTAGGGTGGTACCTAATATCTTCTTCTCTTAAATTCTGTCTTCATGGGATGTGAATTACAATGGACCAGAGGGAACCAAGCTACTACTTCTGTTTTGTGCCCTTCCCAGCTGCTGAGGCGTTTATGTGGGACATGGGTTAATTAAAATTTGGAGAGCACAACATGAGTTAGATAGACTAGGGATTTCATGAAAGGCAGTCATATACAAATAAATGTATTTACTTACAATATTTATTCTAAGTAAATATAAATAAATAATCTAACCATATTTGTTTTGCTTTATATTTGGAGAGAAACGATTGAGATTTGGCTCACCACTATTTAGACAGGGTAACTTTGTTGTGCTTCTGTCTGGAATTTTAAAATGGTGTGAACCAAATTTAAAACCTGGAAGTAGCCTCAAAGGAGACTTGGAAAGGTAATCTGCCCCCCGCCCTCCAACTCTAGTAAGTATATAGAGGGTTGGAAAGATTTGGCAAGTGTATTGGAACAATTTACTATTTAGTTGTTAAGGTCATACGTCATTTCAACAGGTGCCACAAATGGAAAGCATATGCAGCTGGGCTATTTCTTTTTAGATATATATATTTGCTCACTTTTCTCCTCCACCAAAAGTCTCCTAAGTTCTAATACTTTTGGCAAAATTAAACATGATTATTTGATTGCAGAATGTTGTTACCCTGGACCTACTTTTCTTGACTCATATTTCTACTGAATTTGTTATTTGGAGATATCAGTAAATGGATAGTGTCAGCTTTGAACTGAGATAAAGGATGTGAATACAGATTTGCCAGTCAGTTGTGTAGCAAAAGGTAGAATAATATCAATAGATTTATATGGTGTTTTAAATTATCTCCCCCCTCACCCCCCCCCCCGAAGAAGCAAAAAGAGAAGTATGGGTGGCAGGGAACTGGAAAATAAGGAGGCTGTCATTTGGAACAAATACCCAGCCAGAGAATTGCGAGGACACATAGAATCAAATAAAGCACTGCAATAAATTATATATGAGACAACAATTTCATGATTTTCTACCTAGAAGGACAAGAATAGACAGGTCAGAGGAATTATTAATATCAAAAACTGAAAGGTAAGGTAGAATTCCCAGTTGACTTACAGCAAAAACCTATACAGTACATGATTACTTGTCTCCAGGAAAAGTGTGCATTATATTGTTCTGGATTTAATTTTGAGATAGAATGTTTTGGCAGATCTGGGAATGAATGTTCCTGTTGGATCTTCCAAATGCCACAGAAACTGCTGGAAATACCACCCCCACCAGAAAATAAGTTCCACTTCCAGATGATTTTTTTTAAAAAAAAGACATTTGGGGTATTATACAATGCAGGTGTCACCTGTTTATAAGATGAACAGCCATTACTGGAGGTATCAAGGTGCTACAATTCATCTTTTGTTGTTGGAAAAGTTGGGGAGTCCATATGCAGTTCCAGAGTCACACCTGGATCACCCCTGCTTTATATGAAGAGTTTAGAAGGGCATTAATTGCAGTGATTCCTCTCTAATATCAGATGCAATTAATGGCATTTGTGACATAGACCCTTTTTCATATCTGTTTCTTTCAACGTGACAGTCGTTGGGTACAGCAATTGAGTAGATCATAGATTTCCATTGGTTACCTGCTGGGTCTTCTTAATAAACAAAATGGTCTCTGTCCTAAGTAAATAACCAAGGTGTTGTCTGCACGGAAGCATTTTGACTACTTTGCCTGCTGTGACTCACTTCCACTGTTCCTCCCATAGTTCTTTTGGACATGGTTGTAAATTTCCATTTCAATGCAACTTGTTTGCTATGGTGTTATAAAAATATGATAGGATAACCCCTATATTCACTTTTTACCAAATAACCATTTACTTACCTGAAAGGAAAGATATATTGCACATGCTCAGAAGTTCAACAAGTACAAAAAGATTGACCCCTTTTTATTACTTCTACTCTTCAGTGCCATAATTGTTGCAATAAAAAATTAGCAACACAGCTGGCCCGATCTGGAGGGATTGAATTGCCCTACCCAAACAATTTCAGAGTATTTCTGTCTCCTATTTAGTTAGGTACTGGACACACATGTATACCCATTTACTCTCTAACACTTGAGTTGACCTGTGTTTTTATGGAATCCTGTAGACTATTCCAGTCTTAGACTTTCCACTAACTTTGGTGGTCCCCCTGGAAAGATCTCAGAGTTATGTACTGTGGCTCATTCTGGATTAATGCTAGCTCAGTACTCTTTCTTTTTCACGGAGCTGGTTTCTTTTTGCTCGTAGTCTGTTGAGACAAAAGAATCATCTCCCAAGCTTGTGGCCTGAAGTTAGATAGGAACACAGCCAAGGCATCAACAGTGAAAAGCTTTGAGGAAGACCTGTTTTTGGGAAAGATCACACAAACGTTTAATGTAGGGATGTGTGATTTTGAGGAAAAAACAAAAACAAAACAAAATAAAACAAAAGACACAAACATGTGGCACCTTAAAGACTAACTTTCATATTTTAATGTAACATTTTGTGGACTACACGTCCACTTCTTCAGACATACAGCTATATAGGATGTGTGATTGTGGCCTTCCAGATGTTTTCCATTATGAACTCCCATCATTTATAGCTCCCCCTAACCCCTTGTGAGAGCTAATTAATGATGAGGGTTCATGGGGATTGTGGCCCAGCTCCAGCCAGAGGGCCATTGCTGCCCATCCCAATTTAGCAGATATTTTAGAAGATTGCACATGCATGTGTGCATGCATGCACACATGTATGCACACCACACATTTCCAAACTGTGTATATTTAGTATAGCTTTTGCCAACCAAGAAAGGTAAGGCTGCATCCACCATTATTCTGGCCTGGGGGTTGATAGAGTTTGTACACAGAGACAGCCAGAACCAAACTACCAGACAGATGGGCTCTGATTTAGCCTGTGTTTTTTTCAAAGCCACTGAGACATGTATCAGCTTTGAGACAAGCATCAGTGGGATCATTTACATCTGGTCACCAAATTGTCCCCCTGGAATTCTTCCCTTGGGATTTGTTTCTTATGTCCTTCCAAACTGTCTTCTCGATAAAACTGTCAGTATGTAAGCTAGAGCCAGACGGATGCCAGGAGATTTTTCTGTTTTTCATGGAGCCTGCATATATTCAGTTCCCCACTTATTCTGCTGGGGGAAAAATCCTCTGTTTATTGGAGAAGCTTTATGCTTGCACAATGTTTCCAGGAAATTCATGTCAGCTTGTGCCAATGTTTATTAGTTTAAAAAAATAATGAAAAAGGCAGATGAATGCTTTTTAAAAATGAGAGATTTAGACTTGTTAGGCTCCACTTTCCAGTGGACCTACTCAGGTTATCAACTAATCCATCCTTGTCTCCAGGTTCCAAAGGAATTTACTGTATCTGATAATAGCCTTCCCTGAAGTCTTCAAAGGTTTCGGTTATGCTTTTTTAAAGGCAAAGGCTCAAAGGAAGCAGTTGCTTCAAAGTGTCAAGATAGCTCAGGATTTTGTGAAGACTACAGGCTGCATGAAAATCTTAGGGTAGGACTAGACAAGCTACTGATAGTTGGGTAGCTCAGTGGTTTAGGTATCTGGCTGCACAGCTAAGGGGGTTGGGATTTCAGTTCCCCACTGTGTGGCCTGGGCAAGCTGCACAATCCCAGAATGTCCCTAGAGCAGTGTTGGTGAACCTATGGCACAGGTGCCAAAGATGGCACTCGGAGCCCTTTCTGTGGGCATCCAACATCGCCCCTTCACAGCCTCTTGTAGTCAGGTTAAATTGCCAGATGCAGGGGAGTGGTATCAGGAGACAGATATCTAGTCTTGTGCGCTCCCAAACACATCTGGTGGGGCCACTGTGAGATACAGGAAGCTGGACTAGATGGGCCTTTGGCCTGATCCAGCAGGGCTCTTCTTATGTTCTTATGTTCTTATGCTGTATTGGCACGTTGTGAAAAATTAGTGTGTTTTGAATCGCAGTTTGGGCACTGGGTCTCTAAAAGGTTCGCCATCACTGACCTAGAGGAAGGGAATGGTAAACAACCTCTGTTCTCTTCACAGAAAACCTGGAAAAAAGGGTCACCATAAACTAGAATTGACTTGGTGGCATGTTTGTACTCTGGACAAGCTACTGATCCGTAGCTAGAAGCAGCACTCCATCATTTTACTGTTGTTTTTAGAATTGAAATATGAGTGTGTGGGAAAGATGTCAATTTTCTGAGTTAGATAAAGTTTTGATTCATCACTGGAGTATAGATATCAGCTTCCTTTGCAGATATGACGGATGAGTTGTGCATCCCAAAGGAGATTGTATATTTGCTGTGAGAACTTCTTAAAAGCAAAATTTACTTTGCTGTTAAATTTTTACTTTCCTGCAAAGTAAATTACAGTATATATAATGCATCTCATGTCTCTATGAGAGCTGGGAGGGGAAATGAATGTGTTGTTGGCTTCTTGCAAGTTGGTCACCAGAGAAGAATGGTTCAAGTGCCTCTAATTCTTTGAAAGGCACTTGGTGTAATCAGCAATCCTTTTTAATGGAAGGGTTTTATGTGATATAAATAGCAAAATGCAGTATAGCAGTTTGAGTGTTTGACAGGGACTTGGGAGAGTCAGATTCCTGCACCCCAAGAACCACAAAGCAAGCCGAATGATGATGGGTCAGCCATTGTTTTCTCGGCCTGACCAAATAAATGTAAGGTGCCCTGTATGCTGCCTTGAACCCATTGGAGGAAGAGTAGGTTATAAAGGTGAGCTGATGATCTTTGTATTAAACCAGAGGACCCAGAAAATCCCACTAACTCGCAGAAATGATTTTTTTTTTTGCAAGTGCTCTAAGGAGACATTGCCTAGGGCAGAACAACAGTGACTTTTCTGCTGTGCTTCAGGTGGACAACAAAAGGCATGATTTGGAGATGGAAGACATTGAAGGACTTGACGCCAGCAAGCTGAGTCGATTTGTTCAGATGCATGGACTCCACTGGGTGACCGAGTACAACCCTACGGTAAAAAAAATGTGCTGGGTTGGGTTGGCCTGTATATTTGCTCACTAAGTTCACCTTTTAGATTTAATATGTAGTTAGCTAGGAATGCCAACTAGACTTAACTTCCAGGCTGAAACTCTGCATAGCGTTCTTCAGAAAAGACCATCTGCATCTCCCTTAATCCCAAAACAAAGGGTGAAGGTAACCACTGAGCTATCAAGTTAGAGGAAAGCATATTCCAGTGGAATATTGGGCAAAACTTCCTAACTGTTAGAGCAGTACAATAACGGAACCAAATACCTTGAGACATGGTGAGTGCTCCAACACTGGAGGCATTCAAAAGAAATTTGGACAACCACCTGGCAGATATCCCTTGACTTGTATTCCTGCATGAAGCAAGGAGTCTGACTCCATGGCCTTATAGTCACCATTCAGCTTTATTAATCTATGATTCCTCTGGATAAAAGTGGAAAACTCATAGTCTTCCAGATGCTGGGCAATCTCTGTGAGCCTTTCTCTTTTTTAGTATAGGCAAGAGAAAGAGGTTTGCTCACCTTCTGGTCAGCTGCCACAATAGACTATGTTCTGCTTGGTTTTTCAAAAATGGTATAGACTTCTCCTGGAAGAAGTAGTATTTTCTACTAATCAAAGTTGGGGGGCCTATGGATAGTCCTTGTCTTTCAGGGCACATTTACAATAACCATCACCTTGGATATTATAATATGGAAGGTTAACATGGTATCTGCCAGAGCTTGGAAACGCTATGTTTTGGTCTACAAATCCCATGATCCTCAAGGCTTAGTCATGTTGGCTGAGGGTTTCTGGGACTGGTAGTTTTTTTTTTAAAAAGAGCTCTTCCTAGCTATGTGACCCTGATATCCTTACCTCTAGCACACGTTTATTAGTACTGTCATGAATTCCTCTTTTCTTGGATGGATTGTCTCTTGTTAATTTTTCCCTTGCATTTCCCTCTTCAGTTTTTGCCGTCTTCCATGGCAAACTGAATGAGGCACTTGAAGGTGGTGGAACTCAGGACCTCCTACTGTGCACAAAACTCCCAACGTGCTCAAGCTGGAAGGCTCTTCGAGAAGTGCACTCGTTGACCTCTCCTTGTTAATTCTGGAACCCTTGCACACTTTCCATTTTTTTTATAGAAAAGCTGGCCAAGTTTTGACACAACATCAGTCAGTTTATTCCTCGTTCTCTCTGTGGTTGTGTGTGGCATACGGAGAGGCAGGAGGTCAGCTGCAGGCTGCCCGGGCCCCTGTTTGGCTTGTGGGAGAGGCTGTGGCAACTCAGGGAGGCAGGGAGCTTGAGGAAGGAAAAACTGGATGACAAATTATGCATCCAGTGGAGATTATGCGAAGAGACCACTGACGCTGCCAGAGTTCCTGAGGTTCTTCACAGAGATCCAGTGTGCTCTGACCAGGCATCCCATCTCCAAGTGACATACAGAGAGTGCTGAGCCTTTTTTTAATGCCAGCACTTCGTCTGCTCAGCCTTGTGGCTTTCATTTCAAGCACAGTTAAAATTATGTTCAGCTGTTTTCCAAGCTCTGCTCTGTTTTCCATTAGTGACAAGGTAGTGTTGTTGGGGTGGGTGGGATATGAATGTGTGAGTTCTTGGTTACCATTTCAGTGTTAACACTTTTTGGCTTTGTGTGTGTGTATGTGTGTGTGTGAACATCATTCAGTTCCTAGAATTGTCACAGTGACTAGAAAGAGCACTTTAAACCAACTAGCAAGTTTGCAGGCTGTATTTCTCCAGGGAGAGCTTAGCAGCTGCCAAATAGGTGTTCTTCAAGTACTAATTTTCACTGTCCTCTGAACAGAGGGATGGACAACAACAAGAATAGTAAGGTGGGTTTCTGGCATGGTGGTTGCAATACAGTGTCTTCCTACCTAAGTGACTCTAGATTTTCATTTCCGGGAAAGTTTCTTTGAGTCTTCAGACAATGGTAACACCCACACCATAGGAGACTCAAAAAGCTGCAATGGTGAAACAAGCATAGTTTGGAAATACAGTACTATGCCAAAAGTCTGTATTATAATTATGGCAGAAAGGGTCTGTTCGCTGGACTGTGTCTGAGGCATGGCACCATTTTTTATCTCAGCCATGGAGTATTAGGCAGCCATTGGTTACCTTGCCTTCTAGAAAAGGCAACAGAATTGGGTAGAAGAGCTTGAGTGGTGGAAGCAGGCGGCTCTGAATCCGCTCCTTAGCCTCAGATTTACTGACGCTATCCAAGGTGCTTGACCTTTTTGGGGGGAATAGTGTTTAGTGACTTGAAAACTTCAGACTAAAACCCAGAGCAGATCCAATGTTCTCTGTGTAATTGGAGTCAACAGTCTTCACTGGGTTGAGACTTCTGGAGCTTTGAGGAACTCCATTGACTCTAAATTGCCCCTCACCATGTGGAAAACTGTGGGTGTGATAGCAGCTGTCACCATTAGCTGTAACACTGAGATGGACAACATTGGCAGAAAACAACATTATGGCCGCAGTCCTATTAGCTTACCATGTTGGTGTAAGAGCAGTGGCATAAGTTGCGGTTGCGAATTGCCATTGCTTAACTAGTTGCCATTTGGACCCCTCGTGTTCTGCCAGTCACCTTAGTTGGTGTGGAATGAGGGATACAACTGGCAATATGCTACAGTACTTGTGTCAATTCCCTGCTTAGTTTACACTGTTGCACTTACCCTGGTATAACTAACCATCAGGATTCTGATCTGGATCTTTCAAGTATGTTTTTTCCCCCTGGGCTAGACAGAGATGTTGAAAGATCCCAACAGACTTTAGGTGGATAGAGAATGTGAAAAATATCTAGTTTCAGTTAGATAGAGATACAATTCATAAAGATGACACAATGCTCTATTTAAAAAGTGTCCAAGTATTTTTATTCCAATATTTTTTTAACAGAACTGCTCATTAAAGGCATGAAAACATCACATTTGTGAGGTTTAATTTAGGTGTTTTATTTTCTAGTAACAAATAACATACAACACACAAAAAACAGTAATTTGGAACTCCTTTCCACAGGAGGCCTGTAGCCCCATCTTTGCTACACTTCCATCTGCAGGCAAAGACCTTTCTCTTCAGGCAAGCTTTCCCTGAGTAACTGGATGCCTGAGTCAGGTTTTTAAATGGACTGTTGTACCTTCCTGCTTTGAATGTGTTTTGATGTTGCTTATATATATATTTTAGTATGGTATTTGTTTGACCCTTTTTAGTATGTGCATATATACTCACTGTTGTTAGCTTTAATATTGTCTTTTAAAGATGTAAACCACCTGGGATCCTTTTAATAGAAAGGCAGGGTAAAAATATTTTAAAGGAATAATATAAATACATAAATGACCACTTGATGGAATTTAGATTGGCTCCATTTTTGTTAAGTTTGGGTCTTGGGTCTCTAGTACTGTAGTTTTTTAAAAAAAGATTGCTTTTCTAGAATGTTTTGGATTGATTTGTCAGTGTTTTAGGTGCCTTGTGTCTTCAGCAAAAGGTAAAGGTCCCCCCCGCACATGCGTGATAGTCGTGTCTGACTCTAGAGGTGGTATTTATCTCCATATTCAAGCCGAAAGAGACAGTGTTGTGTAAGACCTTGGCAATGTGGCCGTCGTGGCTTCAAGGAAAGTTTTAATTTGTTCCACATAATTTTAACATATTTGATGTTGGCTTGGGTGCCTGGTAGGCAGACAAATGACAAACAAATGATTAAAATAAAATAAAATAGATTAAATATAATAAAACTGCCTATAAATTGTTCACACAGAGAAAAATACTTAGTGCTGCATCCTAAGTCTACATCCTGTCCACTCCTGGTTTCTTTATATATTTAACTCACTGAATTCATGATTAGTTATGCATCTAAGAAAGCAAAGTTAAGGGGGAAGTTTGGCTCATGTTTTCAGCATGTAAGGTTCTCTATGATTTGGTCTTGCAGCATGGGTCTAGATTTTATATTCCCTAATTGACATGTCATTTCTGTTTGGCAGACTGCCGTAGGCCTCTTCGACAGTACTATTGAGGTCCACCTTCTCTTGTTTGCTGACAAGTTATCCCCAAACCATACAGAAAGAATCAACAAGTACCGCGAAGCAGCACAATTCTTTCAAGGGAAGGTAAGTCCAAAGATTCCATAGAACTCCATATTATAAAGAGTTTTGGAGAAGGCTTCTGCAAATGGAAACTATCCCCCCCCCTCAAACCAGCAGAGTTGTTGTTTTTGAAAATCTCCAGAATGTCCTGTCCTCAATTGCTCTACTCAGTTCTTGTAAACTCAAGCCTGTGGCTTCATTTAGGAACTCAGTCCATCTCATAGTTGGGTCTTCCTCCTGTCCTGCTGCCTTCTACATGTCCCACCATTATTGTCTTTTCCATTGAATCTTGCCTTCTCATGATGTGTTCAAAGTAGGATAGCCTCAGTTTCAACATTTTCCCCTCTAGGGATAGTTCAGACGTGATCTAGGACCCTTCTTGGAAGTCCAGGGCATCAGCAAACCAGCAAGGGAGATATTGTATTTTATACATTAGGAATACAAAAGCCATTATGATGTAGAAGAAGAAGAAGAAGAAGAAGAAGAAGAAGAAGAAGCATTAACGAAAGAGTTGAGTGTAGGACAATGCGTTTGCAGTTTATCAGGAGGACAGCAAAATCTTCTCATCCATCCAAACTTGGCTTTTAATAAGAAGAGTATTTTCCTTTTCTCTCAAGTAGGCTGATTTCCTCTTTAGAAGAAGAACTGCTAGGGGGCTTCTAAGGGAAGAATCAATTACCTTTTGCTCACCTCCTTCCAACATCATCATTGTGGAGTCTGCAGCTAATTATATTTTTTATTAATGAACAGAAAAGCTAAGGGTGGGCAATACAGGTTTAAGATTAATCGTCATTTGCAGAGGGAGAAATGCAATGTATTTTGCAGGACGTTTGGGATCCCTTCCCTTCTTTGTTGTGATGCCCAGCCTGGATTTCTGGGTCACAGTTCAAATGTGGGAAAGAACTTGGAGTCGCCAATGGAACTCCTGCTGCCCTGGCTTCTTCCCAAAGCCTTTGAGTTTTCCATATGGCTGGAATGTTCAAATGGTGGAACAATTCTTCCTTGAACTAGTGTGCCAGATGAACTGAGATGAGGACACTGAGTCAGGGTTTTAGGACTTATAATGTTGCTTTTCCTCTTTAAATCAGTGTCATAAACACCAGGAGCTTCAAAAACCTTTAGGTGAGCTCATGCAGATTCTTTCCCCCCTTTGTGAGTTCCAAACCAACTCTACACAAATGTTGTCATACTAGGCAAAAAGGTGATGAGAGATGAGTGAGATCAAAGAGTTTCTCACATTTGACCAGGAGCAGACTCTGTTTTCTCTTTCCAAAGTCCACAGGGGGTATTATCATGAACCACATTAGGGACAGAGCCTTAACAATCGTTTGCTCTGTGCCCTATCTTTGTCTACACGTTTTCTATTGGGAGGAGCCAAAATGCAGCCACAGGGCAACTGTGATGTAGGCAAAAGATCCTACCAAGGATCCTACCAAAAGATTCTACCAAAAGATCTTCTGGCATCTTCAAGTAATGCAAGAAGAAACCCCCATGGGAAACTCCACAGAATCACTGCCAGCCACTATGGAAATGTATACTGAGATGGAAAGACTCATGGTTTGAATTGGAAACAAGTGGCTTCCTATGCTCCTACTTGTGCAGCTATGGAAAAAAAATCTCAATTTCACAATCTAAAATAAGATGCTTTTCTTTAAATGTTGGTGCCCAGGAGAGATATTGTAGCTGTGCCTTCCCTCAACAGAATGCCACAACAAAATTGAGAAACAACACCTAATCCATTTATCCCTGCCAAACTGGTATCCTGGTGAGGCATGGGATCAGCATTTTCCGTTAGCTGGACTGCGGCAATCCGGACTAATGTCCTATGTACAGATTTTTAATGCACTCTGTAAGCTTTTATCACTTTTTCTCTTGCTACAATGAAATAAGCTGGTTGACTCAGCCTTCCATCCTTCCAAGGTAGGTAAAATGAGTACCCAGCTTCCTGGGTGGGGGGGGGGGGAGGGCAATGTATAGCCTGCATACTGTAATTAAAAACTGTAAACCGCCCAGAGACTGCTTGAAGTAGTATGGGGCGGTATAAAAGCAGACCAGTTTACAATAGCAATAATCAAATTAACCCCCCCCACACACACAAAATAAATAATAATGTTTTGGTTAGTTACAGGAAAGAATTTAATTTTTTGAAAGCCATTTGATTTGGAGTCCTGAGCATATTTATTTGGGAGAAAATCCTTATGAACTCGGTGGGATTTTGAGTATGAACAGATAGGACTGCACTGTTATAGACTTAAGGGAAGTTCTTGTTAAATGACAAAGGATGCTTCATTATAAAGTGAAAGATCATATTATTTTATTGGAAAATATTATATTAAGCATTTTGAAAAAGGTCTCTGTATACATAGTAAAATACAGTATAAACTACACAAATACACAGTATATAATCATAGGAAGGTACTGTATAAACTATAGTAAAATGATATTAGTAGTTAATTATGAGGCATTTGAGCATTTGTTTCCATGGGAGATTTGTGGAATTCCATCCCCTTGTGTAAGGAAGGGCCAGTAGCTTAAGTTCTTTGGGCAAGCAGCATTATCCATAGACCATCCTTCCACAGTTTAGATTCCCTGTCATCTGCCATCATTATGCATCTGTGTGATGATATTATTTATTTATTTATTTATTTATTTGACTTATATACCTCACCATCTAGCAACAAAGGCTACTCTGGGCTGTTTACAAGATTTATACAAATACAAATACAGAGCATAACATCAGCAGTAATCAGTAAATAAGCAATACAACAGAATAAAACATAATAGACATCACTAGACCCAATCAAAAATAGAGAACTAAGATTAGGCCAAGACAGAACAAGACAAAACAAATAACAGCAAATCAAACAGAAACTAATATCCAGGTAACGCCTTTCTGAATAGCCACATCTTCAGATGTTAGTCTGTATGGACATCCTAAATTATTTCTGCATATTTGCAATTCTCTCGTTTGTAGGTACTTTTCATCTTTGTGGACATCCTTCTCAAAGGCAATGATCGGGTTCTGTCTTATTTTCATTTGAAGAAGTCCCAGCTGCCTGCACTGGCTGCGTTCCACACTCCCGATGAAGAGTATGATGTATTGCATCTGAATGAAGTCTCTGTGGCAACTGTAAAAGATTTCTGTAATGGCTTCTTACAGAAACAACAAGAAGTGAGTTTACACAGTTGTGTCTTAAATGATTCCTTGGCTTGGTTCCTGACAAAGCTGTGGGGCTTTAGAGCATCCCTTTTTGCACTCAATTTACAGAATAAGCTAGATGTGAACTTAAATGCTTATTTACTAGAGATGTGCAAATGTGTGTTTTGGGAACAGCTCCCAGAATGCCACAGGCAATATAGCTACTGTTCTGTTATGTATATTTGTATGTAAATAGCACCCACTATGGAAGGCTGGTCATTATTAGGGTCACAGAGTGGGGGAGCGGTGTTTAATTCCCCTGCTAAGATTCTGGTGGAAACCCCTAACTTGATGCATATTTTGATATTTGGAGGAATTTATCCATTGGTGCCCAAAGTATGCACATCACATTTATTTCATTTCCACTGTATGTTTCTTTCAAGGAGTTTGAGCAAAATAGACATTTATCATCCCTTCTCAATTTTAGGCCCACGAAAAACTAGAGAGGTCTTCAGAATCTGAGAGATGGCCATTGGTCTTCGCCTACCTGTTGAGTTTCACAGCAGAGTTGACATTTGAGGTCAGATCCCTTGTCCTAGTCCAACAGATCATGATGATCATCAGAAGGAAGGAAAGGTTGAAATTCCCCTTTCTAATAGTTGTGACCTCAATAATTATTATCTCCCCACAAACTGAGTTGTCAATATTTGTGTTGTGGGGTATAGCATATCTCTCATATGGCAAAAATTTCCATGACAGAATACAACCTAGGAATTATGGGGCCTGCTGCTGTTGCTGAGAAGGAACAGACTTCCTTTTGCAGTATAAACCATACAATGGCAGGGGTATGCGAAATATCTTAAGTAAAATAAAAATACACCCCGCCACATAAATCTCCAAAGCTGGTAGGCTGCTTGGCCTATGATCTTCGCCAATCAAAACATTCTCTTACTATATTTCACTGGGCCAAATGCTATGTGAAGAAAAATGGACATCCTCTGCAAGTAGCCCAGGTCTTTCTTCACAATGAGATTCCACAGACATGAGTGCCTATGATCTGACTTGCAAATGAAGGCTAATGTTGTGCAAGATATGGAAGAGCATGTGCTACTTGGACAATCAGGCATATTTTGCCACTTAAGGAATTAACCACTTCTATATGCTAAATTTGTAAGCTTTTGCTGGAAATAAAATCAACTATATGTATGTGTAACAAGTAACTACTGCATATGGATGCTTAGTAGACTAAAAGTCATGGCATTATCCCTTTTTGAATTTAAGTCACTATTTGTTGCACAGATTGTTTCACTTCCTCTTTTGAAGATGCTAGTTAGATGTATCTTCCCTATGGGCGCTTTTACACGATCTCTAAAACCTGGTGGCAACTTAAATTCGGACCAGAGATTGTGGGGGGTTGTCGCTCTTCCTGTGTTCCCACCCCTCCACACTCCATTGTTCGTATCTGCGTGAGGGGAGGGAGTAAAAAAGGGAGAAAAAATTGCAGGCTCACAGTCGCCCCCGAGCTGCCCCGTAGTGATTCCTGTCTCTTAAAGGGGCGGTGGGGACAAAAAAACAAACAGAAGGCAAGGGAGCCCGGCATTCACAGCTTTACAATTCACATGGAAGATTTTTTACCTCCTGGAGGCCAGGTACTTGAAAAGTGCACTGGGATGCGCTTAGGTGGGCGTGGTTGTACTTAATTTTTTTTAAAGTCTGGAGCTGGTGGGAAAACATTTTTAAGCTCCCGATCTGGGAGCCCTTTGCCTTGGATTTTAGGGGTCGTGTAAAAGTGCCATTTGTTGAGGAAAGGAGGATGGGCATGAGTAATGCTCCCTAATGACTACCAATAGCTGCCCACATGCACAGAAGCCAGAGTTTCTGCAATGAAGTATAGAAGTCGCTGTTTTTCCCAAAAGGATTGTCTGAGCAATTAAAAATTAAAAACTGTTCAAGGAATCTTGAGTAAATTACTGCTATTTAATTGCCATAAACTAAGAAGAGTAACTGTCATATGAAATGACATGCTCCTCCAGGAAGATTACATTGTACTTCTGCTGTAGAAGAGCATCATGTTTGGTGTGAATATCCCACATTCTCCATGCTAGGATTTGCTGTGACTGTACTAGGGCTCAGTCTGGACCCGGCTGAGACATATTTAAGGTGTCACAATAGAGTGTTTTATCCTCTATCCCCAACATTCCTTTCCCTCGCTGTTCTGTTCTTTGCCAAAATGTGAATGAAACCACGGGGGCAACAACATCGGCCATCTTCAGGTAAGCCTAGGAAAGAATTCTGCTCAAACCCTTGGAGAGCTCTTGCCAGTAAGAGTTGACAGCACTACCTTCACGGACCAATAGTGTGGCACCATATAGGGCAGTGTCCGGTGTGTATTGGGTTCTAGAGTTCTTAAAAGGGGATCTTTCCCAGTCTTTCCTGTATATTCTGGGGGATAGAACATAGGACCTTCTGCATGCAAAGCAGGTGCCCTGGTCCCCAACTTTTGGCCCTTCATGATAAGAAAAGGGGGATTTTGTTGCATTTTCACCCTTTAGTTTTTCTTTCCCTTTGATATTTCACATAACGTTTGTGAGGAATTTTCTGCTTTCAGAGGGCTTGTTGGCAATTGGCCATTTACCCTGGAATTTATATTGTATTGGCCACAGATGAATTTGAATTAAAACCTGGTGGCTCAAAATGGAGAAGCCTGACAATGGAATCATTTCTTCTGAGTGAGAGCTCTCTCCCCCAACTCTCTTTTTTTGTTCAGCTAATAGGGACATTTTAATGAAGTTGCAGCTGATGTGATATTACTTCTGTCTGCTTTCTGACCAGTATGACCATCTGATCATGTGATGCAAAGGAGTGATTGTGGGAGTGTCAGTTCCGCTCAGACAAGTTGTCTCCACATAGTTTCTTTTCTTTTTTTTTCTGTTAAGTTTTCGTGTCAGTGCTGAATCAAAGTTTCATTAAGGGATTTAGGGAAATTAAATAAAAATGAGAGGTGGAAATTGCCAGTTACTAATTGTTATGGTGGCTTCTGCTGCTGCTAGAGCAGTGGTTCCCAACCTGGGGGTCGGGACCTCTTTGGGGTCAAACGACCATTTCACAGGGGTCACCATGAGCCAGTGAAGAAAGAGGCACAAAGGATTTGGGTCTGGAGGAGGAGGGGAGGAAGGTGGGGAAAGAGTGAGTTACAGCTTCATTGGTTGGAGGGGATGTCTGTCAATGGCACTGGAGGCTGTGATTGGCTGAGGGTGCCTGCAGACTATTTATTTATTTATTTATTTATTTTAATACTTATATACAGGTACTAGAGGGAAGTGCTCTATGGCACCTGCAACATTGGCCTGCCAAACAGAGCTTGAGGGCTCTTCCAAGCAGTGCAAGGGGTCACCACAACATGAGGAACTGTATTAAAGGGTCGCAACATTAGGAAGGTTGACAACCACTCTGCTAGAGCTAGATGCAAACCAACTTCTCTGCTTTTGCCCTGCTGACTCCAACAGATTGTTTGGAAAGCTACAGTGATTCAACCAAGGAAACCTGTTTTGATTAACTGTGAATACACAGTGGATGGAATTCTATTTCCCCCACTGTGTAGGCACAGCCTAAAAAGGGATAAGGATTGCAGCCAGTTGGGAACCAGCAAGTGCTTGATCTCAGGATCTTAAGTCTCTCCTTACTGCCCTTTCTTCTTTCCGCACACACACAAAAAAATCACAATGCTGACTTGGTTTGTTCTGTTCTGTTTCAGAAACAAAATCCCAATTCAAAGGATAAGGCCTTCAAAGAAGAGCTCTGACTCCCTTCTAAGTCTGCAACTGTAACATAACTCCAGTGTAATCCTACAGTTATGGTTGCTTTTAGTGACAAAATAATCAGCTGCAACTCAGTCGTCTGGAGATCCCGTCATAACAGAAATCTTCCCAGCTATTCAGTCCTTTTCCAGTCATTCCTTAAATGGTCACGTTGCCTTCCCCATCAACTCTGTTTTCATTTCTGTTCTTCATTAATTAGGATTCTATGCTTTATAGCAAATGGTGATGTGCTGACCACTGGGATATGGTGGCACCCCCTGGATTGGCTTCCAGGCAACTGGAAGTGGATAGAAATGGGAATTCTATAACCGGACATGCATTAATCATCTGATATTTAATCACTGGAAAGTCTATGTGTAGTGAAGCAGCTAGAGTGGTGACTAGGGATGGGCACGAATCGGAAAAATCGTGTTTCGTTTCATTTTGTTTCATTCCCCCCTTGTTTTGCTTTGTTTCATTACAGAAGAAATGTTAAAGTAGTTTTGTTACAAAATGAAACAAAACACTATGCCCCCAGGTCCTAAAGGACACGGGGGAACAAACGATTTTAGGTCAGCCCCCATATTTAGAAAGGTTTGTGGGTCAGGGGACTGAGTAATTAAGGTCCAAAGGGGGTGCCGCTAGGAAAGATTCTATCTAATTGGAATCAGAAGCTGATCGGGTGAGCGATAGTGCTGCTGCGGCTTCCCATTGATTCCAGTTTCTGCGAAACTTTCCAGATTTCAGGGGGTTAACCTAAAATGGCTTAAGGTACCCCTGCTACTTTGGAGCCCAAGGTAAGTAAATTTTGAGTGCTTTTTTTAAAAAAAATACCCTCAAAATTATTTTAAAAAATAAAATTCCTTACCTTGGGCTCCAAAGTAGCAGGGGTACCTTCCTCAACCATTTTAGGTAACCCCCTGAAATCTGGAAAGATTTGGGGGTCAGAGGACTGAGTTTTGAAGCTCTAAAGGGGGTCTGGGTACTTAATTGACATTGAGTTTACTCTATAGTATTAACTCCTTAATTGCTGGCAACCTCCCAGCACATTTTGTCAATTAAGTACCTGGACCCCCTTTAGACTTCAAAACTCAGTCTTCTCACCGCCAAATCTTTCCAGATTTCAGGGGGTGGCCTAAAATCGCTTGGGGAAGTTACCCCTGTCATTTTGAGGGAGATACATAGCTGGGATCAGTATTTTCTACAGCATAGAAAAAATATGCTGTAGAAAATACTGATCCCAGCCATGTATCTCCCCCAAAGTGACAGGGCTAGCTTCCTCAAGTGATTTTAGGGAACCCTTTGAAATTTGGAAAAGTTCGGGTTTCTGGGGGCAGAGATATTAAACTCCAAATGAAGTGGGGGTACTTAATTGAATGACTTCAGTGTGCTTTACCATAGAGAGGGGAAGCTGTAAATTATAATTGGTAAAGCATGCCAAAGACACTCATTCAATTAAGTACTCCCCACCTCCTTTGGAGTTTAATAGCTCTGTCCCCGGAAACCCTACTACCTTTTACAAATTTCAAAGGGTCCCCTAAAATTGCTTGGGGAAGCTAAGCCTGTCATTTGCACTCCTGGGATCAGGAATTTTCCATTGAACTTTAAAAAAAATATTCAGTGGAATGCAAGTGGCACGTGAATTACAGCCTTAGCTTTCCCAAGCGAATTCAGGGAACCCTTGAAATTTGGAAAGTTTTGGGTTTTAGGGAATGGAGTTATTAAGATCCAAAGGAGATGCAGGGTTGCTTAATGGAAGCAGTGTTTCTGATGGGCTTTACCAATTATAGGCTTAATTTACAGCTTCTCCTCAGTGTGCCAATTAAATGCGCCCCACTGCCCCTTTGGAGCTTAATAACTCTGTTCTCTGAAACCTAAAATTTTCCAAATTTCAAGGGGTTACAGGGGAGAGCTTGAGGAAGCTGCCCTGCCATTTCCTCTAGAACAAATTGTTTCATTTTAGGGGGGGGGAATGGCATTTTGTTTTGTTTCATAATGAAATGCTGGCTGGCATTTCATTTAGATCTGAAACGTTTTGTAACCTTACAACACGACAAAACAGTATGTCATTTTTCATAAGGTGCCCATCCCTAGTGGTGACCTTCTAGCTAAAACTTGGTTAGAGACCCAGTTTCATTCTGCTGAGGCTTACCTTGGTGGTCCATCAGACAGTTTCTTTCTTTCTCCAGCAGGCAAAACCCTGGGCGGAGCAAAGCCAGTGCCTCTTATCTGGTTGATAAAGTGGTTCTCCATAACTTTTTGTGACATCAGGTGCAGGGCTAGAGAAAAGATCTTTGAGGAGAAGGTCCTCACCTTCTCATCATCTAGCCCAGCTCTACCAATTTATTACTATTGATTTAATGTAAGGGTATCTTAGTATTTTGGTGCTCCCAGAAGCATCTGGTGGGGCCACCGTGAGATACAGGAAGCTAGATGAGCCCTTGGTCTGATCCAGCAGGGCTCTACCTATGTTCTTATGTTCCTAGTAACTAAATTAATATTGCTTGATGTTTTCTGTATGTGTATTTCTTATTAAATGATATTCTACATCCCTTCTAGCCTCACATTAAAGAGGTTTCAAGCATCTTGGTTTTGACAAATGAATTGTGACCTTTCCCACCCTTGCCGTTCTGTTTTCCTTCCTTTCCATGTAAGACTATTTTGCCCTTTTAATACCAGGAAGCCAGCCTGCCTGCAGCCTAGAGAATAAAACAGAATCATACGGGGATAAACAGACCTGATTTTAGTTCTGAAGGAAGTGTCACTTCTAATGTTGAGCTAACTGTGTTATCCAGTTTGGGCCTAAGGCCTGAGTTTTGTTTTTTGTTTCTAAAGATGTTGTCCATACATACACCTCTTAGGAACTGCATAAGAAGAAGGAATGCTTAGGACTTACTTGTGTGTGGCACCGCTGTTTAAAAAACAAATAACAAATCTGCATGTGTGTGCTGTGTGTGAGTTATACTTGGGCAGCTTTGACTGAGGTACTTTTTGGTGACTAAATGCTGAAGGGCGGAGAGCATAAATGAAAATTATGATCTCTCTCATGGATTCATTCCACCAAAGCGGTGCCAAGGAGCTTGCCTTCCTCTTGGCTCATCCTTTCCAAAGGGAACGATGGCTGTTCCATTAAACAGTTGCCACATTGTCTCTCAGGACGGGATTTGACTCCGAGTGTAACTACTCAGTGTTGCAGAGCAGAAAAACCACGGAGAACCCCCCCTCCCCAGTCAGAGTGGCCCAGAGAACGGAGCCAGTATAAAAGGCACATCTTGTTCTATTTGCCCTGTTCAGCCACAACGTCTGAAGCCTGGCATTACCAACAGCAACTTATAGTTTGGGGGTGGGGGAATAACATCAACAGCCAAAGGAATGAGATGTACAGTTCTGTTAACAGCTGTAATAGAGCAACATCTGCCCTTAATGTGCAAATCGAAACTTAGAAGAGCACTTGCATGCTCTTGATGTCCCATTTTTGTCTTTCTCAATATTTATTGCACTCGATCAATACCAAAGCTGCAAAAGTGAACTAGGTACTGTAGGGTACTCATGCAGAGGGGAAGCGGAATAGGCACGGTTCCATCCTGTGCTCGAAGATGGTAAAGCAAAACAAATCCATACCCACACCTGATATCCAGAGCTTGGATATAACACATGGCAAGTAATATTATGTCGTCTTTTTTGTAACATGGAATTGTTACTTTTGGACATTTTAACAACATAGATTGGGGTAATGATTAATACTTGTTTTGGGATGGCTGCAAAACTTTGGGGAGATTTTGGTGGGGTTGGTGGCCATTTTTAGTTATTTGCACCTTTTTGCAAAAGTAACATTGAAATTAATGGATTTATAATATGTCATGTTACTTGTCAATAATATTAATGATTTAAACATTGCTGGTAAATCTAACGAGCATGGCATTGAATTTTAAAGTAGCAATTTTAAGCTCTGAAAATAAACACACTGAAAAACACCTAACAATATATGCTGGCATATATTTAAATGGAATATAGTACCTCACAGCACCTTTGCTGTTGCCTATAAAGATATAACCACTATGCAAGAGTTTGCTATTGGTATTTGTCTCACTTGAGTATACTAAACACAAATTTCCTTTTAATACATTCTGAAGAAGTAAATCACCAGGAGTAGATGGGATATCAGTAGTCTACAGTGGCTGAATCTGCCAAAATGTTTCCTGGGTATGCCGATAAACATGTAAAATGGAACAGTGACCTGCAGACTGGAATGTTTAATTCACATTCCAGTTCCAAAGAAAGGAGATATCAAGGGATGCCATAACCATAGGACCATTGCATTAGCCTGCCATACAAGAAAAGGGATGCCCATGGTGCAGCAGTGAAGGCTTTTACTGTATGCAGAACGAGCAATGCCCAGTGTTCAAACTGGATGCCAAAAAGGAAAAGGCACTAAACATATTGCAAACATAGGTTGTGTGTTTCTCCTTAGGTGCATGGTTTTGCAACATAGGCTTGTCCAATACAATAAAGAAGTTGGAACAACTGGATGCTTCAGCGAGAAGGAAGGGAACACTTGCCTTGATTGGCCTCTCCATATGTAAAACTGTGAATAATTTTCATTCGTAGAAGCCAGAGAAAAAACAAACAGGATGCAAGTGGGCTCTGTGGTTAAGCTTAGTGTGCTAATAAGCAGATGATGCCTCCCCTGTGGCTGTCCCACGAGTATCTACAAATAATTATAGAGACAACTTTTTAAAGAGGCTTGTTATGTACATTGGTAAGTTTAATTCCCTTTCTTTCTTGTCTAGAAGACCACATTCAAAACAGCAAGTACCTCAACCATAGAACAGCCAAATATGCCTCCCTTGTCCTCCCATTGCTGGCCATAGCCATGTGGCAGTAAAATATAGAAAGCTGCATGATGGTGTCCTTGAAAGACCCTCCAGTTGTGGGGTATTTGTGAATGCTGAGGGTAGAGAACAGGACATTCCTCAAGAAGCTCAAAACAGAATTTTTGAGATATGGGATCAACGTGTCTGGACTCGATGCGATAGCATCACTGGAGATTTTAAACGGGGAAGAAAAGCATTCATTAGACCAGTTCAAACTAGCTCACCACTTAAAATCCACTACTTAAAATCCTATATGCCTTGAGATGTACACAGGGTGACTGCTGTGTGGAAGTTGAACAGAATGAGATAGAGAGACAGAGACAGACAGACAGAGACAAATAGATAGTATACTTTGTGTGTGTGTGTGTGTGTGTGTGTGTGTGTGTGTGTGTCTGTCTGTCTGTCTGTCTATCTGTCTGTGTCTCTCTGTGTGTACAATACTTGTACATATACAGTCATAATCCTTGTGTGCTGGCCAAATAATTTGAATGGTAGTTCCCTCACCCGTGGCTGGGACTGAAAGCAGTTTTACTTGAGAATAGCGGGAGGATAGAAGATTGGAGAAGATTAAGAACATAAGAACATAAGAAGAGCCATGCTGGATCAGGCCAAAGGCCCATCTAGTCCAGCTTCCTTTGTTTCACAATGGCCCCACCAAATGTGTCAGGGAGTGAGCGAGACTAGATATCTGTCTCTTGATACCACTCCCCTGCATCTGGTCCTTGAAGTACCCCAGTTTTGAGCCTGGAGATTACACATCTCCATCATGGTTTGTAACCTGTAATGGACTTTTCTTTTTCTAGATGCCATCACCACGTCTTGTGCCAAGGAGTTCCACAGACTAACCACACGCTGGGTGAAAAAAATATTTTCTTTTGTCTGTTCTCACTCTCCCAGCCCTCAATTTGAGTGTATTACCCCTTTTTCTGGTATTTTGTGAGAGGCAGAAGAGCGTCCCTCCATCCACTTTACTCATGCCCTGCATTATTTTGTTCGTCTCAAACATATCCCCCTTCAGGCACCTTTTTCCAGACTAAAGAGCCCCAAATGTTTTAGCCTTTCCTCATAAGGGAGGTGCCCCAGTCTAGAAATCATTTTAGTTGCTCTCTTCTGCACCTCTTCCAGTTCCACTATGTCTTTTTTGAGATGCGGTGACCAGAATTGTAAACAATACTCCAGGTGTGGCCTTACTGTCGTTTTGTACAATGGCATTATAATGTTGGCTGTTTTCAATCCCCTTTTTGATAATCCCTAGCATGGAATTGGCCTTCTTCACTGCTGCCACACATTGGGTAAACACCTTCATTGAGCTGTCCACCAACACACCAAGATTTCTTTCCTGATCTGTCACGGATAGCTCAGAGCCCATGAGTTGTTAGATAAAGTTTTGATTTTTGCCCCAATATGCATTACTTTACATTTTGCTACATTGAAACACATTTGCCATTTCTCAGCCCATTCTCCCAGTTTGGAGAGATCCTTCTGGAGCTCTTCACAATCTTCTTTGGTTTTTACCACACTGAAATTTTTGTGTCATCTGCAAACTTGGCCACCTCACTGCTTATCCCTGTCTCCAGATCATTTATGAACAGATTGAAAAGCACCGGTGCCAGGACAGATCCCTGGGGCACACCACTTTTCACCTCTCTCCATTGTGAAAATTGCCCTTAACACCTACTCTTTGTTTCCTGGATCTCAACCAGTTCTCAATCCATAAGAGGACCTGCCCTCTTATCCCCTGACTGTGCAATTTTCTCAGCAGCCTTTGGTGAGGGACTGTGTCAAAAGCCTTCTGAAAATCAAGATAGACAATATCCACCGGTTCACCCAAATCTACATGCCTGTTGACCTTTTCAAAGAATTCTAAAAGGTTTGTCAGGCAAAACATCCTTACAGAAACCATGCTGATTTTCTCCCAGCAAGGTTTGTTCTTCTATGTGTTTTAAGATTTTCTCTTGGATGAGGCTTTCCACCATCTTCCCTGGGACAGATATAAGGCTAACCAGCCTGTAGTTTCCCGGGTCCCCCCTCCTTCCTTTTAAAAAAAAATGGTGTGACATCCGCTACCCTCCAATCCTCCGGCACTGTGGCCGTTTTAAGAGACAAGTTGCATATTACCGTTAAGATCCATACTGGGATTCCATATAACAGCTGAGGTAGGACCTTAGATCTGAATATCCGGATAGCAGCTGGTATAAATTGCCTGCACTTCGTAAAGAAAAAAATGAGTAATGGCCTTGCTGGTATTCTGAGCTGCCTGTATAACAGACCTTCTATGGGGAGCCCAAGAAAGATTCTGGTGGGACCAGATGCCCAGGTATCTGAATTGTTTAACCTGATCAATGTATTTCCCATTAATTTTCCACTTTTTAAATGCTGCATGCTTCTTAAAGACCATAATT
This sequence comes from Phrynocephalus versicolor, assembly GCA_023846285.1. Lineage (NCBI taxonomy): Eukaryota > Metazoa > Chordata > Lepidosauria > Squamata > Agamidae > Phrynocephalus > Phrynocephalus versicolor. Next base: position 29,417,772 of record JAHTLZ010003526.1, on the reverse strand, counting down.
TTTGTTTTACTAATGTTTATATTCAGTTGTTTGAGCTTACAGTATACCAGTATTCCAGCTCTGTGGCCGTTTTAAGAGACAAGTTGCATATTACCATTAAGAAATCTGCAATTTCATTTATCAGTTCCTTAATAACACTTGGGTGGACTTATTGATCTTCAATTTATCAATTAAACCTAAAACTAGATTACCTAAATCGGTGTTTCTCAACCTGTGGGTCCCCAGATGTTCCTGAATGGCTACTCCCAGAAACCCCTTCCAGCACAGCGAGTGGTAGAGGCTTCTGGGAGTTGCAGTCCAGGAACATCTGGGGACACACAGGTTGAGAACTACTGGCTTAAATGATGTCACAAAAGCAATGTAGACATGGGCTAAGAGAGATTCAGTGACTTGCTTCAAATCCAACAGATAGTCAAGAGGGAAGCAGATTTAAAGTCTCATTGGATTGCCTGCCAACAAAGGCTTGCTCTACATCAACATGTAAAAATAATAATAAATATATAAATATCCATATATCAATTATTTCCAAGGACAGTGGGTGGAAATGACATGCATTTAAGAGGGAATCTTGCTGTATTGACTTGCCCAGGATATATTTGGATGAAATAACACAGCCTCATCACCCCACATGCTGCCACATTTGCTGCATTTCATGCCAATGGGATACAATATGAATTTTTATGAAACCCAGAGATTTTTAATAATCTCTGGGTTTCATAAATATTCTTCATCATGAGGTCTCCTCAGCTACAGCATCCTCCCTTACAAATGGGAGACATGAATATTTTCTGGTGGTTTCTCAGCCCATCTTTGACTAGTGGGAAAATATTTATGAAAAAAATTAAAAAGCCACAGAAAAAAACAGAGGAACATATTAGTATTTGCTTCGCTTTCAGTCTGTTTTTTTTAACATCAGAGAAAAAAGCAATATATGTAGGATTCCCAAGGAGTTTCATATAGGACATGATTTCTTGCCAGACCTACTCAGCATTAGCAAGTTGAAACTTCATCAGATGTCTTCAGAAAATATTCTCATGAGAGAAGATTTCTGTTAAGTCTTATCTTCCTCCTAGTATGAATTTTTCAACCAGAGAGTTGTGTAAGGTAGTGGATTATCATGGCCAAGTTCTAGGATATGACAGAAAGTAGATCTTATACATTGGTAAATAGTGGAGGAACTGGGAAACTAGATGAACTTTAGCAAAAATTGGATGACGAAGACATCACAAGAACACATCATTTTCCATTTTCCACAATGCTTCATTGGGTTGGAGATTGATGGGTATGAGTGGGAAGGAACACAATAGTTCAAAAATCATCCTAGCCAGATGTTAAAGCCTTAGGGTGTGAAGTTAGAGTAAAATCTGATTTGAGAGATGTAGAACTGCAGGCTTAAGGATAAAGCTTAAAATGTGATAGCATCAGTTTCACTTCAGGGAATGTTAAATCAGTTGTCTTCTTCTTGGCAGACCAGGATGGGCAAACCTATAGGATCCAAATTTCATTTTTTTTTTCATCTCAAACGTCAGGACCAACAAGAACTCTGCTTCATCAGTGGAAATACCGCCAAGCACAGAACAAGTTGAACTAATCACACCAGGGCACTTACTTCTGGTTTGGGCTCTCCCAGTTTTGAACAGCTTAGGTCTTTTTGAGGGAGCCTGTGCAACATTTTACCACACTTTTAATGGCCTCTAGGAGCAGCAGAAGGCACTTTTGCAAACATTTGTTCTTTTGGCAGTTGGAGGGCAGCGGAAAGGTCCATGGGATGGAAAGAGCTGGCGCTCGTGTGGTTTGGTAAAGGACTGCCAGTCGTTCAGCTTCCATTGACATTTAACAGCAGCACATAGCTCTTGTATGCTTGCCTGACATCTGTTCCTATAGCTTTATCATCAGTCCAAGGTGTTATCCTGAATTTTCAAATCCACAGAAATTGAAAGTTCCTCTGAGTTGTGATGCTTTGGTGGCCCAATAAATATATTACTTGGCTTTTGCTTTTGCTCATGAGTCAAATAGCTCTGTTTCTTTCTCGGTGAACTTTGTGGTTCTTTCCAACTTTATAATCCCATGAAACAGCCCCAACTTGAAGCAATACTGAGACTACAGGGATGAATCAGCTTAGGTGCAACCTATCAAGTGTAACACAAGTCATCAGTCATGTGTTGTGACCTGTCTAGTACTTGACAATTTTTTCCATACTGTTTTTGCCATCCTAGGCTGATGGCAATATCAGACTGATGTTGACCTGGCAGTTCCAGTTGTTAGGTCATCAGATATGTCGGCATGGACTCAAGAAAAAGGAAAAAAGGAAACAAGCACATAGCAAGTTCTATTTTCCTCAGGATACTCTTGTCAGCCTTCAAAGTCTCTTTACTGTCAGGAGCCGGAGTGGATGTACAAAAGATTACTTCAGGTCACAGGCTATTAGACTGGTCAGGATGGTGGGCTGGAAGGGGAAAACCAATGTGGGCAGCAGACGTACCTCAGTCCCTCTTAATGGGCCAAGTGTCTCCAGTGTTCGGGATGGTGAGGTGGAAAATGGAATTAAAAGAAGCAGGAGAAACTTGCAATAGACCCAAGGGCAGACAAGTGAGCAATCAGAGCCAAGTAAGGAAGATGCAGTCAAAAACTTGGTAGTAGTCAGTCCCTGTATCATCAGCACCAAAGCCCAAAGAGGCCTAAGAGCTCTTGCAGAGTTTTGAATTTCTGGTAAAATCCCTTTGGCTCCACAGCAGAAGGGCACAGATTCACAAAGCTGAAGAGCAAGTTATCCAGAGTAGTCTTTTTCAGAGATCCTGGACACCCTAAAAAAAAAAAAAACCTACTCTGGATAACCTTTCTCTTTTACAGGCACTCACAGACACAATGACTCATTCTGAGACATTAGTTGGAAAATGAATAAAAACGAATTAGTTTACTTCTAGCTGTGAACAGCAAACTGACTAACGTGACTACCCTCAACAAGAAGTCTCAACTGACTAAAGCAGGGGTAGGGAACCTTTGACCTTCCAGATGTTTTGGACTGCGACTCCTGGAATTCTGAGCCTATATGCCTTATGGGAGTTGTGGTCCAAAACATCTGGAGGGCCAAATGTTTCCCACCTCTGGACTAAAGAGAAGGGAAAAGAATTCAGCAGACAGGTGGGACTGTTCTTGAAATTACAGGCAAGGAAGGATTGGTTGGTTAGTAATGGGTGGATTAACAGTAGTAGTTGCCTCATTTGCTTAAACTTAGGGTGGTTTCTGATTTTTTAAACTAGAGATGTCCCATTCATAACTTAGTCTAGGTTAGTTTGTTGCCCTTTTCCACAGTCCTTTTTCCTCAGAGCACTTTAATACCAATAGAAACCCCAGAGGCCAATGTGGAATTAATTTATGGGGGTAAATATAACACATTTACTTTTTGCTGAAAGAACAGGGTGGGGCAAAGGTGATCCGTGAAGAACAAAGCATGTTTAGTCTTCTGAAGAAAATAATGGAATGTGCTGAGGATGGTTCTGGTAATTCACATTAGTCATAGAGGAAACAGCAAGAAGATAAGCAAATACCAGGGAACTCAACCCAGGTTATGTTCCTCACAGAAAGGGTCAAATTGAATAGAACTTTGTACGTTGTTTATGCAGGTTTCCCTTTGTCTTTTTTGTTTTTACTCCAAAATGCCATGCAAATGTTGATCACCAGACAGATCAAAACTCAGATGAAATCCTGAAATTCTTTTCTGTCTTCAAATTACCTTCCCATGGATGCTTTTAATGCCGTGGGGCAAAAGAAATGTGCACTCTAGTGCACCCTAACCATCAGGGCTAAAGCAGCATGGAGAATAACTTGAACGGAGAGAAGAAACCTCAAAAGAAAAAGATAACCGCACTCCTGCACTCAAGGGTGTTCTCCTGTTGGAACTTTGAAGAGAAATATAAAACATGGCAGCTAGGGAGTGGGAAGGAACTCTGCACCCCTCAAAATGGATACTACAGAGCTGGAAAAGGTAAAGACCATGACAACTGAAATGATCAGGGGAGAGGAGCAGCTCCACTATGAAGGAAGATTATAATGCTTGAGGCTCTTTAATTTAGAAAAAGGGTAAATAAGGAAGAACATGATAGGAAATGAATAAACATATGCATGGTATAGAGAAAGAAGATAAAGTATCCCCTTTTTTTTGGTTGTTCAGGACTAATATTAGAATCCAAGGCCTAGTATGAAACTGCGTGGAAGAAGATTCAGGACAAAAAACCTCTTCACAAAAAAGATCATGAACACTGTGAAATTAGTTGTCCCAAAATGTGTTTAAATGAGGGCTTGTCACTTCAAGAACAATTTCCCCAGAATTCCTGTTGTACTTGAGAAGGACAGAAGAGAAAAGCATAGGAAGACTGGATGAACATCTGGGTTCTGATGCCTTTGTGACATCACTCACAGCCTGTTCCTTATTTGGTCATCTACAAGAATGCTGCATCCTAGAGTTTTTTCCCCATCCCAAAAAACATGAATTCCTTATGACAAACTTTTGGAAACTGGAGCCCTCTAGATACCTTGGACCAGACAGCACACCCATTGAACGATGGGAATGATAGACTAACATAGATGGAGGGCACCAGAGTTACACGACCCCTAAAATCCAGTGCAAAACACTTGCAGATTCGGAGCATAAAATTATTTTCCCACCAGCAGCGGACTTTTTTAAAAAAAGTACACCCATGCCCACTTAAGTGCACCCCAGCGCACTTTACAAGTACCGGGTCTCCATGAGGTAATTTTTTCTGATGCGGATTGTAAAGCTGTGAATGCCTGGCTCTCCTCCGCCTTCTGTTTGTTTTTGTTGTCCCCTGCCCCTAGAATCCCTAATGGGGCTGCTGCGGCAGGCAGAGGTGAGCCTGCATTTTTTTCTCCCTCCCCTCACTGCAGACAGAAGCAATAGAATCAGGGTGCGGAAGGGTGGGAACACAGGAAGCAGGACAAAACCTACATGATCTCTGGCTGGGGGGTTCCAAATTTAAGTTGCCAGCAGATTTTAGGGGTCGTGTGAAAGGAGTAAGCTGACAGTGCATTAAGTGTTGGAATTCTCTGCTGGTCTGATAGTTAGATTTAAAGTGCACACTCTATGGCGAGTCCAATTGAGCTGCCAGATAGCTCAGTGGTTTACGTATCTGGTAAGTTCAGTTCCCTATTGGGTGTCCTTGTCAGGTGCTGGACTTGGTGATCCATAGGGCCCCTTCCAATTCTCCATTCCAAGATGTTGTGGGTTGTGTTAAATGCCCCCCCCCAAGTGTTTTCTGAGCCTAACATGGCAACAAAGCACTCTTGCCCATCTCTTTAGCAGAGAACCCAAAACCAGTATATCTTAGTCATATATCCTGGAAACTTAATGTTTTGACATCTTATCCTGCCTGAAATAACTTGGGTGGCGTGCTGTCTAATATAAACCCTGTTTAGTCTCAAGTCTCTCCTGCCTTAGCAAATCAACATCCAAACCCCCAAACGGAGAAAGAAACTGTTTCTATTTCTAGTGGTGAACAGGAGCCAAGTCTCTCAACCCATGTCTTATTTTTGTTTAATGCATTACTGCTGTCTCAGAGAATTTGTCTCTGAAAAACAAAATCCAGAGGATTTCCCCCCTTTCATTGTGGCTGATTGCTCCTGCTGGTAGAATGAACATTTATTTCAAGGTAAACACTGATCTCCCTATCCCTTTTTCTGCATGCTGTAAGTACTTAAGTTTCATAAACACCATTAACACATGACTTGATCCATAAAATATACACATTGTCTCTGTACGTAATCCACTGCAAAGAAATGAACAAAATGCTTGGGTCAGTTTTGTTTCTGTGAAGAGAGCTTTGTATACAGTAGTAGCTCCACTGTTAAAAACATTAGAACCAGTGTCTGAGAAGATTCTCAGTCATCCAGGTGAGTTTATCTGGAAGCTGAGTCATGGCTACTGGACTTATTTTTTCTTGAGAGAGAGAATTTTTTGCTGCTCATCCAAACAGCTTCATCAGTGTCTTCTCAGTGCTTTCTCCTGAGTGGGTAAGCACTTAGTGCTTCCTCCTAAGTGGGTAAGTAGTAGGTTTTGGGAATGATATAGATTGGGAGTGTGGGTATGTTATACCTAGCAGGGATGTTCAGTGAAAATTGGAGTTCTGCTATCTGCACTTGCTCTTTGGCAGCCCATTCAAAATCCTTCAACCAGGGTTTCTTCACAGCTAGGCTGCTTCAGGTGGGAAGCAGCAGCCTTCCAGATAATCAGGTGTTAGTTCATTAGTGCATCTACTGTCTTTCCATATAAATGATTTTAGGTGATTTTCTCCTTCTCCCAAGAACCCTGTCATCATTACAGAGGGATGAAAAGCTCAAAATTGAAAAGGGGGGAGTGGAATGTCTAATCTGAGCCAAAAAGAAGAAAAAGAAAAAGAAAAAAAGACAATTTTTGGAAGAGTGGGCTAGCATGTTTGGATATCACTGACAGCGACTGATGCCTTGTATCCATTCTCCTTAAAAGTTACTTTCCAAGCTCTATCTGGATGAGGAGGTGAGGGTATTTTGGAATATGTTGGAATATGTTGCCCAAGTCAAGTATAAGTTAAGGAAAATTCACTGGATTTCTTCTTTCCTTTATTTTTGGTATCTTTTTTTCCAGGCCTCTTGAAATATTCACTGAGCTGGATTCTGTTTTGTGGATCTTAGGAGCTCTGTTACTTAAAAACTAATCTCGTTATTTTATACTGATCTTCACTTATTTTGATTTTGCACTATCCAATGTTTTGGTACCAACTGTCCTACAGGTAATGTTGGAAACTCGTTGTGTTTAAGCTGGTTAATCGATCAAATAGTATAGTAATACTGACTACATTAAGACTGGGGAACATGTGACCCTCAACATTTGTTGGACTTCCATCACCATCACCATCACCATCACCATCACCATCAACTTAGCTCTCCTAACCTTCATAACTGAGCAAACATTGTTAAGTTCTCGGCTGCAGTCTATTCCACACATTTCTCTCTCAACACTGATCTTCTGTTCTCTGATTTATTTCCAGACAATAACAGATATACAGTCTGCATCAGAACAAATTCACAACAATCATTGCCACCTATTGCTACGGTCAGATATAATAAACAAGGGCACTTAACTAATAGCATCCTAGTAACAAAAGGTGTAAACCGAGGCTGCGTTTTGGCCCCTTTCCTCTTTGCATTTTTATCTTAATCACCTAGTTATATACCGAAATAAATTTTCAAATGCCAAATGAAATGGTGGGCTATCGTTGGGAAAAATGGGAGAGCCAAGGACTTCCCTCACACACTTTCACAGCCAAAGTGTTTGCTTGCTTAAAATTTTTAAAAACAAAAACAAAACTTCACATCCTTATCATGGAAAAGGTGCTCCAGAATTTCAAGTTACAGTAACACTTACTGGAATACCCCTTGGAATAACATTTTACTGTACCACATCACACTATTTCCATAGGCCTTGGATACAAACTCAGAAGCTGGGGAAGAAGTGTATGTTTAGTTTCTCTCCAAAGTAAAGGCACCATTAATGAGAATATTGGCTCACTGTGTAGAAAGATGAGCCCTTGGCTGGCTTCTGTTTACTTCAAGTGCTCTGGGTTAGAAAGCTTGTCGGTGGATTACATCCAACAAGGTACATAGCAGAGTTCTTCTTCAGCAACCGAAGAACATTGATTCTCAGAGGATCGAGTATGAAAGCAATAATAAATTTAAAATATTGCCCATTTAGCTGGACACTATTTTTTCAGGACACTACCTGGAGTTGCGCAAATAATTGTATCACATCCCTTTGACAGCAGGTAACCCCATGCCCTAGACACACGATGCGTGTTGTAACCAGATGGGCAAACATTCCAGACAGTCTCCATCCCTCCTGTCAGAGCTTCAAGCCCTGGAGGGCAGTAATTTAAGTTGTTTGTTTTTATGTCATTCAGATCATTTTCTTCATACCTGAAAAAAATTGGAAGATGGGCTTGCCATATTGAATTGTGTATCATACATATCATACGGACGATAATAGTTCATTGAGTACCTAAGAGGTGGAGCCCGGGGTCAGGAGTTTGAATCCTCACTGTGCCTTCTGTGAGATGAGCTACCCTGTATAGCCTTGTACAAATTGCACATCCTCAGAGTGCCACCTGATAAAGGGAATTGTAAGCCAGTTCTAGCAAGCTTTGGAATTCCATAAATTGGAATTGACCTGATGGCATATAATTACAGTTGACCCTCGTATAACAGACGGTTTGTATAACATAAAATCTGTACAACATAAAAATTCCAGAGATAGGGGACATTTGCTTAACAGAATTGCCTATGGGGCGAATCCGTAAATCATAAAATGGTCGCAATTAGGGATTACTTCGTTTTCAATGTATTCCTATGGGAAATTTATATAAAGGAACATTTGCTTAACAGAATTTCATTTGAAATGAATTAATTTCTTTATACAAGGCACCACTGTATAATAACACTTGACACCTTAATCAAAAAGACTCTTAAACTGAAGGGTCAACTAGTTCACATACTACTGTTTAAAACTGTAGACATTTTCAAGTACATATGAAAATTTATGAAACTTACACACACCTTATCTCCTTACCCAGACCCAACAGTTAGCTCCAGGTGTCTGCACTGAATGAAGTAAGACAGGTGGCTACAAGAGACAGGACCTTCTTGGTGGTACATCTGTGGAATGCCCTCCCTAGAAAGGGTAGTTTAGTGCATTGGTTAGGGTCTATTTGATAGCAGGGAATTACTTTTTCATCTTCACGGGTATTTTTAAATGGCTTTATTATTTTCGCACCTTTTATGTTTATCCTGTTTCTGATTTTAATTTACATTCATATATTGAAATGTTTCATTCTTTGCAGCTGGTTTTATCTTGGGGATATACTCTGCTACAATTTTGTCATATTATCACTGTGTACTTGATACTCGTAACAGATTTTACATTGCCCAGAGAACATTGATTAGTAGATTTAAAGAGGTGATAAAAAGGTACAGCCAATCAACCAACCAACCAACCAACCAATTTTTGCTGACATTTTCTGTTTCTGTTTCTAATGGCGAGCCTCTGTTCATGGTGTAGCCTGTTTCCTATACTCCTAGGATGACCTCTGTACAATGAATGAAATAATCCATCAGTGGTGTTGTAACTCTGCAAATGATTGCTCCTTCACAATGAAATCCTATACTTGTCTACTCAGAAATATATCTCAAGGTATTCAGCAGTACGGATGCCTAATAGCATGTACACTCTGAAACTGGCCAAAGGCTGCACATATGCCAGGGCACATCATAACGCCACCAGCCACATATTCTGGAAGATCTCAGTTGGCCCCTCTTCTGATTGGAGAGTTGAACTCCTGGCTTCTAGATGCTCCAGTCTATTCAGCTATACTTAAAACTTATGGACTAGGCTTACTTTTATATGTGGGTTGTTTGCTATGACAAGACTTGAGATATCCCGGTGCTGGAATCTGAGGGGGGGCCTTCCTTGTTGTGAGTCCCTCTTCAGAATGCTAAAGGCACAAGAATCCATAAGGGAGGGAGGAAGTACTTGCCCCCCCTGAAATCCTAAATGCATTTATTATGTCAATGTACACAGGCAGATTCACTGAGCTGTAGTGGTGTGCTCTATGCATACAAGTTATGCTAATATGATACTACTGTACACAATATTGTACATACTCCCCATCCCCACCTCAAAATATATCTGGAGACACTCTTGGATATGGGAGTGTTATTTGCTGGAGCAGGGGAACAAGATGGAGTCTTGTGGATCTCTTTAAGGGCCCTTCGACTTTGCCTCCTATAACTTGAGCACCAGACCAGATTGACAGAATACAGATATAAACACTTTTAAAGGTAAAACATTTTAATGTTAAATGTACATGTTTCAGCACTCTGTTTACACAGTCTGGTATCCAAGGTCAACAGATACTGTGAACTCATTTAAACTTTGACTTTGTTTACATATCCTTGGGATTAATATGCTGATGTACTGCAAGAGTCAACAACTCCTAATAAGGTCCAGGTATATCAGGAGTCTTATTAACTGACAGATGTTTCATCCAGCTAGGTGAAGAGAGAACCAACAGAGAAGCTATTATGCTGGTAGGTGGAAATTACTATTCTAGGAAAAACAACAACAACAAAAAAAAAAACAAAAAACAAAACACAAAATGAAAGTGGGACTGTAAATTGTTGCAATTTTGAATTTCTTGTAAAATGACCCAAATGACCAAAGATACATACAATGGAGCTATGACTAAACCATACGTGGGTTTCTTGAGATATTAGATTTGGGTCTCTGACTATATAACCCAGCATTAAGAAGCTAATATACAGTACTTGTCAATTCTATGCCTGAGTGCTGGGAAGCATCTAGATTCCTTAGTATAGGCCCTTAGAAAATAAGCTCATTTGCTACATTCACACATGCCATGTTTTACAAGCACAAAGACTTGACTATTCCCTGAAGCAATTCATATGATGTCCTTAAGATGCTCTGGCTTAATGCAGCTTGGCAGAGTCTGCCTGATGATACTTTAATATTCTGCCATAAGCTACTTTAATACTCTGCCAAAAAAATTCAACAATATTATCTGGTTCCATTCAGTTGAGAATTGAGTAGAACCAGATAACATTATTGATTTCTTTTCTATCACTGCTCTGCCCACTAGTTCAAAGGAGTTGCCTTTACAGGAAAACACAGTTTCCTCTGTTTAAATCAAGAAAATTAAGCTCTATTAATTGAATGGGGGGGGGACTTTGGATTCATTATGTCCAGAGCATCTGAAACCATGAAAGTAGAGGATGTTTGTGTGGAAATAACTGGTTCCCCCTCAACAGTCCCAGCCCAACTGGTTTCTTCTCTGAGTCAGATTTTAAAAGAGGATCTACGTATGCTCCTCTGCTCCATGTGGAATGTTCATGCCAGTCACGAAGAGGTGGTTCACAAAACCCAGCTTGCCCTGTTATTCCCATGTGTATATTTTGATTCACTGGTTTTGGCTTGCTGCCCAACAGCAGGGCGAGAATGACTGTGCCTTGTTGTTTTCCCCTTCATTTTCTCCCTACATGTTGGACAAACACAACCAGCACTGGTATACATGGTCACCTAGATCTTCCAACATTACTTAATGGAAACCATTTATTTTTCTTCTGGTTAAGTATTTCCCCACCATCTGCAAGGTCTCTTCCTTGAGTGTCAGCTTTCCGTCCTGTCCTGTGTTAAAACAGCTAGTGGCATTTTTCTTGTCTCTCATGTTTTAATCCTGAACTCCCATAAACAACCACCACTCAACTGTCAAGTGTGTCCAACCCATCAACAAGGGAGCTTCTGACTCACTTGTATCACGCAGTCCTTCCTCTGTTGAAGCATTCACTTCCCAGGCCCCACTTCAAGTATGTTGTCCTGATACAAGCCGAGTGACAAGTCAACCTTGAATGTACTTTGGAGGTGATAAATCAAGGATAGAAATAACACAGAGGTTGCAGACTTAAACTCATGAGATTCACTGGGCACAGATGGTGAAGAGATGTTAAGGAGACAAAAGATGCATGGACCACTAGTGTAACAGCCGGGAACTTTCTTCCATAAAGCTCATATTTTAATATATTTGCTCGGTCCTGCTGTGCTGCTCTTGCTGCAAACATAACTACCACTTTTGAAATGCTGCCTTAAAAAGAACAGTCAGTGGATTCAATCAAAAATAGAAGAAATATGGGCTCAGATTGCACACAATTAAACTACGTATATTGTTGTCACATGATGGCACTGAGGTCTTTGGGTATGAACTCAGAATTGTTTTATTTAAAACCCTCTATTTTGCAGTGAAACATAATCAGGTAAGATTAACTGAGGGCGCTTTTACACAACCTCTAAAATCCGAGCCAAAGGGCTCCCAGATGCGGAGCTTAAAATTGTTTTCCCACCAGCTGCGGACTTTAAATAAAATTAAGTATGACCATGCCCACCTAAGCATGCCCTAGCACACTTTAGAAGTACCTGGTCTCCAGAGGTAAAAAAAAATTCCAGTGCGAATTGTAAAGCTGTGGATGCCAGGCTCCCCTCACCTTCTGTTTGTTTTTTTGTCCCCGCCGCCCCTTTAAGAGATAGGAATCCCTACGGGGCTGCTCTGGACGGCAGGTGGAGGTAAGCCTGCATTCTTTTCTCCCTTTTTTCTCCCTCCCCTCACACAGACAGGAGCAATGGAGTGCGGAAGGGTGGGAACACGGGAAGAGGAACAAACCCCATGATCTCTGGTTCGAATTTAAGTTGCCAGCGGATTTTAGAGGTCGTGTAAAAGCGCCCTGAATGCTATACTGTAGCATTTCCTCCCTTCCCCCTTCTCCACAAAAATCAATTGCAGAATAAGTTGGGTGAATTTGAATTTTAAGTGCAACAGGTTTTTGAAAACCTTGCATTATGAAAACAGATTTAGATGTGTATGCATGTGATACTTAGGCTCATTAGGATTATCTAATGAAGGAATAATCAACAGTCCTTTTTGTTCTAATCTAGTGACATATACAGACAAGAGAATGTAAGTACCACACAGCACTATTCAGTCATTATAACTGTCACTATCTGTCTAACACATAAATCTTGGTTTCATGCTGAAGCATGGATCAGGATTGATGTTCAAGTTCAAATAATGTGACCTGAATTGTTTCAGCTATTAGGACTAGCATTTATTCTAGTCAAAGCTGCCACCTCCAAATCAGGTGGCCTAAAATGAAACTGGACTGAATCTGAACTAGATCAGATCAGTACAAATTAGTTCATGGAAAAGAGACAGATAGCACATCTCTGAAAAGAGCACCATAAAAGGAAAATAAAAGGGTGGGGAAGAGAGAGTATTTTTCCCCTCTGTGTGTTCTACCCTGCAGATTCACGGTGGGATTACTAGTACAAATTCAGTGACCTGAATTTTGATCTGGATTTGGGTTCAAGCAGATCGAGCATATCCTAAGTGATCTTAACTGTGGTCAGTGCTCTATTTCATAGCAAACAGTACAATTCCATAGAATAACACATGGATTAAATTCAGAAAACAGTTTATCAGTGGTGTTTATCATTTGTTCCTAAGACATAATTTTCCTCATGGCTATTTCCTCACGGATATTGCATTTTTCTTTGATTCATAGAAATTCTCTCTCATTGGATCATTTTAAATTAAATATGGTTGTTTTGATAGTTGTTGTGAGTTTTTCGGGCTGTTTGGCCATGTTCTAAACTCTATGGCTGGCATCTTCAGAGGGCAAGGAGTTCGGAGAACAACTTCAGAGGAACTTCAGAGGGCAAGGAACTCATGGTCAAACAGCTCACAACAACTATCAGATCCCGGGCGTGAAAGCCTTCGAGAATACATTATGATTGTTTTGTTTGTGTCATGCAGAAATATATGCAAATCTTTGACTTTTCTTCTCCTTTTTTAAAAAAAATCAATTTATTCTTCTACTTTTTGGCAACTGATGTGTGACCACTTTAATGTGACCTGCTCAAGAGTTTAGGGCAGAAAGAATGTGCAGATGAAAACCAACCCATTCAAGTAAAAATAGGTAAGTTGTCTATTCAGCAAGCCAGGCAGGAAAATTCCTAGGGGGCAGAATACCTGGGTGCTTTGTGTTTTACATAACAACAACAAAGTAATGCCAGCTCTGCATAAGAAACACATGAGAATGTTGGATCTTAAACAGTGCTTTGGCCTCAGCCCCTCGGTGTGGTTTGTTTTGTGCAAAATATGAAATATTTCTATTTACCGGCACAGAGCAGCACGCTGTCCAATCCAAATCACCTCTTATCACTCTTCAAGTCTGGACAGAAAAGCAAGCTGGATGTTTTACATTTGGCTGTAGAGAATGAGTCAGTGGAGAACATAAACAGGGGAGGGGGGAGGAACAAGGAGCTTGGAGGAAAATGCCAAAGACTACAGCCTCTGATTCATCATATCCCAATGAGGTTTTCTTTTAAATTGGATGTTGGCTTTTGCTTAGACTTACAAGGATCTGGCTACTTCCATGGGCCTCTTGTCAGAACACCTGCCAACTAAAAAGATGAAAAAAGATTGGCAGCTCCCTGTCCCCCTTTGAATTCCTTCTTTTCTCCCTTCCTTTACAGACTGTAGGAGTAAGGTCTTGATTAGTCATGAGGAAAGGGATGGAGGAGTCATCGAGAGGCTGGGAAGCTAAGGAAAGAGGTCACATTTACATAACACCGTCTTGGAGGGAGGCGCCCATCTGGTGCTGAAGAGTTGGTTTTCACTGGCCACTCACAATAGCTTCCTACTACAATGGTACCTCTTAAGACAAATGCCTCGTAAGATAAAAACTCGTAGGAAGAAAAGAATTTCCGGAAATAGGCATGCTTTGCATGACAAAAAAATTCCATATAGGATGCCATATGATTCACAAGACAAAAAACTGTTCTGCATGTACCCAGGGGAAAAAACACGGTTATTTTTGTCTTTATTCCAGCCTCCGGAATGGATTAATCCAATTTCAGTGCATTCGTATGGGAAAATGCATTTCGTAAGACAAAATTTTCTTAAAACAAATTGACCCGTAGAATGAATTAAATTTGTTTTAAGAGGTACCACTGTATTTTTGGTCAGAAAATGGGTATCACAGGGAATGATTACTCTCGACATTGCAAGGAGTGTACTTACTCTTGGCAGACAAAGCTACTTCTGATATTAAAAAGTTCCTCTTATGAACGGGCACAAAACAGAAGAAATGTATTTTGTTCTGTTTCTGCCCCCTGTGTTTAGTGTAGTTTCATCTCGTGTGAATTTATACAACGAAAATTGTAAATGAAACAAAAACGAAATGTTTCGTTACCTTGTGGCAGCTCCAATGGCTCCAGCAGTGGCTCCAAAGGCTCCAGCAGTGGTGGTGGGCCTAGGCCGGCCTGCCGGCCGCTCACCCTCTCCAGCTGGCTGGTGGTGATGCTGGCAGTGGCTGCAATGACTCCGGTGGCAGCGGCGAGGGGTCTAGGCTGGCCTGCCAGCCACTCACCCTCCCTGGCCTGGCTGGGCTATCTCAGCCGTTTATGTGGTAGTGGCGGCAGCGGAACATCTGCAGGTAAGTGACCATTTTACAGATGGAATGAAATGGTTCATTTTAACACAAAACAAAACAACAATAACAAAAAACACCCCGTTTCATTTTGTCTGCAACAAAATGCTGCTTCATTGTTTCATTTCATTATGACAAAACAGCATTTCGTTTTTCATTTCATGCCCATCCCTAATTCCTCCCGATACCATTGTCCACTCTTTTCCCTTTTCTGCTGGAGCAAGTGAGTCTCTAGGAAGGCCCCTCAACAGGCAGGAGAACTGGACTAACAAAGGTACAAATAAAGCAACAGGATGCCAGGAGTTCCATATGTGCATGAACTTAACTCTTGGCAAGCATGCAGTCTTTGAGTCATGCCAGAGTATTAGAAATATCAAAGAGGGTGAGATGAGGGAGGGTGACATGAAGTACTGTTGAGACCACAGCAAGCTAATCCTGCTGCAAGCTGTTGGATTTCACAAGACCCAATGAAGAAACCCAACACGGAGAGATCCAGGCAAATATTATCAGTTTATTAGGCCTAATAAATATGGTAAGGCAAACGGATCACCCAAGGCAGAAGTGAGGCGTTCAGCACCCAAAAGAGGAAACACACAATCTTTATTTCCTCCCTTCCCCCTCCCACAGAGTGGCGCCTCCTCTGGGTTGGGATAGGGGTGGTGTTTTGGGACAACCAATGGGGGTCAGTCCAGGGGTCTCTTGGGGGAGGTCCTGGGCGTTCCTGATGTCCTGGAACAGGACCCCTTCACAGGTGTGATTAGGCCAAAACTAATCCTTTAATGGGTGGCTATGGGGCAACAATATGGGAGGAAAGAGTCAGTATTGTCCAAGAGATTGAGTAATCACAGAATAATTAGCAAGTCGATGGGAGACGGAACAGTCACAATGGGGAGCTGGGGAGTCACAATGGGGAGCAGGAAAGCCGGTGGAGACGGTCTTCAGCTGCCAGACAAATCCCTGGCAAATGTGGAAACAAGACAATGGAATGCCTTGGGCTGCGATTTAATCTTTGACACATCCGAGAGTGAGGCGTGCTGAGGCCGTCTTGAAGAAATGGATTCCGTCTGAAGATTCTTCCTTCTTGCCATGTGGTCACCATGCCTTGCCCGAGATGGTGTAGGTCCAGAAAGCAGCAGAGTGCAGGAACACAGTTTTAAGCACACCCAGGGAAGATGGATGGGAGGAGAAAGGGAAGAGAGAGAGAAAGAGAAGGACAAAGAGAGAGAGAGAAAGGAGGATGAGGGGGCATCTTTGGGTCAGGAGTCCTGGGTTTGTTTTAGGCAGAGGTAGGGGAACTAGACATCTGAGAGTAGAGGAGTCCCTGATCCTTGAGAATGATTGTTTGGAATCATTCCCTTGCAAGCCAGAGCATGGAGGAAAATAATTCATCAGTTCAGGAAGAATTCCGCCGGACTGCGTCTCTGGCTGAGATTTCTGGGTTGGGACTCTTGGGAGAATAAAGGAAGAGGGGCAGGAAAGGGTTAACTGGTACACCATTTCTTACTCCTCGGCGGGAACCCCTGGAACTGAGAGAACTAACTTTCCAGGGGTTTTCGCAAGAGGGGAAACCCTGTCTGGTCAATTCAGGAGCGGGGGGTGGTCTACTGCTATAGAGAAATACAGGGAGCGGAGAAAAAGTGGAAAGGAGGGTTGGTCTACTGCGATAGGAAAGAATGGCCAGGAGGAGGCATGAATTTCATGGAACTGTAGCTCGGGTAAAAGGCGGTGAGAGGAGTCGCTACCCCCGGCTGCCTTCCCTGAGTTTGTGGAACTGAAAGTCGGGTAGGAAGGGTGGACTCGTACTGCTGGCACTGCTGGAAGGTGGGCCACCTCTCTGGAACCCAAAGCAGCTAAAGTTTTCAAATTTCCCCAGGGAAGCGTTATGGTTCTTTTTGGTGGGGCGGTCTACTCAGCCAATTCAATGGAATAGGGTTCCCCGCTGTGCGCCCCCGCCTGGCCGTAATTAATGAGGCATTGATTGATGGCGGGGGCGCTGATTGGTTAAAATGCGCAGCCGGCTTATCTTCGCTCCCCTGCGGTTTTATGAAGTCTCCGCGGAAATAGACTGCTGCGGTTTATCTGATATAATGTAGCAAGGCCAAATTGAGTGTGAATTGGTGTCCCCCCCAGGCTCTCGGCTCTGCTGGCAATGCCTCAGCTGCTCAAGTGGCGGCAAATGGCAAATGTATTCTTCCCGATATCTCGGGAACGGAAGGGAATTTCAGGACCGGGTAAAAAGTGTTGTGCTTATGACGGTGTCAGGCGGGGCCAGGCGGTCTGGGGGAGTTTCGGAACTGCTCCAATTATTATTTACAGCCTCCATTACAACTCTTCAGTACCTCTCATTTAGTAGTCCAGATCCCAAAAGTGCTTCTCAGACATTGACTTTGCACTGCTTCCCAAGGTTGGCAGACATCTGTCGAGGGCACTGGGTTGTCTAGTGCATTTTCTTGGATTCAAGCATTGATTTCTCTGGAACAGGTGCCAGGCTTTGACCAAACGCTTCCAAAAGATGTGCCCAATTTCACCCACCCAGGAGAGTAGGAGATTGCTGCCTGGATTTTCCTCAAGCAGAAGGAAACTGGGGTGAGCTACAACTTGGATTAATATGAGTGATTCAATATTTGACATACTGAACAAACACACCTAAGGTATAATATACCACCAATAAAACAGAAAATGTTAGACAGGAGATAACCACGCTCCCTACATAATCTGTAGAGCCAAGTGGTCCCTCCTCCACACCAAGTAGAGAGATCTGGACTCCTCCCAGTTTTGAGACATAAAATAAAATGATATTTTGCCAGGAAGGCCAATTGTTGCCTTTGTTATGTGTGCCCATATGCAAAGGCTCATTCTTTGTGTCATCACATGCGTAATGGATTTCTCTAACCAGCCATTCATCTGCAACTAATTTTGAAGCCAATTCCTGGCGGATGCCATACGCCCACTCAGTTCAAATATGCTGTTCTCTGCTCTCAAAATCCACCCTCAGCATCTCTATTTTGGTGTAGAGGGAGAATGGCAGAAAGTCCAAGTGTTTCTTCCTCCCACAATGTTCTGCATTTCAGGAGTGCAAGCCAACCTGTAGAGGTTTAAAGGCCTCCTGTGTATACCCATGAGGCTTTGGACGGATGCTCTTGTCTCTAAGTATTTGTGGTAATAGGGCATGATGGTTGGAGGAGGGAATGGAGTTGAAGGAGAACAACTCGGGTCCTCAAAAAAGGGCTCCCATTCAAAACTCTCATGTCCTTTCAAGGCTTCCATTCAGGGCCCTTATTGCCTGGTTATTGCCTTACGCACAGACACACACTGCCCCCAAGATGTGGCTTTCAACCTATTAGCCACAGGCGTTGGTCTGTTCTCACCCCCTTCCCCTCCCAATCCAGGTTTTTGATTTCCTGAGTGAGAGAAGAGGAAGGAGATATTTAGAGAAGAGGTGGCATTCTGGAGGCGGAGGATGTGTGGGGAGCAGGAGGGAGGGGTCACTTATCCTAAATAAAAAGGTCCCCTCTTGGCCTGTGAAGAGTGCAGGAACACTGGGAGAAGAGAGCCAGCTGCAGCGAAGGAAGCATCAGCAGAGTAGCAAACAGAGCTCATTACAGTGAGTATGCAAGGAGCCTTACTTACTCATGTATGGGGTAGTAGTGCCTTACAGGCTTGTGTGTGTGTGTGTGTGTGTGTGTGTGTGTGTGTGTGTGTGTGTGTGTTAAGGCAGTCGTGATCACATGCTCCTTTTCTGAATAGTTTTAGTATGGTCAGTTCCATAAGGCTGCCCTTTTTAGTCAACAAGTTCAGAAGGGTTTACTGGATGTCTATATGCCACCAGTATTAAATCTTGTGATTATACCACAAGAGGAAATTGTGATGAATAGTGAGGACAGGAATCTGAATGATTATGATATTAGGGCTGGATTTTTGGAATGGGTGATGTGGACTCTTGCCTCCTGAAAAACTCAGGTTTAGCCTGAATATTGGATGATAAACTATTTGTAACTTGAGTCTACTTAAAACCAGATAACATGCTACCAAAAAAAAAGTCTTTCACCCCTCTGGATGATACTACATTTCGGGCAAAGCTTTTTGGGACGCATTTGTGGTCATGGTTAGTGTCCACAGACAAAGGTATTGTGGGAGCTATAGTCTAGAAAAGTGACCTTTTTTACTCTTTTTTTTTAACCCAAGCCCTTGGCTGTTTGAAAAGGAGAGATGGAGATTGTCCATTTTTCTGAACAATCTGTTCCACTCAGCAGTAAAAACAACATACTAGCTGTTTGTACTCAACCAGGTGATTTGGTTGGAAGTTGTGGCCATAACTTCCCATTCATTCTGCATAAACTTGAAAGCAACATTGTTTTTGGCCAAAATATTAATTATCTGTAAAGTAAACTGAAGTCCACTATCAACAAGGAACAAAATCCTTCCAGATGCTGCCAGGATGGCCTGCCAGCATTTTCCTGAGCTGTCTGTGATAGTGCCTTGAAATGTGGCTAATGCAAACCCGGCTGGATCAAAAGCAAGCCTTTCATTGGAACTTTATTGCCTCCACAAGTAATCTTTGCAAAACCGCTAACTTATTTGCCCTTGGAAAATGTAAGGCATTTTGTGGGTAAAATGTTTAGAGAAACGACACGTTGTTTAGCAGCCCTTCCACACTTCTGTAATGTTGGCAATTAGCAAGGAGACAGATGGAATAAATCAAGAGGAAGAGATGGGAAAATGTTAGGCTGTGATAGAAAACCTGGAGGTGAAGGTTTAAAGGAACTATCTAGACCGTGAACAAAGGCCCTGCTGTTTGTGACAAAACATCAAAGTTGTCTCACTACAGCAGGCATGTCCAAACGTCGGCCCTCCAGATGTTTTGGACCACAACTCCCACAGTCCTTTGTCATTGGCAACCTAAGCTTAGAATTCTGGGAGTTGTGCTCCAAAACATCAGGAGGGGCGAAGTTTGGACATGCCTGCAGTATAGCCTATCAACCCTCCCATCCGGAACCTCCCATCCTGGACTTTTCTTCCTCCATATTTATCTCATCTCAGCCTCCTTTTCTTGGCAGGCCCCAGGCCTACGGATGCCAGAGTGACAGTTGGTAGACTTTAAGCTCCTAAACTTCACACTCAGTAAAACCTGAATGCTCTGAAACTTCAACAAGTCCAGATCAAGGCAAGCGAATCTCCTTAAAGAAGGCAATTAAAAAAGAAGAAGATAAAAATCAGGTTGAGATTAAGGGGTAGCAAGAAGTGCGAAGGAAACTGATGCAAGGTTCATGTCTCACAATTTATATGCAGAGGATCGGGCTCTTGTTGGATCCAAAGTTCTAAGACAAGATGCACTGAAACAATGAGGCCAAAGACAGAAAAACTGAGAAAAATAAGGTGTCCATTCACAGCTGCTTGTCAACAGTCCATTCGTTTCAGTTTGCCTTAATTCTCTCCACTTGCTCCTTGACTTTGGGAAGGGGCTGGGAGTTTTCAATGAACAGTTTCCTGGCACTGCACATTCCACCTTGATTTGGACACTCCTTTTCTCAAATGCATTTTTTTTTTTTTTGCCAAAAAGAGCAATGAGCCTCCCTCTTCCCCTTAGGGGCTTTAGATGCCCTTTGATTCCACAGTAAACAGGTTGCTGCTTGCTTCTAAGTGCTTTTCTGACTCAGGAACTTTGCTCGGGGATGGGAGAAAGTTACTTTTTTGAACTGCAGCCCCCCGCCCCCAGTTTTGAGCCTAGGCCATGTAAGAGTAAAAAGAATAATAATGATAGCTGAAATATTTGGCTCTATAAACCCAACAGAGTGGAAGTGATCCATGCATGAGTTGGTTGGGTGATTATCAAAGCTTCTCTGACTGCCCACCAGCTTTTGATAGAATTGTGGTTCCCGACTACCCAGTGTCAGCCATGAGTTTTATTTTGAATGTGGTTTTACAAGTGGTTATGGTGAAGCCACAGGGTCTGTTGCTTCAGAGTATTTTGGTAGCTGTCTGGTCACCCATGAATATGCACAAATACTCCTTTGTATTCAATTTCTAGGAATTTGGGATGATAATCCTAAAGCAGCCTACTCAGCATCTTTCACTGGTTTTAAATTCAGTGCCAGCTCCCGCTTCACAATCCACCATGCTTTCCCTTCCTTCTAGCCTTTTGCTATTCACTACCCATAGAGACATTGACTCTTTATGCTATGTGAGTTCCTACAGGTCTCTGTCAAAAGCAGTCCATTTCAATGGCTCACAAACTTGGCCCCTGGAGTGCATATCAAGGAATCAGCACCAAATCCACCTTTTCTGTTTGCAGCCCTGGCTTTTATTAGTTCAGGAGTTTAGAATCAATCTGATGCAGCTATAGAAACAGTTCAGCAAGCATTATAGCTTGATCCCTTTCAGCATGAAGAAAAGATTTCTCTCTCTCAGGCAAATACTGTAAGTCCCCATTAAGGCAAGCAGTTTCAGTGACTGCAGTGTACCTGTTGCATTAGCACAGAGGGCATAAATAAATTATACGGAAGACTACGGTTCACTGAGAGAGGCTGTGGATACATCACCATTCAACAGTGATGGATTGTCATAGTAGACTGATAAATACCTAAACGGGGGCCATTCTGTATTCTAGTACACTAGCCAGGTCCCATCCTGGTTAAGTCTAAAGTCTATTTCTTATGGCCAAGCTAGATGTGAAATGGGTAGTAATGTTGAAATGTTTGTCTTGCCATGTTTTAAGACTGCACTTGGAGTTTATATATTTTCAAAATTCAGAAAATATGTGCACAGGTGCAGTGAATCTCCTCTCTACCTGTAAACATTTGGACCCTGATGCTGCCCTGAGTTCAGTACTTGTAGGAAGGGGTCAGCAACAGGATACTGCAAGATGCCTGATTCCAGAGATGGAAGACTTGTGGTGCTCTAGATGTTGATGGGCTGGCACTCCTATCATTTCCTACCATGGCTATGAAAACAACAGGAGGGTCAGAGTTGTTTAGCCATGACTTCTAGTATCAAACTCAACCTTGAATCTGCCCCTCTTTCTCATGCACCCTTTTGTTACATTTGAGATATGACCTGGAAGTTGAGTCAGGGCTACGAGACTCCTTTTTCTTGAGAGGTAGAAACGTTTCACTGTTTGGATGAGCAGCAAAATGTTTCTATCTCTCAAGAAAAAGAAGTCCAGTAGCCATGACTCAAATTCCAGATAAATTCACCTGGATGACTGAGAATCTTCACAGACAATTGGGATATGAGTGGGGCAGTCACGGGAACAGTGATTTACTGCTGCTCTGCCATTTCTAGAGTCACCCTTACTTAGATGGTAAACCTGTGTCTGAGTGGTACCACTTCAGTTTCAATGGAGTGCCCTTCCAGGAAAACAAAAACATGGTGCATTCAACTAAACAACAAAAACAAACAAACAAACAAAAAACCCCTAGCATGCTATGGAGTAGATTAGGCTACAAAGCATCTTCTAAGCATCTAATCTTTGGGAAGATTTTTTTTCAAATACAAAAGCAAATTCAGTATTGTGTCTCATCTCCCCTATTCCAATCTGTAGTGGCACTGGAACGTACATAGGTTTGATCCTCTGAGCTCATAGCAGTAGGATACAGTGGTTAGCACCTTTCTGCCAGTGGGAAAAAAGAATGGAATTGCCAGTAATTGAATAGATCCCTTCTAGATTTTGGGATGTTTGCAACTTCATATCATTATGGATGAGTTAAAGATCTTTTTAATTAGTGGGAATTTAATGCAATGAGTTAAAGATCTTTTTAATTAGTGGGAATTTAATGCTGCTGGTAAACCCATTTCCTGTTGTGTTGGTGGAGCTCTATATGAGAATACTGGCCATAGTGTTCAAAGCATGGTCATTGGATTCAAGACATGTGTGGCCAGTCCATGGCCCTTGAGATTCTGTAGGGCTGTATTATAGTCAGTTGTGAAGGATTATGGAAAGTTTAGTGATATCTGGAAGGCCAAAGGTTGTCCATATATGTTGTAGGTACAGTAAGGGCTAAAGTTTAAAATATTGGTTATATACAACAATAATAAGAACCGATAGGAAGGTAGGGTTTAGAGGAGTATGAAGATAAAACTGCACTGAGGCACGTCTTGTAGTGAAAATTTCCCAGAGAAAGTGGTAAACGCAGTTAGTTCATCTGGAGTGATAAATGAGGAAACATAAAACTCACTCTGCGTCTGTAGACTGCATGAGGTGGAAAGGCAGGCAGATCAGAGGATAAATTTGAAAATGGAATAATTCTGTTTGGGAAAAAGTTTAATTTCCTGCCCATAGGTCCTGGCAAATATCTGGCATTCCACTCCCACAGTCTAATATTTCTCAGTATGCAGAGTTAACATCTCACCTCCCTTTGAACTGTGAAGTCCTCCCTCTGCAGAAAGGGAGGAGAAAGGAGGGTGCCTGGTCTTACCAGAGGCTGACTTAACTTAAGGCTGGTATTTTTGCAACAGTTTCTGTGAGGGTCAGTGACAGGCAGTCACCACCTTCCTCATCCCCTCTTCATTTGACTCTTTTCCCTTCCTTCAACTACAGCATCCTTAATCAACATTCCACTGCTAAACTTTGCAGCTTGCCTAGTGTCTCTGGCTGTCCTTGGTGGAATCCGAGAATAAGTCAGACACAGGGAGAAGGAGAAAGAAGAAAAGAGAGAGAAAAAGAAAGAGAAGTCATGAAGACCCTCATCATTCTTGCACTCCTGGCTGTCCTAATGATGGCAGCTTTATGCTATGGTAGGTGATACTGTTTTATATTGGTGGCTATTTTGGGGAGATAGTCTTATCACAGAATGTTGACATTTGGACTGCACATTTCCATCTTCTGCCATATCTCTCTCTTGACCAAATCCTTCACCCATGGCACCCCCCTCCAGCCAGGATTCCAGTCCGGTTCCCTCTGCTTTCTGCCCCCTACTCAGTTCCAGGTTTCTATCTAGACTTCTTTATGTGACGGAGGAACACAAGGGAAATACTTTTCAAGTGGGGCCATGCAGTTTAAACTTTTTCAGCTTGGGTAACCTTGGGGGGCATTTTAAAGATATATGAAATGTACATATAGCTTTTTTGATCGGGATGGTCTTGGGTTCTTGGTTTGCTGAAGGATACTAGATTCTAAATAGGTGGCCTGATTAATGGCAAGTGTTATCTGATTAATATTAATTTGATGATGCTCCATGGATGGTGCCCTATTTTTCTCTCTCCTACTATCCCAACTTTTCTGTTTGCCGTATCAAGATTGGCCAAATAGGAGTTCCTTGGGATGATGGTAAAATAATGGGCAAGGAACTGTCCTGAGCTGAGAAGTAACGTCTCTCAAGTTTATTTGCTTATTATTGACCTTTGGGGCTGTTGGTTCCTTTCATCTACTGCCAGAAGCAAGAGTTGCTCCTTTGCAAACATATGGAAGGCAGCAGATTTGATATAGGCTATTCTAATATATTAAACATTGTGCAGTTCTGAATGATGTGAATTTAACTAGTGTAACCCTTTTACAAATGAAGTGAGCAGAATTTTGCAGGAGGTTGCCAATTTAAACTTTCATATGAGAAACTGCATAGGTCTTGGTGGCAATGGGATGCATGTTGGTGGCAAGTTGCACCTGAGTGCACAATCAGCCATGAACCTGGAATACAAACAACACTTTAGCTAATGAGAGGAAGGTTGCCATCATAATGTATGCAGTTTCCCTTATGCAAGTGTAAATCAGGAACAGGATTTTGGCCATCCAAGGACTGTAAAATAAAGTTTCCATCGAGTTGAAGATGAAAACTAAGCATGTGCTTACATTTTGCTGCTGAATTCTGTGGCATTTTAACATTTGTTAACTTTGATTTGGCTTATGTGGTCTAACTATTTCCAAGTCTGGACAGTCCTGGCTTCAGTATTACATAATGATCACCAGATCATAATACTGTCTTTCTACTTCCTCATTGGGTTAATGCATGAGGGTAGTCAAAGATATATTGTAAATACTTTTATAAAGTGACCAAGCTTTCATGGAGGTGCTATACTTCTAAGTGAACTGCAGTCACAAGAGCTGAAAATGGAACCTACTCCATCTCAGAATGGAGCTACCTAGACCAAGAGTATCTGAATTGGAGCCTAGAAAAGTACTTTTTGGACCTGAAATCCCAGAATCCCCAGATAGCATGGTTACAAGTTACACTAGCTGGGAGATTTGGAGAGTTGTAGTCCATAAAAGTGATTCTTCTAGGCCAGTGGTGGTGAACCTTGGGCACCCAGAAGTTTTGGACCACAACTCCCAGAATTCTGAGCATAGATTGCCAATGACAAATGACTATGGGAGTTGTAGTCCAAAACGTGGTGTGGTGAATGTTTGCCATCACTGTTAGGTTGTGGATCTTATTAGCCAACTCGAGATGTTGAGTTCTAATTTTCCCCCTAAAACAGCCATGCTGATTTCCATATATTTATGTTCTTATTCCCTTCTGTTTTGTTAACAATGATCTTTCAAAGTATTTTTGTTTCCTTTTCCCTTACAGAGTCGCATGAGAGTATTGAATCACATGAATTTACAAGTAAGAAACAGACTCACCAACTTCTCTGACTTAATGGGATGCTTAAGATTCACCTTTTGGTTTTTGCAGGGGATCCTGATTTTTGTCATTTAAAAAGGTTTCATTCCCTTGTGTCCATTTATCCCAGACCAACTCAGAATTAAAAAAAAAAGTTGCAACCCTTCACCATGACATACCTGTCTTTGGACTGGCCATGCAGTCTCTGCTACTAGTTTTTTTTTAATTGTCACATGTTTTTTCCCTTTCTAATTAAATCAAGTAGGTCTGTAATGCTGGAGAGGGGCCAGGTATGTTCAGTCTACCATCGTTAGGCATCTTACTCTATGCTGAACAGCAGTGTTTGTCCTTCAGCTTGGCAAACACTGGAGTAACATAACATACTCATTACTCAGAATAGACAGCCAATTGTGAAAGGGTAGGGAAAGCTGGAGAAGGAGAATATCATTTTTTTGCAATCTGCGCAGCTTAAATGCAAATCTGGGATCATATTCATGGTATGAAGCATAGCTTAGAAAAGTACCTTTCTGAAACTACAACTCCCAGATTCCTCTTGGCCATGTACCATCCAATGTTGTAGTATATTTTCCACAGTCCCTCCATTCTGGCCTTGTTCCCTCTGCTTCTCCATTTTCCTTCCAAATGCATAAGGCTTTACTGAACATGTTCCAAGTAGGCTTCAAGCCTGAAGCCTTCACTAGATTGTTCATATTTTTGTGGTGGCAGGACAGAGGAGGCTACTCTCTTGCATTTAAAAACAAGACAGATTTTTCTTCTTCTGCAAAACTCGAAGCCTATCCAAGCATATTAATCTGTCTCCCTGGCTTCTGAATTTGCTTCCAATTACATTATTACTTACTCTGCATTTCACTGTTAAAGTGATTTCTTGAGTATTCACATATGGCAGTTAGATCTGCTCTCTGTTTGTGGTTAATGTTTACCTGGGAGGAATCCCTACAGAATACAATACAGTAGGCCCTCGTATAACAAACGGTTTGTATAACATGAAATCTATACAACATAAAAAATTCCAGAGATAGGGGAAATTTGCTTAACAGAATCACCTATAGGGTGAATCCATGCAACATAAAAATGGTCACAATTAGGGATTACTTCGTTTTCAATGCATTCCTATGGGAAATTTTTATAAAGGAAAATTTGCTTAACATAACTTCATTTGGAACAAATTAATTCCTTTATACAAGGTCCCACTGTACTTGAGACTTCAGTGGCCAGGTAATATGCACTGGTCTGGGCTGTGGATTCAATATGAATTAGAAGGAGAAGGTTGTTTTCTCTAAAGACTAGGGGCTCTTAGGTGGAACTAACCCAGCTCAGGGAGACATAAAAGTGTTAAAGAGCCATTATTCAAAACAGCAGCTGCCTAGATGCCCTAAGCACATCCAATCTTGCCTGATTTTGGAAGCTAAGCAGGATCGGCCCTGGTTAGTACTTGGATGGGGGACCACCAGGGAATACCAGGGGCTGTAGGCACCTGGAGTAGGAACTGGCAAACCACTCCAGTATTCCTGCCAAGAAAACTCCATGGACATGGAGTCACGAAGAGTCGGTCATGACTGTAACGACACAACACACACACACATTCAAAACAGCATGCTATTAAGGACACTTGAAAGACCTCAGAGGTGAAAACACCACAGAATCTTGCCATTAAGATTAGAACAGCTCTTTGTTTACCAGTCTGTTCACCAGCTGGCATACTTGAGTATCTGTAACATGAAACTGATGTTTATTTTGTGACCCTGTATGGCCTTCTTTCACCCTCCTTTAGGACTGTCTTCCCCAAACAGGTATCCCTAGATACCTTCACTATAGCAACCAGCATCCCTCGCTAGACCGCCAGGCTGGCCGAGGAACCTGGCATTCTTAACTTCCTTTGCATCTGTCCTGTCCCCCCTGTTCTACTCCTTTTAAACAACAAAGTCCCAGACACTACAACAAAAAAATGGTGGCCATCTGCTGAAGTTCAACAGGGTGGAACATAAGGAGGATTTTAAAAGCTTCCTAATTTCAGTGATTTTAAATATAGTACGATTTAAACATTTTGGAACAATGGGTTGGTGATTGTTTTTTTTTTCTGTGCTGTTGGAGAGGGCTCAGGATGCTGGATTTTATGTCACGAGGGCCCTAAATACCAGAAAAAGTTGGAAAACTCAGAGAGGAAAAAAGTAGGAACAAAATATTTCTCATATTGGAGACTTCAAGTTCTTGAAAAAGCTATTAGAGGCAAACTTCTTGATCTCTTGCCAAATGGAAAATGATATAAGGGGGTTAACCACTAATGTGTCAGCACATGTAAATAGCAAGAAAGGAATGTTTTCTACAAGAAAAACATTTAGAAAATGATACAGAAAATTATATCAATTTCAGTAGGCTGTAAGAATGCAGGCAGGTATCGCTGAAGAAATGACGGACTTACAATCATGTGGCATTAACTCAAGTTGTCCCAAACAAAGTACGATGCGGATCAGATTATGATAACTTTTAGCCATCCTCATGTTCTCAGGTCTAGAGGGAAGGGCTGGAGAATATGTTGCGTTCTGGATATTGGATGCCATCTGATGTAGCCACCATGGCCAGTGATGGAGGACAGTGGGCCATCTAGAAGGCTATTTGTTCCCAACTCGTGAACCAGACTAGAGATATTCATCCTTTTTTCTTTTATACACAATTAATTATCTGATTTGCTTCTGAAATTCCAATCAAGTGCCCCCCTCCTAAACCACATGGCTCCAGTGTTTTTGCTGTTGTGGTCCTGCCTTTTCAAGTGCTGGTTGGAGCAATTGGTTAGAACTTTCCCTGCAATGGCAATGCAAAGTTTTCTGCTCTGAAATGATATCATTTTTTTTTGTCCCGCCTGGAATGGAGGAGTGGTTGTTGACCACACTTATGCAGATTTCTGTCTTGTTGGAGTATAACTCCCAGAATCCCACAATTGTATTCCAAAAAACACAAACATGCACACCTTTGTCAGTGATGGTACATAAACTCACATATCAGTAGGACCTGGCAACCTGCTCTTTGCCCTGGCTTCTTCTATAATATAATAACCCCCTTCATGCTTTAATTGCATGAATGGGGCTTGTTGTGATGACTGGAGATCAAAATCATGCTGTTGGCTTTGCATTGGGCACATTCCTGCACTTGCATATATGACAATGGTGTAGACGGCAGATTTCATGTGCCACTGCATAGCTGTCTGGGGCCAGGACCACTAGAATGCCTGATGTCACTAGGCAGGACAAGTATAGTGGTCACTTCATGACTACCCCCTCTCCCATATGAGTCTAAATCACTAGATGAAAGGCAGAGGAGACAGCGGGTGGTTGATATCATAAATGCAAAGATTAACGGCATGGATACCTTAAGGGGAAGACACTATTCTGCTTTAGCATTAAGTTGTGGACCACAAGATTTGCCATGTAGTAATAATGAACATCATTTCTCCCTAGGCCCATTCATTAATAGAAGGCATGCCAATATCTTCATGAGGACTCCATCTGAGGACAGGAGGGACTATTACATGCGGGAAAGGTACATCATCTTAGTATTGAAGGTTATGGACAATGAGCAAGGAAGGAGTTGTCTCTTGCCTTGGGGAGACTTTGCCGCTGTCCAGATATGCTGGACTAGAACCCCCATTGGCCTATGCTGGGTCATGTTGTTGCTTTGACTTATATATTGCTTCAAAGAGCTTGGAGCACTCTTTGGGTGGTCTACAAAGCAAATGGGGGGAAAAAGGCAAAGTGTTCTAATTATATATAATCTATGCTGGCACGTCAGGCCAAAACAAAGGAAAAACAAAACATAGAAAGGACAAAAATGTGTTGACATTTTAAAGTGCTATATATTAATGTGAGCTGTCAGAGACCAGTCTGAAGAAGTGGACTTGTCCATGAAAGTTCACCTTAAAATAACAGCGCTTAGTCTGTAAGGTGTCCCAACATTTTTGTCTTTTCTTTATTTTCTTTTGCCTGATGGGTAAGAAGGTTGAGTAAGAAGCAAGTCACAACAATCTGTTATTTTCCCTGCCTGCTTCTTTCCTCTTATCTCTCCCCCGCCCCGCTTGTGTGAACAGGATCCGAGAGCGCAGCAAGAGCCCCCAGGAACTCCAGAGGGAGAGATGCGAAGACTACATTCCATGCGAGCGTTATGCCATGCGCCATGGCTATCTTGCTGCCTACAAGCGTTACTTTGGGGCAAGAAGGGGCAAATAAATGCATCTGGGACCAGCATTGCCATTCCCAGTGCCTGGAGCCTGGGTTCTCTCTCTACAAGGAGTGACATCTCTGAAATGTATTGTTGCTTGTGAACGCCATGTTATCCCAACCTGCTGCTTTGTTCTTCTGTAGCCATTGATTGCCTAGATTCCATGTTAATTCGCACAATGCTGACGCAGTGGTGGTGGGGGGCCAGCTGGGCAAAGAGGGATGTGGGTGTTTATTACTGAATAAATGGCTGGTTTGATACTGCTTGTTTGTACATTTTCCTTGGAACAATCATGTGGCAGGGATGGGTGTGTAGTGTGCACCTCTACTCACTTAAAAATACATTGATGGACAAAATACTGTAGATAAATTATGTGACTATATGTTTTCCAGGACATAGCTTTTCCACTTAGAAAGAAAATGTATTCATGATGGTGGATGGACACAGATTCTTCTTACCTTACCAGTGTACTTCCTCTACCACTTTCACATTGACTGCCAGTTATGAATTTACTCACAACATATTGGTTTCTGTCAAGTTTTTCAGACCTGGCTCCTAGTTAGTTTAGGTCAAGTCTAATTTTATGAAGCATCCAATCTCTTAAAACCATGCCATTTTTAAAACCCGATACCATGATTGGTGGTGATATTTTTATACCAACATGCTTTGAAGGAGGAATAGGTGCATCCCTCCTCTTACTTTTATCCTTCTAGTGACACTGGTTATTGATTTGGCTGAGAGATGCTGGTTTCACGAAAGGCACCCAGGATGTGATTGAACTGCTGCAAAGGCACCTACTTGATTGCACTAAACAGGGTTGCTTTAATGGGAGTGATCTCCCTTAAAGCAAACCTTCTGTCTGCCTGGGAATGCCTGCAGGCTGCCCCCCCAAAAGTAGAAACTCTCAGCAGCACTAAGTGAAGTCAGGCTGGAGTGTGATCACCAGGAAACGGATTGCTTTGGACAGCTCTACAAGTGGCCCGAACTGTGATCCCTTTCCTTGTGTGATCACACACTCAAACTCCATGGTTGGAGGTCGGGACATGAACAGAGGTCTCTCCTAATCCAGTACTTTCTGACCACTGCAGCACACATTTGATGAACACATAATTTTTAGAGAGAGTTTTTCAGTCTTCCCTAAAATAAATGCTCTTGTTACCAGGATATAGGAAAAAAATCACACTAAACTAGCAGGTTTTTTTAACAGTAGTGCAGGGCTTCACAAAACAGGGAGCTATCTTTTATAGACCCGCCTTGGTGCCAGGCAGTGGGTGTGTAACCATCAGTGATGGCCAAACATTCAGATCAAATAAGAGCTGCACATTTATGTTCAGGCTGGATCCAAGAAGTCATAAGAACATAACAAACATAAGGACATAAGGAGAACCATGCTGGATCAGGCCAAAGGCCCATCTAGTCCAGCTTCCTGTATCTCACAGTGCCCCCACCAGATGCGTTTGGGAGCACACAAGACTAGATATTGGTCTCTCGATACCACTCCCCTGCATCTGGCCCTTGAAGTAGCCTGTTTTTAAGCTTGGAGATTACACATCTCCAGGCAGGCAGGAAGTCAGAAGAGCATCGGATAGTCCTGAGACAGGCAAGAACAAATGGCAGAAGGTCTTGGGGTCTTGAAAACCTCGCTGGTCAAGCTAAAACAGGCGGCCAAGGCCTCTGATTAGTTGAAACATCAAGTCAGAGGAAGGGTGTGTACTGGTTTACTCAGGAATCAGCAGTCTTCATCAAGGGTCTGAAGTTTAACAAAGTTAATCAAGAAATAGCGAGAGATGGATTTCTCAGCCTCACATGGCTGGAGAGATCCATACTGATGCAGAGAAGGCTTAATCTGCATCTTTCCCTGGAACATCTTGGAAGAAGAAGGGTCTAACAAATAAAGGCAGCAAACATGTGTAGGGAGAAGGAGGAAGAGGAGGGAGGGTTTTTATCTAGACATGGGAAAAGGAAAACATCTAATTGGTCATGATAACTAATGCAAACAAACAAACAAACAAACAAACATGCAAGTTAGTGGTGAATGGCTCCCTCATCCCACCTGAGCATATGTTAAATCTGCATGTGAGATTGCTAATTCGCCAACAACATGAGCTGGTAGAGAGAAGACAGCAGTACCATAGAATCATCATAGAATCATAGGATCATAGAGTTGGAAGAGACTTCAAGGGCCATCCAGTCCAACCCCCTGCCATGCAGGAACCCCATCACAATATTTCCGACAGATGGCCATCCAGCCTCTGCTTAAAAACCTCCAAAGAAGGAGACTCCACCACCTTTTGTGGTAGCTTATTCCACTGCCAAACAGCTCTAACTGTCATGAAGTCCTTCCTAATGTTCAAATGGAATCTCTTTTTCTGTAGTTTGAAACCATTGCCCCGAGTCCTAGTCTCTGAAGCCATGGAAAACAAACCTGTTCCCTCTTCAATATGACATCCTTTCAGATATTTAAACATAGCTATCATATACCCCCTCAACCATCCGTGTGACAAAAACTGCCAGCCGTAGTCAGAGAAAGGGCACTGAGGGAAAAGAAAGATTTAAAACCGGGGAAGAAAAGATATATGGACTTTCTATGATCCAGGTTCTCTGTGTCGAACTAAGGTATAGTTGTCCAGTATTAAACATTCTAAACTTCCAGATGTGTGCTTTGTAGTAGGGCCTTTTGGATCGACAAGGACTTTGTGAGTACTTCTCAGTACTAAGTCCTGTAGTAGCCATGACCCAACAAGTCACTCTGAACTAACGGTGACCTTCACAGGGGTCTTCAAGAGCTGTGAGATGTTCAAGACCTGGTTTACCATCGCCACACAGTGAACTTGGCCAAGTGGGAATTTGAATCCAGGTCCGACAATCCATCCGCTATGCCACACTAGCACTCAGCCAGTACTAATAGACGCTGTGCTGTGAACGTGTTCCATTAGCATTTTTGACTGCCCGAACAACCTAGGATATTCCAGGAACTAAAGATCCTTGGCTATTAATAGACGGAGGTAGGCTGTGCAAAGTTATTGCCCTGCTACCAAAGCCCTACATATTGGGAGATGCCCAGGCAAGCACTGCTGTCACCTTCCAAATCATGCTCTGCCTGCCACAAACCATGCACAGACCACCCATGGCCTTACCTGTTCTCATGGACAGAGCACATCCATCTGGGTTGTTTGTCCACACCAAATGTGGTGCCAGTCTTAAGTGATTGTGTCAATATATTTCCAGCCTACTACTGACCACAGCAGTTTGGCTTCCTTCCTCCAAGGGGAGCCATGTTCAGCACACAGCGGCCTTTGACATTTCTGAAATATGCAGTGTGTCAATTATGCAGGCCCTCAGCTTGCAAATAACTGAAAACGTCATAGGGACACGAAGAGAGGCAAACCACCCAGGGAATGTGTTCCATGAATTTGTTAATGTATTCTGGAGCCTATTAGACACAGACAGCTACTGGCCTTATGCATGAAAAATGCTGGTATACCATAAGCAGACTTTTGAAAACCCCATATTATCAGCGACGTATGGCCCTCTTGACTGCTGGCCAATTCTGTTCATGCAGGAGATGAATGGGCTCTAAAGTTTCTGAGAGTTTTCTTGATGTTGCTTCTCATCATGCAGACACCCCAACCTGTACATGTTGCCATTGGGGACCACAGGCCAATCTCTATAAAGCCCCTCATTCACCGCAGGTGAGACAGGAAGGCGCCAAAGGGAAGCAACTAGAATTTCTACTCTAGTTAATCAGCTCTGAATTAATTCCAGGTATTCAACACCTATTGCTTATATGGTATTCTGGAATTATCCCAACCGTACATGAAAGGCATAGGGCATCCAATAAGCTCACGCACCCCATTTCATTCTAGCTCAGCACCCACATCTACATGGCCAGCCCTGTTCTCACTTTTTGGAACAATGGCTTTCAGCCATGGGTTCCCCACATATTTTTGGACCTCAAAGTGTGAGCCAAGCCCTGCCAAACTGAAGTTAAACTGTAAAAAGGAGGGGATGGGTCCATGTAACATAAAACACATGCGGTCACTGAAAAATGGGGCAAACCAAACCATGCCAAAAGCAAAACAAATAATAAGCAATATGTTCATCTGATTGACCCCCATATTCTTGTCTTTACTTCCCCTAATTTCCTCAATAAACCATGAAGCACTTAGCTCTTTTACACATATGCAATTCTGTACTACCTATGTATTATGCTAGATAATGTGTACTCCTTCAGCTTTCAAACTTGGAATATCTACAACAACCTCCCCCAACCTGCTGCTCTCTAGATATGTTGAACAAAAGTCTCATCCTGTGAACAAAACCAGGTTGTGAAAACTTACATAAGAGCCTAGATTTCCCCTGTGTAGGGTATAGTGGGTTAGAATGAATCCCTCCCACGGTGAGGTCTTAAATGATCCTTCCACCTTCACTTGAGAACATATGCATAGTTCAACCAGTCCAGTGGATAACATTAAGCAAAACTTCTTCAGACTGGCCAACAAGAAACCAACAAATGGCAAGTTTCTATGTCACATTATTATTGCTGCAGTGCAGTCCAATGCTAACATTAGTCATTTCCAGAAAGTGAAAAACATATCAAGTGGTTACAGACACTGTGTCTTCTTGGCTAAGCATTTCAAACTCAAGAAACAAAAGAACAAGGAAACGACCTTGCAATATATAAATTGTTTCAGGAGAACCAAAGGCTGGACTGAGAAGATGGGGGGACTGGATCAGTAATGGTCAAGCCAAAATGTTAGTCAAACAACCCAGGAAATATGGAAACTACTCCAAAACAAAAACTGAGGTGATGACTAACTTGTCATGGAAGAGGAGTGGCCAGTTTCTACATCCTGGGACACCACCCTGCTGCAGTCAGGGGTCTACTCTGAGCATTAGAGCCATATTTTGACTCACAAAACCATCTCTTCACAAATGGATAAAGACGCTCCTAGCGTCTTTTCTAACAACTTGACCGTTATAGAACTTTTGTACTTGGGCGGAACTGGGCTCTTGCATACTGCTGGCATATTAGCACATGCAAGGCTTATACAAATCCAGATAACCCTTACCTTCTTTTTTTCATGCGGCATAATAAGTAAGTAGTTGTCCTCCTTTGGGCACATGATGAGAAGTCAGGATTCTGTGGGTAAGACAATAATGCTGGGAAAAGTGGAAGGCAACAGGAAAAGAGGAAGGTCAAATGTGCGATGGAATGACTCCCAAAGGGAAGCAACCAGGCTTGAGTCTAGAAGAGCTGAGCCAGGGCTACTGAGGATGGTACATGTTGGAGGTCACTCATTTATAAGGTTACCATTAGTCAGAGGTGACTTAACGGCAGGTAACAACAACAACAAATAGCTGACCTGCTGAACCCAATTTTGTGACTGAGCAGCAGAAAGCTTCTTGCATGTGTTTTTTGTTTCCTTTGGATGATGAGCAAGCACTAGAGATGGGCAGCTCCTGTTTTAAAAATGTATTTGCAATTGAATAAACACAGCACACGTGGCAGCCAATGCTGGCATCCCAAAATGGCAGTAAATCTGCAATCATTTCTCAGCTTTCCAGGAAGAGGCCCTGCATGCACTTTCCAAAGTGCATAAATCCACAGCTCCCTTCCCCTCTGTCTCTTCCAAACTGGAAAGTACTGTTGCTTTGTTCCCACAGAAATATATGCCTGCTCGCTTCAACTGTTTCCTTCGCCTGAAAACAAAGGGTGGGTGGTGGTACATTAATTAGACCATTAAAAAAATCACAGTCATAAGCTAGCTCCAGACTCTGTGTAGGCCTTTATCGGTCTGGGCACTAGAGAGTTGTGGATGGTGCAGAAAAACAACACCATAGAGCTCCAAAAAGCATGGCCAGATATGCCTTCAAGCTCCTTTCTTAAAAGTACCAGTAAGTTTCAAATGGGTGTGTGTGTGTCAGATTCAGATTGCCTGCAACGATCACCCTGCTTTCCCCACCACCACTTCTTTCTTCAATTGGAGTGTCAACTTTTCTAAGCTCTGATGGGTGCCCCACCCCTTCAAATGCTAAACAGAGATCTACAACCATCTTCCTACAGTACAGTACCAATAATCTGCTGGATGTCACCTTCTTTAAACTTCTACAGCTATCTCCAGCTATTGAGAGATTGTTCCCTGGCCCATTATGAATTATCAAAGTCTATTACCCAAAAGAACAAGTCTCAGGATATACTGACTGATTGATCCACTTCCGTGCTATGTAGCATACCAAGGAGCAAAGATTCTCCAGCTCTTTCGGTCTTGTACAAATGCTTTGGCATCCTCCCATGTAAGATGTAGTGGCTTCAGGTCTTGCATCAGTGTTCTTTGCCATGTTATCTGAGGGTGTGCTCATTGTTGTTAGGTGACAGGGCTGGTGGTACAGCTCACTGCTATTTTAGGGAACTGATAGTTCTCTATATGGAAAATGTGCCCAACCAGTTGGAGTCTTCTACGTGTGACAATGTTTATGATGTTTATATGAGCCATTCCTTCGGAGCACTTCCTTGTTGGCAATGTGGTCAAAATATTGGCTCTTTAGGATTTGTAAGAGGCACCTCTGTTAGAAGACATCAAGCCTCTTGTTGATACTTCCTGACACCTTCCAAGTCTCACTGGTATAAATAACTGTTGGGATCATTTTATCAGCATATATTACAATACTAATACCCAGCTTTCAGGGGGGGGAGGGCAATGTGTAGCTTGCATAATTTAATTATAAACCACCCAGAGAGTGCTTTAAGCACTCTGGGGCAGTATATAAGCAGAACACTTTGCTAAATAGTAATAGAAATCCCTCAATATTTCCTCAAAGAGCAGAAGCACTATCAACACTCCCCAAAATATTTTTGCATCATTTGCTTCTTGTAAACACTTGTTTTCTCCTGGTGAGTTGAAACTGGGAAAACATGTTGTCATACTCTGAATGAATTAAGCCTAGGTTGCCACCAGGCATTTAAAAATTGCTTTGGGGCGAATTTAGTCAGCAATCACCCAATTGGCCAAAAACTGCAACTCATCAGATGTTAATGGTTCATGTTGTCCATATAAAGAAGCACCTCAAAACAAAGGGATGGGCATCGTGGCCTGCTAGAAAATCAAGGCAAATCTGTTCAGAGATTTTTCTTGGGGGCGGGGCGGGCGGGCGGGGATCTGTTCCAAACTGTCGTACATATTAAGAGTCCTTAGCTTCAGCAGTTTTTAAAAATAATCACATCTGGAGCTTAGAAACGTTACTTTTTTGGGATCGCCCCCAGAATACCCAGTATTACACTCACTGCATTCAAGTGATTTGCACCAGAGGTTGGGTAGGTGGCATGTAATTGTGAGGGTCACCCCACCCAATTTTGTAAACTAGTCGTTCAGGTTCTGTGGTACATGGAGATGTTTCGGTAGGACATTGTCCTACACCTTCTTTTAAATGGCTTTCTAAGGATCAATTCACATGGGGTGCTTTTACACGACCCCTAAGATCCGCTGGCAACTTAAATTCGGACCAGAGATCATGGGGGTTTGCTCCTCTTGCTGTGTTCCCACCCCTCCGCACACCATTGCTCCGGTCTGCGTGAGGGGAGGGAGAAAAAAAGGGAAAAAAGAATGTAGGCTCACCTCCGCTCCAAGCATTCCAGTCTCTTAAAGGGGCGGGGGGGGGCGGGGGGGAACAAAAAAAAACCCAAACAGAAGGCGGGGAGAGCCCGGCACTCATTGCTTTGCAATCTGCATCAGAAATTTTTCACCTTCGGAGACCAGGTACTTGGAAAATGTGCTGGGACGCACTTAGGTGGGCGTGGTCATACTTAATTTTTTTTTAAAGACTTGAAACGGAGGGACTCAAAAGATGCACCAATGCCAGATCCCATTTAGGTGGAAAAGAAAGAGTTGGAAAGGAATGGTCACCACAGAAGCCATGAAGCAGGACTTAGACTGAGTGCTTCATCCCAGACAAAAGATTTTTTTCAGCTCTCCTTGCCTTTAATCTCTGATGGAAAGTATGGAATATCCACTGAAAAATACCACAGAGATGAAAGACATCCCAGAACCTTATGGTTATATAGTAATATCCATTCCGGTGAGTGGAAAAAGGCTTGGGGCTTATTTTTCTGATCATTTGCCAAAACAGCTTGGCCAGATTTGGGTAGAACACACTTTGACTTGGAAATAGGTGATGGTGCAAAAATCTTTGGCTGCCTTGGTGCATGGCTCATGTGTGACTATAGCATGACCTGCTCCACTGCAGCAAGACAGTGGTGGGAAATAAAAGTGATCCTCCCAATGCTATGGCTTTCCTGATGTTGATGAATTATCCGTTCATTCTTCCCCATTTGCAAGGTTAGCTCCGGGACAAAGTATATATTGCAAATTACCTGCTACTAAAGCTGAAATTACTCTAATACTCAAGAGGCACAAATGCAATAGTTTTCAATTTCCGAAGGCCAAACTAGACAATGCAATTATTGTGTCATAATAAGTAGGGTTCCTCTAAAAAGAAAAAATGAACTGTTTATTTTCATCTCTGTGTACATTTGATAAATTAATCTACTCACACTTTTCGGTAACTGGTCATTTGGGAAACAGCACATCTTTGAAAGCCTGGTTGAGATCCTGTTGCTCAGATCTGCTTGTGCGATGGGATGAATGTCATCAGTAGCAGCAGATTGCTGCAAATTTAAATGTTGATTTATGCAGTTTTGGGGGTGCACACAGCTTGTATTCTATGTGACAAAGTTGCATACCCTCTGAGATCAGAAAAGGAAACCACCACCATTGAAATAATTCCCATTGCCCAGCTAGATTCCACTCAACGTTTGACCGATGTCTGATTTGTCATCGGATCACAGAATCATGAAGTTGTAAGGGTCTTATAAGGCCACAAAGTTCAACCCCCTGCTCAGTCTCAGGCCCTATAGTTCTGAAATATTTCCCTATGCAGAGATAAAATATACATTGGAATTTGTGATTCCCAAGGTGTGATTTGATCTTTACAAATCCAGGCTGTCCATTGGAGAAGACACTTAGGATCCAAAGACTGATCCCAAAACAAAGCTAGCTAAATTGCGTATTATAGAATCTGAGAAAGTTTCTGCTGTGATGATGGCACCTGTCATGAATGTCCTCTACTATTGACCCACTTAAGAATTACTGTGTCCTAGGATTGAAGGGAACTGGAGTTCAACAGTGTCAAGAGTGAAACATGTTTTCCAACTCGGCATAAAGAAAGGCATTCATATGGCTGATGCTGTAATACTCCCCAGTGAAAAGTGGATTGTCCGCTGACTTACAAGAGGCACAGAGAAACTTGGCCTGGCACATATTTTGGAATTTGGTTCTAGAATATTTCAGCCAAGGTGCTCATGGATTAAGAGAGATGCAGTTCAAAACATCTGCAGGGCCAAAGGTTCCTTATTCCTGATTCAGGATATAGAGAAAGCCAGCTATCTTGGCAGAGAAGTCAGTCTCCTGGGAAATCCTTTCCAGGAAATGGATATCATCTGTGAAGACAATTGTGTTCTCCAAGGTGTGTTATTTTAAATCCAGGCTTCCTAATAGACTATAATATTTTAAACCCCAGAGACCTGAAGATTCAATGCCCCCCTTAAAGAGGAAAAGGGGAGGGTTATTAAATATAAAGCCATTCTTTCTGTATTTGAAAATAGTACTATTTTATCTATAAATGTCTATTTCAGCTTACAGTATATGTATAACTTTGCATTCTAATACTCACAGTTGCTTCACTGTCCAGAATAAACTGTTGCACCTAGCTTATAGATATCTATATAGATATTGAAATATATATTGAGATTGATATAAATATATTGATATACAGATGTACAGTGGTACCCCAACTTAAGAGCAGCTCGACTTAAGAGCAATTTGACTTAAGAGTGAAAAACTGTTGGCATTTTAACTGCCGCCTTACAAATTTTAGATATGGTCTGTTCGATTTATAATTTTTTCAATTTTTTCAATTTTTTAACTTATTTTTTCAATTTTTTTTTAGATAGGTACCCCAACTTAAGAGTAGTTCAACTTAAGAGCATGCATTCGGAATGGATTAAATTCGTAAGTCGAGGTACCACTGTATATAATTTTGTCTGATGAAACGGTTTATGCAAGACTTCTGTCATGAGTACTCCACAACTCTCCTTGGGAAAGCTGCTCTTCTTTCAGTCAAACCAAGGCCACTCCTTGGACTGGTGGCTCAAGATGGAGACATAAACCTGTGTATTCTCTTTAAGTATCAAATTGCCACTCCCAACCACACTACAATAACCACTGCTGCAAAACTACCCACGGCCAGAATTGTGTGTCTATGAATGCCAGACATTTGGCTTAGTTGCCAAAACAGAATGAAGTAAAATTAGATTTAATGTATTTGGTGAGCAGAAAGATTGTTACCTTTAAGGACTTGCTTTGGAAAGAGAAAGATCAGGTCAGATACTGCTGGTTACATGAGAGAGAAAGGTGGGAGGAAGTAGAGTCAGACATATGAGTCTAGTGAGGAAGCAAGAGAGCAGACAAACTAAAGCAGCTTGTGAAATGTTGAAAACTCATAGGTTTTGCCTAGCATTTGTTCTCAGGGACTATACTTTAGATGCAAAGAGGAGACACATATGGAAGCAGTAATTATTCTGTAGCTCCCTCATGGTACATGGTTACTTGGGCAAAAATGATTGCACTGTAACTCTCAACATTTCCCTGTGACCAAACATTTGAGCAACACTTGGAAATTCTAGGAGTTGTAATCCAAATTGTAGCTTTCCCAAACTCCACTTTTATACTGCTCCATGATTATGAAAGGTACAGTCTGGTTCCTGAATGCTGACTACATTCTCTTCTTCACAGCTGGACCTGTATGGTAAGTCTGGTTGGGGACCAATGAAAGAACACAACACACAGGAAGGTGTGATTCCCACAACACATCTGACAATATGTGAAGCAGCTATGTTTTAAACAATGACATTGTTGTATCACAAACCAGGTGTTCTTGGACTGCAACTCCCAGAAGCCTTCACCATTAGCTGTCCTGGTTGGGGCTTTTGGGAGTTGCAGTCCAAGAATACCTGGACTACCCAAGGTTGTGCAGACCTTTTTATTGCTTGCCATGGACACAAGACCTTTGGAATCGACCATTGCCTTTCCTCATTGCAGCAGTCAGAAGTTACTTTGCTTATTCCTCAGCAAGTTGTTTTTGATTCACTTGTTTCTTTGTCTTCACAAGCAGTTTACAAGAGTCTTTACAGCCCTTTGGAAATGACACAAGCCCTTTCTGGTTGAAGGCAGATGTGCAAATGACTGCCAGAACCAGATGTCTCTCTTGACCCAAATGGAAAATTTGGAACTGGAACTAGGACACAAGAATATGGCAGAGTGTCAGGAACTTCCTGGCTTGTGGCCTGCTCCAGTTAGGGACAGAATATAAACTGCTGCTGAAGGCAAGTGTTCCTGTGAAACTGCTGGATCCATAACAGAAGCTCCAGGCATAAACAGAGTTTTCTAATAAGAGGTGAAGATGAACAGGAGTTTTCTTATACTGCTGTTGCTTTCTCTGGTCCTGAGCCCATGCTGTTGTGAAAGAGGTAAGAGAATAATCCAATGCATAGGCAGCTTAACCAGGCCTTTGTTCTCATATTATCTGGTCATCTGAGTTTTGCCGGGATTCTGGGCCATTTTACTTGGATTTTTGGGGGTCTAGTAATTACCGGGGGAGGGGGCATGGTGGCTCAGCAGGTTAGAGCATTGAAACTGTCATCTGCAAAGTCAGCAGCTTGGTGGTTCGAATCTCAGGTGCCACGCAGCAGAGTGAGCTCCTGCTGTTAACCCCAGCTCCTGCCAGCCTTGCAGTTTGAAAGCATGCAAATGCAAGTACATAAATAGGTACTGCCGTAAAAAGTGGGAAGGAAAACTGTGTTCCATGCACAGAAATGCATTCGGCTATGCCAGCCACACGGCCACAGACTTGCACAACACTGGCTCTTTGGCTTAAAACAGAGATGAGTGCCGCCCCTAGAGTCAGACACCACTAGCACAGATGTGCGGGGGGGGGGCATGGAACCTTTACTTTACCTTTTAGTAGTTGCCCGAGTTCTTTAGTTCTCTATGCAGTATTTACCAATTTTGAGTCATGGCCCCTTTTTATAATAGCCAGCTGGGATGGACTCACTAACATCACCCCTAGGCGCAACTGAGGACTGAATTCCTAGACCCTGGAAGGGAGAGGCAGCCCTTCAGAGAGGAAAAACCCAACTTTTCTCCATCAAAAGAAGAAAAAGAGGGACAGGAGGGTGGGGGTTGGCTGCACACCCCATCCTGTTCACCATCGGATTCCTTTCCTCCCTTAGAACCCAACACTGTGCCTTTAATCCTTGCTGAGAGAGTAAAGCAGCTACAGTATCAACCCCATTAGC
Source organism: Phrynocephalus versicolor (assembly GCA_023846285.1). NCBI lineage: Eukaryota > Metazoa > Chordata > Lepidosauria > Squamata > Agamidae > Phrynocephalus > Phrynocephalus versicolor. The sequence goes on along the minus strand of JAHTLZ010003526.1, from coordinate 29,375,496 downwards.
TGCATCCTAACTATCTAGAAACCCCTGGTTTAGGTCTGGTAAACGCCCTGAGAACACTTTGCAAACCTCATGGAAGTCTCAACCGATGGAAATCCATGTTTTAAGCTACCTTTTGGAAAAAAGTTGAAAAGTTTGAAAAGTTTGGAAACCCATGTTCCAACATAACTTTTTCAAGTTAGAGTTGGAGTGAAACTGTTTAATCAATTTAAAGACTGGGTGGCACATTCACACCCAAGATTAGCTAGCTACATGTACTGTTTGTGCCCCAATCAAGGATAAGTATGTATAATTCATGCAGTGTTCAGACAAATAAAGTCCAGAACTTGGAAAAGTATTTTTGGGCCACATTTCTAATAATCCCCCAGTCCCCAAAGGCCATTGGGAGTTGTACCCTACAGAATAACTCCCAAGCTTTGGTGTGGGGATATATGGCCTTGCACATTGACAGGTGGTGAACATTCCTTATTTTCTAATAATTCATTGGAAGGGAGTTTTCCCCCCAGACAGCTCTAGAACATTTGCTGCGGAACCTAGTAATTGTTCCTTTGGGTCCATGGATTTAAGGGCACGACAACACATCTTGTTGAGATTATGAGAATGATAAGTTTGGTAAAACGAGGAAAGTGGGTGGAAGAGTCACAAAATCCTTTACAGCAGCCGCCCAGATGTTTTGGACCACAACTCCCAAATTCTAAGCTTAGATTGCCAATGACAAAGGACTGTGGGAGTTGTAGTCCAAAACATCCGCAGGGCCGAAGTTTGAACATGCCTGCTTTACAGGATTCCATACGTTTCAAACTATTGTGTTTATGTTTTTCAGATGTGAACAGAGCCTTGGGTGAAGGTGAATCACTGTCACTTTCTCTGATTTCCCTCCAAATATCCTTTACTGTCAGAGAAATCCTGCCTCAGGCAACATTTAAATGTACCCGCTGGATTATTTCTTATTTTAACAAATGCAGATTCTTGTCAAATGAATCACTATGTTCTTGTTTTTACTGTTCTTGTTTCTAACAAGTATTAAGTTCTTGTACGCTATCTTTTTTTAAATCACACAGTTTTTCAAGGCAAAACAGCCCTGCTGAGATAAAGGTGACAGTGTTAGCTAAGATTAGGGTGATAGCTCATGTTTATACCTCATTACGTGTGATATATACTTGGATGTTTTCAATACACAGGAGCAAGAGATGTAATACAAGGCTTTTGATTGCTCCTTCCAAACTTCTTGGTGTGCTGGAAATGAAGAGAGAGAGAGAGAACAAACTTATTCTGGTTCTGATGAATCCCTAGGCCTCACACATGGACACCAATTATGATGAATAATAAAACCATTGAGCTCCATCATGGAATTTCCTAGTGAGCCAAATAAAATGGAGCAACTTTACAAGAAAGCTTGTGATTTTTGGCTTAAAGTGATTTTTTTAAAAAAAACCAAACATATTTAGGTGTTATAAGAGAGCTTGGCACAAACACAATTTACCTATTAGTCCACCTGTGAATGAGCCCCTGTTAGCTAGATAGCTGAGTACGTTTCGCCATTTGAGTCCTCTAGTAAAAGACCAAAAAAATTAACTGCTCCAGAACAGTAGTTAGTCTGTTACAGCAAAACAACATTCTCGTGGCCCTGTAAAGACTAACAGATTTCTTGTGGCATAAGACTTCAAGGATTGGAGCCCACCTGGTCAGATATCATTGGATGAAGTTGACTCTGAAGCAGTGGTGGTTCATGAAGACGTGTGGAGGAAGAGGCTGGAGTGAAAGGCGGAACCTCTGCCACTCACCCTAGAAATGAAAGGGATGTCTTCCACTTCACCTTCACAAATGTTTGGCATGGAAAATTCTCCAGCAGCTCTTGCCTGACTCCAAGGTCCCATGATTACTTGATTTCAGGGCCTGATAGCTGGGACTGTAGTTTGCAGTACTGTACTGTATTTAAAAGGGGAGGCACACAATTATATGAAATGTATGTGATGGGACTGAAAGCTGTGTGATACAGAAGTGGTCTCCAAACTCTCTGCTTTCAAGGGGCACTTCTCGCTCTCCGTAAAACCTCCAAAGCTGATGGTCTCAGGCGGGAATGCTGGGACACACCATATGGCATATCCAGTTCACACCAGATGTCACCGTTCACCCATCCCCTGTCTCGGCACATTCCCTTTCAACTGTTTGTATCGAGCAGTCAGGATAAGATTTCATACAATCCAAGGTGCTCCTAAGCTCACTGGTAAGCCAAGGGCACATTGTGTCAAACAGGATCTGATATTTGGGGTGCAAAAGCATTTAACATGAGATTGTAATAGAGGGGACCCCCCCAAATAAACTATTACAGTATTCAGAGTAGAAGCCAGGCAGCTACCTAACTGCACTCTCAAGATATTTCTGCCCCTCCCTCCCAGCAACCATTCTGTTCTCTGCCTCAAAAAGTCTGCAAGCATTTTGGGTCCACTGAGAATGCTTGGCATCCCTTGTAATCTTGTCAGTTGCTCTCTCTCCCATTCCAAACAAGTTTAGGCATCCGGATGTCAAAACAACAAAAGACCAGCAATTGAAAAAATTGGGATTGATGCTAGATAGCTGATATATGATGAGGTAATATATGGTGACAATTAATATCTGGAATAGTTTGGTCAATAAAAATTGACATGTTATAAAATCCCATGTTTAAATCCCTGGTAAAATTGAAACAATGCTATGTAGTCTTGTGAAAATAATGTATGCAGTTTAAAGGGACTGCCAGGATGATCCAGAGAGACTCAGTCTGCCAGCTGAACAGGACACAAGAGAGGTTTTCATTCTGGAACCATTTAGCAACTGGTTAAGAAAAGTTTCAGTGTTCTCATATTGTAAAATTCTGCGTTCACAACAGGGGTGAAGATAAACAGAGAAACAGCCAGTGCCTTTGTGAGGAGGCAGAAGAGGTCTTATCCATACTACGAAAGGTAAAGTTTTAAACCCATAAGGACTGATCTGAAAGCATTGTGGAGAACGGGAGGAGAAACTTTGAGAGGCCAGGTTTCATGTGACTAACTCAAGGTTGCCCAGCGCCTGGGGTTTTGCTCTCAGGCTCCCTGAATCCTATTTTACACACCTAGGGTGTATGTAAGGTGGAGTTGGCACCATCACATGCATTTGGAAGTCGTAAAAACAATGTACAGCAATACTGACTCATCTCATGCACTAACTGGTCAGTGGATGGGCTGATTGATCAGCTTTTTCAGCTCCGATAAATAAACCAAGGTACACTGGGCTGAGTGAGGTTCACAGTTTTGTGATGCCAGAACCAAATGTGCCGTAAAGATGGGTGACCTTTTGCAATTGCTGCAATGATGTTAAGGCAGGATTGTCGTCAGGGGCGAATGGCTGGGCCCCCACTCAGCAATAAGAACAGGAGACCTCATTAACACAGTACAGCCTGGCTGGCTTAGTACATTTAGAAGTATCCAGGGAAGGAATACACATTCCAGTCTAAAGGAGGCGGGAGGAAGCAGATACAGTATGTCCAGATTATTTCAAATTCATACTTGCAGACAGGTGTGGTCTAGTTCTCTAGGTTCTTTACAAGAGTAACTCTTTTGTTGCTGAGAAAAAAAAATGAAAATTTGTTATTTTTATTTTTTAAAAAATCTATGGACAGTGGATAAGGATAAATGTCTAAGCTTGTTAACAGAATCCTTTAACTCTGGTTCCTGTGTATACGGGACCACTTATGAATTTTCCTCTTTCTAGCTCAGATGGAGAAGTGAGAAAATGTGGAATGTGAGCCCAAAACGAGAAGGGGAGAGAATGCCAAAGATCAGAAAACTGCACGTAGAAAAGGAAGTGGACAGAAACCCCTAGGCTATGACTCTGGCTATTGCTCCTTGCATCAACCCTGTAGATCACCAATATTTATTCAATCAATGCATCCATTAGCCTAGAAGAGTCTAAAATCACATAATGATGGTGCTGCTTCCTTTTCCTCTCTCTGTTCCCCAGGTACTATGAAAGGTTCAAGTCCCCAATGGAGATGAAGCAGGAGCAATGTGAAAGTTACGCACCCTGTGACTACTACTCTGAAATAGTAGGATTTCATGCAGCCTACCGCTATTTCTTTGGAAGTGCCTAAAGGTGGACATTCCCTCTTTCATCTGACTCAGACTTCTGCAGGGGACAAAGGCAACTGGGGGTGGGAGGGGAGGGATGGGGGAGGGAGTAGAGAATAAACAGTGCGACAGACTGGTTTCACTTCACTTGCATGAGACCAACAATGATATGCACACCATCATTTTGGCCCAGTTGCAGAGAAGAATTTAGGCACTTTTTTTTAAAAAAAAAGGAGTATTTCTGGCAATAATTAATTATAAAATTCAATACGATTTGTTAGAAGGCCTTTGGTGTTCCATGGAAAAGGGAGGAGGCAAAGACAGATGGCTTAGAGTGAGAGTAAGCAAACTGCTGCTCCTTCAGGTGAGGAACGTCATTTTCCATCAGCCACAAGATCAAAGGCAAAGGGATGATTAGCAGTTGAAGGGCAAATGCAAAGATCTGAAAAGTTATTTTTCTGGAGTCCAGCTCTCAGGATCCCTCAGCCAAATGCCAGCTGAGAGCTTCCATAGATACAGGCATACCTTGGTTTAAGAACTTAATGCGTTGTCCAGGCCATTACATATTGTGAAAAATTCATAAACCGGAAACACACAGGGGCACAATGCATCCCAGGGAAACTTGCTTTGATTTTTTTTTCATAAAGCGACAAATTGCGGAAATAAATTCGTAAACCGAGGCATTATTTTCAATGGATTTGCTTTCATAAACCGAAAATTATGTTAACTGAGGTGTTTGTAAACTGAGGTACGCCTGTATAATTTTTAAAAGTTGGCTTTTCAGGCTCTTCTCCAAAACATCTGGAAGGCATCAAGTTTGTCATCTCTAAGTTAGGACAAGAAGACCATAACAAGACACACAGAAAATTACAGCCCCTTCTCAACCTAGCTTCCTCAGTGGGTTTTTTGGAGGTGTATCCACTACTAAATTTTCTCACAGGTCAAATCTTGGCATGAAAAATGAAATCCTGTGGAGGGAAGCAACAACCAATTGTACCCATCAACATTAGGCACACTGAAACAGTGGTACTTACTTTAGCATTAACTTAACAATTCTTGTTGATTCAGTGATATTATTCTGACTGAGGCTAACCCTTGGTTTCAACCCAGTGTAATGAGTATAGAAACTAAAAATACAGTCACGTGATAATAGTGGACAGCCTGCTGTTAGGAGGAAGGAAGAATAAATCAGTAAACCCACTTCCCATAGTCCGGTCGCATGTAACTAAATATGACTCCAACTAATAGGTTTTATTTTTCCACCCACATCAACACAAGGAGGAAGTGATGGGCTAAAATAACACTGCTTAGAATGTACAGCTTATTACAGTTGGTTGCAGGTGGAGAAACCAGGTACAGAACCAGCAGATGGAGGCAGAGAAGTGAATGAGAATCAAAGATCTCTTCTGACCTGCTCCCAGGTAGCTTGCAGGAGGATCAAGAAGGAAAACGCTATCTCTTCTCTCTCTCTTCTGGCTGGGAAGACCTGATTTTGGCAATATGTTCATGTGTTTGGGGGTGGTCAGTGGTGTAAGGGAGCCAGGTCTTGCAGGGTCCAAATCAAGGGACCATCAGAGTCACAAGGACTATGACATCTCCTGCCACTCCTCTCAGACCTCTTTTTTCTGGGCTCCGCTGGGATGCTTGTAATCGCTAGGAGAGCAATGGATTTCCCCAGAAACAGCTATCCCTCTTTCCTTGCAATAGCACTTAAGATGCCTGAGAGCGATTTAGCTGTTTACAGATCAAACCAGCTAGAATTTACTACATGTGTCCAAAGAAGTCAATTTTAACCCGCCTAAAAACAAACAAACCGTGTGTTGAAACAAATCTGTTAGTCTTGAAGGGGCCACAAGATGTTTCTACTGATTCTCCATCTCTCCAATTCCCCCCATCCTCTCTCCTCATGTTTAATTTTATCAACATGTAAAAACCCCTTTGCTGATATGGAACAATCTAATAGTCTAGATTTTTGGACACTGTTTTCTGGGGAGGGGTATTGTGGGACAGTCATAATAAGCACCTGTACTCTTCTGATGCAGAAGAGGCAGCTCCTAGTTGGAGGAAAGGCCATTTGAAACTGAGCTGTAGGTCTGTGTCCAGCTCCAGGTTCTTGGAGGCTGCATGCAGGGTGGCTTAGTAAAAAGAGTGGTGACTTCCCCATCATCATGGTCCAAAGATCAGGGACCACCTTTAGAAGCTGGGAGCGTTACAACTGAAGCTCTCCCATACACGATTTAAACCACTGTTTCAAATGACAACCTCCCTCCCCTCCCGACTTTTCCTGATCTTCAGCTGTTGTTGAATGTCTGTGTTCAACAAGGACAAGAGATGATCTTTTCCCTTCGAAAAATTAAATTGTGATTGTGAGGGCATCATATTCCACCCTATGTTATGCAAAACATAAAATGAAGAATGGGCAGTCCTGACCATGTGGATTGTACTTTATTTTGTTGATTCGTGAACTATTCTACTGAACTTCTTGGTAAATTGACAAGGAAATGGTGTTCTAGAGGTGACAGTGCCTATTTCTATCCTATATAAATGCCAGTTAGACCAACAAACATTGCTCTTCTGCATACTTTGTCCTGGTAGAATGCCAGGTAGTTTTTGATCTTATGAAGCCTAAAGGGGATTTTCAGGAAAGGCCTGTCCTTTAGATAATGCACATGGCACAGTCTCAATCTATGAAGCAGGGATGGGGTGGGGAGCGACCTTACAATCTGTTTGACTACACTGGAAAGCCTGTGTTACATATGAAATCACATTAGTCCTCACAAAGGAGCTGCATAATGATTCAGGAGTTCATCATGCATATGCATACTAGATGGGATGTCACTATGATCTGCTTCTCAAAATACAGTAATCAAGAATGATCCCCTTTGTTCCTAGCTGGTTCCTGTTGTTCTGCTGCCACCGTATGGTGATCTCAGGCAAGTAGAATAATCTCACTTCTTTTCAAATTAAAGACAGTGTGCAGAGCTTTACACAAGGGTTTGGCAGAAAGTTTATTTGGGTCTTCTTCTCTTTTAAGTCCTTTTCTCACAACCAGGATGTGACATGGCATTCCTGAAACAAGCAGATCCGTTCTTCTCCAACATATGAAATAATGGATGTCTCAAGGATCAACTACAAACTCCTTTAAAAGAAAGTTTTAAAACTCCCTTTAAAAGGATGTGTTTGAATGCACCAATGGGTGCTGAAATTTAGAAGATGCAAAACAAAAAAATTGCTTATGGGAATGTGCCTCCTCCCCCCCGAAAGGGCACAAAGTTGCCTGTTGTAAGCAGGCAAGAAAAGGTTTGGGGCTCACAAACATTTTCTTCTCAACTGTATGAGAGGGTGTTTAAATTGATCTTAGAATTTTTTTTCCAGTTGGAAGACTCTTTTGTACAACGCAGCACTGAAAACAAGAGTGACTGCTATCTTGCATGTACTTTTAAGTGCTACAAGAATTAGACAACATTATGCATTATGAGGGAACACAAGCTGATCCTTTTGAGCTCAGTTCATGTGTGTGTGTGTTGAGCTTCAGAAATAGAAAAAACTCCAGAGATATTTCTTTCAAACTGCAAAACATGAGTATGGATCATTACCTCACACCTCCACCAGGCACTTCACATCTCCACCAAGAAGGCCACGGCTAACGACCAATACTTAATGGGTGTTAGGAAGGATTAAATAGGTAGGTCTTCCACACACCCCAGGCCATTCTCCACCTATGAGTCTATTCAGGCCACTGTCCACCTAACAAGCCTATTCAGACCAGGAGTGGCATGAAAACCAAGGTGAACTATATATTGGAGGCTTAACACCAACTTCATTTCGACTGATGAAGCTACTTTGATGGGTAGTAAAACATTTCATTCTCAAAAGAAAAGAAGTCCAATTGCCATGACTCAATCAATCTAGACACTCCTGATCTGAGCTGGAGGAGTAGTAGGCATCAGTATGGCGGGGGAGATGGAGGCATTTGGAGGACAGGCCCTGCCAAGGGGTCCAACTAAACATTAATCTGTTCCTGAGAAATTGATCTCTGAGGAGTTGGGGCGTGGCCTTGATCCATTTCTTTTTAGCTATGCAGTGACCTTTTTGAGACCCTCTATGTCCTTCTTTGTTCAACACTGATCTTACTTCAGTCTACAATATACTGTACAGTATTGTATACAATACTGTATACAGTATACAGTATACATCATAAACATGTTTTGAACCATTGGATGTTGGGGCAACACGTTTCAACTCTCTGCATCTTTACTTAACAAAATCAAGGCAGCCCAGTTCAGACTTAGTGCAATGCTGAAATCTTGACATCAAAATGGTTGGAGAAGGAAATGCAGAGGCTGCAAACAGAAGTGTCTTTCCGCCCTTTTCTTTTGTTTATTTTCCACTTTGGGCTTACTGCAGCTTGTCAATGATCAAAGTGACATACTCTTCAGCGATCTTGACAGTCTTTTGAAAACTTTCACAAACTGGTTTCAGTGTCTTCACAACCTCTTCCAGGTAACCTGCAGCTACTTCAACGGGACTGGGGCTGCCCTTCTTAAATGTCTGCCCCCGGAGAACTGTCCGCATGAAATTGGTTAGTGAAAACGTTGCCGTGCTGGCTGGCTGACTTGCTTCTGCCTTTATCTGGGAGGAACCAGGGCTGCAGATCTCTGGAAGTGATTTAGCGATCTCATCATGGGTCATGAGAAGCTCCCCGACATGGAGAGTCAGCACCGGTGAGCTTGATAAGTCCCGAATGGCAGCCTCGAGTTTTTCGGGCAGATTACCATGTTTCATTAAGACTGCGGAAATGGGACCACAGATATTTTCAAATACTCCCTTGTATTGGGTATAAATGTCCCGTAAAAGCTTAATTCTTTCATTCACGGAAGGGGCAGGGGTGGCAATTTTGGAATATAACGGAAGGCTGACTTTCTGCTGGATCTCTTTATCCTTGGACTCCACAATCTCCTGCATCTCCTTCAGCGCGCTCACCAGCAGCTGAAGGTTCTCTTTGATGCTAAGGTTTTCTCTCACAATCACCATCGACAGTTCAGTGCCAAGGAACTGGTTGAGCATTCTGAAGATGGTGTTGGTAGATGAGACAAACATGTAGACACAGTCATAGAGACTGCGGCTGGCATTACGGAGCCTCTCCTTATCCTTCTCTGCACCAAAGACGGAAAGCATTTCCGAGAGAGAGAGAGAGAGAGAGAGAGAGAGAGATGTCACACTGGAAAGCAAAGCAAAGGACAATTAATATCCATACAGCTGTTGTCACAATCATATATCTTCTGAAATTCCATTAGCAGTCATGATTATAAAATGTCAGAGCAAGATTATTCTGCATGAATAAAGGATATGTAGGACATTTCTGAAGATCTAGTTCTACGCTTGGAGCCAAAGAAAGACATGATATTGGATAGTTAATTACATAAAGTATTGCAAAATTTTAAACAATCCAAACACATTTAGCGTGTGGAAAAATATGGACCATATACAGTGACAAAGATACTTGGGGGGGATCTAAAACATTTTTGATATCATGATTTACAGTTAAATGTGGCTGAGACATAGCAGGAGAAACGGTAAGATATCAGTTTACTCCTAAGTTTATGCAATGAAAAGGTATTGCAGGTTTGCTGTGTGTCTCTATTAAAAATAAGAATCTTATGGACGGTTTCTCAATGGAAACTGAAACCCATTAGTGTTGCAGAGACACGATTCAGATGCTGACTACACAGGAGAAAAGGTGGGAAATACTGTGGGTTTGGGGGCAGGCTGCTTCACATGTCCCCTATTGATTACATGATCCAATGGGAAATGCAAATCAGCCCTGAGTCTCACGTCCTCAATCCATAGTTTTAACTCTTCAGCAGAGATCCTTCTACTTTTAAAAAGGGGGTCTGTTCATTTGGGCTCAAAGGTGGTTACTTCATGTCCATTTTGTCTCTGTGGGTGTTGCGCTTAGGAGTGGTACAAAAAAATGTTACTTCATGTCTGTAGCGCAACTACTGAAATTTGTCTTGACCACGCCCCCGGAACGTGGGCATGTCTGCAACAATACTATACCTGATGCTGGGGTAGGGTTTTCCCTTGTCACTCTTTGTTCCCGCTTTCTGTTCCGAGACAAGACACTGTGTAGTAATGACTATCACGCAACAAAACATTCATTTCTCTCAGAAAACTATGTCTGGAGCTTTTTTTTTTTGTACTTTTCAGAAGCGAAATATTGAAAAAGAAAAAGAATTTTAACCCCCCACCCCCGCAAAAAAGGGAAAAGTAAGCTAGACAAATTCAGTGTTTGTCACGGTACAGGACCGTGAAGTAACGCTTGTCACGAGACAAGTTATCACGACCATGGGAACACTGAAACAGGGACAAACCACATGATCGCAACCAACACTGTCACGGTACAAAGCTAGTCGTGGAACAAAGGACATGAAGGAACTGCCAAAGTGTGTGATTGCATTGAACCGAAACAGAAAGGAAAGTCCAATCCAGTGCAAAGATACACATGCAAAGCACTTTCTTCCTCACCTCTTGTCTCACAAGCCACAGTGCTCACACATAGATGTTTACAGGGAGCAACACCTCCCCCCACCCACTCACTGGGGGAATGGAACTGGTAAAGCCACCCGTTGAATATCTCATTAACCTTGCAAGCCATATTAGGGTCGCCAATATGTTAGTTCTGACCTGATGGCCCATATTCAGTTTATTTACCATATTTAGTTTATTCACCATGCAGCATTCAGAATGCTCAACTAACTAATTAATAACGTACCTATATGAGGAAATTGAAGTTAAAAGCCTTTTTCATTGTTTCTAAGGCAGTTCTTTATAATGGCGCCACCAACAGGATGACACACAGAACTTCAAGCAAACAGTAAAAAAAAAAAAAAACACTGGGGAGGGACTGGTATTATCCACAGCTGCCTTTAGTTCAATTTAAAACTGTCAATTTATACAGTGGCACCTTGTATAAAGGAATTAATTTGTTCCAAATGAAATTATGTTAAGCAAATTTTCCTTTATACAAATTCCCATAGGAATGCATTGAAAGCAGAGTAATCCCATTTTTATGTTGTACGGATTTTCCCCATAGGCAATTATGTTAAGCAAATTTCCCCTATCTCCAGAATTTTTTATGTTGTACAAATTTTATGTTATACAAGCTGTCTGTTATACAAGGTACCACTGTAATCTGTTTTACAATGATGTTTAATAGAACATGCAGCAAGAGTAGTAAGTAAAAGATGTCACCTTGTTCACCAACATAGTTTGTGTGTATTATTAGCAGAACGTCAAAGGTGTCACACTGTTTGGATTACACCCACCCACCCACCTGGACCCCAATTCCCCACAGCTGAGGATTCGGGGATTTGTAGCCCCAAAAGTAACCTTGTTGTTCTCATTATGAGCCAAAAGCCTATACTTAATTCAACATTTTGTTGCATGCCATTAACTGAATGTTCATGGTGTTTTCATTGACTTCCAAAAATGCAAATATTGAGGAACACCTACACTTACACTTAACCCTGAGCTTTGTGTCATGTTGATGTAATCATTTTGGAATTCTCACATCAACACATGAACACTTAGGTCAGCTTTTGGGGATGGATCTGCACCATGGCTTCTACAAGCTTCTGTCCAGCAAAGGACAGCTTAGCACCAGGCACAGGGATTGTAGCCCTGTGGCTTGTATTGCTGAGCTAAGCAAGCACGGGACGCTGCACGAGCAGAGAGGCACGAATCAACACGACACCCGTTAATTCCTACAGTCAACAAGCAAGAGCGCAACGAGATACACTTTCTGCAAGACCCCACACTAACTGTGCAGTGCAGTTCAATGAATGGTGGGATCATGATCATTTGTAAGTGAGCATTAGGATTTGGATACTTACTGATCTGAATAAAATACTACTGAACGAATCATGGAGAAACAGACTTCTGAGAAGCTTGGTATCTGACAGCAAAGCTGTCAAGGGGCCTTTGTTGCTGACAGGAAGGGGTGAGTCTTTATTTTTTCTGTTTGATTTTCTGACTTGCAAGCCCCCCCCCCCCCGACCCCATCCTCATTGGGAAGTGCAAATGTACAAACCTCAGGAACCCTAAAAGTTGGACTGAAGTCTACATGCTGTTGAAATGCAGTGGGAAATGCTTGTGGGGCGGGGGGTGGCCTGTTCCAGTTGCTAGCCAGCCATCTAGAACTAATGGTACTTGGACAAGTAGGCTGAGTAGCCGCTATAGTTCTCTGGATGGTGTCCCCTCTGTTCCTGCCAGTCATTTCAGTAGAGAGTAGAGACTGCTTTTGCCTGTTAACAGCAAGAACTCCTGTGTACTCAATATCTCCCAATGCCATTTGCAGGGAATCTTAAGCAGGTGAAGACATCTGCTTGGGAATACTCTGAAGCAAATGGTGAGCCGCTGTGTGAGACAGAATGCTGGACTGGATGGGCTGTGGCCTGTTCCAGCAAGGCTGTTCTTATGTTCTTATGTACTGGGAAGTAGAGAAGTGAAAGCACGGAAAAAAGCAGAAAAATTCAGGGGGGAAAAACACCCCCCTTTTTTCCTGAAGCCTTTTTTGTTTTTTTCTGAAAAATTAGAAAAACTGCAAAAAGAAAAAAGAAAAAGAAAAAATGATTATGGAATGTTTTATTTTTTAACATAATGAATAAAATATTTTAAAACAGGGTGTTCAAATATTTTCCAAATCATTTCTAAAAAATATCATTGAAACTTAGTCCCACTCCCTTCTATACATTTCCCCCCTCTTCAATTCTTTTTATGAGAATGAGGTTTTTATTTTATTTTTATTTAATACTGCGGAGAGGATATATGAAAAACTGTTAATTCTAGATTTTTTAAACATTGTTTTGTAGAGGGGTTTTTTTTTGTTCTACATAAACTAGTAAACAGATGAGAGGATTGTTACTCCATTTGTTACTTACAATTACAAATACATATTATTCAAAAATTCTGTTTGTAATTATTGTTTGGATACACGAAGAGTCAGTCATGACTGTAACGACACAACACACACACACACACTATATTTTAATATGCTATTTGTGATAATTTTATGCCAAGTCACATTGTCCCTAGTCATGTTTTATGTTCGTAAAGTAACAGAATGACTTTCAAGCTGTAAATGGGGGTGGGGGTGGGGGTTGCTAACGTAACATTTTTAATTTTTTTCTGAAAATTTCTATTTTTTTCTGGGGGGATAACGTTTTCCCCCCCAAGCTTCAAAGTTTCAGGAAATTTTACATCTCTACTGGCAAGCCACGCATACCCAATGGAGCAGGATTATTCCTCCATTCTGTTAGCAATTCCACTTAACTCTGTAGTGAATTCTTTCCAGCTACATTTGAATAATCTTCCTTTTTCAGAAGAAAAGCATTCATTCTCCATTCTATGACAAATCTCTGGGTATATGTGTGGGGCCATGTTATGATAGGAACCCATGAATCTGCTGAAGAACACAAAGTGCTGGATCAGTAAAAGAAGTAAGTTTGTTATTATACCCGTGTTATAACTTGTAAAATTACTTCTAAGCAATGTGCATTGGAACTAAAGTTCACTGCACCAAAGCTCTGGGACTTTCTGAGCAGCGGGTACTATTATATCATCTGCCACACTACTCAAGCTTTTCTGTTCTTTCTGAACGTGGCTGCAGTCTTCTCAGCAGTCTGGAAATAAATGAGTTTTCACAGGAACCATATATTGACTGAAATCCAGAAGTTTCCACTAGAGTAAGCCCACTGAGTCAATGGGGACGGGGCCAGACAATTTCTCTGAAAGTTCCATTGATTCACTGGACCTATTCTAATGGCAATGCTCAACTGAATTTCAAAAAGTGGTCTGCTTATATACCGCCCCATACCACTTCAAGCAGTCTCTGTGTGGTTTACAGTTTTTAATTACAGTATGCAGGCTACACGTTGCTCCGCCCCCAGCAAGCTGGGTACTCATTTTACCGACCTTGGAAAGATGGAAGGCTGAGTCAACCATGAGCCTGCTACCTGGGATCGAACCCCAGGCCGTGACCACAGTTTTACCTATAGTACAGGCATTTAACCACTGCACCACGAGGCTCTTGTTTTAAGTTATACTACAGGGATGCAAAATATTTAAGTTGGCCTTGAATGGGTAGTTTGGACTCACTGACTTTACAAAAATGCTCACCCATGTTTGTTGACATGCACTGATTCAGTGGCCTGCATGTCTGGGCTCATCTTATGGGGTGGTGTGAATGCAGAGATGGTCACAATAAGCATCTCCACTTCTATATTTACACTACCCACCACTTGGAATGGATAAATCAATCGGCCAATGAATGATTGAATGAACAAATGAACAAAATGCTGAATAAAAGGCAGATGTAAATGTGAGGATCCATTCATAATTAAGCAAAAACAAACCTCAGAACTCTGGGGGGTGTCCACTGTAAACTGCCCTGAGAATCTTTTGAAGGTACAAATCAAATCTAATAGGTACTTACTTATACAGTGTAGTGACTTTTGAAACTATACAGATTACAAATATGACATGGTTTTATATCTGAATTGATCTGTCATGGTTTCCTTAAGGATTCCTCAAAATTCATTGCTGGACCCATTATAGAACTATAACTCCCTGGGAAGAAGACCTAACCATTCAATTAATTTAAATCAGTAATGTAGATCTATAACTTTGGACAGGTGTCTTGAGAGAGAAACTGGTCTCTATCATTATTCCATCCAAATGCTGATGTGGCAAAAATATTTTCTTTCATTTCCAGTTCGCCTCTGCAAAATGAATCTGAGTGATCTTCTTTACCCAGGGAACCCATGTAGACGCCAATATGTGATCAACCTGCACCAGGAACTGCTTGATGGTATGCAGCTTGATTTTAAGGCCACCAATGACCTGATTGGAACACTGAATGAACACTTGGGAGCCAGGATGACTGCCATTAAAATAAAGAAAGGTGGTACCATCAAAGAGAACTGTGACATCATCATCCAAGCCATGCGTGATATTCAGAAACAGATATGGAAGTTTGATAAAGAAATGAAGGAAAGGTTAGAACCAGGAGTGTACCAAAAGCTTTACGATATCAAACAGCCTGAGCTAGAGAAAATTGGAGTTGTTCAGAGAATTGCCTCCATTATACTTGGGGAAGCTACCACTTCTGCAGGGGCAATTGCCCTGAAATTAATCTGTTCGAATGTTGTAACTGTTGCCGTTAACAAGCTAGTTGCTCTGCTTCTTCAGATTGGGGTATCTGTTCTCGGGGGCATTGCCCTTAGTGCTCTTGGTCTGGGTATTGACATCATTCTTCATGCTATCCTTGGGGCAGTGGAAAAAGAACACCTTCTGACTTCCATTCAAAGTTATGAGCAGCATTTAGCTGAGTTCAAGGAAGCCTCTGAGACCTATCGGTGTGCCATTGCTGAAGTCAATGCACTGGTGAAAGACAAAGCTAAATTAACAGAAATTGCAGGTGTTTCTAACCGCCAGTGACAGAAATCCCCTTTCCTTTTCCTTTTTGAAATTTGTGATTGAGAATTTAGAAGTAAATGAACGGCTAAGAAGATATTTGCAGCAATCAGCAACAACCCATCCATGTTGGGTTTCTACGGACTTGTTACACAAGCTAATACCTTTAGTTTCATTTAGTTCCTGCACAAGAAAAAAAAAGACACAACAGATAAGCAGTGTGAACTTCCACGAATTATTTGAGCCAAACTAAGAGATAAAAGAAAGAGCCATTTACAAAGTTTGTAAATAGATAACTTTTTGACATACATCCAGAGCTTCACCTAGAAATCAAACATGGGAGGATGGAGTAGAAACAGAATGAGAGAATATAAAAACAACAAGGCATATATCCCTATAATGACAACAGAACCACCTCAAATAGGGACAATGTCAGGGACAGTATCCAGATGCCATACATTCACAGACAGGGCCAGTTAACTCGCAACAAAAACCATTGGAGTGTCAATGCCATCAGTGGTGTAGCTGTGGGGCCGCAAGGCAGGACATCTGTCCCTGGATGTAGCATCTCGGGGCACCAAATTAGGTGCCAAACAGCTCCCCACCCATGAGCCTCAAAAAGGTGTGTTGTGTATGACCTGCCAGGGCCAGCGTGGAGGGCTCCCTGGCTACCACTTCTATCTTCTATGTGGCACCTTAGCCCCTCCCTGTCCCTTGGGGGGGGCACGAAAACTGACTTTGTCCCCGGGCACTGAAAACCCTAGCTATGCCTCTGACATACTAATCTAAGAAAACCAACAAGGATTGCCCTACTAAAGTTACCCCTGACTTCTACTGGCATCCCTTAGTCAGGGCTTAAAATCCTCTTATGCTGCTTCTAAATGCCTCTTTGGAACAATGCCATGTCCATTGTTCACCTCTGTGGTTTGCATCCCCCTTTTTTATTTTAGATTTTGTGCCTCTTGCCAGGCTCTTTGTTTTTTTTTAAATTTGCGTATTGAGTGATCTAGAGATCACTGATTGATGTTTTGTTATTGTCTGTTTATGATTTTAACTACAGTATTGTTGATTTGCTGCTCTGTGTAAATTGCCTAAAGGTCCTATGGGAAAATCGGTTTGGCATAGAAATGTAAAACAAACAAATAAAACAAAGAAGCCAAAAGGGGAATCTACATTATATTATTATAACCAGTTGGACATACAGCCTGGGGGAGAGGCCAACAAAGTTCACCCAGATGAATGTGCCTGATGGAATTACAATCTCTGCTATCTGTGTAGCCCCGCACAAGAGGCATGGTTCCAGAGTGATACCAGGAGAAGGGAATGGTAAAATAACATATCGGCACTTAATAACTGGAAATTCCTAGTAGGGTTGCCATATGTTAAATCCAAGGCACTGCAGACTAAAATAATCAGAAAAATCAGCAGTGGCTGAACATAAGGTAAAGGTAAAGGTCCCCCCCCCCCCCCATGCGTTCTAGTCGTGTCCGACTCTAGGGCAGTGCTAATCTCCATATTCAAGCCAAAGAGCCAGTGTTGTGCAAGTCCATGGCCATGTGGCCAGCATGGCTGCTTACCTTCCCGCTTGTTACAGCGGTACCTATTTATCTACTTGTATTTACATGCTTTCAAACTGCTAGGTTGGCAGGAGCTGGGGTTATCAGCGGGAGCTAAAAGTCTACAAACCCTGGCTTCCAGTACTGAAAACTATAACTTGCAAAAGATCAAAATTCAGCCACAAGCACCAGTGATTTGTTCACACAATAAAACAGCTAACGACACCCATCAACCACAGAGGATTGTCTCAGCTGCCACAACCACCCCGATTACAGTGAAACTTCTTAATCCCTTCACATCACAATACAATGACTAACACCTATTTTCCCGAATAAGACAAGTTTCCCCTTTCCCACAACTTAAAAAAACCCACAATCTCACTCATTCTATACCCCAGAGCACAGAGAACTCTTAGTTCCATGAGCTCCTTGCCCTCTGAAGATGCTGGCCAAAGAGCCTTAATACACATTGAAACCAATACAAGTTATTTAACCTTTTAAAAACGTGAATTAGAAGATGGCAGTGCAGTGACACCGAGGGCTTATTCATTTGATTTTGAGAGTTACACGTTGCAAAACTGTTTAAATGGGCAGATCTTGAAATGGAATTTATACAATACTGAATTTGAACCTTTTTGCTACTCCCACTGAATGCTATGGATGCTGAGGTTGGCTGCTGTCATGGCACACTTCCACACTTGCTGTGTGGAGTTGTCCTCTCTTAAAGTCCAACCAGTCTCCGATGTTATTCATCCAGGAAAAAATGTCTCCTGCCTCTTTGACATTGATTGTCTTTCTTCTCTTCAATCATGTCCTCTACTGAAATATATTATATTTAGTATAATGAATTATGTGTCCCAGATCTTCTCTTACTAATATGCTATAATTTACTCCTTAGTTTTAGTTCAGGGAATATTTTTTGAAAAATGAATGAATGCAGAATAAACAACTATCTTACCTTGTTTTCTTAATTATTCCATCTGCACATGTTCCATCCCAAATCAACCTATGATCAAATAACAGAATGGTAATATTTTCTTAAAATTGTTCCTAGATCTACTTATGTTCTCAGAAACCTAAGTAAAGCAATATGCCAATGGCTGCTTTGTTATTCCAGAAATATTTTGACTCCATTCTGTTAGTTTTCTCTAAACTTATATGCCATCCCATCGTGCTGAATCTCTATGTTATATGAAGCTCTGAAGTGGTAGCACTCAGTTATAACTTTAGTTCACATGCTCTAAGACAGTGATGGCGAACCTTTGGCACTCCAGATGTTTTGGACCACACCTCCCAGAATTCCAAGTCCGTATTGTCAATGACAAAGTACTGTGGGAGTTGTGGTCCATGACATCTGGAGTACCGAAGGTTCGCCACCACTACTCTAGGATCTAGAAAAATTTTGAACATGGGCTTACACATGAAGGAGCATGTTCTCAGGTGTAGAGGCATCCACATATATTCTTGCACACAGAAAGAACACATAAATCTAACTGACACTGTAGAGAGGGAAGATGCTCTTAATCATATGTAAGAGCCACGTAGCCGTTGAAACTCTGAAAGCAATAGCAGAAGTAGGGCTGGGCATGAGTCCCCTTATTCAATTCAGAAGACAATATTGGCTTGCAAACAGGGTCTGATTCAATCTGGAAGGGTTTCTATTCTGCCCAGGTTGATTTGTGCCCATGATTCCATTTGATGTATAAGCTTCCCAGTGACTTCCACTGGAAAACCAGTGACTGTTGTTCATCAAGAGGTGAATAACCCTGCCATGTTTCAAACAGACAGCTTTGAAATTTCCCTTAAAACAAATATAGGATGAAGTTTGTAAACTCACTTTACTTTAGTGCCACAACTGGTCATACTACTCCAAGCCAGATCATGTAGAAAGTAAACCGAGTAATTCAGGATTTGTTCCTATCTGGTGTACAGCCCTAATTAGAAGTGATGGCTCTATTTTCTGTTCTCATATTTTCCCTTTTTATTTCTTCTTTATTTGTTTTAAGGGAAATTTCAAAGCTGTCTGTTTCTAAATTTCTTTCCCTGACCTCCTTGCTGTCCTTCCACCCAGTCTGTCTTGTGATTGATGACCAGTACATTTCAACTGGCTGTGAAAGAGACATGTATATACCGGTACACTAAACTTCATGTATATTCACAAGAAGCCTATTGGTCAAACACTTCTGTGTAAGCATCAAGGCCAATGAAATAAAAGTCCCTAATAACAATACAAGTGAAATAAAAAGACAGGAAGTCCCAAGCAAACCTGCCATTCAGCTTATAACAGTTCCTCAGAAAGGGAAGAAGAAAACAAAGAAAAAGTCCAGTGGAGGAGAACTGGCAGGAGACAGCTCATCTTGGTGTAATGTATCAGTGGCTTTCACACATGGTGGTGACCTCATAGAGGCCTGTGAGGTGGGTTAGCCTGTCCTGCATGGTACAAAAACTCCCACAATGATATCATAGATATAATCATGGGAGCTAGACAGGATAACATATTCAGTTAAAAAGAAGCCAATGGAGTCACATGCCACTTGGGTCTATTTTTCAGGCTGCATACATGCAATGATCACAACACACCTATTCTTTGTCTTGTTTTTGTTCTTGTCAGATTGCACTATTTTCAGCACAAGACAAAGGAACACTATTCTTGAGGAAATTAAAATATTTAGTTATTAAAATATATTTATTTTTGTATCTCTCTCTATTGAGGCTACTAAAGAGAAAGCTAACTCCCCACAATAACTGAATTTTTAAGCACAGTAAGTTGCACTAGAGGAGAAACATAATAGTATCCTAGAATAATGGTATTGGAAGGACCCTTGAGCTCAATGAAGAAATTCATGTTTAAGTAGATTTGACAGGTGCCTGACTAACTTTCCCTTAAATGCCTACAGTGTCGGAACGCTCATCATTTCCTGAGGTAACTGATGCCATTGTTGCATTGCTCTAACAGAATGTTTTCCCTGATAATCAACAAAATCTGGCCTTCATTACCTTGAGCTAATTATTATGTGTCCTGCACTTTAGAATGGTTGCCAGCAGATCTTGCTTTTCCACTGTTTTTAAAAAAATTCAAATATTTGAAGAGTGCCACCATATTTCTCCTGAGTTTTTTCTTCCCCTCAAAGCTAAAGTTGCCCAGCTTTCCTCATAGGGCTTAGTTTCCCATACCCTGATTATCTTTGTAGTTCTTAAAGTTCTTTGTGCAGAGCAGCTCCACTGGGGATTTGATGAGCTAATCTCTCTGTAAATCCCATTGATTCAACTGAGTCTACTCTAGCAATTTACTTTAGCACAGTAACTCACAACCAGAGTAGGCCCATTTAAATCACTGGAACTTAGGGAGGAGTTGACTCATCACATCCCAGTTGATTCAATTTACCTACTCTAGTGCTACTTACTATGCTATGCAACAGGATTTCAGCCAATATCTCTGGTAATGATAAAGACACATCACATTTCTCAATATCCATGAGCACAGTGTTTATGAAAATGATTTTGACTTAAATGAGATCACATTTAGCATATCTAGAACTACTCTGGCATAAGGGATGAAATGACAGAGTAGGATTTAGGAGAGTACAGATTTAAATCCTAGCTCAGCCAAAGGAACTCTACTGGTGTATGTGTGTGGCACTGGTAAAAAAGATGTTTGAAAAGCAACTTCTTCCATCTCTGCTTTTAGTCCTGGATACATATTTCACTCTCTCAGCTACCCCTTCCTGATTTTTATATCTTCGGAAGAAAGGGAGCCTCCCATGGTTGAACTGACTACTTTCCTCACAGAAGCTAGGAATAAATATTCTCAACTTACCAAAACCTTGAAATACGTGTCTATGTTTAGCAGGCTGCCACTGAGCAGATACACACTTACAGGATTACTTTGTGCTATAAAAAGTACCTCACTGCGATTACTGATTAATCAGAAGTCAGCTTGACATAGGCCAAGACTAAAAATTGCAATTAACTGCAGTGAAGTTGAAATACTTGTTTTACATAACCTTTTCTGATGGGTGCTGTTATGTCTACCATGTTTATCTACAGTTTACATAGGAATTGGACTTAAGTTCATGTTTCTAAGATATTTTGAGTGGAATGCCTCCGCAATGCTTATGTGCAAACCTCTTTTTCCACAAAAAGGTATCTTGCTAGATCTAATCCAAGCTCTGTTTTGTCAAGAAGTACATAAGGAAGATATGAAACAACATCTCTCCCCCGTGCTTTGTATCTGATGAATTTGTATTGAGAGGAATCATACTTCTTAAAACGGACCTAACATGGCCAGTAACCCTTGTTAAACTTGTCCATCCACACTGGGGGCTAGTATCATAGATGCTTTTGGAGCACATAACATTCTGTAAGTTAAATATTTCTACCAAACTGGCCTACCTGTGCCTACCAGTTGTTGCTGGACAGGTAAATTCCATCAGTCACACTCACACAGCTAAGAACCCGGGATAAGAGGATTTGCTGGACGGTCATAGGTTGTCCAATTCTGAGTCTGCCTTGTCTCTCCCTAAAATTATTAGCCTGATTAGCATATACTGTATCTTCTGTTGAATAGCTACTATATTTGAGCTCTTAGTCATATTCCTTTGTAATTCCACCAAAGGGTTCTTTACCTGTAAGTGCTATTAATATTAATGCATTTTCTATCTAAGAGGACTAAACAGTAAGTTTTGAAGTCTACTTTTGATCCATGTTCATATTAAAGATGTTGTATTCAGATCATTTTACTGACCTTTATCTATGATTTTCTCTCCATTTCACTTCTATATTATGTCTAATTGGGTTTTTAAAAAGATATCTGCAGTACTGTAGTCAGTACTGGTTAAACTTTTCTAGCATCAAGGAAGGCATGCTACAAACCAGCTCAAAAATCTTACTTTCCATATTATTTTCAGGCTTGATTAAAGACATCTAGTGCTCAACACAGCATCCATTTGTTTCCCTCCTACTACCAAAAACTTAGGTATTGATAGATCTTCAGGATACAAAAATGAGCACAGCTTTCTTGCTGTCTGAGTGCAACTGAACTTCGGCACTGCCACAGAAACACATTAGAGCCCTGTTCACACAGACAAGTTAATTGGAGTAACCTCACACAGCTCATACAATCACAGTCATAGAGAATTTAAGTGTAGACTGGCATCCTGGTGGCTTTTGATTTTGTTCCCCTTCTATGATGCTTAAGAAAACTGCTAAGAAGAAAAGAACTCAAGTGCTACAGAAAGCAAAAGTTGCTGTGTTTAGGCACACATAAAAAGAACTTAAACCAACCCTTATGTAGTCTATTAGGTTAACTGGATCAGTCCAAAACTGTGTGTGAGCTGAGAATTCCAGATCATTCCATTAGAACAGATATTACATAAGTCATGTCTCCTATGGCAACAATGTTGAAGTCCCTGTGCTTTTAGGGTTTTTTTTGTTTTTTTGTTTTGATTGTCCATGAAACACCTTGTCATTTCCAATGAGAGGAATTTGCCCACATCTGCTGTACAAAGGTGACATGGCAGTTTGTAGGTTTTAGGTTTTACCTAGAGCCACAGTTGTTGTTCTTTCTACTACTGCATAGTGCTGAAGCACTCTTTGGGTGATTTACAGCGTAAACGTAATTATGCAAGGAACACATTAAAACATCCCTTTAGTTAACGGTCATTTGCTTCTCTGCAGATGTACTGGATTTAAATTAGCAATTAAGAGCCTTGAGATCTAGGACTGAAGAATTAGGATTGAAATCCCCATTCAGGCACGCTGCTCACAATTAAAGTGAAAATAAAAAAAGAAACATATTTGTCATGGGACATGACATAAGATTATTACAGCACCCCAGCGTTTGCAAGATTCACAGCTGCCCTTAAAACCCCCGAAACTCTCTTGTTTCGACGCGCTACACCCCTTAGCGGCGGCGGCGACGGCGCGTAACTTGGGCGCGGGGGGAGGGGTACAGTACGGCGATTAGAACGAAGTCTAGAGCGCCAAAGGCTGCCTCTTGGACCGGAAGTTCTGGCTGTGCGCCGCTCTAGGCTTCCCTCCGTGAGGTCGCGCGGCTTTTCCAAGATGGCGCCGGAGGAGACCCTTCTCGGCAGGGGTGGCTGCAGCTCTCTTGGCTCTCGCTGGAGAGCCTGAGGGCGACTCCGGAGGAGGCCGTTCTTTCCCCCCCTCGCGCACCGGCGACCGAGGAGCCTCTGGCGAGGCCTTTCCCCGCTTCTCCACGCAACTTATCCGGGTCACCACCGGCCCTCGCGGAACGCGGCTGGCCTTGGCCTCTCAGGTAACGGAAGGGCGAGGTGGGGAAGCCTCGGGTAGAGACCGGCAAGGCCTTTGGGAACCGGCTTTCTAAAAGGGGGTTCCTTTCATAGCCCGGCCTTTAGTACGTTCGAGATGGCAGGGAGGGTTGTCTTCATAGAACCCTGTCAAGCTCATAAAGTGAATCGCTTTGGTGGTGCTCTTTTTATTTTTTTTAAAAACTCCCACCATACCCCTTTCAAAATCTGAAATTGTTTTACTCTGGAGTATGCCAGGTAGCACTGCCGGAAAAAAAAAATAACTTCCAAACGACCGTATAGCTAAAGGGATAAAACATTGAGGTTCTTTTCGCACTGACTTGTGTGTTTTTATTGGTTGTATGAATGGAATAGACCATAAGAGACTCCCCGATGCATACAGGATTGATTGGTCCTCATAGTATTATTGGAATATGGTTATAATTTCCTCAGTAAAGCCTCATATGAATATGGATATGATTCTGAGGAATAGAAAAGGGAAAGTGGGAGGGTAGAAAGGTGCAGAAATATGAATGTACAGTATATGTTTAGTAAAAGAAAAAAGGTTTTAAATGGTTAAATATTTTGGCATCAATTTGAATCATGTGGAAAAGAAGCTGAACTGGAGGTTGTGACTGGGCTGCAAAGTACTGTATACATGATTTGATGGTACACTCTTTTTCAAACCTAACATTATTGTCATGGACAAGAGTTCTAACTCTCAACCTGACAGGAAAATTACCATCATCGTGTGCCATCAAGTCACTTCTGACTTATGATGGCCCTCACCCATATCCCCCCCAACCAGGTTTTTCCAGGTATTGAATACTCAAATGCTTTATCATTCCTGTCTCCAGGGACTGTGCAGCTTGTCCAAGGCCACATAGGCTGCCTGCCTTGCAGGAGTCCATGTGGGGAATAGAACTCCCAGCCTCTGGCTACCTAAGCCACTGAGCTATCCAGACAGCTAAGAACAAAATTCAAAAAATTTAAATATATATGAAGATTACCAACTCTTGTATCATTCTCTTTGTGCCTTGTGATTAAATTATGATAAATGTGTTTTAAAGGGGCTCTTGGAGTCTAAAATATGTCTTCTTTGGTTTAGTTTTATTCACTGGAATAATAAAACCGACAAGCTGTCAAAATGGGGCGAAGATCCACTTCTTCCACCAAGAGTGGGAAATTCATGAATCCCACAGACCAAGCTCGTAAGTGTCCAGAATCTGTTTTGTTAAGTTGGGTTTGGGTTTAGGAGTGATGCATGCTTGGATATTTGTGGCATGCAATGTTAAGAATTAAAGCAGTTTAATCTGTAGGCTAATAGGTGAAATCCTGTTGGAACCATCTTTTTGTCAAAATAATCTGGACTGAGTGCCAGAAACATCTAATTTAAGATGTGGAAAGCTCCCCGTCTCCCCTCCCCTCCCCTTTCCCCAAGGAATCTTTTGGGAGCCTTGGGGTGGTTGTTTGGGTAGGGAGCCTTTAATAGTAAAAAAAAAAAAAGTCATTTGATTGCTGCCAGCCGTGGTGATAATGGCAGTGATTTTTGAGTGTTCAAGGCTCTCACTGCTCCACGTCCTGAGGTTCCCAAAGGTTTCCTTAGGCCCCTCAGAACTTGAAAGAGGGGTATAGGAAGTTTTCCATGGTTTTGTGTTTTTTTTGCCTCTTTGTAAATCTATGGTGAGGCCCCATCTGGAGTATTGTATACAGTTCTGGTCACCATACCTCCAGAAGGATATTATGGAAATGGAAAAAGTGCAGAGGAGGGCAACCAGAATGATTTGGGGAGTGGAACACCTTCCTTACTTTCTGAGGCTGCAACGGCTGGGCCTCTTCACTCTTGAGCGACGGCGCCTAAGGGGTGACCTGATTGAAGTTTATAAAATCATACACGGTGTGGACAAAGTCGATAAGGAAAAGCTGTTTTCCTTATCCCACAAGACTAGAACTAGGGGGCACTCCATGAAACTTTTGGGTGTAGATCTCAAACAAATAAGAGAAAGTCCTTTTTCACCCAGAGGATCACTGGTCTGTGGAACTCCCTGCCAGAAGAAGTGGTGACAGCTGTCAGCCATGACAGCTTTAAGAAAGGATTGGATAAATTCATGGAGAACAAAGGATATCAATGGTTATCATTATGGATGCTTAAGGACAACCTCCAGATTGGAGAGATAGGCAGGATATCTCTCAATACCATTTGCAGGGAATCTTAAGCAGGTGAAGACATCTGCTTGGGAATACCCTGTAGCAAATGGTGAGCCACTGTGTGAGACAGAATACTGCACTGGACTGGGGCTGTGGCCTGTTCCATCAAGGCTGTCCTTATGTTCTTATGTTTAAAATAAATGTTAGTGTTTGGTTCAAGTTACACTGACAAATGTTATGCAGTAGGATTTTGTCCAATATACTTCAAGTTTAGTATTAGTCAGTGTTTGTCACAGCATAAAAGCACCAGCAGTACAGAATTAGGGTTGTTGGTATTGATTTTTCTAGAAGAGTATATGTTTTGTAGTTAGATGCAGTTCCTAGGTTTAAAGGCACAATGTTGATGCTGTATAGCCAAGCTGGTATTACTTTAGGGCATTTAATACACAACAGCAAGTTATAAGGCCCTTTTCTAAGAAGAAAGGTGGGGTAAAAATACTCAATAATAAATAATAAATAATAGAGCAAATATATGACTTACCTCTGTGCACTTTCTAGCGCTCTATGGTTTCTCAGGGTTAAATCTAAATCCTCTTTAATCAACCATTAAATCAGTTCAACTTAATTGTGTTTACAAGAAACACTTTGGTTTGACATCATAAAACACTTGATTTGTTTTTCCCCTGCCCCAAAGATAGTTTACATTAACTGCCCATGCCTTGCCATATAACACTATTAGTACTTTCAGGCAGCATAAAGTTAGATTTCATGGATTAAGGTTTTCTAATTGAGAAGATGTAATCTTAATTTGTAGAATAATTTTACATAATGATGAACTACAGTATATAAGGATGAATGGAGACATTACCCATTTCTAGGGAGATTTACTTGTCCTTGGTTGACTGTGATGTTATGTGTTAAATTTCAGAAAATAAAATATTAAGGCAGATAGGAATGCAGAGGTGATTCTGAGGTGGAAAAAAATAGAAATAAAATTGTTTAAGAATATAGCATCAAAATGTGGTATGTGTTCTTTGACCTGGAGCTGAAGCTTTGTTTTATTTAAAATATAGAGGTTTATCCAGAACACATGAAAAACAAACACAATGCTTATAAAAATAATTTATTTCAAGGAATGACTATTCTTGCATTGCCATTAATTTTTAAAAATAAAGTATAAGGATCCATGCTTATTCTAATTTAGTGTAATTTATCTTCATTTCTGAATAAACATACAGGCTAATATCTAGTGACATTCTGCTAACACAGATAATGTACTTGACGACTCGTTCTGGGCTGCGTACAAGTGGAAATCCAGCAAAGTTATAACATGCTACTGTTTTTAATCAATCAAGTGATTAATTCCCAACTTTTTAAAGGACCATAGCCATTATATTCTGGTCAGTTTATGTTTGCATAAAGGTAATTGGTTAAGTCTTGGCAATAAAATGTTGCTCATTAATGAGGTGCTAGAGAGCCACTGCCGGTGTTGAGTGTGTATGAAATTGACCAGGACAAAAAAAAAAAAAATGATTGGATAGTTGTCCCAAATGTGCAAGTTCTGGGTCTGAAATGGATAAGCTTTTTGAGATTGTTTGTATCTTTGTAGGCAAGGAGGCCCGAAAAAGGGAGCTGAAAAAGGTAAGAGATTATTGCTTTGCTAAAAAAGTGAAGAGCCTGGCAACCCTGCACTCCTGTCTGCTGTATTCATGACATAAACAGGGTGGTGTAATGTAATACTTGCAGTTCCTTCTGTCAGCTGATGACTTTTTTCTACCTAAAACTTTTGTTTTATCCAAGTATTTCATTAAGTTTAATAAATGGTACACTACATTAGGATTAAAGGGCCACTTGTGTTTTGTAAATGTGTGTATTTGCTCATTGGACTAGCCATTTTATTCTTACTTAGCCTAAGTAGCTGTACATCGTTTGACTAAAACAGGAGGATAAAGAAAAACATAAGTAGTAAATCCTGCTGAACCTCACAAAACTATGGACAGGGCTGCATACAGTACACAAAGATGTATATGTGATAAATAATTCATGCTGTATTTAAAATCTGACATTAAAATCTTTTTGAGTTCTTAGTTTAGAGTCAGAATAGTAAACATTGTTGTGGAGATTACTGTATAAGTTGCCAACATAATCTGAGATGTTTATTCTGGCTTCTATTTTTGGTGGATTCAGAACAAGAAGCAGCGCATGATGGTTCGAGCAGCGGTACTAAAGATGAAGGATCCCAAACAAATAATCCGAGACATGGAAAAACTGGATGAAATGGGTGGGTTCAAATATCTCTTTGCAGCTTGGATGGAAAAGTGAAATAGGACAAAACAAATCTCTAGTACAGGCATGTCCAAAGTCAGGCCCGGGGGCCAAATGCAACCCGTTTTCAAATTTCAAGTTGCCCACAGCCTCTTATTCCCACCGGCTCAGCCTGTCATGCATCCCTGCCAGCTGACCCACCCTATACCAGATAGAGATGTCAGCTTGCGGTTTTATGACTTGCCTGCCTTCCCTGCCTCTGTCCAGCCCCCCAGCCACCTGCCTAACCTGCCCACCCCCAGCTCCCTTGCTGCAGCATCCTCCCTGCCTCCTTGCATGTTATAGAGACTTGTTCAAAGTCCAGCCCAGGGCCCAAATGCGGCTGAATGGTCGGCCCACACACATTTTTACCTCACCAAATCTGGCCCTCCTTGCAAAAAGTTTGGACACCCCTGCTCTAGTAGCTTTAGTAAGTGGACTCAGATAAAATGGGGAGAAAGGGAAGCTGGGGATTGTGTATGGAAAACTGGCCAGTTACATGATATTGTTAGGAGAATTTCTGCCTATTGTTTTTAAATGATTTATGTGCCATCCTTTCACAATGCTTTTCAGATAGATTTTAAAAAAGAAAGGGCTCTCCCAATACTGTCATAAAAATCACAATTCATAAAACTGGAAGCAATATTTAAAACAATTTAAATTGGGAGGAGGAAATTTTGTCCTTCAGATGTTTTGGGCATCAGCACTCTGAAGCTCCAGGCAGCATGGCCAGTGGTAAGACATTATGGGAGTGGTATTCAAAAACACCTGGAAGGCAAAGGTTCCCTGTCCCTGCTTTGAATATCTTAGTTTGGTATCGTTATGGGAGCCAGGTGAGCCTCCCTGGGAAAATATGTCTATAAAGAGGCTGCCATATCAGGAGAAGCCCTCTTTCACCCACGTGTTATGTTCTTCATCTCGGAAGGTTATAGATGGAGAACATGGAGATAGCCCCCCCCCCCCCCCGCCCGAATAAAGAGATGATGTTAACACGCAGGCTCACTGATGCAACAACAGTTCCTGTTGGTATTCTGGTGTCAAGTCGATAGACAGGGTTGTCAGCAATAAGTGCAAGCACATTTAGTTTTGCTCAGAAATGAAGTGGGAACCAATAAAGCTGTTAGAACATTAAGACAGTCTTCTCCCGACAAGGGGTCCCAGTTAGTACCCTTGCATCTGTATTGTGTCCTAATTGTAGTTGCCAAGCTCTTTTGGTGGAAGGCTTCTCAACGGAGGGGGCTATTTGACAGCTCTTATTAGAAGGAACCTGACATGGATGGCATCCATACTTTTCCTTGCACCTCACCTTTATTTAAGCAGAATGCTGGAGGCATGCATTCCCAGTTTTATTCCTGGTCTTCTTATGTGTAGGCACATTGATCTTGAAGCTGGTATGGTGAGAAGCAGGGAAGGAGAAAAGCAAAATCTTACTCAAATTTTCTGTGTAAATCTTTTCTTCCTCTCCATGGTTGCTCCAACTTGGCTGACTCTGAATCAGAGTTTAACCCAGTACAACAGCCACAGCTCAATGAGAAGGTGCTGAAGGACAAACGTAAGAAACTACGTGAGACATTCGAGCGTATCTTACGGTTGTACGAGAAAGAGAATCCGGACATTTACAAGGAATTGCGCAAACTTGAAGTGGAGTACGAACAGAAGAGATCTCAACTCAGCCAGTACTTTGATGCTGTGAAGGTATTGGCCCTTGCCATTTCTGACCTTGAAGTTTCTTCTTTCCTTTTCAGTATATATGGACACTGCATGGGTGGTTCTTGGGTGGTTACAAAATTTATCTCCTTCATAACAGTGCACGCAAACTGTGATACAGCATTTGGAGTACAGTAGGACCTCGGTATCCACTGGGGATTGGTTCCAGGCCTTCCTGTGGATAACGAAAACCATGGATAAGAGAGAACGCCAACCCCCCCCCCACCCAATTGCTGTTTTGTGACAATAGCTTTCTTTACAGCTGCTGTTTGTGACAGTTGCTTTGTGGCTGCTGAATTATTTAATTTTTTCTCTGCCAGCCGTGGATAACTGAGTCAGCGGTTAATTGATAAGTGGATATGGGGATCCTACTGTACATTTTCATAAATGCAGCTTGGTGCAGCAGGCTATCTGTTCTAAGGTTGCTTCCTGTTGCTTCCCTGTAAGGTGTGTAACTACGCATGCGGTCACACCTCCATGGACCCCTCAAAAGGGGTTTCCACCCCTACGCACCCATTGTGATTGTTTTTGTTGCTGTCACAATGGAACCCCTAGGAATTTTTGTTTCCTTAGAACGGAGTTAATACATGTTTATCTTATTTCGTTGCCACTTCCTGGGACCATCTGGCAAAGATTAATAGTGATATACTATGTGTAGCAACTCTCCAATTCACAAATGCCTGTTTGTATGTTTTCCGTGAATGAAGTGTTGCTGCCGCCTGAGTTAACCTAAAGGGTGTTCTAATTTCTTGCAGAATGCTCAGCATGTTGAAGTGGAGAGCATCCCTTTGCCAGATATGCCTCATGCTCCTTCCAACATCTTAATTCAGGACATCCCTCTGCCTGGAGCCCAGCCCCCTTCTATTCTCAAAAAGACATCTGCATACGGGTAAGAAGGAAGAATGTTGCAAAGCTCTTCAGGGTTTTGTCATCGTTAGTTTACATTTGCAAAACTCGGTTTAGTAATTTTTGGGGCTTTAAGAACTATTTTGTTATATACTGTAATCTTATCTATTTGTTAGCTGTTTTTTTCTGTACAGTGGAATGATAATTCTCAAGCTGCAGATCAGCCTTCCTTCCCTGGGACTCTTCAGCTGTGTTGGATTTGATCTCCCATCTTCCCCAGGCAAAATGGTCATTCAGTCTCCATGCTGGCTGGGAATGGTGGGGACAGAGGGCAGCACATTGGGAGGTTGTCAGGTTGAGGAAGGCCTCTGTGTATTAAGGACTTTGAGATCCTTCAGAGTGTAGGTTTGTACACAAAGTACACTTGGATACAGATGAACTCTGGGGCAGAGACGGCAATGTTAGAAGCTTATAACTTATGAGTAGAATCTTTGCTCTATTTCTTGTTCTTGTAGTGAATCTTGCTGTTCTTGCTGTTGTCACTAGAGAGAAATGCCAGGCAAGGCCCACTTGGAATGGTGGTTCCTGGACATGAAATAAGGATCTAGAAACTATGCCAGTGCTGTGTTAGCATCCAGGTCTCTATGGTTGCCTTGTAATGAAACACAGAACTTTCCTCTGTACAAACAGCTTGGAATGTGTTTTCTACTGTGTACCATGAGAGTAGAAGCAACTGAGGTTTAGGGAAGTTGGGCTGCAAGTCTACCTTGAATGCAGCTTGCTTGGTGTGTTTCCAGCTACATAGCTTAGTTCAAATCCAATGATTCAGGGGTAAATTATATCTCTAGCGATAGGCAAGGACTAAAATAGCAGTCAAAAACACTTAACTGAGGAAGAAGGGAAGACTGTAGGATAAGAAGAGGAGTTGTTCTTAGGTGCTGTCAAATCACTTCCAACTTAAGGCAGCACTAATAGAGGTTTCAAGGCACATGTGATAGTCAAGGAATGGTGTATTGTTGCCATCCACTCGCCCGCGAGCATTCATAAAAATCAGAGCCAAATCTTGAGTCCTACTTCATTGCGCTGTACCTGGGTCGCATTGGCTCTTGGCTGGGTGAGTTGGAGAAGTAAAAGAGCAGTGATAGGAGATCCTCCAGCTTGTAATGTGGAGAATGCCTGAAGAGAACAGGCCAGACTGAGCTCGGCTGGAATCAGCCAGTCAGGCAGGGAAACTGAGACAGGTCTGAGTAGGTACTAACAGTTGTATACAAGAAAAGCAAAGCAAAAAAAAAAAAAAACTGAGACAACATAACACATAGTATAAAGCCCACTTTAGACTGAAGAACTCCTGTTAGCCCCAGCTGGGGACGAGGGATGTTGCAATGTAACCTACGAAGCGTATACAGTTCTTATCCCTACTGGAAAATCTGAAGTGGTGTTGTGGCTGCGTTTCACTGGTTTTTGTCAATTTAATTCCCAGCAGGCTTTTTTCAGTCCTTGGGGGTCTTTCCTTCTGTGAAGTGTTTTTTAAAGAACTTCCTTTATTGCTGTGTTGGATTGAATATTTAATTGTTTTGGATTACTGGTATTTCTTTAAATTTAGCTGTGAATGTTTTGCATTCAGTTTGCATCTTACTCATGGAAGCATTTAATCAGCACAGGCCTGTGCATTTATTAATATCTGGTACAGTTTTAATTTGTTAGATTTAAGGATGGGAACTGGTGACCTTTGGTTGTTCGTTTCCCAAACCCTGATGCACTTGTTGCACTTGTAAATGTGTGTATGATATGAGTTCATATGCGTCTCTGCACCTGTTCTTTTTCCATGCAACTCTGAGATGCGGCTATATCTTCCATTTCTTACAAACTGCTGTTTCTTGGAGCAGAGCTAGGCAGGCTTTGGTTAGTGTTAATGTTTCTTAGTTTTGTTTAACAATTCGTGCTTGGTTTAGTTAATCTATAGTTAATAGTAAGCACAGTTCATGCGTTAAGAAATAACAACACATTTGCATTTAATTGAAAACAAAAGCAAATACAGCTGTCTCGCGCTATATTGCAGTTCATATACTACAATCCTGCTATATTGCAGGACCACAGTATATGAAGGCAGGAGCTCCTGGGGCAAGCTGTCTGGGCCTGTTTGGGGCCTCCTGCACTGACCCCAGGCCTGGTGCTGCCTCGAGCAGGCCTCCGATGGGTTTCCCGGGCCTGTTGGAGGCCCCAGAGGTGGTTTTAGGCAAACCAGAAGTCACTTCCAAAAACAGGAACTGACTTGCCATTTTCTGGAAACCGCTTCTGGAGCCTTTGACAGGTTGTTCAGGCCTGTTGGACGCCCCAGAAATGGATCCTTGTAAACTGGAAGTCACTTCCAAAAACCGGATGTGACTTCTGGTTCGCTGGAAACCACTACTGGGGCCTCCCAACAGGCCCAGGAAGCATGTTGGAGGCCTGTTCAGGGCAGTGCCACGCCTAAGGTAAGTGTAGGAGGCCCCAAACAGGCCCCCAAGTCCCAACCTGATCCAGTATCCACATAACATGGATTTTTCTTTATTGTGGGTTGTGTCCCTAACCCCCGTGATAAACAGGGGATTACTGTACTTCTTATTTCCCTGTGGCTGGATTGGAAGAGGGGCATTGTCTAAACCCAAGGCAAAATGGTCTATTCAGTTGAACCCTCTCTTATACTTGAGGCTCTGTTGTAGGATGCATTGTAAGAAGGCTTGAAGAAGTTCTGACTGAAAGCTTCAAAGATCTATAACTTTTCCCTTCCAAAATCCCATTTCTAGCCCTCCGATCCGGACTGTTTCTGTCCTTCCACCTCCTGGACATGGTGTTCCCCGCTTACCTCCAGGCAGGAAGCCTCCTGGACCTCCACCAGGTCCCCCTCCACCTCAGGTCTTGCTCATGTATGGTCGTAAAGTCGGATTCAGCCTAGATATGGCTCCTCGGAGAAGAGAAGAAGAAGTGTCCTACAGTCCAGAGACAGGTAAACAGTTTTCCTCTTCATCCAAGTGTTACAGAGACTAGGAGAAGGGAAGCTTCCTGACAAGTTTGTGTGGGGTTGTCCAAAAACTTACGAAGTGGAAGTCATTTAGAGAAGTCCTTTCAGTTTTGAAGACCAGTGTTTTAACGAAAGAACAAATTAAAACTCATTGTAAAGCAGGGTTGGCAGGTGGTGGCTGTCTAGATCAGTGTTGGCGAACCTATGGCACGGGTGCCAAAGGTGGCATTCAGAGCCCTTTCTGTGGGCACCTGACATCGCCCCTTCACGGCCACCTGTATTCAGGTTAAGTTGCTGTATTGGCACTTTGTGAAAAATGTGTGGGTTTTGAATCGCAGTTTGGGCACTCAGTCTCTAAAAGGATCACCATCACTTGTCTAGATGTTTTTAGATTGCAGCTCTCACAAACCCTAGTCGGCATAATCTGTGTGATTAAGAAAGTTGCAGTCCAACAGCAGTTGGAAATTCACACATTTGCTACCACTGTTGTAAAGGAATCTTGAATACCTTCCTCTCTGAAAAATAGTTTAAAAGGTATTGAAGAGATGGCCGAGGAATATTAATGTTTGGGGCACGATAAAAGCATGTGATATTGTTCATTTGTCTGTACATAATTCTCTTATGTACTGAAAATACTACTTGCTCCTTTGAAATGGAATATCCCTACAGTCTTGAATTAATGTGAAAAAGATAATTCATTCTTGAATTCAGCTGCTGTGGCATTGCATGTGCTGAATGAATAGCATCAATGTTGAATATAATTTACTTTCTCTATGAATTTGAGATCAACTTGTCATAAAAAGCCTGTTAGCTGTATTGTCCGTAAAGAAGCTGCTCCACAGATGTACCAGTGGGTTTACAGAAGAAAGTAACCAATTAAGAGACAAAGAGGGCAATTGGGAGAACCAATAAATATTATTCAGAAATTCTGCACCTACATCAGGTGCTTCTAGGGTTAGAAACTACATTACTCACTGATACTTCATAACTGTACCTTTTTTGCTTCCTTGACCTGCCTGGCTAACAGGGACACTATCCTGTGCAGTGAAGACTTGAAAATGTTGATTACCTTCATTTCCCCCTCACCTCTTATACTGCAAGGTCTTAAGCTTTCATTGTCAGAGCGACTTGAGCATACTGTATTGCATAGCTCTTTCATGATGGTTTCATGTTTGAACTTCTAAGGTCCACGTGGACATGATGAAGAAGCTTCTAGTACCAGTGAGGATGAGGGGTACCCTGAGGACATGGATCAGGACAAACATGATGACTCTACTGACGACAGTGAGAGTGACCGAAGTGACGCAGACAGCGAAGGAGAGGAGTTCACACACCATGAGGATAATGCCGAGAGGGAAGGGGGTGAAGATAAGAAATCAGGTAAATTGCTTAGGAAAATGGATTTGAGTTAGATACATCTTTTGCATTACCCTCACAGATGAATTATGTTTGGACATAAGCTATAGAACAAGTGGAACAAACAAAATTGCTACAGAAAAAAATTAAGAAAAGGTAACAAATGCCTATGAAAAATGACAGGACTTGTGAATAGCTGTATGTTGTGTAGTAGATGGAAGATACATCGAATTTGGATATGCCAACTCTGGTTTGAGCTGTGGGGCGAATTGCAGTGTAGTCACATCCAAAGCTATGACTATAGTACTAATATAACTTGAAACAATAGAACGAGGTCTACAAAACACCTAAATTAACTACTTGAGTCATACTGGCATTGTCTGGGCAGTTGAGTCTGGCCATGGGCTGCCCTTTGTACAGCTCATCTTAAAGAAGGCCTCCAGGCATTTCCCTGGTGTCATTTGGAAGAGCGTTGAAGGCTTGTGCTGCTGTGCCAATCTCGATATTGCTAGGTGAGCCTCTGGATCTCATGAGACCACCAAACTTTCTGAAGATGGCAGTGATCAAAAAGCAGGGGATCATGTGTGGAGGTAACCCTTAAGTAGCCTGGCCTCGTGTGATTTAGGGCCTTATATGCTAACAACCTAGTCTAGTGGTTCGATGGCACTCATTGCCGTTCTTTTCGGGACGGTTTTCCAGGGTTTCCTGCCTTAATATCCAACTCTTAACCAGTGCATCACATTGCCTCATTATTTTTGGGCTGTCTTACGTAGCCAGTAATGAACGATGTAGCTGAAAATGTTTTGCTTCCCTATAGAATTAATATTCAGCATTGTAAATGCAGCATTGCTCCTTTGCAGCTATCTACCTCTTAGGGTATTCCATAGTTAAAGCATTCTTAAATATTACAGCTGATTGTTATGGTATTTGCTGGTCAAGTTTTAACCCCTTGTGACATACTTCTTCAGGTCACGTTGTACGGTTTGCTGACATTCCTGGAAAGCCACGAAAGAAGAAAAAGAATTTGAAGGATCTCACTCCCCTTCAGGCCATGATGTTGCGGATGGCTGGTAAAGTAGCCTTGATTTTCCCCAGCAGCTTTTCCCAATCAGCATCTTTTGTATCTCCCCTTTTTAGATGCATCTGAATTTCTTGAATAACATATTTGTTCAAAAACCCTTTACTTTGCATCTCAGTATCTAGTGCTCTCAGGAGATCATTTCTGTAACCTTGGAAGATAACTTGGTAATTTGGGGTTTATTAATACTGTAAATCAGTTGTGTTTGATTGCTGTATGTCCATTGAAGCATTAGACTGTTATAAAGGCAGAGCCTGCATTGTTTCTCCATAGGCCAGGAAATTCCTGAAGGAGGCAAAGAGATAGAAGAATATTCTGAAGAAGAGGATGACGATGACGATGACGATTCTGATGCTGAAGAGGCAACACAGAAACAACGCACAGAGGACTCCCATGCAGAGACTGCATCATCCACCCCTTCTCAATCAGTCCAGCCCCAGCCCCAGCCTCAGCAGCAGCAGCAACAACAGCAGCAGCAGCAGCAGCAGCAGCAGCAGCAACCACCGCCCCCTCAGCCTGTTCCTCCAACTCAAATACAGCCACCTCCCATGCCTGGGCCACCCCCTCTTGGACCCCCTCCTGCACCGCCCTTGCGGCCTCCAGGGCCACCCACTGGCCTTCCTCCTGGGCCCCCTCCAGGTGAGCATTTTTAATCCCGCGTGGAGAGCTATTGTAGCTCAGTGGGTTGGAATGTCTGGAGGCCAGGAGTTTGAATCTCCGTTGTGCCTTTGGTGAGGGACCAGCCGAGATCGCCCAGAGTGTGCGTGGCTGAGGGGCTGACCTGCCAAGCAGCACAGTTCAAGAACACCACCAAAAAGGAGGTACTGGTACTTCTGGGAATTATTTATCTAGAAATCTCTTGGAGGGTTCCCACTAGCTGGAATCAGCTTCATGGTGTATGTTAATGATTTTATTATAAAGGACATAGCATTGTTTTGCTTTAGTATCCCACCTTCAAAATCATGAAAATATTGTAAAATTCAAATAGGAGCAGAGGCTTTCCTCCAACTGTATTTGAGTCTTGAAAGGGTAAATAATGTCATCTTTCTCTTGAGGCTGGAGTCCAGTGTTCTTAAGCTACACAGTAGGATTGATGGCAAAGATTTGGGCTGTCTGGATGTTTCCTGCTTCTCTAGCTCTTTGTATGTATGAGAATTTGAAGGAGGAACCACAATATTTTGATTTAAAACATAGGCACCAACTTGTCGTAACTCAAGGTATATTTGATGTGTAATTTCTTCAGCTCTTTAGTTTTCAAGCGAAGGGGAGGAACTGAAAGAGCACACTGGCAAATAACCAATTTGAGAAATAAAATGTCTATCGTTATTTTCAGGGGCTCCTCCATTCCTTAGGCCACCTGGATTGCCTGGACTACGTGGGCCTTTACCACGACTCTTGCCACCTGGCCCTCCTCCTGGCCGCCCTCCTGGCCCTCCACCTGGGCCACCTCCAGGTCTGCCACCTGGCCCACCTCCAAGGGGACCCCCACCTCGTCTACCACCTCCAGCTCCTCCAGGTACTTTGATCGCTAAGCTTTTGGGTGTTCTTTGTTCCTTCAGTGATGATTTCACCTAGGAGAGCAAGAGCAAAAGACTTGCATTCGTTCAGTAGCAGTCACTTTCATATTAATCATACTTTAGCAGAATATGGCATTTAATCTCAAAAGGACCATGTGGTATTTTTAGTCTTCAATGATTCTAGGATGAAAGTTGAATAGTCTGTTGACTCATATGACTGTTTTTTTAATCAGTGTCATTTGGTCTGCTGGAATCTCATGCAAACTTAAAATGTTGTATGTGCACACTTGGCATAGATGAGCTATTATTGTGCTCACCTGCGATCTTTTGCCTCCTTCCTTGCTTTTGAAGAAATGTCAAAGGGGTAATTCCTTTCTCTTCCTGCAGGTATCCCCCCGCCTCGTCCAGGCATGTTGCGCCCTCCCTTGGTACCTCCCCCGGGCTTGTTCCCACCTGCTCCCATTCCAAATCCTGGGGTCTTGAGTGCTCCCCCCAGCTTGATCCAGCGCCCCAAGGCGGATGATACTAGTGCAGCTACCATTGAGAAGAAGGCCACAGCAACAATCAGTGCCAAGCCCCAGATCACTAACCCTAAGGCTGAGATCACCCGTTTTGTGCCCACGGCCCTTCGGGTCCGCCGAGAGAACAAGGGGACATCTGCCTCCATCCAGAAGAAACCTGATGATGAACCTTCTGTTCAGATAACCAAAGCAACTCCTAAAGCTGGCTCATCTGCCCCAGTTTCTGTACAGACCAAGGATGATGTGTACGAAGCATTCATGAAGGAAATGGAGGGGCTTCTGTGACAACTGTTTCAAATTAACGTTTATATCCTCAGTGATGATGAGAGCAGACTACTATGCTAGGGGCAGGGTTTCTATGTTGTAGCGGCATCCAATTGATGAACTTATTTCCTAACAAGCAATTGTTCCCCCGTTCCTCTTAACTTGTGATCAGGGTTAAGGGGAGAGTCCACTGGAAAGAGGAACACAGTTGTCTACCCACCATCTAACACAGGTCTAGCAAGACTCATTTATGTCTGTGCTCCCATAGAAAATCTGTTGTCTCTTTGAGTATTTTTTTTAATGGGACGAATAAACTTGTGAATACATACATAGCTGTGCATCAGGTTTGTATTTTCTGTTTTGGTGGCTTTCTGTAAATATTTTGTAATGCCGGTTTTTAGTTGAGGGATTCAGTTGTTTACCCGCTGAGTTGGATAAAGCTGCTGTTTGCATAGACAGCATGCAGCTGTTTTACACCTGAGATATCTATATCCTGCAGTCACTTCAGTGGCTTATTGCTGACTGGAGAAATGTGATTGTCTCATGAATGAAAATAAATATTTGATGTAAGACCACATTCTGTGTGTGCTTGCACATCTGTCTGACTATATTGCATTTAGGAGGAGAAAAGTTACCAGAGGCACTCACATACAGTAAATATAGATTTCTGTTCTTTGAAGACATATATAAGAGGGGGCATGGCTTTTGAAATCTGGCATACAGGTACCGAATTTTACCATCCCATGGTTTTCTTTTTAATTAAACCTTGATTTCTGCATCAGAGAAAGTCAAATTAGGTATTCGGATGAAGGAGGTTCAATACAGTTCTGCAAAGAATTTGGGATTTCCAAGACAGAATGGAAACAAGAATACCAATTGTCTTGACAATATAATTTTTCCCTCCAAGCTGGTTCCCAAGCCTAATTTATACAGCATGGATATGGTAAAAGAATGAATGGGAACAGAGGAAGAAATCCACAAAATGATATCTTCTATCCCTGCGTCTAGGAAGCATTATTGATCGGGAGGGTTGTTTATGGACAGATTCCAAAGAAAAGGTATTTATGTAATAGCAGTCACAGGCGAGTTAAAGCCAGTCGTGGCCCTTTGTGTTCTACCCTCTTGTGACTAGAAGTTTTTACAGCATTTTTCTCCTGTATCTGACACTGTTTTTTCAAATATTAAACTCTTCTGTACATTGACTAGTAATAAAAACTGTGTTCCTCTTAAAAATAATGTTGCAAGGAATCTAAATTCCATCTATGCATATATTAGAAATACATAGAGGAATTTAGAACATTAGCAGCCATCTGTCTTTAACACAACTCATAAAGCAGAGTATCATTTGCTGTGATGAGAGGAGTGGAAAAATAGCTGATGTCCACTGAAAGTGACTGCATTGCTGCAGACATGCATCGATGTACCTTTGAAGGTGTGAAAGATTGGGGTGTGAAACCCAGTCCATGGCTTCGGATGCAACTTTACCACAGCCTTGCTGCCTCCTGTCTCATCTAAGGCGGACATGCCTGGTGAAAATCATCTTGCCAAGAACTTGACATCTAAGAACAAGACCCTGGCAAACCACATATGATGCCATGTTTGGACTTTTGGTGCTTGCTTTGAAGAAGTGAATATTGTGCACGAAAGCTTGCAATGATTTTTTATTAGTGGCCTATAAAGGTATCGCCCATACCTTTCAATTTGAATTTTGGAATGGCCACACGACTCTATTTTTATCTCAGAAAAAAGACAACTGATAGCAGTGAGGAGGCTAATCAAAAGCCAGATACTGTACTATGAATCCATTTAGTTCCTACCTAGATGAAAGACACCTACAGAACTTTTTCTGTAGCAAGACTTTGAGACAGAATAACATTTAGAAGGAACAATTTAGTTCTTTGTTTACATTTCTTTATTCTACAGTGTATCTTTGTTTATTTGGGGGAAACTTTCATTTATGCTGAGGGCAAAAAGCCTATCAAACATGTATTTACAATTATATAGCTACTCTTCTACATCCCAAAGTTGAAATCTTGTTGAAACTTATGGATCAAATCCCTTATGATTCAATGGATCTATTAGAGCTGCAACCTAACAAGTGACAGGATTCAGCCATTGGGAGCATACCTTTCTTGTCTTGATAAGAAGCAGTTGTTCCCCTTCTTTCCAGCAATGTTGTCACAAGCAGAATCTGCCTCTTTAAACTCATACCTCCTCTAGGCCTACAGGGTTTATTTATGAGTCCTGTACATGTAAGTGGCTTGAGTCAAACATTTTGAAGAGGTTTACAGTAACATGGCACAATAGAAATAAATTAACATATTTACATGGCCTATGAGATGCATGGCACAGTGGACTATGCAGGGGTTGTTGCATATATAGGTCTATTTCTAACATGCACCTGAAAAGCCTGTGTGGAACAAGTCTTGAGCAAATTAAAACTTGCTTTTTTTTAGAGTTTCCAGCATTCCTATGGTGAGAGTCCATTTCCCCAAAGTGGTACAAATCCATCCCCACCCTTTCTAACATGTCATCAGCCATCACTTGCAGGAACCGATTCCTCTTTGTCCTCCATGGGTTTGATGCGTATGGAACTGAGGTGAGCAACATACGTGTGAGACACCCAAGTTTAGAATAAGCTATCGTAGAGGGAGGGTCCTTTAGGATTATTTTTATTGTGAAAAGAGGGGGGGGATAAATTTAGCAACATAATGTTCTACTAGTATCAGTCAAAAATTGGGCTTAGTTACACTTCTTTGTAATGGTCACAGCAAGAGAGAAACTGGAAATTTGAAGGGGAACTCTATCCCCAAACCAGACATGAGCTGGTCCTCTAATATATTTATTGATGCCCTCTAGTTAGCTGAAACTGGTCAAGGTTTGATCCATGTTCTAGAGGCTAAGATCTAGATTTCAGTGTACTAGCAGCACGTTAATAAAGGCAGATGAAAGCATCTTTGAAAAAGTCATGTTCACAAGTGGTTGCTGTGCTGGTTTATTTAGAACATGGTACTGAGTGGCAATGCCTGTGTAACCAAAGGAAAGCAAGGAGGCCAGTTCAAGTCCACAAGCACCTGGAGGGCATGTGTGCAACATGCCTCAATGAACATGTCTGTGAACAGTTAGGTGAGGCAAACTGACAGAAAACTGGAGGAAGGTGAAGCTTCTCTCCTTTTTCGCAAAAAGAACCATGAACCATCAATAAGGAACTAGCTCCCTACTGGGGGTTAGTTCCTTATTGATAATTCATGGTTCTTTTTCATTAAAGGAGGGAAGCTTCACCATCCTCGTTTTTCTGTCAGCTTACCTCACCTAACTGTTCACAGACATGTGAACCCTACTGGGGGTTATCTTTGGCTTCTTCTTTGGGTGGAGAACGCCCAGCAATGGTGTTACATCCAAATCACTCCTCCCAGCTTTTCTAGTCCATCAGTTCTTCCATCCTTCCGAGGTCGGTAAAATGAGTACCCAGCTTGCTGGGGGGGGGGGCAATGTGTAGCCTGCACACTGTAATTAAAAAATTGTAAACCGCCCAGAGACCACTTGTAGTGGTATGGGGCGGTATATAAGCAGAACACTTTGCTTTCTCTCCTTCCCCTTCTATTTTACCATCAAGGAGCAATTTCAGCTTCTACTTCCCCCTCCCCCTTTTCTCATCACAGTGCATAACCAAAACAGTCTCTGCATTTCCTTATTTCTTTTTAGAGAAATAATTATCGTCAATTGTTATGATCACAGATAACTGTCACAAGGCAGAGAAGCCTTCCGTTCCCCACGTTTCAACCACGACGCCTTCAGAGCGTTTCCTTAAAATGGCGGCTCGAGAAGCGGAAACAAGGGCGATCCTATATTACAAGATCTTTAAAACGGCCTCTCTTTCCAAGGGTCAAGTGACAGGTCCTATTAGCTTTTGGGTTTAACT
This sequence comes from Phrynocephalus versicolor, assembly GCA_023846285.1. NCBI lineage: Eukaryota > Metazoa > Chordata > Lepidosauria > Squamata > Agamidae > Phrynocephalus > Phrynocephalus versicolor. The sequence continues at coordinate 29,333,450 of JAHTLZ010003526.1, read as the reverse complement.
TTAGGGCTGCTGGCGGAGGGATGGAGAGGAAAGCCAGGAAAGAGTCCAGAACCGATCCCTCTTGCCACGGACCCGCCCAGACAACCGAAGATCCTTCGGCATGATGATCCCTCGCTTGGAAAAGCACCTTCCGAGGCGCCTTGTCGACAGGGCTTGCAAACAACCCATTTCATCGGCGACATCGTCCTGCCTGCGCGACCAGCCCACTAACTAGCCGCAGAATAAAAAGCGGCTAAAAGTTGAAGGCTGGATCCCTTTGAAGGTCCAGCGATCCTCCGCTCGCTCGGCCTCTCCATTGGCTGAGACCCGAAGCTCGATTCTCATTGGAGAATGTCTAGATTTGAAAACTCGCGCTTTTGTTGGGCGGACACACGGGCCGCCCACTCGCATCCTTCACCCTTGTTTTCGTGCGGGATTGATTGCCCGACGCAATCGCCCATTAAAAGTAGCCAGCTTTTCATCCTGGTTGCTGCCTGAGGCCGTGGACAGAAGGGGCTGGGATTCGCTTTCGCTCCTAAAAGCTGGCTGCCCTGCGAGCGCTTCTAGGTCTCCGGGATTCGAACCGCCCCCATCTATTCTCTGAACGAACGCTTGTCATGTCGAGCCTTCTGCAGCGTCGTGACACAAACAGGAAAAGGCAAAGGTTTACACACGAGCATCGAAAGCCTGCTGCTGTAGCGCGCACACGCAAATCTCTCTCATCTCACTCTCTTTCCCTTCGGTTGCACAACGTTGGTTCATCGTACTGACTTCACTTCCATGATGGTGGAAGAGGATGAGGATATTGTCTAAGGACAGTTTTTAAAAATATATATTTTCACTGAAATAAAATTGTTCGTCTTAAGAGTGGTACAATATTTTGTCCTTTTTTGTTACCCCCCCCCTTTTGCCAATATGTTGAGAGAGAACCTTACACACTTGCTTCTTTAGAAAAAGCTGCTGTCATCAGAAACACTACCATGAACTGTAGTTGGTCCAGCTTCTTGGGAGCATTAGGCCAAGGGATAGATATACTGTACTAATGGAACAAGCTATTGTTAAAGCACTGTTTAGACTACGGTCTTCTGTGCCTTGACATGTCCCATTGGGCTGTACTGCTGAGCAGACCTGAGCTCTTGAGGTTGTGGTCCGAGCACAGTTGGATGCAGCTAGCATTCAGCTCACAGTCCGAGAAGGGCTACTCCTCAGAATTGCATTCAGAATGGGACTATTAATAGACCATGAGGAATGGAGCTCTTGTTCGAGATGAAGATAAATACAGCGTGCCTGAATCTTGTCTTGGAAATGCCAGGAAACAGGTTTTGCATAGCCCTGAACCTCCAGGACAGCTCATGCTACAACACTTTTGTTCGTCCTTAAGGTGGTGCACGGGTCTTTGATAATGTCACCAGTGCAAGCTTACCATATTTTTTAAAAACCCACGTTCACTTATGGGGTTTCCTGTTCACAGTAATTAGGGCCAGGAACAAAAACTGCAACAAATTCTGTTGTAAACATTAAAGTGTTTCCGTCAAACAGATATACAGTACTGTACATTCCTCTCTGGAAACAAAGGTGGATTCCCAGCTGAAATACATGGTGAGGTGTAAACCAGCTGCTTTCATATGGAAACCTAAAGACCCCCTGAGTCCTAAAGGTATTTTTCCAGTGATTTGATCCGAAACGATATATATAAACAGGCTGCACTTTGCTTATCCTTAGAAGAAGGATCAAATCCAAAATCTGCATAAAATTGAGCTGTGTCGATGTCTCGCTTTGGGGTTCAGAACTGTATTCCAAATTAGCCTCTAAAAAGGGCTTGGACAATTTACAGGGTCAACGTATTTATTTTCAATCTAGACTAAGACGTCTTAACAATATTTTAATAATCATATTCAAGATCTTTTCTCTGGAGCTGGTGAGTCGGTTAGGGCTCTGCTGATTAGCAATGGTGCTTGTACTTGGTGGAAGTCTGTGTTACCTCTGTCTATTGGAAGTTGAATTACAGTGCCCATATGGACACAAAACACTCCGAATATGTCCCGCGACTGAGATTACTATCTAAAGAGGGGAACTGCATAGCTTTTCGGGTGATTTTGTCGATCGCATAGCTTTAATTTACAAAGAAAAACAAAACTTTCACTCCTTCGAGGTCTTCCCAGATCCTACATCAAGGGATTTAGAGCTCTTTTAAAAACGTTCCCTTCCATTTTTCTCCTTCAAACGCGGCAGGTAGGGAAAGCACCCCTTGTTCTTCCGCCCGGTTAAAAGAATTGATTATTTGGGGCCAGGCATTGTGTGAAATTTGCGGTTTATTAACTCAAAAGAAACACAAACGGAGCAGTCGGAAGAGTCCCTTCAGCCTGGCAGCAGGGCGGGTTCTGCAGCGGACCAATCAGGAGGCGGCGCCTCTCTATAAATAAACAGCGGCTGACCTACTTGAGCTCACTTTTTTTCGTCTTTTTGGGGGTTTTGTGGAGAGTGCTTGTTCTCAGTCGTCATGTCCGAAACCGCGCCTGCCGTAGCTGTGAGCGCGGCGGCTCCCGCGGCCGCTGCCAAAGCGCCGGCCAAGAAGGCAAAGAAAGCGGGCGCCGCCAAAGCGCGCAAGGCGTCCGGGCCCAGCGTCACGGAGCTGCTCACCAAGGCCGTGGCCGCCTCCAAGGAGCGCAAGGGGGTCTCACTGGCCGCCTTGAAGAAAGCCTTGGCCGCCGGCGGCTACGACGTGGAGAAGAACAACAGCCGCATCAAGCTGGGCCTGAAGAGCTTGGTGAGCAAAGGCACCCTGGTGCACACCAAGGGCATCGGCGCCTCGGGCTCCTTCAAGATCGGCAAGAAGGCCGAAGGGAAGGAGAAAGTACCCAAGAAGAAGGCGGCGGCTGCGGCCAAAGCCAAGAAGCCGGCCGCCAAGAAGGCCGCCGCCGGCGTCAAGAAGCCCAAGAAGCCGGCCGCTGCCTCCGCCAAGAAGAGCCCCAAGAAACCCAAGAAGCCGGCCGCGGCCAAGAAGGCCGCCAAGAGCCCTAAGAAGGCCAAGCCGGTCAAGCCCAAGAAAGTGGCCAAGAGCCCCGCCAAGGCGAAAGCCGTGAAGCCCAAGACCGCCAAGCCGAAGGCGGCCAAGCCGAAAGCGGCGAAGACCAAGAAGGCGGCGCCGAAGAAGAAGTAATAAACGAGAGGGGCTCGCGTGTTCTTTTTCAAAAACCCAAAGGCTCTTTTAAGAGCCACCCATGTCTTCCAAAAGAGAGCTGTCCTGCACCTTCTTGCATCCTTTCACCCCCTTGGCGCAATCCTGGGCATCTTTGTTCCGAAGAGTGCCTATTTATTGGAGGTGGGGCGGGGGGGTTGTCGTGGATCCAAAAAAGGTTTTCGCAGTTTTAGCTACAATATTAAAACAGTTAAGCTGTCAGGTTAGTTCTGATTGATGGCGGTGTTTTCCAGGTTAGAGGTATTCCGAAGCGGGGATGGATGGGTAAGGTAGGATCCTGGGTGTGCCGATTGCCCGGACTATCGGGAGGCATCGTTAGGAACGGAACTGCCGACATCGGGCCCCTCGCTGAGCTGTCCAAGCAGCACCACATTACTAAGTAGCTATTATTAACTGGTTTCCGATGTCCTCTGTAGTGCTTATAAAGGATACATTTCTATCCCTTGTAGCAAAGAACCCATTAATGGCACCTTGCGCTCCTTCTGTATTTTCCAAATGTGGGTGGGCAGCCCATCGGACTGCATTTGATTAAACCGGAAGCCATCCATGAAAATTTAAGGAGCAGGTTAGAATGAGTCCTTTTTAAGGTGTCACGAAGCTTAGTTTTGCTACAACAGGACTGGTTAAACCCTCTCCCATTCTCGGCACCAATCATTAACGTCTAAAGGAGCATTTCCCTCTGCTTTTGAAAACTCAAATTAGATGTCCTAGAACCGACCGTCCTCGGTGCGACTGGTCTTGCTAAGCCCAACGGTACTGATCCCAGGTAAGCGTGTGGCAGGCATGTAGTGTAGATAAGAGACTCGCGTTTGCTCGGCTGGACAGGTCTGGGTGTGTGGATGGGTGACTCAGTGGAGTTACCCCAAACGTGTAATCCTTTGAGAGGCATTGTTCCCCACGGATTAGAACTTGGGGGGGGGGCGCACTCTCTAAGTGTTTGATAAACCCTGAACATCCTTTTAGGATCGCCTTCGAAATGATTTGACTGCACCACCAACGTGCATAAGATCGAGTTCCAGTGATGTTTCTGAAGACATCGCTGCCGGAAAATCTTCGGCATATTAAGTGTTAAAATTATATATATACTTAAGGCTATATATATAGCCTTAAGTAAACGTTTGTCAAAGCTTAGTGGTTTACTTCTAAGCCACCTTGGGTCCTTTCCAAGGAGCAAGGTGGGGTATATTCAAAATAAAAATGGAAATAAACTACTGGGTGGAGCAGCTTGACAACTTCATGTAAAGTAACATGAATTAAAACAAGTCCTTGATCGATATAAGAGAGCAACTGTCAAATGAAGTCTCAAACGTTGTTAGACTGCACGTACGACTTGCTTTGGTGAGCATTATGGGTACAGTGGGTACATAGAATGACAGATGAGAACTCAGGGGACCAGGTTTCGAGTAGCCATTTGGCCACGAACCACTCCTTAAACACTTCACTTAGCTGGGAAGCTCTGTCAGAGCTCCCAGAGCCCTGTATCCCTTGGTTCCGAGTTGACAGCACATTCTAAAGCTTGCTTTGCAGCTTTCCCTTTTCATCAAAGACGGTATGTTTTGTGATTGGCTGAATTCGAGTGGGTGCCTCAGCAGCCAGTGGGAGAAAGGTTTCAGATTGTCCAATCGGGAAGGGGGTAAACAGAGTTACGATACTGCTTCGCATCCAATAGAAAAGAAGATGTACAATTCCATTATTTGCATGCTGCCAGTATATAAAAGGCAGGAACACTCCGTAGACCACTGTCTTTGGGAGAGGGTGAGGAGGAAGCGTGAAGATGCCGGAGCCAGCGAAGTCGGTGCCCGTTTCTAAAAAAGGATCCAAGAAAGCCGTGACCAAGACTCATAAAAAGGGTGACAAGAAACGCAAGAAGGTTAGGAAAGAGAGCTATTCGATTTACGTCTACAAAGTGTTGAAGCAAGTCCACCCAGATACCGGCATTTCTTCGAAAGCGATGAGCATAATGAATTCTTTCGTCAATGATGTTTTCGAGCGTATCGCGGGGGAAGCCACCCGCTTAGCCCACTACAATAAACGCTCCACGATCACCTCTCGGGAGATTCAGACTGCTGTACGTCTCCTGCTGCCCGGGGAGCTTGCTAAACATGCCGTGTCCGAAGGCACAAAGGCTGTTACCAAATACACGAGTTCCAAGTAAACCCTTCCAAGATTTTTAACCCAAAGGCTCTTTTAAGAGCCACTCATATCGTCAGTAAAAGAGCTCTGGTCGCGCATGCTAAAATGTTAAAGCTTGTTTTCCATGAATCGTTGAAAACGAATACAGTATACTGTACTGATTTTTTCCTTGTGGCATTTTCAATAAGTGGTAAAAGCTAAAAGGCGAAGTTAAACGGATAGTTTCAATCCTTCGATTTCAGCTGGCCAAATAAGACCGGCGGGTTCAAATATATATACAAAAGGAAGAGTTACTGAAACTTGTAGAAAAGTAGGGATTTTTTTTTAGTAGAACGCAGGGCGTTTAGCGCCAACCGCTGAAACTTTTGAAATACCCGCGTTCTGCAATTATTGGTCAGTCCCAAGAAGTTCCGCAACACGTTTCACCCAATAGCGATCGTTTAAGGGCTGAGGGAGGTTTATTCCCTTGCATTGTTAGTACGGTATTCAGTTTTTCGTACCCGTATATCCTTAAAATCATAAATCACTGCTAATTGTTCGGAAACGGGATACAGTAGCTTTAAGTCCCTTCCCTCACGGGGCACAAATAATGAAATGGTTTAAATATATTTGGATATACACATAAATCCCACGTTCTGTTTTACATTTTCAGCATGCTTTTTGTATTGGGTTGGCGACACGTTAATTTTGTTTGCTACTTTTAATAGAATAACAATCGAGGCGGTCTGATTTTTATTTGCTGGCTTTTAGTATTTGAAATATAAGGATGCGCTTTAGCTTGGCATGTTGCAGGAGCCTTACGTAACACGACCGGAGAATGCACCAATCAAACAGGCAGCCGATTTTTCTCAAATAAGCGCGCGCCTTTTCAAATGGTCCAATGAGGCTTTAGGTTTCCTAGCACTAGCGAATCAGGAACGTGAGCTGCTCCAATGAGGAGCGTCGTTTCTCTAGCAGCAGCCAATCAACGGCCAAGGGCAGTGTATATATTTTCTCGTCAGGGTCCCATCCTCCAGTTGGTCGGCTCTTTCGCTAGAGAGATGGCTCGGACGAAGCAGACTGCCCGCAAGTCAACTGGCGGCAAGGCGCCCCGCAAGCAGCTGGCGACGAAGGCAGCCCGAAAAAGTGCTCCGGCTACCGGCGGCGTGAAGAAGCCCCATCGCTATCGCCCTGGAACCGTCGCCCTGCGCGAAATCCGCCGCTACCAAAAGTCCACCGAACTCCTGATCCGCAAGCTGCCTTTTCAGCGCCTGGTGCGAGAAATCGCCCAAGATTTCAAGACCGACTTGCGCTTCCAGAGCTCGGCGGTGATGGCCCTTCAGGAGGCGAGCGAAGCTTATTTGGTGGGGCTCTTCGAGGACACGAATTTGTGCGCCATCCACGCCAAGAGAGTGACCATTATGCCAAAGGACATCCAGCTGGCTCGGAGAATCCGTGGCGAGAGGGCTTGAATCCCCCCTGGTTTTCTGTTTATTATTTTCCTTTCTCGCCAGCGCCCAACCCTCCCAACGAAACCCAACGGCTCTTTTAAGAGCCACTACATGTCCGTTTGAAAGAGCTGAAACGCTTACGGGCTGGCTTGCATTACCTCGTGCAAACACTCTTGTCTTAAGCGTTTTGCTTCTTATTATGCCTTTGTAGAAACTTGTTACAGAAACCTATATGCGCTTGCAAGCTTACGAGCATGTATTATGTTATTTTATTTGCTGTTATCATGAACTAAGTGATATACGGAGTTTTCCAAAGTACGTAGAAGGACCGTGCGTTTAAGCACATCGTCGGAAGTCCCGGATTTGGGACTCACTTCCCAGCGTGGAGGGGCGTCCCTTCCTTCGGGGCTGCTCCGCCTCTCTTCTCCATCCCCCCACTTCCACCCCTTTCTAAGCTTATCTCAATGCTGTTCTGGAAGCTGAGTCATGGCAACGACTCCTTTTCCTTGAGAGATTGAAACGTTTTTGCTGCTCATCCAAACAGCTTCGTTGACTTGACTTGACGAAGCTGCTTGGGTGAGCAGTGAAGTTTCAATCTCTCAAGAAAAAGTCCAGTCGCCATGACTCAATTTCCAGATGAACTCATTGGATGACTGAGAGAATCTTCACAGACATCTCAATGCTGCTACTCCAGCGGTTGTGCCTGGTGTGCCTGATGTGCTCGGGCAGCTAGTTTTGGGTGGTCTCCCCGTTGTTCCCCTAGATCAGTGATGGTGAACCTATGGCACAGGTGCCAAAGGTGGCACTCGCAGCCCTTTCTGTGGGCACCTGACATCGCCCCTTCATAGCCACCTGTATACAGGTTAAATTACTGTATTGGCACTTTGCAAAAAAATAAATAAAAAATAGTGGGTTCTGAATTGCAGTTTGGGCATTCGGTCTCTAAAACGTTTGCCATCACTGCTCTATATAAAGTGCTTGATTTGCTCCAGCAAATCCCACCCTTCTTTGCAGCTTCTTGTCACCTCCATGAGTTGGTGGCTGTCTTTTGGGTACATAAGGAGCCACAACAGGAGAAATTAGGTCTGTGTGCTTGTACAACTAGCAGATTGCCTCAGATCAAGTCTAATTAGTGATCCAATGTTGTCAAAGGTAACCTAAAGAAGCTTCCTAGAGTTTCAGGTAGGTGTGACTTAACCCTATCTGCACTTCCTTGCTATTGCCTTGTTTCAGGTATGAACCATGCCTATTTTTTCCTCAAATCAGAGGGGTGTGTACCCATTGCTATTGTAGCAAAACACTACCCTAAGCACACCCCTGATGTGAATACACCACAGTGGGCAACTACTAGAGGTCTTCTTGAACCCATACATTCCTCTCTTTGGGCCACAAAACACCATTCTTGGCACAACCCATAAAAACAACGTAACACTTAAACCCCTTATAACAGCCGTCACACCTTCTAATCTAGGATGTGTATGGAAGCAGTTTCACCAGATCTCTCCACAGAGATGGAGACTTAAAAAGTTACTTCCAATTGTTTTGGGGGAAAAACATCCCAGACTGAAATAGGCATGATTGTGGTTGTTCTTAATTGTAGTTTAAAAAAGGGGATGCATGCACTTTGACCATCTTGGTACACAGAGAGGTTATATAAATCTCTTGGTGCATTTGTATAAACCCATGTGTACGCGTGCCCACGTGTACACACACACACATAATATGTATTACATAGTTCCATAATTCCAGGCAAAAACCAAAGGAATGACAAAAACGTGATACCTTAAAGACCATATTCTAATCTCTAATGTAAGCTTTCGTGGACACGTCCACTTCTTCAGACATATAGTTATGCTTCTCGCTGTGGAGCCAGAGGTTGGAAGTTTATCTCCTCGGTTTGCCTTCTGGGAGAAGAGCCAGCCAGGTGTGGCCTTGGGCAAGCTGCACAGTCTTGAGGTGTCCCCAGAATAACCAGTTTTGAGTACTTTCTACCTAGGAAACCCTGGAAGGGGTTGCCATAAGTTGGGATTTATCTGACAGCACATAATGACCATTATATGTACATACAGTATGTGGGTGAACATATATATCAGTGCTGGCGAATCTATGGCACTGGTGCCAAAGGTGGCACTCGGAGCCTTTTCTGTGGGCACCCGACATCGTCCTTTCACAGCCACCTGTGCTCAGGTTAAATTGCTGTCTTAGCACTTTGCAAAAAATTAGTGGGTTTTGAATCGCTGTTTGGACACTTGGTCTCTAAAAGGTTTGCCATCACTGATATATGTGATGGTAAAGACTGGAGTCCAGCTTGACTGAGAGGCAGTTCAAAGCTAGTTGACTCTGTTTTATACTGTGACTGTTTTATTGTGGCATGTTTTATAAGGAAAAAAAAAACCTGGCTATTTTGTCCTCTCATGCAGCACCATTTGTCTGCCAATTCTCACTCTCACAGGTTGCACAGAGCCCTCTGCTTCTTGAATCTGGGTGTGCACATGTGTCTTTAATAGCAGACCCCACAAGTACACCCCCAACTGCTACCACACCCCGTGTCTATGAAACCCCAGGAGCCACAAAGCAACAACCCACCACCACCTGTGTATGTGTATGTGGTGAGGAGAGCAGGAGAGGTCTATGTTCTTCTGAGATGTTCCTGTGATAGAAGGTCAGATGAGGTGCTCTGCTGGCACCTGGCAGCCTTGGGTAGCTGCCAGCATCATTGACAAAGGGCCAGTGCTGAGGCTGCCCCTAGGGCAGACAGCTGGGTCTCTAAGCCAGCTACTACTTGAATTATCCATTCTCCTCCTTGTGCTGGAGGGATTGGTAGGGAATTAAAGTAGGGACAAGCTGGTCAGCTCCAAGGTCAAGCTTGTTGATTGTGGTATAGTGAGAGTTGGCATCCTTTGCTAGAGTCCTCTCCGAGCTGATAGGAAAAATGTACTTTCTCAGAGACATTTATATTAATCCACAAGGTCTAGGGCAGTGGTGGCGAACCTTTGGCACGCCGGATGTTTTGGACTACAACTCCCAGAATTCCAAGCCTAGATCGCCAATGACAAAGGACTGTGGGAGTTGTGGTCCAAAAGATCTGGAATGCCAAAAGTTCACCACCACTGGTCTAGGGCTCTGCCTGGCACTGAAAAGAAATTGTGATAAGATGATGGATTGTCGATTGCTCTACTCTTGGTTTAGTGCCTTGGGTTTTTTTCTTTCCATCTATCCTCCCAACCTGTGTGAACATGTCTCAGGTCAAAGCTTTTGATCTCCTCCTCACATTGCAAACTCAGCTGGATTCAGGTCTAAGGAGATGATTGTGTGGCAGTGGAGGGCTAGGGCACCAGAGAAGCCCCCAACAGCTTTGAACCGACAGAGTGTGTGGAAGAGTTAGCTCTCATAAAATGCTGGCTCATCTCCAGTGGCCACCCAGGCTCCATGCTTGGCACATTTATGCTGTTATGGGCATTGGGAGGCAAAGAGCTGTGTGTGCAAGGAGGCTTGGTTTGCTCTTCATTTGAGTTTGTGGTTTAGTGGCCAGGAGGAGAATACTTAACCAAAAATGGAAACTGTTGCTGTTGTGGACCATAGGTTTGGAACGATTCAGTCAGCATGTCCAGTGAATTAGGGCATTAGGACAGATGATGAAGCTCAAAAGGAGGAGGAATTTCCCACCTTTGTGGGTGGTTTGGAGCTCCAAATCAGCACTGCCAATGGCAAGGGTCCTCACTGATCATGAGAAGTTCCTTCAACATCCGGAGGGCCATTAAATTACTCCTATCTGGAGGAGTACAACAAGTTTTAGTGTGCATACGTTTAATCACATGTTTTCTCGGCATGTGCAGCTTTCTTGCTAAACCATATACTGTATAAGTAGCTGTGTGCAGCTCAAGCTCCCTGCATGAGTTTCATGGCTGGGCGAGGATTCAAACCATTATCTCTGTGAGCCTCTCTGGCACCTCCACCACACTTCATTCAAGCCACCCACCAAAGGCACCTGTTTCAACAGGGACATATTTGGGATGTTGGGGAGTGGCTGGCCTATGGAAGTGGAGTTATCCAGAAAACTGCCACCTCTTACTAAGAAATTTGATGAAGTTTTCCCACACAGTTAACTTTCTCTAATGACTGATAAAAATAAATGATTTGTGACTAACATTTAGTCCTCAGATGATGCAGTCAGATTTTCCCATGACTGGTAGTACTCCATGAGTTAAATAATTGTGATGTTGCTTCTTTTGATCATAGAACAAAGGGAACATCTGAACTGCATAGTCAGACTTCTGAATGCAATTTGGCACCAGTATGCAATAAAATACTTCTACCACTATTGAAGTGTGTACATTCCTGAAGACCAACCAGGTTGATAGAACCTGCCTGCCTGCCATGTCTCCATACCTCTGTGATGAAATAGCATTTCTTACACCTCACATGACTGGCTTGTAATTTTGAACATCCCGTGCCACTGGCCCAGACCAGGAGTGACTGGCCGGAAGATGCCAGCCCAACATGATTTTGAAAAAAGTTTGATGTTGATGAGCTAAGCTACACACCCTACTAAAGAAGAGGGTCCAAGTGGGTTTAGATAGCGAGAGCAGAAGAAGTGGCTGATATGCAAGAGTGACTTGCCTCCTCCCCACCTGATATTTTTAAGCAAGGGAATCTGCCCCTTAGGTGAAAAAGTGGTTTCTTAGCTCTCTACTACACTAAGGCATCTGGCCTTTGCTGTATTAGTGGCACAGGGCTCACTGAAAATGTTTTTTGGATTATAGTAGCATCCCCGTATCCACTGATTCATCAACCACAGATTCAGTTATCCACGGTTGGCAGAGGAAAAACATTAATAAATAATTCGGCAGCCGTAAAGCAAGCTACTGTAACAAACAGCAGCTGTAAAGCAAACTACTGTCACAAAATAGCAGTTTTGGATTTTTGTGGCATTCTCACTTATCCACCATTTTCTTTATCCATGTGAAGGCCTGGAACCAATCCCCAGTGGATACTGGGGTCCTACTGTATATACAAGATACCCCTAGAAGGTCATCAAAGATCTTGCAGGTTGTGAAATCATCAGAGGAGGCCTTTCTCTCAGTCCCACCACCCTCACAGGTGCGTTTGATGGGTTTATGAGAGAGGGTCTTCTCTGTCTGTGCTCCCAATATGTGGAGTTATATTCCATGGGAGACCAGTCTAATCTCTTTGCTAGGCTTCTGTCAATGGGGTTTTTTTTTCTTCAGCCAGGCTTTTTTCTCAATAACTGGCTATCTAAGAAGTGGTTCCTAAGAGCAAGACTGTGCTAATATTATGAGCTGCCTTGGATCTCCTTGAGGAGAAAAGCAGGGTGCACATAATATTTTAGACAAGATTCTCTGGGAAAGAGAATAAGGCTTGGGAAAGTCAAAGGCAGGTAAAGAGGAGGATCAACTAGAAGATGAATTGACTCCCTCATGGAACTACAGCTTTGAGTTTATAAGTTGACAGGGATGTTGTGGACAGATCACATCTTCACAGGGATGCCAAGGTGGGGTAAAATACTCTAAAATAAATAAATAAATAAATAAATAAATAAATAAATAAATAAATAAATAAGTCAGGGCTGACATGATGGCATGTAAAAACAACAAAAAATGTAAGTAATAGGAAAGCAGGTTAGAGGAAGGACTCTTAAAAAGAAGTCTTCAAAGGTGCAAACTGAGGTATTGTTGACTCAGGTTAGAAGGACATATGTTCTTGGGAGTTGTAGACCACAGATGAACATTTTCAAACGTCGAGTGTAAAGCTTAGTGAGATGGGAAGCCATGCACATTGTTCGCCTGAACCTTTGTTGACTTGAATGGAGGAACAATCTCCTGCACAGGGGCAAGATCAACTTCCACTTTGGGTGGGCCAAAGCAATAGGAGAACACACCCCAGAAATCACCCTGACATCTTTAGAGAGCAGTTCCCAGAATTTCTCACCACGCTGATGGGAGCTGATGGAATTTGTGACCTAAAAAACCTATGGAGCACTACACTTTGCTGACCTCTGTTGGACTGTGCTGTGGTGGTCTCCAGGCTCTTTCAGGAGGTGCAAAATGGGGCATTCCCAGAAAAAAAGTCACTAAATGGATAATCCACCCCTCTTCCTTGCCCAAGACCCTTTTGCTTAAACTTAGCAGTGGATTCTACCTCTTTGTGTTTCACCTTCACGTGATTCCGTCCAGACACATTTAGTGACTTCTGCATAGGTATTCTGGGACCCTTTCGGACAAACGGTGTTACAGAAACTACCTGACATTTTCTAGTTTTGTTTGCCCCAGAGAGAACAACATGGTGCCGTGATGTTCTAAGGCATGATTGAGCAGAAGGCAAAGTGGAATCTACTGGCGATTGGCAGGGGATTCTTTCTGACTCCTGTTAATTTAAGAAAAGCAACAATGAAAGGTGGCTTCACCACCCAAAACAGGGTGCGAAAAACGAAGAAAGGTTGGGATGGGACCAAAGCATGGAGCCATTATCTTTTTTGGACTACAGGCCCCAGAATTCCAGTTGGAGGGTCAGAGCAGAGTGGATCTCTGTATGAATAGGCTATGAGATGAGTTCAGGTCCTGGAAAGACAGGATTAAGCTGAGCAGGCCATGAAGAAGCACCATGAAATTTGCTCACTTCTCTGTCTAGTTTGCAGTCCTATGTACACAAACGACTCTTGTACCTGGGTTACTAGGTTGCATTCAGAACATGGGTACCAGTCGCTTTTCTAAATAACGATGGCCATTTTCTCTTTTAGAATGTTATTGCTATTACTACATTCCAACTCATCCTATTAATTCAGTTACATTGTGAGCCCATTATATCCTTATCTGGGCTGATAAAAGGCAGTGCCCAAGGGCAGCTCCATTCCACTCGACTTTCTGATCACAAGGCAGCACTGGGGCAGTGTCTTGGCTCTCAAAGGGTCTTTGAGGGTCAGGGTTAAAAGCAAGGTGCAATGAGTTTCTCTGAAACTGATAGGGGAGGAAGGAAAATCTGTTGGATGCTGAGATAAAGATGGTGAAAAGTCTACAGAGCATCTAAATTGCAAACATGGCACATAAGGCTGCAGTTCTTGTTGCTGCTGTTCTGCATTGGTTTGTAACCTATAAAGGTAAGGAACAGTTCCAGTTAACTGTTTGGAAAGATGAATCTTGGTAAATACATCTTTCTTGATGACTAGACTTATAAAAATGGATTTGTACCTATGATAACACTAGACTTGCATTTCACACATTTTTACTAGTGATAGCATTTTTTCCCTTGATAATTATTCCTTGTTCTCTTTTCCAGGCAGTAGTAGTAATGCTGGTCTTGCAGGTGCTTCCATAGTCCCAGTTGGAGGTAAATATCGAGTGGGCATGTCTGATGAAATTTATACAGTAGGTCTGTAGCTACTACGCAGTTATGGCTGACCAGATGTTTGGTTTCAGCCTGTGTGCAATGTGCTATATAATAAGTAAGGTGACTGTGAAGATTCTCAGTCATTCAGGTGAGGTTATCTGGAAGTTGAGTCATGGCAACTGGACTTCTTTTCTTGTGAGATAGAAATGTTTTGCTACTCATCCATGCAACCTCATCAGTCTGACTTACGAAGCTGCTTGAATGAATAGTGAAGTGTTTTGATCTCACAAGAAAAGAAGTCCAGTTGCCATGACTCAGCTTCCAGATAAAAAGTAGGGTGGTTTGGAGGGGTTTTACTGCTTTTATTGTAAACCTTTTAAATATCAGAGAATGGAGGTGGGGATGGCTTTGTATTGGCTAGGATGCCCAAGGTTGTGGATACTACCACATTGTCCTGTTTTGTAGACTAGCATGTAGCAACTGGCTACCCACAGGGGGGAAACTGTAGGGCTAGTTATGTAGCTAGGTCTCCAACCTGGCAACATTATACATTGGTACTATGTCCTTCTTGACTTTTTCTCCAGACCCAAATGTAGCAGTGGGGAAAATATCATCCCAGTCCAGTACCTATGAAGAAAAGGGGACATCAGAGAAGGCTATAGATGGGTCGTTGGCCAACAGTTATGCCCATGGTGACTGCACTCTAACAAACAAGGAGTTTGAACCATGGTGGATGGTAGATTTGACTTCAGCCTTCCAGATATCTGCTGTGGTGATAACAAACAGAGGAGATTGTTGTGAGTCACGGATAAAAGGAGCTGAGATTCTGATTGGAGATTTGCCACAGAAGGGAGGTGCAATGAACCCCAGGTATTTGCATGTTGCCTCCTACTGTTAAGATATGAACTATACTGTAGATTATGGTGCTGTTCAGTAAGATCTTCTTAAGCAAACACACCTAGGTTTAATTAGTGGAAACAATCCCCAAGTAGAACTTGGGCAAGTTATTTATCTGGATGACAAGTCCAAGAATCCATGTTGGCCATGCTGGCTAGGGGATTCTGGGAATCCAACCCATCACAGTGGGGGGGGGGGCTGATCACTATGGTGCCTTGTTGCTTTGTGGCTGAGTAATGGTCTAGTCTTATGTTCTTATGTTCAGGTGCGCTACAATCAACAGCCTGGGACTTGGGGAAACCATGACCTTCAGCTGTGGAGGGATGCAGGGGCAGTATGTGACCGTTACAATCCCTGGGAGAAATGAATTCCTTTCACTCTGTGAAGTCCAAGTGCTTGCACAGCCATGGCTTCACATAGGTGAGTAGATCGCCTGCATTCAAGATGGGGAGGAATCCCGATGACCCTGTCTGTTGTGACCCAGCTGCAGGCTCCCCATGGACTGAAGTAGCAATTTCAAGAGCTGTTGGTCTAAGTGTGTGCCTATCTGCTTTTGGGAGGAATGCTGGCTTTAGAGGATGAAGAGTAAACAATGGGTCTTGCTACATCCTAATACCATATAGAGAAGAGCCTTGCTACGACCAATAGCAGGTTCCCCTGAGCTTTCTTCTTCCCAGATCTGGTTGAGATGATGGAATGATGAAAGAGCAACAATCTAATCAGGCCAGATGTCTCCCATGGGTCACTTCCAGCCTTCCAAGAGGCATTTTCCCCATCAGTCTCGGGAGAAGAAGGCATTTTCTATGCCTGCTTTCTCTAAGGAACTTTCTCCTCCTCTGCCAATTTCTGGTGTCCACAACCCACCATCTTGCTACATAAGACTTATATGACATCTTCAGACATCCATGTTAGAAACTTAGACATTTCCTTTTTTTTTTTTTTTTAAGTTCATGATGGAGGCCGGAGTCCTGTGAGAGACAGTGAGACAGATTTAGGTATGTTCTTCTTTATGTTTTCTATTGGTGTATTCTTATGTTTAATCTGTGCAATGAAACACTCTCAATGTGGTTTGGTTTCTTGAGCAGTAGCTGTGTTGGGCATAGAACTAGTCAAGACACAAACTGTATAATTAGGAGACGGCAAGGGTTTTTGACTCTAAATATGCAGTTAGTTGTTCAAGGCTGCCCTGACTGAACAATAAACTTCCATAGACCTCCTGTGCTTATCTTGTGATGACCAATCACTGAACAAAAGTGAGTTGTTTGTTTTAACCCTTAGTATGCTGGAGCAAAAATAGCAGTGAGATCAACACATTTACCATGGACATTATGTTTGCTTCTTTCGCCCAAATCCTAATTATGACTGAAATAAACCAAATGACTGAAATAAACCAAATTTAGTGAAAAACTGGTGACAAAAGAAAATTGTTTTCATGTAGCACTGGGTTTTGAACTTTACTGCAAGATGGTTAAAAGGGGGATTAGAAAAATTCATGGAAGATAAGGCCATAATGGTTTTAGAAAACTTTCTGTATCAAAAGCATCATGCCTGTTTTGCGGGAATGATAAATAGGAAAGCAATATTACACTCATGGTCTTTCTTAGCCGCTTGGGGAAAATAATATATTAGATGAATCTTTAGTCTAATTCAACATGACTTCGTTTTATTTCTATGAACATGGCAAGGTGTGGCTTCTTAATACTAATTCTGAGAAAAATGTGTTACCAGAGATTTAGGGCCTTTTCACATGACCCCTAAGATCCGCTGGCCACTTAAATTCGGACCAGAGATCTTGGGGGTTCGTTGCTCTTCCTGCGTCCCCACCCCTCCGCACTTCCTTGATCCTGTCTGCGTGAGGGGAGGGAGAAAAAAGGGGACAAAAGAATGCAGGCTCATCTCCATTTGCTGGCCCAAGCCTCCCCTTCCCGTCGTCGTCCTGATTCCTTCTCTTAAAGGGACGGGAGGCAAAAAACAAAACAAAAAACAAACAGAAGCGAGGAGAGCCGGGCACTCACTCCTTTACATCCGGATCTGGGATATATCACCCTCCAAGAGCAGGTACCTGAAAAGTGTGCTGGGACGTGCTTAGGTGGGCGTGGGTGCACTTAATTTTCTGTAAACTCCGGAGCTGGCGGGGAAACAATTTTAAGCTCCGGAGCTGGGAGCCATTTGCGGCGCAGTTTAGGGGTTGTGTACAAATACCCTTATACCCAATGAAAATATGAGCACAACTGCAACTGTCCCTTAGTTATTTTAGTAGGACTGAGGCTACAGCTCAAAGAATCACCCAGTTCGCATGTTCGCTGGAAATTAGCTAAGGGGTTCTGGGATTCTGAAAAACAACTTTCCCCTGTTCTGACTTTGGCTACTTTGGAGTATTTTTTTTAATCTCGCCTTTCTCCTTGGAAAAAGGACCCAAGGCAGTTAACAGTAACGAGGGACAAGATACAGTCGAGACCAAACAATTTAAGACATGTTCAAGTAATGAGGACAGGGAATTGAGGGACAACTTGCAGCGTTTAAAAAAAAAACACCACCATTAGGAGTGATGGAACATTGAGAACATAGTGTGGCGGACGGTATGTAAATAAAAGAAACAGGACATTTAAAATAAAAACAGCACTTGCATGCAGACAGGAGTAGCGCAAAATCACTTAATACCTCCACAAAGAGGGGGGGACCACACCCCGTATTTTTAAATCAATCCTTGTAGACTTGTCAACAGGGCATGAACTCTAGAGTTCCAGGTTAAGAATCAGGCGGCAGCTGTGATGTTACTCTAACAACACTAACTTTTCAAAGCTTCCATGCCATTATTATGTGAAGGGACTGATTTCCTGGTGCTGTCCTCTCTTCTAGGTCTGCAGGGTAGAGTGCTGAGTTTTCACAACCAGTCAAAGAGCAGTTTTGTTATCATCTCTCCGATGCAGCCCCTGAACCTGATGGAGTTCACCCTTTGCATGCGGGTGGCCATGGAGGATCTGGGCGAGCGCAAAGTCATCTTGTTCTCCTACCACTCTGAAAATGACGAACTGAGGATCTTCCGCGAAGGAAAGGGCCGCTTTAGTTTATACATGGGGGGTCGGAATGTGATGTTTGCCCTCCCCGATCTCAGCACTTTGGGGAGCCACATATGTGTGACCTGGGCGTCCAAGCTGGGCCTCACGGCCTTTTGGATGAACGGCCAGAGAAGCATCCGGAAAGTGCACAATGTGGGGCACATCCTTCAGTCGGGGGGCACGGCGATGCTCGGACAAGATCAGGGGGTGCAAAGTATGTCAGAACAGGAGGAGCGGCGTTTTGTGGGGGAGATAACGGATCTTTACATGTGGGATTATGTGCTGAAATCGAGTGATGTCCAGAATGTGTTCCAGGCCCGCCAGTTTCCTAGAGGAAACATCTTTGACTGGAAAATGTTATCCTATAAAATTACAGGGAGTGTGAAAGTATTGCCAAAGGACTAATAACTCAGGAGGATATATGTGCAGCATTGGCATACAAGGCAGTGCACAACTGCTTAGTGCAGGGGTGTCTAAACTTTGGCCCGCCAGGTGTTTTGGACCACAACTCCCAGAACTCCAAGCCTAGATTGCCAGTGACAAAGGGCTGTGGGAGTTGTGGTCCAAAACATCTGGCGGGCCAAAGTTTGGACATCACTGGCTTAGTGGTTTCCAGGCCCAGCAAACCACCAAGCAAGTTACTCAGCTGAGATGTGAAAACATGGCTGGTGGAGGTTTTGCACTGAGTCTGTGATTTTTCATCTTGTATAACCTCTGGCTTTGCAATTTGAAAACCCTTCCCTATTGAAAATCCTTAAATTAACTACACAAAAGGTTTAAATAAAACAGTACTGTAGTCCCGTAAATAACCACATTCGAAAACAATATATCCGCTTTCTTTAAAGTGACAAAAGTTTCTAGCCCCTAAGATGGTTGCGGAGATCCTCTCCTTTTATAAATCGTGGCTTGCCCAGATGCCACAGGTAAATATATATATAATAAGGAGTGGGTCTCCACAACCATCTTAGGTTCTGGAAACTTTTTTTTCTTTAAAGAAAGCTGAGCTCCTTAACATTCCAATGCAGCATTTTGGCTGAGTTATATATGTATGTTCTGGGAACTGCTTGTGAGGTTTTATAGTTACTCATTTATCTTCATTATTGTCTACATTGACATCACTGTACACCTGCTTTTCTGTATTGTAAAAAGGGGGAGATCCCTGCTCTTGAGCTGTGGAGAATAGTAGTGCTGGTGGCTCTTTATTGTGGTCTCTGTGATTCACACAGTTGAGTTCTGTGCTTGAGCAAAAGATCCTCATAAGAGCATCCAGGGCTCCGGCTTTGTGTCTTCTTTTCTCCATGCTCTAACTGCTCTCCTCAGATCTTTTTTTTTGTTTGTCTTTCAGTAGTTCCAGAGCTCAAAAACGATTCCTATGAAAAACAGCCTTTTAAAAACTTAACTTTCCTTTCCCTTTAAAAATTGTACTGTAGTTAGTTTTCCTCTCTCCCCCCCCCCACACATCTTTGCCCTTTTTTTCCTTCAAAATTCAGGTGGTATATTTTGGCAGTTTCTGGTCTCTTCAGCCTTAAAGAAATTTTGTTTCTGGATGTGGAATGAAAATATTTCTAGTAGATGGCCATGAGTGGTGCTTATTCTCTTGGGAGAGGATCATTCTGTAAAATCTTGTTTTAACTGTGAAGGTTTTACAAAGCTAATTTGGAATAATCACCAGCTGCAATTAAAATCAGACTTGTGGAAGGAATCTTTGAAAGCAATATTCAGTCTGGGGAAACCTTGTCTGGGGAAGTGGAGTGTAAGCTATGCAAGTCATGCTAAAATAAATGTTTAAGGTGTCAGAATGCTTGCTTTACATGCTGAAACAGACTATTAAATCATCTCTTTGAATGCTACTTTTAAAAAAATAATATTTCCAAACTCAGAGGTATGTTGGGTTGAGGGAGAACTTTTTTTTGTAGCCAGATGGTGATTTATCTTGCATTTTGGACTGCTGTTGGCATGGTCAGATTCACTGTATTTCCCATACATGTAGATATGAACCAGCCTGACATTTTCCTAGGCCAATATGTACCTTTTTATCACTAATAAGGACAGCTTTTTAAAGTTCAGTTCCTGATATGTTTGATCACTGGTATCGGGCAGCACTAGTGAATGTTTCCTTGTGGACATGATGTTGACATATTCAGTGCTGCTATCTAAAGTGTGAACACCCCCTCATCTTTCATTTGTTTTGTTTCCCCCCCCTTCTCTTTTCCGTAGAAGCCAGTGCTGTGTCACATAGCGAGCCAAGATCAATTCAGCACAATGTCACATAGTAGTAATTTTTCTTTTTAAACTATCCAGTTTTCCCTTGGTCCCCTACGGCAGTGCTCCCCAACCTTTTTATCACAGTGGACCGGTAAATGCTTGACAATTTTTCCCTGGCCCGCTTGTTTTGATTTAATAAGATAAAAAATGTAAATGCCCCCCCCCGGCCGCTGACGCACATGTGTGCTAGTCGTTTCCCACTCTAGGGGGCGGTGCTCATCTCCGTACTCAAGCCGAAGAGCCAGTGTTGTGCGATGAGTCCTTGGCATCGCTGCAAGGAATCACCGTTTTTACTTCCTCGCATTTCCCCCCCTCCGGGGGCTACCCAGCCGCCGTGAGGTCTTGGGACCCTTCGCCCTTCCTTGACATGAGGCCTCCCTCCCTCCCTCCTTACTTTCTTTCTTTCTTTCCCTTTTCTTTCTCCCTCCCTCCCTCCCTCCCTCCCTCCCTTCTTTCTTTCTTTCTTTCCCTTTTCTTTCTCCCTCCCTCCCCTCTCCCTTCTTTCTTTTCTTTCTTTCTCTCTCTCCCTTCCTCCCTCTTTCTTTCTTTCCTCCCACTCTCCTTCCTTCCTTCCTTCCTTCCTCTTTCTCTCCCTTCTTTCTTTCTTTCTCTCCCTCCCTCTCCCTTCTTTCTTTTTTCTTTATTTCTCTCCCTCTCCCTCCCTCTTTCCTTCCTTCCTTCCCTCCCACTCTACCTCCTTCCTTCCCTTCTTTCTTTCCTTCCTTCCTCGTTTTCTTTCTTTCTTTCTTTCTTTCTTTCTTCCTTCCTCCCCTTCTTTCGTTCCTCTCTCTCCCTCACTCCTTCTCTCCCTTTCTTTTTCTTTCCCTCCCTCCTTCCTTTACTTACTTACTTTCTTCCTCCCTTCCTCCTTCTCCCTCCTTCTTTCTTTCTTTCTTTGTTCCTTCCTCTTCCTCTCCTTCCCCCCTTCCTTCCTTCCTCCCTCCCTCCCTCCCTTCCTTCCTTTCTCCCTTCTTTCTTTTTCTTTCTCTCTCTCTCTCTTCCTCCTTCTCCCCCTTTCTTTCTTTCTTTCTTTCTTTCTTTCTTTCTTTCTTTCTTTCT
>JAHTLZ010003526.1:29300529-29312075 GCA_023846285.1 Phrynocephalus versicolor | reverse complement strand
TTTCTTTCTTTCTTTCTTTCTTTCTTTCTTTCTCCCTCCCTCCCTCCTTACTTACTTTCTTTCTTTCTGGCGGGGCGGGGGCGATTGCAGGGGTCGCAGCGGCGGCGGCGGCGATGGTGGGACGGGGGCGATTGTGGGGGGTTGCGGCGGCGGCGGCGGGACGGGGGCGATTGCAGGGGGATTGAGGCGGCGGCGGCGGGACGGGGGGATTGCGGCGGCGGCGGCGGGGCGGGGGCGATTGCGGGGGGGGGGCGGCGGCGGCGGCTCGGTGCCGATTCATCCACGGACTGGCACCGGTCCGCGGCCCGGGGGTTGGGGAACACTGCCCTATGGGATGGGGGCTGAGGGGAAGGGAGAGAAGAGGACACGGAGGGGGAGAGGCAGGAATGGACTAAATAGGACCAGTTTGAGGTGCAGTTTCCTTGCCCCAAAACTTCCAGGTGTTTTGTGTGTGAACTCAAGGGCTGCTCTATGTGTCGTGTCATACTTTGAAGTGACCCTTTGCAGCCCAATCCAACCCAGGATAGCTTGACTGTCTAGTTGCACCCTGAATGGAGGGCTTTAAAAGGCACATTTCTCTTTGATCCCTTCTTAAAAGCCAAGGGCAAGGAACCTCCTTTTTAACTTCTTTTAGTTCTGCCTGACCTCACTCTTGCTGTGCCCTGGGTCTAAAAGTATTGCTGGCAAAAGCACAAGAGTTTGACAATTTAAGCAATGGTTGTACGTCAAGAAAGGCAGAGAAAGTCCACTGCTAAGGCAAAAGGCACCCTTTCCTTTGCCTTCCTGAGTTCTTCTTTCTCTTCCCCATTTCTAATCATGATGTGTGGTTGGCAAATTGAACCTGAAGGACCTGTGGGTGTGCCACTCTGCCTTGCTAATGCCTCTGGTTCATTTGTGTACACATACTGCATGTCTCCACTTTCTGCACACTGGAGGAAAGCAAACGGAAGCAAAACAGAAAGAGCTCACCTAATCATTCATGAGTGATTGGAAGGCAGAGGACCAATTCCAGCCAAGAAGCTACTCCAATCTCAAAAGCTCCAAGAGAAGCTCTGTGTAGGCATAACACCCACATGCGAGTCATGGAGACCATGCAGAAGATTCCTCTATCTCCCTGATTCCTTGTGATGTATCTATTTCTAGGCTTGTTTGATTGATTGATTTGCTTCTTTGCCTACTCAACTTTTTGTTGAATATTTGTTTGATTTATTCACTTCTTCAACTTTTTCCACAACTTTCTTTCAAAAAATGGCAACTAACCATAATAAAATGAGAAATGCATTTCAAAATCAGAAGACAACACATTCAGATAAATAGCAAGTAACAGTCTTTCCAAGCGTATGAAGACTTTCTTTGGTCATTCAGGAGAAAGTGGGGGTAATAAAAATCAAACAATGTGCCCAGCCCAGCTCTGCCATCTGCTGCTGGTGCCCTTTGCCCTTGCCTGCACCATTGCATCCATGACCTGGCCATGCTGTTTGCATTTCCCTGTTTGGAGAAATGTGATCTTCATGAAGAACTGGGGATGTACAAATACTGTCATGAATGGGGACAAAGGACAGGCTGGAGTTCAGTCAGAAAGTCACAAGGTGGGTTGGCCCTGATCTGTATACACTATCTTGTATTCTCTCATGGACTAGGCCAGTGTTGGCGAACCTATGGCACGGGTGCCAAAGGTGGCACTCGGAGCCCTTTCTGTGGGCACCCGGCATCACCCCTTCACAGCAACCTGTATTCAGGTTAAATTGCTATATTGGCACTTTGTGAAAAATTAGTGGGCTTTGGAGAGCAGTTTGGGCACTCGGTCTCTAAAAGGTTCGTCATCACCGCACTAGGCTGCAGGGCTCCCACACTTCTCCAAGAGTAATCTTTTGCTATTTATCTTAATGTTGATCAGTATGTTTGCTAGCTAGTTGAGTCCGTTCCTCTGTTTTGATTTGTCATCTGCGGCCCTATTTGAAAAGGGCTCTGACTGTGGGGCAACGTATCATGTCAGAAAGACATAGGAACTGCTACTCCCCCCCCCCCCCGAGCAAGGAGCTATGGAGTGTCCTTTGAAGCACAGACACAACAAGAGGGCGGTTGTCCTCACATTTCCTTCTCACCCTGCAGTTCCTCTCCCCACCTTCCCATCAGTGATTCTGGGTGTGTTTGGCACCATGGGTGGTGGTGGTGGTGGTGGTGGTGGGGAAAGGGCTTAGTGTGAGAGGTTTATTTGTTCAACGGTTAACGTTTGTATCCTGCCTTTTTCCACTCTCTACTGAGCTCGAGTTGGTATACATGGCTGTTTCCCTCCATATTTCATCTTCACAAAAGCCCTGTAAGAGAGTTTGGGCTGAGTTGGCCCAAGGTCACCCAATGAGTTTTTAAGGGCTGAGGCGAGATTTGAATCCAACTTCGCCAAATCCCACTCCGGCAATTTAACCACTACCTTCCATGGTTACAGGAAGGAAGGTCATGTACTAGCAAGGATGGGAATTAAGTAATCTTCACCCACTGCTTCTGTATTGCAGCTGTTCCTACCATATCCGGCTGCTTTGTGGCAGGGCAGAATCCTATTAGGTCTATCATTAAAGTAATTTCACCCTAAGGCGTTGGCTTTAGATTAAAATCTGCTTCCCTGTTATGAGGCCTTCCATGTTCTTTTCCCACATAGTCCCATTTCTCTACTTATTAACAAAGTGCATTGTTTTTCCATTACATGTTCTACTCAAGGAAGCATAAGAAAGGTCATTCCCTCCCTTTCTGCATATTTTGTCGTGCAGAAGAAACAAAGGGCTGTTTGAGATTTCCACAATCTTCCCTTGGTTACCAAAAGATCCACTGATGACACAAGCTTGTGTGTTTGTATGTGTGCATGTGTGTGTTTGTGTATGAGTTGTGAGAGGCAGAACACTCGAGACCACAACTGGGGAAGGTACCACATACAGTCTATGCACAGGTACCAATGTTCTTGAAAGCCAAGGAACAAGGCGTGAGAGACAGAAAGACCCCTCTCAGTGAGCATAGCCCAATCTGAGGAGAACCCTGAACTAGTGGCGTTGGGAATGAGCAGTGAGGGGATGCTGTAAAGGAATGATCTGGGAATTTTAGAGTTGAAGAGACATTCCCGCCCCCAACAGAGGCCCTAAGGCAGGCCTGCCCAAAGTCAGGCCCGGGGGCCAAATCCGGCCCATCAGGCCATTCTGAGTGGCCCACGGCTGGCTGGCCCGCCCCTCCACCCCATGTTTGTTTTTTTAAAAAAAAAACAAATCTGCCAACACTGACACCGCTGGGAAGCTTGGGCGGACGGGCGGTCTGCCACCACCGGCACCGCAGGGGAAAGTGTGGGGGTGGGCAGGCCAGTGGGCCTCTGCCACTGCCAAGGAGCTTTGGGGTGGGCTGGCAGGCGAGCCGTTGCCACCGCTGGGGAGCTTGGGGGCATGCAAGGTCACACAGATTGCCTCTTCCAAGAGGCGACCTGTGGCCATGGCTCTCTGTGCTTCCTTTGGTCCCCACCTTCCTTCCTTCCTCTCTTGGTTTCCACCTTCGTCCCTCCCTCCCTTGGTCCCCGCCTTCCTTCCTGTGGGTGGGGTTGCAAGGGGTCAGTGGGTGGGGCTTATGGATCAGTGGGCGGGGCTTGCAGTAGGGTGGCAAGGTCAGGGAGCAACTGGCCCCTGACACATTCTCAGCCACCAAATCTGGCCCTCCTTACAAAAAGTTTGGGCACCCCTGCCCTAAGGGAGTTGGGATATATCTATAAGGAGGACCCCAGGCAAAGAATTTGTGTTGCTGAGGTGACAAAAGGGGATGCCTCCAAGTTTGAACAACAAATAGCCCCCACAATCCTCCTACTGGGGAGAAGGCGGGAGAAAGGAAAGGAGGAGGCAGAAGTCATTGGATAGTCCTACTCCTTCCAACAATGGAGGCTGACAGGGAAGACTGATAACAACTGCCCATCCCAAAGGAAGACTGGACCAGAGAAATGATAGAAGAGGCTCACCATACATGTCCTTGATGTGGGCATATTAACCGTCCCTCTGGAAGATGAAAATGACTGAGAGCAAGTCCAGTGGTGAGACTGTACTAGGGGTGCGGAGTGGGGCTCAGTGAGAAGAATTGGTGTCTTCCATGAGACTAGAACCCTCTTGGTGAAGGGAACCAGAGACTGGTTGGAGAGAACAAGACAAACTGATCCCACTACTAGAACAGAAGTGAAAAGTTCTTATAGTCGTTTATTTCTTCCACTCCTCCCTAGTTTCAATAAATCCATCTGAATTTATTTATTATTTATTATTTATTTATTGAGTTTATATCCCGCCCATCTTCCCACGGGGAACTCTGGGCGGCTAACAGGGCTGAACAAGTCAGCATACCATACAGACTATAAAAACAAACAATTTAAAACAAAAAAGGGAACTGGGCATCATAGAACAGACAGGCTCTGCAACAGCAAATTGTCGGGCAAGCATTATAGATGGCGAGGAGGAAAAAAAAACCTAAACTAAATCGCCAAAGGCCTCGCGAAAGAGCAGAGTTTTTAATGCTCGGTGAAAGGCTAGCAGGGACTCTGCAGAGCGCACTTCGCTCGGTAGACTGTTCCAGAGGGAAGGGCCACCCACCAAGAAGGCCCGATTGCGGGTAGATGTTTTCCTGGCTTCTCTAGGGGTGGCGACCCAGAGCGAGTGCACTCGCGACTGCCGAACTGGACGGGCCGAGGTTGATCGCTGGACGATTCGCTCTGACAGGTAGTCCGGGCCCAAGCCATGGAAGGTTTTATAAACTAAAACCAGGACCTTGAATCTGATCCGGGATGCAACGGGCAGCCAATGCAGGCGAGCCAGGACTGGGGTGACGTGGTCATGACGATGCACACCCGCCACCAGCCTGGCTGCCGCATTTTGTACCCGCTGCAGGCGCCGGAGGAGAGTCAAGGGCAACCCCATGTAGAGGGCATTGCAGTAGTCCAATCTTGAGATCACCAGCGCTTGCACCACTGTTCTCAGAGAGTCCCCATCTAGGTACAGACGGATCTGGGCAATTTGGCGAAGGTGGTAGAAAGCTGAAGTTTCTCTGCTGTTTGGTTAGGAGTTGAGATGAAGGAAGGGTACCCCTCTGAAGCCCCAGGAGTGAACAGGGGACACAGAGTCCCATCCCTGAAGTAGCAAATTAGAGTTAGTAATGCCTACGGCCTGGATAGAAAAGTCAACTCCGAATGGGTTTACCACAGAGACCGGAAAAGCTACATTATCATTTGACAAGGCATGAGCAAAACCCTTGTATGGCTGGCCAATGCTATATGTATATGTATATTTTTTGCACCTGTGCCTATATTGCACACAGATGTGGGTGAAAACTGGGAACCTGTTTGGAAGGAAGACTGTGGAGACCACAGTCCCAGAAGAGGCAGGCTTAAGCCTGAAAAATGGGGAAAATAAAGCTTGACTGATCAGAAGACCAAACGAGCCTCCTGACACATGGGAAATTGTTAAAAAATGACTCTGAACTAGGGATAGGCACCTTATGAAAAATGAAACACTGTTTTGTTGTTTTGTAAGTTTACGAAGCATAAGCTTACGACTGGCAGAATTTTGTTATGAAACAAAATGAAACACAGTTTTCCCCCCATTTTAAAATGAACCATTTCATTACTCTGTAAAACAGCTCCCCTGGGTCCTAGGGGCACTAAATTTGGTGCCTTAAGGACCCAGGGGATCCGTTTTATAGAGTAACAATAACGAATCATTTTGTTACTGGTTTGTTTCGTTACAGTCTTTTTTTTGCAAAATGTTCATTTAAAAACAAACAAAATGCAGGGGGGAATGAAACAAAACACAATTTTTCCATTTTGTGCCCATCCCTACTCACTGGAGTCTGCCATGATGTACATTGTGCAATTAGTGAGACATTAAAGAGGAACACCTTCGTTTCAAGAGATGCCTTTATGAGCCCCAGCTGCTTAGGGACAAAGTACCTTCTGATATCTCCTGGTAGTAGCCCAGTGAATTTCACCGGCATCCTTCCTCCAGGCCATTCTAACGCTAGCTGGTATACCAAACATAACAACTCACTAGCCAGGTATGTGAGATCATGAACAGGTCAGAACTAGTTAAGAAATAGGAGGTGGGCACCTTGTAGTGCAGTCACTGTATCAAATCACCCCAAGAATCCCAGAAAAAGCCACCAAGTGACCATAATTTTTTGTTATGGTCTAAGCCTATGTGGTCTCGTTGAGTATAATGTACAATAGATGAAAATTTTAGATGCTTAAATGTAATGTAAAATGTGAAAAATGATATAGAGAATTTAAACGTGACTACCACAATGTCCACTCAGAAAGTTTTCACTCTTTGTGGCCTTTGTCGAGCCACTGAGAAAGGATGAAACCGAAGGGCTTTGGGAAGTTTTTAAACATGAAATAAATCTGCATTTTTTCATGCATCCTGACTAGAGATGGGCACAAAACACCAAAATGGTGTTTCGTGCTTGTTATTCGGGCCCTGGGGCCTGCTTCGGCTCGTTTCCATTTTTCGCCCCCTGGGGCCCCGCTCCATTTTTCGGGTGCTGTTTTTTTGGCACCTGCCAGGAAAGCGTTCGCGCAGCCGCGGGGAGCCCTCCCGGGGCTGGGCGCTGCCGGAGCTGCCAGCAAGCCTCCTCAGAGAGCCGTCCCGCAGCTGCGGGGAGCCCTCCTGGAGCCGTGCGCTGCCGGAGCCGCCGTTAAGCCGGCCAGGAGAGCGCTCCCGTGGCTGCGGGACTTTTCTCCTAGCCGGCTTGCTGGCAGCTCCGATGCCCGAGGCTGGGGGGAGATTTAAAAAGACCACACTTCCCCCACCCCATCAGGTGGGAGGAGAGAGCGGGCTTTTTAAATCTTCTCCCATCCAGCGGCCACTTGGTGCTGGCTCCGGGAGGGGGGAAGTGGGGGAGAGAGCAAGGGTGGGGAAGATCCCTTTCAGACCCCCCCCTTCGCCCCTCTGGGTGTAGAGGGGAGAAGGGGGGACTCGGCTTCCCCGCAAGGCTCAGACGATCTCCTCTGCCCCGGGTGACAGCTGCCCGGCCGCCACCCGGGGCGGAGGAGATCGAGCCACGGTCTCGCAACCCCTTCCTTCTTGACTCTGCCCCAGAGCCTGACAACTCTGGGACAGAGTCGAGAAGGAAGGGGCTCCAATCCAGTCTCTGCGTGCGGAGGCTGGACTGGAGCCCCCTCTCGCTGCCCTCTGCCCCACAGCCTGGCAGCCCGGTGGGCTGCAGGCTCTGGGGCGGAGTCGGGAAGGAAGGGGCCCTGATCTGGTCTCTGCACTCGGAGGCCAGACTGGAGCCCCCTCTTGCCGCCCTCTGCCCCACAGCCTGACAGCCTGGAGGCCAGATTGCAGGCCCCTCTCCAGCAGCAATCCAATCTCCACAGCGGGGATGTGACAGCCGAGCCGGCTGTCACCCCCTCGCTGCAGAGATCGGAGAGATAGTCATGGCCTGACCTCCACTTGCGGAGGCGAGAATGGGGTTCAATCCTCCGCCGCTGGTGATGACAGCTGGGCTGTCATCGCCAGCAGGGAGGAACGAACCGAATGTAACTGAACTCATTTGTTCTGGTTCTGTTCTGTTCGTTCCTAAATTACACCGTTCTCCATTACTCGTACCGTTACATAACAGAATGAATAATGGAGAACGGTAACGAAAAAATGGTTGTTTCGTGCCCATGTCTAATCCTGACTGAGACTTTGGTCTCTCTTTCATAGTTGGCTCTATTGAGATGAGGACAGATGAGAGGTTTTCTGTTTGTATCAAGTGAAGCAAATGAGTTAATTCTGTTTCTTTCTATTCTAGAACAAAACTCTTGCGCCATTTCTAACCTTTCACCTTCTTTGCCTCAGAACAGCTTCAGCAAACTCTTTCCTCATTTTGTGATTGAGGACACATTATTTGTCCTAACTATAGAATTCAAACAAGGGATTTGTGTGCCTGTCTTTTGTTCAGTTCTGATTGGAGGAGGTCAACATCAAGAGGAGTTTGTTAGCTTTCTTCAGAATTTTCAGTGACGTGTAGGAGTACTACCTTCTGTATTTATAAATCCAGCAAAATAGGGCAGAATGCTGCTTCTCGGAAGAACCATGAGACACAATCTCTATCTCCTGTTCTTAGCCATCCTTCCAGCACTGAAGGCATCTGAAGGTATGTCACGGAGACTCAACAATATCCCTTCCATGTTGCTTTTCCGCAATATTCATTGACTTACAGCTAAAGAAAGTTAGATTTTCTTAGATCTGTACACTCTTAATCCACTGAATTTTAGATGCCCATGTTTATTTTTAAATGCTGTGTATTTGCTACTGCTGGCATTTTAATGTCCCCCCTCCCAGCTGTACTGATTTCATTGTATTTTAAAATACAGTGCTATAAGAGATCGATAGGAAAGTGTTGTTGGGTGGCATACAACTAGGAATTTAAAAGTTATAAGTTAGCATCAAAGAGGTTGTGCACATTATCTCAGTTGATGTCTCTAAAGACTGTGCACATGCGGAGGAAGCCCTAAAACAAGCTCAAGAGAACTTGTGTCCAGTTGACATGCTTGCAAATTTCTGCTAGAACATCAGTTAATATAAAATTTGAAGGCCTTGCAACAAGTAGGTTGGAGCCACTACCGGGGAGTGTTCACCAAACTTGTCTTCAGGCCATCCCAGGCTGGGCATATTGCATCATTTGGTAATGCAATTTATGCTTCAACAAAGTTTGCTCGTCAAGAATTAGCAGAAGCTTTACAAATGAGGGCCAAGCCCTATAATATTATCTATACAGTATAACAGTTGTGTCACTTCATACACATGCACATAGTCCCACCTGATTACTTTTTTCACACCACCTCCCCTTTACTTAGGCAGAGAGTGGGAAGTCAGCATACACACAGGGAACAGTATGAAGCATGGGCTTCATCTGCAGTCTGATTAGTTGGGCATGAAGTTCTCAACTGTGGAATGAAAAATTACAAATAGAGCTTGAACCCATATTGGAATTCAGTATAATCCTTATCTGTCCAGTCATTTGAAGTTGTGGAATATGTCAGAGCTCTTCTCTTGAGTTGGACAGGGAACATTTGTCTCAAAGAAGCTGTATGACCAAATACTGTAGTGGGTTCTAAAACATTTCCTTCTACAAACCATTTCCCAGTAAACCCCAGTGTACTAATCTCAAAATAATATGAACAGGAAACCCAAAACAAAAGCAACCCCCCCAACAACAACAACAACAACAACAACAAAAACACTCAGGCTTTGTAGCACCTAAAACTACTATATTTTAATGTAAGCTTTTGTGGAACATGTCCACATAAAAGTTAGAATTCAAAGACTACATGGTAAAAGATTCATGCTGGGCTCTAAGGTATGGCAGCTAGTCTTAAAGGTGCTGCAGCCTATTTTTCTTGCTCTTGTTTGTTCCGTGTCCCTAGTTGTGGCTTCCACAAACCAACATGGTTACAACTTCAAAAACTTCACAATAAAATAACATATTTCTTGAAGACAACTGTTTACTAGGAAAGAAACAGTGGCTCAAAGATCATTCTGCTTTAGCAGGTCACTCCTTTATGTGCCCTCAATGTAGGTGTTATAAGAGGAGTGCGCAGTATTGCATATCAAACTGAATCCAATTTTAGTGATACTTAGAGCTGGCTCACTGAGAC
Organism: Phrynocephalus versicolor; assembly: GCA_023846285.1. Classification (NCBI taxonomy): domain Eukaryota; kingdom Metazoa; phylum Chordata; class Lepidosauria; order Squamata; family Agamidae; genus Phrynocephalus; species Phrynocephalus versicolor. Next base: position 29,302,426 of record JAHTLZ010003526.1, on the reverse strand, counting down.
TGACAGGACTAGTGACAGCCATGACTAACACAAGTCCTGTTGACCCCGATGAATATATGCCAAATATGACCAACTTTGGATCTAACAGTTGTTAATGATTTGCTCAACAATATTTGGAGATCCACTTTCATAATTGTTGTTATCAATAGACATGGGCACGACTCGGCGAAATTTTCGTTTCCATTTCTGTTTTTCGTTTCCGTTACGTAACGGAAACGGTAACGATAATTAAGCCGTCAGAACTTGAACTCGAACCAAAAAAAGAAAAATTTGGTCAGGTTTTTCGTTTTCATTTGTGGCATCGCGGCGATCGCGCAATGCGAAGCACAGAAAAAGTTTTTAAATGTTTTTTTTTTAAAAACCCCGACTCCCGGCCAAAAAACAGGTGAAAATATGCCTGCCTGAGGCTTTGCCACCTACCAGATGGGTGGCTTCTGGGGGGTCCCCGGCCTTCCCCCTCTCTTCTCCTGTCCTGGGCTGCTTGCACCAGGCTGGGGGGGGGTCATCCTCGCCTCTCGCCATGCCATGCGGTGGGGGGGATCCAACATGGTGACCGCAATTTTTCTTTTGAAATCGTGGTCAAAAAACACACCAAATCACCACAGAAACATGTGAAATTTATTTATTTTAAATGCCTGAATTTTAATAGTAGCAGCAGTGGGTTTTTTTATAGGAATAAAACGTTGTATTGATTTTATTTTATTTTATTTTATTTTATTTTTTATTTTTTTAGACCTGCCCATTTGGGCTGGGCATGGGATGGGACCATGCAAAATTTTTGAACCATTCCACCAATGGCATCGCCAGGTTTTTGACTGACACTTCTGGATGTCTCGGAGGGCATAAAAAGCCAAGGCACCTTCCAGAAATCGCAGTCGGGTGTATGGATGTGGTTGAGGGAGGAGGGCTGGCTGCTGGTGCTGGTGTGATCTGTTTGAGATTGAGGAGGGAGGCTGGAGGCTTTAGGATTTAAGTTAGGTAGGCAGGGAGGGAATTGAATTTAGAAAATAATTTCTTTGATTCCCTGCAGCTTTGTCTGCTGAAGGGAATAGCAGTTTATTCTTTATTTCTTCTCTGGCAGTTTGTGAGGATTTTTTTCTGATATTGGATAAAGGGGGAGGTTCGACTGGGAGTGGGAGGTGTGGATTTATTTTAAAAATAAATAAATACTACCATTTATTTTCTATTTTCCCAACTTCAATTTGCTTGCACACACACACATTTGGGGTGCAAGCCAAGAACAGAACCTCTATCCTAAGTGATATCCTAACTGCCTACTCACCCGCCCGCCCACTCGCCCGCCCGCGGCCGCCGCCCGCCCGCCCGCCCGCCCGCTGGAGATGCCAGGGGACTTAACTTGATTGAAGGCTTAGTTTCTGCCACTGGGCTATTATGGCCTATCTCTACTGCCACAATGTTCTCAACCAGACGTGGTAGCCTGTAATGACTTTGCCATGTACTTCAGGAACAAGGTTGAGGTCATCCATAGAGACCTCGATTCCAGTTTTGATGCAGTTAAATCAAATGGAGACATCCAATGCACCATCTTTGTCCCATTGCTGGGATCAATTTCAGTTGGCGTCATCCGACCAGATCGCCAGGGCTCTGGCTCCTGTGATCCACAACCTCCTCTGATCTTTGTCCTTCTTGGCTAATTAAATTAGCCACAGAGGCAACTTTAGGATGGCTCCAACAGATTGTTTCTGCTTCTTTACAGGAGTGTATTTTGCAATCCTGTTTGAAGGATATAAATCAGACCTGTCCCGAAGAAGCCTAATTTAGCAACCACTGATCTTTCCAACTATTGACTGGTTGCAAACATTCCTTTTCTGAGCTAGCTGATTGAGGGTGGTGGTGGAAGAGCAGCTGCAGTCTTTCCTGTCAGAATCAGGCAGCA
>JAHTLZ010003526.1:29265602-29292151 GCA_023846285.1 Phrynocephalus versicolor | reverse complement strand
GCAAGGCTGGGGAAGAGGAGGCAAGCTGGTGCGGTGGTTAGAGATGGGCACGAAACGAACAATTTTTCATTTCCGTTTCCATTTTTTCGTTTCGTTACACAACAAAATGACAAACGGATTTTGTCTCTAAAATGAAACGAAACGAACAGAACCACCGGAAATTTTGTCGTGCGTTTTGTTTTCGTTACAGCAACACAAGTGAACTGCTTTAAATGCTAAAAAATCACAAAAAATTGAAATAAATGGTAACAAAATAGTAACGAAACAAACGAAAATGATTTTTTTGCCAAAAATCACGAAAAACGGAAACGAATCAAAACGGACCCCCTAAACGACAAACGACAAACGACAAACGAAACGCCATTTTTTTTTATTCGTGCCCATCTATAGCGGTGGTGGTAAACAGGAGGGCCATTATGTGATCCCCCAAATCCCCTCCCCACCCGCTGCACAGCTCATCCCCAGCCCTCCCTTGCCCACCATCTCCTCCATCAATCTCACCGGTGGGCAGGCTCTGTGGGGCTGCGCGGCTGCTTCCTTTTCCTCTGCAGCCGCTGCTCGTGCAGGCGGGTGGGTGGGCTCCCTGAGGCCGCAAGGCTGCTTCCTCCTCCTCCTCTGCTGCCACCAATGTCCTGCTACTGTATAGTCCAGTACCCAACACTGTCTGAGGGACAGTAAACCGGCCCTCTGCTTTAAAAATTTGAGGACCCCTGCTATACAGTATCAGTCCTCTCATCTCAGAAGAATCCAGAGCCTTTAACTATACAGTATATAGGAAAAGCTGAATAAGGAAGTGAAGTTCCTGAATTCAGAGGGAAAGTAACACATACTATTGGGTATTCCTTATATAGTATAGCAGTTTCTTTCCCCTTGATTTCAAATGTCTTATCTTTGACCAAGCTAAATACATTTGAGATGGGTAGAGTTCCTTATTAATCCAAATGCTATCTGGCAGCCCATTTTCTCTGTTCTTGAAAGTATACTTGCTTGTTTAATTGCTTTCTTTCTGCTTGTTTTGATTTATATCAGAACGTCATATAAGTTAGATTTATGGATGCATATAAATATAAATAAAATTCAAACAGATTAAGAAATTAGAACGATTGTACTAATTTTAATTGTTTAATTGCTTAAGTCCATACTTTTATTCCTTATAGTCCCCGATGTGGCCCTTGAAGGGAAGGCATTCCAGTCCAGCACCTACAATAAACTGGGGGTTGCAGAGAATGCCATTGATGGGTCCACTGCAGTCGATTTTATGCACAATTCGTGCACTCACACAGAACGAGAATTAAATCCATGGTGGACTGTCGATCTGAAGGCTGAATATAATGTGTCAAGTGTTAGTGTCACAAATCGAGAAGACTGTTGTCCATATCGGCTAAATGGAGCTGAAATCCGGATTGGGAACTCATTAGAAAAAGGAGGTTCTACAAATCCCAGGTATTTCCTGGTTTGATATGTTTTTTTAAAAAAATGATTTTTAGAATGCAACAAGCAAACAAACAAACAATAAAAACAGGATTTGAGGTGCAGAGTTACCCACACACTGTATGTACTAACATTTCATTCTACTTAGAATCATAGAATCATAGAATTGGATGAGACCTCAAGGGCCATCTAGTCCAACCCCCTGCCATGCAGGAACCCCATCACAATATTTCCAACAGATGGCCATCCAGCCTCTGCTTAAAAACCTCCAAAGAAGGAGACTCCACTACCCTCCGTGGCAGCATATTCCACTGCCGAACAGCTCTAACTGTCATGAAGTTCTTCACAATGTTCAAATGGAATCTGTTTTCCTGTAGTTTGAAACCATTGCCCCGAGTCCTAGTCTCTGAAGCCATGGAAAACAAACCTGTTCCCTCTTCAATATGACATCCTTTCAAATATTTAAACATAGCTATCATATCCCCTCTCAGTCTTATTTTTGAAAGGCTAAACATTCCCAGTTCCCTAAGCCCTTCCTCATAAGACATTTCCTCCAGACCCTCAACCATCCTGGTCGCCCTCCTCTGCACACGCTCGAGGTTGTCAACATCCCTTTTAAATTGAGGCGTACAGAACTGGACACAGTACTCCAGGTGGGGTCTGACAAGAGCAGAATAGAGTGGTACTATCACTTCCCTTGATCTAGACACTATGGTTCTGTTGATGCAACCAAGAATCGTGTTGGCTTTCCTGGCCGTCACATCACACTGTTGACTCGTGTTCAATTTGTGGTCCACCAAGACTCCCAGATCCCTTTCACAGGTACTATTCTCCACCCAAGTATCCCCCATCCTATATCTGTGCAATGCATTTTTTTTTTACCTACATGTAGCACCCTACATTTCCCTCTGTTGAAATCCATTCCGTTAGCTTTGACCCAGCACTCTAATCTGTTAAGGTCTTTTTGGATTTTCATCCTATCCTCTAGGGGATTACCAACCCGTCATCTGCAAATTTAATTAGCATACTCTCTATTCCTTCCTCCAAGTCATTAATAAAGATATTGAACAGCACTGGACCCAGAACAGAACCCTGGGGCACCCCACTGGTCACGTCTCTCCAAGCTGAAGAGAGGCCATTTATGGTCACCCTTTGGGTGCGATCAGTCAACCAATTACAAATCCACCTGACAGTAGCACTATATATCCCACTTTTTACTAACGTCTTAGCAAGAGTACCATGGAGAACCTTATCGAAGGCCTTACTAAAGTCCAGATAAACAATATCCACAGCATTCCCCTATCCACTAGGCCTGTAATTCTATCAAAGAAAGAGATCAAATTAGTCTTCTTGTAATGACAGCATTGTTTGTTAAATAATTGCAGACTGCCTGTTTAATAATCTGCTCTAGGATTTTTCCAGGAATTGAAGTCAAGCTGACTGGGCGGTAATTATTTGGGTCCTCTTTTTTCCCCTTTTTGAAGATGGGGACAACATTAGCCCTCCTCCAGTCAATGGGGACTTCCCCTGTTCTCCAGGACTTCTCAAAGATTATTGCCAATGGTTCAGAAATTACTTCTGCCAGCTCTTTTAATATCCTTGGGTGTAATTCATCTGGCCCAGGAGACTTAAATTCATTTAATGCCTCCAGGTGTTCCAGTACTAGCTCTCTACCTATTCTATGTTGCAATTCCCATCCTACCTCATCTACTCTTTGTCCCAGCAGATCTCTTTCTTCCATTTTGGAGAAAACGGAAGCAAAGAAGGTTTTGAGCAATTCTGCCTTTTCCTTGTCTCCTGTTAGTAACTGGTTATTATCGCCACGCAGAGAGCCTATCATTTCCTTATTTTTCCTTTTGCTGCGGACATAACTAAAGAAACCCTTTTTACTATCTTTAATCTCTCTGGCAAGTCTAAGTTTGTTTTGCGCTTTAATCTCTCTGGCAAGTCTAAGTTTGTTTTGCGCTTTAGCTTTTTTTACCATTCCCCTGTATATATTATCTGTTTGCTTATATTCCTCTTTGGTGCAATCTACTTTCATCCAAATATACAGGTATATCAATAATATTACATAAGCAACAGATTTATTAGCATCTCTTGGGAGTTATTTTACATCACACCCTAACTTTGTATATACAGTACGTATTTGGAGTTAAACAAAGTGTTCTGCTTATATACTGTCCCATAGTGCTTACAGCACTCTCTGGACAGTTTACAATTTAATTATGCAGGCTACCCATTGCCCCTCATTCCCCCAGCAAGTTAGGTATTAATTTTACCAGCCTCAGAAGGATGGAATGCTGAGTGAACCTTGAGCCTGCTACCTGAAACTGAACTCAAGGTCGTGAGCAGTTTTAGCTGCAGTACTGCAATTTAACCACTGCGCCATGAGGCCCCTTATATAAAATGCAAACATAATGCATTTCTCATTCTGTGTCTGTCTTCGGTATTGATTTAATGCTTCTGAGAGTTGATCTCTGTGGGGTTCATTGTTTTTCCTATTAACTCATTGGAATTCTGGGGTTTTTCCAATACTTGGCATAGAAAATTCTAGCTGCTGTTAGAATAATAATAACTAAATAGCTGTTTGCTGTATCTATAACAAATAAAGTAATTTATTTATTTATTTATTTATTTATTTTATATACCACAACCATCTAGCGAAAAGCTGCTCTGGGTGGCTTACAAACATAAGCAAAATACAACATCCCTTTTCTATATATGTAACAGAGCCCCAATTCTGGAATTGGAAGTGGAATTTCAGGTCCCATTATTTCTTGGAGTAGCACTTTTCAGTAAGATTCTGCTTTTTCTGGTTTGTATTTTTAAGGGGCTCACAGAAATGAGGCACAGAGAACAGCATGGAGTGGAATAGGATGTTGAGTAATTACTGTATCTCACTGACAACAACAAAAACCAATAATCCATGTTGGTCCAGTTATCCTTGAGCTCTATCATTTCTTTCTTTCTGATGCAGTCAGAGGGCTGTTGATGATGTTCTTAATACTAATGGAACATTTAATCGAAATATCAACTGATTTCTTTTCAAGATGTGCTACAATCAATTCACTTGGTGCTGGAGAAACTCGAAGTTTCGATTGTGAAGGATTCAGAGGGCAATATGTGACTGTGACAATCCCTAGGATTCAGTTTCTCACATTGTGTGAAGTCCAGGTGTTTGGAGTACTGGCAAATCCCCCGGGTGAGTGGAAAGGCTCAGTGCTTGATCCAGCTACTATATGCTGGGTGATGCTTAGGTTGTGTACACATGACTTCTAGACAACAAGATCCCCATTTAATTAGCTTGAATCTCTCTTTGGTACCTCAAGAAACATGTTTGTTTTGGGAGAGGGGTGGACAGCGGAGGGTAGCTTTATTGCATGGGGGGATTATCTGTTTGTTTATGATGAAAAGTCATTCTGCTCATCCTGTTGGAGTCCATCCAGTCCAAAGTAAAATGGATCAATAAATTGGGTGGGAAAGATGCCAGTATTCATCCTGGGCACTCATTAATCCAGCTGTTACATCCCAAGCAAAGCATATGTTATCATCTTTCAAGAAAAGTATGAACTGCTATTAGCTCAGAGACAATTAGCAGGTATTAAAACAAAATATGTATGCAGTAGGCAACAAACGCCTGCAAGTCTCTGAATATTAGGTACACTGTGAAAACGCACTGTGGAGGTTTGTTCTCCAGTTGTTCTGGAAAATTAACCATCAGAGCTAGAAAAAAATGACTTCAGCAATCAGCTCCCCAAATTTGCTCCCCAGCATTGCCAATTGCCATATTGGCTGGCAGATTCTGGGAGCTGTAGTCCAACAGAGTCACTTTTTCAAGTTCTATAGGTATTATACAAACTGTTTAACTTCTTCATAATTGCTCTGAAATAATTTTTGCTGGAGAAAATGTGTAAGCAATCATCAGACATTATACTTTCAATATAAAATCGACAACTCATGCTTCTTAGGTGGTGCATACCCACTGTATGCCTTAAAAAATGGGGGGGGGGGAACAGAATTTTATCTTCCGAGTTCATGATTATATTATAGAGCCAGGAACCAGGTCAGAGAGACATTGCACAAAAAGATAGGGACCAGATTTCTTTAGCATCGTTGCCACCATCTACCAAGTTGACTGTGCCCAAATTTGACAAGCTTTATTCTGGATGTTGGTCTATATAAATATTCTTTCTTCCTCAGCTCCCAAACACACAGAAGAGCCAAACGTTTAACAGAGATGAAGAGAGCATACATGGCACGTAGGTACATTTCTCATCATATTCACATGTAGAGATGGGCACGACTTAGCGGTATTTTCGTTTTCGTTTTCGTTTTTCGTTTTCGTTACAGAAACGAAACGAAAACAAAAATCGGCACCAACCTGGACCGAAAACGGAAACGAAACGACTAATTTCGAGCAAATTTTCGTTTTTCGTTACTGGAAAAGCACTCAATTGAGCTAAATGGAGAGAAACGAAAAATTTTTCGTTTTCGTTACGTAACGAAATGAAAACGAAAAATTTTGAAATTAGCCCACGAAAACGGAAATGAAATGACTCAGACCCTAGCCGAAAACGAAAACGAAACTTTTTTTCTGAGTCGTGCCCATCTCTATTCACATGTTTAAAATATCTGGAAGCTCACCTTTTGTGGGAGGTGGCAATTTGGATTTATCTTGTCTTCATTAGATTAAATCTGGAATGGAATTTGATTTTTTAAAATTCCTTTGGAATCATTATCCAGCATTTGGGTGAAATTCAGTTAGGTAATAGTTAATGCACTGTCAAGTTCTTAGGCCCTATCATTTGACACAAGTAAGTGTCATCGGTATGTAGGGTTTTAGACTATACAAGTACTGTATGTACTGCAATTACTTTATGTGTGACTTCACCTGTCTCTACATCCCACCCCATCAACCAAGACTCACAGCAGCTTCATGAGGTGAATGAATACCAAATTAGTCATGATATTAATTTTGTGAATGCAGTACTGTAAATATGCATATTTTTATTAATCTAAATTGAAGCTAGGGTGAAAGAAGATAAAAGCACTGAGATGCAAGACAGTTGTGGAATGTAATTATTTCCCTCTTTTCTAGGCATGTCAAAAATCTTCCTCCTATTGGTCTTGGTTGCATTGGAAGGGAAGTCTCTCCCTTGCGACTAGTGTGGACTCAGAAAGTGAAGCATATGTTAAAAGGCTATGTGAAAGGGATCAGACAGCATCTGATAGAGCTTCTGTGGAGTGTAATCAGTTATTTTTGTCTTCTAAATGTCCTCCACCAGGATTTCCTTTCCTGATGAAGCTGTCAAAAACTGCATTGTCTTGAAATCCATGTACAGCATGTATTCTGTACCCAAGTATCATTGTAAGCTACCAAATTTTAAAGTTCCTAGAATGGAAATTTCCCGTGGGAATTCTGGAAGATGTAGCTCAAAATAAAGAATAATAATAAAAATCCAAACTCTGAACTGTGGTCTGAAAATATCATTCCCTTTGCTGTCACCTACTGTATATTGATACATAAACTGCAAGAGGATTGTAGAATATGACCTGATGTCAGTTTAGGATGATCATTTTGACATTTCCTAAGATACCTAATTTTGATACCAATAAAGACATTGAGAAATAAGTAATGGATGTTAGGTTGGATTTGGGACTGCTTCAACTAGGACAGTATCCTTATTTTTCTACCTCGCCTCATTTATTACTGGCTGGACCCAATGATTTATAGGGTTCATTCGAGTTCTGCTGCTCCAAGTTGATGAGGATTATTATTTTCACCTAAGACTTTTGAGCTGTAATAAAACTGCTCATTTCACAATCTTGATTCAGGTTTTATTCAGGCTGACCTGACCTCTAATTTGATGTAATGTGAGCTCTCCACTATATTAGAAGCACCTCGATTTGTGACAACTGCAGGTAGCAGCTACTGTCCGAACATAAGAATAGCCTTGCTGGAACAGGCCACAACCCATCCAGTCCAGCATTCTGTCTCACACAGAGGTTCACCATTTGCTTCAGGGTTTTCCCAAGCAGATGTCTTCACCTGCTTACGATCCCCTGCAAATGGCATTGAGAGATATCCTTCCTATCTCTCCAACCCAGAGGTTGTCCTTAGGCATCCATAATGATAGCCATTGATACCCTTGTTCCCCATGAACTTGTCCAATCCTTTCTTAAAGTTGTCAAGGCTGACAGCTGTCACCACTTCTTCAGGCAGGGAGTTCCAGAGACCAGTAATCCTCTGGGTGAAAAAAAGTACTTTCTCTTATTTGTTTGAGATCTAGCACCCAAAAGTTTCATGGAGTCCCCCCTAGTTCTAGCGTTGTGCGATAGGGAAAACAGCTTTTCCTTATCTACTTTGTCCACACTGTGTATGATTTCATAAACTTCAATCACGTCACCTCTTAGGTGCCGTGCCTACATCTCTATCCATTCAGGTCCAAGACTCTTTCTGGAGAAAAGGAAGCATAAGAAAATTTTCTGGTCCAGCTAATCCTTACTTGAACGACAACTTCATTATCAACTCTGATGCAGTCAGTTTTTCATTCCTGCCTCCTGGGTTAGTCCTGACTTGCTCTTCCTGACCACAGACTCGTTCCATGGCTCCTCGCTCACCTTAAACCAGTGGTGGAACACCTTCAGCATTCCAAATTTTTTGGGCCACAACTGTCACAGTCCTTTGTCATTGTCAATTGAGGGTTGGGATTCTGGGAGTTGTGGTCCAAAACATCTGGAGTGCACTGCCTTAGATTGTTTTCTATGGCCCAACCCATTCCCAAAAATGGGTACATACAGCCAAATGTTCCTACTAGATTATCCTGCATTTAGAGAAGGGAATGCCTGAAGTAGATCTCTGTCTCACAGATCATTATAGATGTTCTAGAGAATTATGTTTGCTTTTTACTTTTAGAAGTATAAAGACATAGGTTTATAATTCAAGAATTCTGATGCCCAAAATCTGGTGTGCTTGGACCCCTAGATGAGGCACTGCAGGTGGACCCAACCTGTTACATTTCTGGTGCCCTCAGGTCAAGAGACATTGACCTGTCCTTTTGGCTTGAGCCAGATGGCCAAATGTCTCTCTCTGGGTGGGTGCTGGCAAGGTTTGGCTGAATTGTTGCGAGCACAGAAATCTTTGGTAGTGCTGCTCCATGGTTTTGCTTCATAGAGACTGCCCACACACTGGACTGCATCTTGCTGTACTCAATGTCTGCTACATGTTTCTTTTACCTTTTAACAGAGTGGTCCTATTTGTCCCATATAAACTAAACTGCATTCGGCACCATTTTGCTATGGGTCTGACTCCCACCACTGTCCAGTACAGATTGAGCAGGGATGTGTTGCACTCTGGCCATATTAAATCAGCACAATGCATTTCCTTAAGGGAGAAACACTGGTCCCTTGCATCATAACTAGCAACTTATTTCACAGAGGGGTCAAAAGGAGGCATGACTAAATCTGGATACATACTACAGACTAAGACTACTGCACACCCACTTATTCATGCACCTTCGGGAGCACTTATCAAATTGTTGGAATACCACCTGCAGCCAATAAGATGCTTGGTTAAAATAAAAGGTGGATGGTAGAGATGGGCACGACTTAGCGGTATTCCCGTTTCCGTTTCCGTTACTCTACGGAAACGGTAACGGGAATTACTCCGCCAGACTTCGAGCTCGAACCGACGAATGAACTATTTTGGTCTGATTTGTTGTGCTCGTTACTTGCATCGTGCGATCGCGCGATGCCACGCGGCTCCCCCCCTCCTCCGTCCTGGGCTGCTCTGGTGGGACTCGCCGCAGGCTCGCAGCCAGCAACAAGCCCAGTCTCGCCGCCGGCTGCCGCAAATTAAAGCACAAGCAAGCGGCACGGACGGCACAGGAAAAAAGTTTTAAACTCCCCCCCACCCATTCCCGGGCCAAAAAGCAGGTGGAAAAATGCCTGCTTGACTAAGGGCGCAGGGCACCTACCGGAGGGGTGGTTTCTGGAGGGGGGGTCCCGCCACACCCCCGTCCTGGGCAGCCGGACTCGAGTCGCCATGCCATGCGGTGCGGGTGGGGGATCCAAAATGGGGCGGCGAACGCAATATTGTTTTTGAAATCGTGGTCCAAAAACACACAAGCACAACAGAAACACGCGAAAATTTATAAACTGCCAGATTTTTCATAGTAGCAGTGGGTTTTTTCTTGCAACAAAATGTCTCTCCTCTCCTCCTCTGTCCTCCATTGATTTTATTTTTTATTTTTTTTACACCTGCGCAATGATGGGCTGGCCGAGTGACCAGCCATGTGGGAGTGGACGACCATGCAAATTTTTGGAGCCATCCCACCAATTGCATGGCCACTTGGCCATGGAGACTTCTGGGATGTGCCAAAAAGCCCCCTAAAACCTGCCCTAGCCCCCTAACCCTAACCCTAATCCTTGACTCCTTACCCATACGTCACAGACTGTCTCCTTAGTGGGTCAGAGAGGCACCCAGAGGTGCAACCCACTAGCCCACCGTAACCTTACCCGTCATTAGCCTAACCCTAGCCCTTGCACTAACCCACCTTAACCCTAAGCCAGATCTACTTGCATTGCACTACACGCAAGTACGATTCCCTTCTTTGTGAGACATAGCAGGTGCGACCCAGTCATGGTTCTCCTGGACGGATGGTCGTACCAGTGCACCGGTCTCATAGTCTGCAACTGGTATGCATATCCATATGGCTATGCATGCCATTTTGCAGCAGCAGGTAAGGAGGGGAGACCCCATGTTGAGGGGTCTCTTGGAGCCTGCTTCCCCTTCCTAGTGGGTGAGGATAGGAGGCACCCACGGGTGCCTCCAGGAGCCCGCTTTCCATTCCTAGCGGGCCAGAGGAGGCACCCACCCCACAGAGGTGCCTCCAGGAGCCCGCTACCCCCCCAAAAAACCAGTACTAACGAAAACGAAAAAACGAACCGACTAATTTTTGCGAATTTTTGCGAAAAACGGAAACGAGCCGAAACGGAACCGGCCCGACTAACGACAACTCGAAAAAAAAAATTCAAGTCGTGCCCATCTCTAGTGGATGGCTCTCTGGCCTCCAGTCAGTCTCAGGCAATCTGAAAGCAGCATCTGCCAAAAGGTTCCTTCTCCAAATGAGCCAAACCCCTCCCCCTTCACCCTTAAACTGGATGAAGGGTTGAGATCATACTCTTTATTTTCCTTTGAGCATTCATTCATTTGTCTGACTGGCTGCAGCACCACTGACCCTTTCAGAAATAGCACATCAAGTCACCAGTTATTTCAAGAAAAGGAAAGGTAGCCTAATCCCTTTGGGAGATGACCACATCTGTTCAAAGTCAGGAACAGGAGATGCTTGTGTCTGTAAACGTGCCTTGGGAAAAGTGAATGCACAGTGTTCACTTGCAAGGAATTGTTTCCTGAATATGACACAGGCTGTGCTCTCCCCATGACGAGTTTCCAAGATGTCACGTTCCTCTGAACCAGCATATGGCAGGGGAGGGGGGGGGAAAGAGGGTCAGGAAACGACAAGTTCCTGGTATGACGCAAAACAGTCCCCTGGGGGGCAGCGGGACTGACCTGAGTATAAATTGGAGTGGTCCAGAAACAGACCGAGATTTGTTCCTAGGAACACTGCTCGGAAGGGAGAACCACAGCAGGTAAGATAGCTCTTCCTTTTTGCTGTGGTGAGTTATGTGTGCATCTTTGGAAAAGCCGGGACACTTTGTTGGCTAGAGTTCAGATTTTGCATGGTGTTCCCCTCAAGACAGGAGCCCTGAGATCCATCCCATTTTACCCTGGTTTCAGTAGACGACAAAGGCAGTGATTGTTAGTAGACTACTAATCGCCTTAGGGAAATGGTATAACCTCTAGAGACATTTATTCAGCATCTTAAAATGCTGTAACCTGAAGGTTGTTCAAAGGGATATTTAAGATGAGGTTTTTCTTCATTAGGAGAAGCAGAAGATTAAGTGTGAAAACAGAAGCATCAGGGGAAGAAAAGCATAGTTCAGGTTTAAAAACTGGAATGCCTCTCATAATGACAAGCTGTTTAAAGGTTCTGTTCAATACATCCCTTGCATGGACTATGTGGCTATTTATTTGTCCTGTGGACACTTGTTTGCTTAACCTTCGGGGCATTCTCTATGTAGCCATGCTACAGTCTCCTGAATGAATATAGTTAGAGGAACTGACTTAAATGTAACACTTGAATATTGGATTAGAGCAGCAGCAGAATGCACTGCATAATTATTTGAATTAAGCGCCAAGAAGAATTTATTAGTCTCCCAATAAAATACTTAGGGGCATAAAAAAATTTACAGCCAAATAATTTTTTTCCAGAAGAAACGAATATATAAACAGAATAAGAAAATCCCCCTGTAGACAGATTTGCTGTATTTATTTGTTTTTTTTAAGTCTATTTCTCATAGCTTGTAAGATCAATTTCAAAAATTCTTTTAAATTGAATTAATTAAATCACAGTATAAAAGTCATTGAAAATTCAGAAAACTCATGCACAAAACTGGCAGCTGTAAAGGCATACGCCAGTAGGATTTTGATAGAAAATTGTTTTCCTAGAATAAATAAGAACTGACAAGTGTGTACAGATACATATGATGCATGAAACACAAATGCATCCTCATCATCATCAGTATTAGCAGTATTGGTACAGTATTAGTATTATTAGTATTAATATTGTTCTTGTCAAAGTTTTATGGGCAGTTTATGAGTGTATTTAACAAACCGCAATAAAATTATACAAGATAACATCTGAAGCAAGAGGGAAAACATTGCACCACACAATAATACTACAGTAAAACCATCAGGGAAGATAAAGAAAAGAACAGAGTGCAAAGCACTAATATAGTTCTCAAAATACTTGGAGTTTATAAGTTTGGGAAAAGATCTCTGGAAGATACAGAGTAACTAAGGAAGATCCAGATATTGTGAAAGTCCGGCTTTTCTTCCTTCTTGGTCACGTGACTGAAGATGTGGGATCTCTGTTCCCACGTACAAGTTTTTTTTTAAAAGTGCAGATCAGCCCCAGGGCCAGCAGGTGGTGCTAGAAAAATAAATAAATAAATAAACAGTGCTGACAGCCCAAAGGCCAGCTGATCAGAGCTGGGGGGAGGGGAAATTAAAAAATAAAATTAAAAAAGCGCCGACGAGCCCCAGGACAAGCTGGTCGGGGCTAGGGGAAAAAAAGAAAAAAATTCCCAAGTTCTCCGGTAGGTCTGGGAAAACTTGCTAAAGGGGGCATAACTGTTTTTTTAAAAGCCCAGTAGCCGTGGGGACAAGATTTTTGGAAATGCTTTATCTTGAAATTTAATCAGCATTTTAGTGGACGTGTGATAGAGCTAAGTGGATACTGGGCAGGGGCTGGATGCAATGATCCATCCATAGGGCCTTTTCCAGCTCTGCAGTTCTAAGATGATGGTTAATTAAAAGGTAAGTCAAGAACATTTTAAAGTGTTCCTATATAATATCACTGAAAATGTTCATGATTGTAACAATTTTCTCCCTCTCCCTTTTCTTTCAGATGCCCCTTCACAAATTGGTTTCTGTTTTTAAAATTTGTTTCCTGTTAAGGTGATGGAGAACAATACTTGCGCTCATAGTGTGGATCCTACACATCGCTTCTATGCCTTACTGCTGGACCAGAGAAAGAGGCTACGGGACCACATCAAGATCCTCTGTGAGATCTCCCGGAGAATTAGCAAATTCCACAGACGTTCTTGGATCGCCAATGTCACGGGGAGTTCTCTCAGTGCCACAGGAGCAATCATGGCCATTGTTGGTCTGTCCTTGAGCCCTGCTACTTTCGGAGCTTCTCTCTTGGCTTCCGGTGTGGGGTTAGGCGTGGCGGCTGCAGGAGGGGCAGTCACGGTCACATCTGACATCTCCTTAGTTCTCTCTAACTCCAAGGTGGTGAAAAGGGTAAAGGAAATTGCGGTGACCTGTCACAGTCAGATGAGAGAAATCATGAACTGCCTAGACTTCATACATTGCAGCCGGGGCCCAAGGGACCCCATCTTACTGCAACCAGAAAAAAACGCTTCCATTGCCTTGTATAATGCCATCTGCTTCATGGTCTTTTGTGGTTCCCATGGCCTGCTGATACCCGAGTATACAAAAGAGGTGACCAAAGTGAGCCACGCTGTGCTTAAGGCGAAAGTCCAGAAGCTAGTGGAAAGCCTGGAAGCCTGTGCAAGACCCATGGATGAGATCTGTGAACTTTTAGAGAACAGGAAAGATGGCCCTATGAAGACTAGAAGACCAGCACCCTAGGATGTGCAGGAACAGAATCTCTCCTGGGCAGCAGCAACGTTGCTATAATCTGCCTCGTTTTCAGGACTGGACTAAGTGAACTACTTACATTATGTTGGTTTTGCCTGTTGTTACTATCACAGCTGAGTCTGACCAGGAATTTCTCCTACAACTCTGGGGTTCCTCTTTATGGTACTGCTTTCTCATGTACACACACAGCAAATGGGAGCTATAGCTGCACAGCCCAGTCCATGCTGTCAGCACTGTGACACTGTGGAACCTATATGGAGCCTATATCTTTAAGGGAAGTGAACACAATGGCATTCTGAAGTTATCCATGAGGCAACATGACAGCCTGCTCTTGCTCTCTTATGGCTGGCTTCAGCATATCCATGTACTACTTCTTATTACAAGTAGCTCTCCCCTTCTAGGGTCTCTCCCCCCCCCCCCCAATGTCTGAGACCCAAATTACAGAAAGGGCCATCTTCACAATTAGAAGGTGATAAAACCAGGTCCCTTCAGAGATAAATTCCTTCAAGGCTGTGGCATCTGTACAATTGTGTTTACAAAGTATTTGCTTACCTCACAATGCCCAACCACCAATTAAAATAAAGCTTCATTTGCCACATATGGTTGAGGAAGCTGCGTACTAATGATAGACCAATGTCCTTTACCTCTTAAGGAAGCTTTGTTTCTAATGCAGTGGCGTCCAAACTTTGGCTATCCAGATGTTTTGGACCACAACTCCCACTGGCCTTTGTCATTGGCAATACAGGCTTGGAATTCTGGGAGTTGTGGTCCAGAACATCTGGAGGGTCGAAGTTTGGACACACCTGTTCTAATGTGTTGTGAACTGTGTGCCATGGAGTTGGGCCCTAACTGAACTGGACAGAAGGTGGGCATGCTTCCATGACAGAAGTACCAGTAATTTGAATTAATGCTTAAGGCCAGGGTCAGCAGTAGGAAGAGATAGAAACAGTCCACAAAGCCCTGGTTTTATTTGACTCTCATGTTGCTGAGCTTAATAACAATAGAGGTAATGATGGAACGGCAGCCAGCATAGGAAGGAAATGCTCAGGAGTTCCAGAACTTCTTGTTCAGAGCTCAGTGAGGCAAATAATTAAGGATGAAAGGCCCAATTGCCTGAATCTTTCCCAGTGATGTTTTTAGCAGCAGATGGGGATTTGCCTAATAGGTATAAGAAGAGTCTAAATGATTTCACATTGCGTTGCTTCTTGACATTAGTTGTTGTAACACATTCTCCTTATCCTACATAGCTTTTGTGCATCCTTTTCCATACCAGATGCTCAGGAACAGAATGTATGTTTGTATTTATTTCTGTAAAGATAATTTAAAAAGTTTTCAAGTTTTTTACTTAAGGAAATAATAATGCTGATGGCCTGAAATGGAAGCACTCAATTTATAAAACTAGAGTTAATTTTCTCTGATATAAGGCCACTTCTTTCTTCTCACTGGCTTACCAGCTTTTTCATTCAAAGTTCCATATTCTTCACATCATGACAAGGCCAAAGAGAGCAGGTTGTCTAGGAAACCAAGAATACATCATGACTGGGAATGGCACTTGACAAGTCAGTCGTGACTGCATAATATATCTGCAACCACCTCACCAAAATGCATACCAATATTCTTGGACTTCTGTCTTGCAAAGCCTTAGCAAAATGTGTTCCATTTAATTAAACAAAAGTGCCTAACACAAAAAGAAGCTAACTCATTTAGTCCCATCTCACATTTGTGGACAGATATTTACACTTGGTTGCAGCTCTTTAGGCACAATCATGCATAGTAACAATGGCCTACTTTCAAACCTGCTCTATAAAGCAAGCCCTTTATTTCAAAACTTTATTTCTAGAAGCTGCTGTGAGTTTTTCGGGCTGCTTGGCCGTGTTCTGGAAGTTTTTCTTCCTGACATTTCACCAGATTCTGTGCCTGGCATCTTCAGAGGGCAAGGAACTCAGGGAACTAGGCGTTCTCTCTGTCCTTTGCAAATACTTTATTTCTAGCTTTGAATTAGCAGCTGTGCTTGTTTTGTGAGCCTATCTTGCTTCACGATTGGGATTCACACAGTTAGTAATCAGTAGATGTAACATATGCTACTAATTTCCTCCTGATCCTTGGAGAGACGTGGGTGGGTGAGTTAAGGTATATAGCAGCATATGGGTCTCTAAGGTGGTATGCATTGCCTAAAGCAAATGTTTACACGAATATGCAGACAGGAAAGTAATTCATGACACCAGTTCTGTCCCTGAACATCAGTACCGAGATGAACTAAGTAACCAATAGGATAAGTTCCTCTCAGATGGCATGGCGTCTTCAGAATGGAGAGATAACTATGCAGTAATATTTTTTTTTGCAAGAAGGGAATGGGATTTTGGGATGTTGGGCATGTGGTTGGTGACTGAGTACAAAAAGGGTTCAAGAAATCTGTATGTCTAGAGTGCATAAATCACAGCCACAGCAAACCACTTGTTTACTAGCTGAATGATACCGCAGCTAGCAGTTATTTAGGACTCACTGCCATGCTCACCATGGCAAGATATGTAAGGTGTACTTTCCCTTCCACACTTACAAGCACATGTGAAACAGAGTGCAAGATGGAAAAAAAGGAGAAACCTGTGTAATGGACATACTATAGATATGTGGACAAGGCCTTCCCAATGATGAAGGTGCTGGATTTAATGCAGAATGGTACTAATCACATTACTGGAAAGAAAAAGAAGAAATGGGTTGAAAAATGCACATGTCCTCAATTATCTATAGTAAACGATTACTTAGGCCATAACACTTCCAAGTGCTGGTACAGCACCCAGTTCTTTACACATATGCACACAGAAAAGTGTGCTTCTCTTTGACACATTTAGTTTTTGTATGGAACAATTTCCTTCCCTCCATGGACGTCCTTTCAATCATGTGAGTGCACCTCCACAGCCTAAAGTGGCACAACAGCTTATACACAGATTTACTTTATCCATGAAAACTACTGTATATCATTTATTACTAGCAATAGCATGGTATAATCCAATGATTGTTTCATCTTTTATTTATTTCCTTGTCTGGCAAATGTAAAAAGGGCACTCAAAGGGTGAGCACAGAGCAAATGGAAAGATACTGGATCTCAAGGAATCTGCTGACTGTGTGAGCTTCCTATAAAGTTCCCAGCATCTTTGATATTGTTCCCTGGCTTTCTGCTCCTTTGCAAAAAGGAAGGATGAGACCACCCACTATGATCTGTTGTTTATCTTGGGCATTTGTAGAATGAATTCCCACTGTTTACTGTATACTTTGATGCAATACAAAATGCAGATTACACAAATGAGCTTGAACAAACATTGTGCCAGGATCTATACTGTTACAGTCATGGAGTACCTCCATCAAAAAAATGAGAACATCAGAACAGTTTTAATAAATCTTTGAATAATACAGCAAGAGAGAATTCAAGTCTCTTTGTAACAATTTACTTCATTTCAAAAAGAGAGGTCGAGCGGGTGATGTGGGTGGAGTACAGAAACAAGCCCACTGGCAGCATTATAAACGCCAAGCATGCTTCACCATTTCTCAGATGTGGAAACTTCTTGGGGATCCAGACTAGGGATAATGTGAAAAATATACAAATACCTGAGAAGGACGCTGAGGAGCTGGGCAATATATCCAGAAGCATGGTAAAGTGGAAAACAAGCAAGGATGTTAATGGTCATAACAGAAGAGGCCCCAAAGAAACAAAGTGGAAGGAGAAGGAGAAGAAATACAGCTTTACCAAATGGCTTTCAATTATCTCATTTTACATCATATTATAAAGCATAATCCCTGGTATACCTACACAGTTCTTAATGCTCAGGCTAAGTGCAGCAAATCTCTGGGGGAAAGCAGAGAAATTACCTACTATTATTATTATATTTATTGCTCTTAGAAGTTGAGGGAAAGAATTATTATGTCTGGGTGTGGATGGACAATGGCTGTGATGTCTACACTATCTATCATTCTCAGTCATGTGCTGAAAGTTTATTCAGATTTCCTGTCACACTTCCTACAGTCCTGCGAAGGACAGGATGTCGAACTGTTGGTCTCCAGCAACCGATGACTCTGTGTACGTAATCATTTCCACGGTGCTAACGCCCATTGCCTATACTTTTCCTCCACATGACTAAAAAAAGCACTGATGCTAGAGGCTCAATGTGAGGCCGTTTCCCTTGGGTGGGGGCACCATCATTCTAGTCCACTCAGAATTCTACTATGGCTTTTGAAAATCAGCCATGACGTACATATTAACTTCAGCTGCAGCCAACAGTCCACACCCAAACAGTGACTAGCTCTCAATTGATATATTGCAATAATAGGGATTTATACTCTATGATTGCCACCAATTTGAGTTCAGAAATTTGCACACTTCCCCGTCACTGGCAGCCTACCCAACTTAATGTTTATAATCATGGACTGAGATTTGGGAGAGCCTGCTTCAAGTCCCTGCTCATTGGGTGACCTTGGGTCAGTCATGCTTTGTCAACTGGACCTACCTCTCTGGATTGGTATGAGGATAAAGTGTGGTGGAAGAGAATTATGGACACCACTTTGAAGTCATGGGATGTAGCCAATGATCCTGAATTTAGGATCTAAGCTTTGGGAGTGGTGGTGCAAGATGGTGATTTGTTAATCTGCAGTGCCTCTGTTGTCATTTGCAGGCCTTTGCTCCCTCCCTAATCTACATAAGAACCATCACCTTCCTTTTTGTACAATACAGTATATGAAAAAAAGACATTTGGGCAAGGTGTGTTTAAACTAGAGATGGGCACGACCAGGAAATTTTTTTTTCCGAGTTATCGTTTTTCGGGACGGGTCCGTTTCGGCTCGTTTCCGTTTTTTGTGAAATTTCGCAAAAAATTGTCGTTTCGTGGTGTCGTTTTTCGTCTGTCGTTATACTGGTTTGGGGGGGTAGAGGGCTCCTGGAGGCACCTCTGTGGGGTAGGTGCCTCCTCTGGCCCGCTATAAAGGGAAAGCGGGCTCCTGGAGGCACCTCTTTTTTTGGGGGGGTGCCTCCTCTCCTCACCCGCTAGGAAGGGAAAGCAGGCTCCTGGAGACCCCTCATGGCATGGGGGTCTCCTCTCCTCACCTGCTGCAAAAGGGCATGCATAGCCATATGGATATGCATACCAAGTTGCACGCAGAGACACAGCAGACTGGCAGAGGCACCCCTCTTTTTGGGGTGCCTTCCCTGCATCAGTCAGGCCTCAGGGGCATGGTTTGCATGTCACACATGCTGCCGAGCCGAGCCTGCAGGAGTCACCCAGAGCCACAAGTGGCGGACTGGCAGACTCTCTGCACCCGCTGTGTCTCACTAAGAAGGGAATTGTACTTGCGTGTAGTGTAATGCAAGTACAGATCTGGCTTAGGCAACAGGGTTAGCGCAAGGGCTAGGGTTAGGCTAGTTACGGGTGAGGTTAGGGTGAGTATTGGGGTGCACCTCTGGGTGCCTCTCTGACCCACTTAGAAGGACAGTGTACTGGCGTATGGGTTAGGCTTAGGGTTAGGGTTCGGGCTACGGTTAGTGGGCTTTTTATGCCCGGTTGGCACATCCCAGAAGTCTCTGTGGTCAACCTGGCCAAGTGGCCATGCGATTGGTGGAATGGCTCCAAAAATTTGCATGGTCACTCCCATGGCCAGCCCATCATTGTGCAGGTGTAAAAAAAATAAAATAAAATAAAATAAAATAAAATCAATGGAGAGAGGACAGAGGAGACATTTTGTTGCAAGAAAAACCCACTGCTACTGTAAAAATTCTGGCAGTTTTAAAATAGCAATTTCCGCATGTTTCTGTGGTGCTTTGGTGTGTTTTTGGACCACAAGGATACGATTTCAAAAAAAAGATTGCGGTCGCCGCCCCGTTTTCGATCCCCCACCCGCACCGCATGGCACGAGACGAGAGCAGCCCAGGAGGACAGGAGAGGGGGGGAGGCCGGGGACCCGCCCCCAGAAACCACCCCTCCTCTGGTAGGTGCCCTCACTCAGGCAGGCATATTTCCGCCTGCTTTTTGGGCCGGGAATCTGGGGTTTTAAAACTTTTTTTCTGTGCTGCTTGAATTGCGGCGGCCGGCGGCGAGTCCGGTGCTTGTTGCGAGCGACTACGACGAGGATTTCCCCCACCACCAGAGCAGCCCAGGACAGGAGGGGTGGTCAACCACCCCTCTGGTAGGTGCCCTGAGCCCTCACTCTGGCAGGCATATTTCCGCCTGCTTTTTGGCCGGGAATCGGTTTTTTTTTTAACTTTTAAAAACTTTTTTTCTGTGCCGCTTGGCATCGCGGGATCGCCACGATGCCAGGAACGACAACGACAAATCAGACCCAATTTTTCTTTAGTCGGTTCGAGTTCGAGTTCTGGAGGAGTAATTGTCGTTACCGTTTCCGTTGCGTAACGGAAACGAGTAACGGAAACGAGAATTTCGTCAAGTCGTGCCCATGTCTAGTTTAAACAGATAGATTTACTTCCTTTTTAAATGACAGTCATGCTTCCTCACTTAAGGGAAACCACCCAAAGGAGCTATGAAACATGGCAGTTTAATGATAGCAAGGTGAACCCATTTGGGATCTTACCATAGTTTGGGGCTAGAAGTCCATAATAATAATAATAATAATAATAATAATAATAATAATAATAATAATTATTATTATTATTATTATTATTATTTCTGTGCTGCCTTTCTCCCGAGGGACCCAAAGCGGCTTACAACAATAATTCAATGCAATTAATACAATACAATACACAATACTGTATATAATTCAATTAAAAACACTATAAAAGCAATATTAATACTATACTCAAGTCAATAGCAGGGAAAATAATTCATAGATATGTCATTAATAGTCATAGATATAAGTGGAAGGTAAGCTGTTGGTCCTACGGGGTACCTAAGAGACTGGAATCCACGGCACCGTGAAATTAAGCGGGTATTTCAGATTTCAATGAGGAGTCCATCGGAGTGGGCGCAGCATGTCCCCAACCAAACAGCTGGTAACAGATGCAACAGGAGATTATACGTTTCCGCTTAAAAATTGCACCGATAAAGCCAGTTCCAGCACTGCTTCCTTGCTGCAGAGATGAAATGTATAGCCGAGAGCAGCCGCCTGCAACAATTCTCCCAAATAACTGCAGTTAGTGAGAACGAAGCCAATTTACACTCGCAGCTCAAGAATTCCTGAACAATACGCTTCGCATGTGTGTGTGTGTTTTGCAGTTTCGCACAACACTTGCTCAGATTTCGGGAGCCTCTTCCGCCTAGGGAAGCCAAGAGAAAACATGATCTCCTCTATTCGCAACTTCCAGTTGCGAAAAATCGCTGCCCCCCCCCGCGGAACTATTCGGACTACTCCTCCCAGCATGCTTCGCGGCAACCCAGAGGTCAAAGGC
Source organism: Phrynocephalus versicolor (assembly GCA_023846285.1). Lineage (NCBI taxonomy): Eukaryota > Metazoa > Chordata > Lepidosauria > Squamata > Agamidae > Phrynocephalus > Phrynocephalus versicolor. The sequence continues at coordinate 29,271,047 of JAHTLZ010003526.1, read as the reverse complement.
AAAGCTCAAGATGGCGACGGGCATGGAGCATGAGGAAGCCGGCGGGGAGGCGGCGAAGACCTTTAAGGAACTGGTGAGACCACCGTCGCCCTGCTCTTGTGCCGCCCGGTTTCCTTCACTTTCCACTTTCCGAGCTTGTTCCCGATCTTAACTAACTTGCCCTATAGACCGATTTGGTCCATGTTTCTAAATTGATGATTTCTGAGTCTTCCGAGACATGCACGTCGCTTGAATAACAATATCCTTTATTATAGGTTGGCTCCTTTTATAGATATGAGATCCTGACATCAGTAGTTCTCAAACAAGCCTTATTGTTTAATTATACAATGGATTGCCTGTTTTTCAGTATAAGAACGATTCCCACAGTGGGATACAGTAGCAACAAAAGTAATAAACCCGTATGCTAAATCTGTAAACTTTATTACATTAAAATTAGGGATAGTACTTAAAAGAGCTGTTGTACTTCTATTGTTTTTAATGTTTTATTATTGCTTTTGTATGTGAGCTTAGTGTATTTGCTTGAGTTATTTTTAATCTTGTAATTATTGTTTTTACCTTTTAATACTTCTTTAAAAAAATGTAAGGCGCCTTTTGTCCTTTGTAAGAGCAAGGGTACTAGTGGAAATTTTAAATAAATAAAAATGGATTAATATAATGATGCAATTATGAATGGAGCATATCTAGTTCAAGCCCTACGAACCATTCAGGTAAGCAAACTCCCTTATTTTATAACTGTAGTGCTTATTGATACTGGGTCACTGTGTTATCTTCACATGAAACAAGCATCCTCTGGTTTCAGCTTCCTACATTTTTCCTGTGAGACCAGACTTGTAGTTAACTGAGAAAACCTTAGTGCTCCTTAGTAATATTATTGGATTTTGAAGGCACATGCTTCTCGGTAAGAATTCATTTTCTGTTTGGAATACCAGGGAGTAACAGATGTGCTGTGTGAAGCCTGTGATCAGTTGGGATGGAAGGTACCTACAAAGATCCAAGTGGAGGCTCTTCCAGTTGCACTTCAAGGTGAGACCAATGGTGGGAGTTGGAATTCCAGAAAAGGGGGCAATTCCAAAATATGTATTTCCTGTCTTTCCTATTCTGCACCAGGGTGGACAAAGATTGACTCTCTAGAACAGTGGTGGTGAACCTTCTGCACTCCAGATGTTTTGAACCACAACTCCCCCAGTCCTTTGTCATTGGCAGTACAGACTTGGAATTCTGGGAGTTGTGGTCCAAAACATGTGGAGTGTTGAAGGTTTACCAGTACTGCTCTGGACTAGAGATGTAAACATCTTGATGCTGGACTGGGGCACTTTCCTGCTCTAGCCAAAACATTTTGGAGATCATCATAGGGTTGCCATGAATCAGAAGCGTCAGAATGGCACATAACAGCAAGTCTGTTCTGGATGATGCTCTACTTCCTGGAAGGACCAGTGTGTATTTTAACTGAGTCTTGCTCCCAGAAAGCCAAATGGCTGCTGTGGATTGGAGTTGCTTGCTCAGCTATAGCTGGACTGCCACCTGCACCCTTTCCAAGGGAACGTGGTGTTGGCTCAGTTTGCCTTATGGAGCTCCCTCTAAGAAGTATCTAAGCTACAGGGGGGATAGTTCAGTGAGTTTGGGAGGAAAATCAGATGTCAGACATTCACTTCCCCACCGTGCCTCCTGGGAGAAGAGCCAGACTGTGTAGCCAAGGGCAAGCCAAGCAAGGTTTGAACACCTTTAGAAGAAGACAGAAGTGAACCATTTCTGAGAAGTCGACCTAGAAAATTTTGGAAAGGGTCATCCTAAGTAAAAAATTACTTGATGGCTTATAGTAATTATTAATAGTGGAAAACACAGCAGCCAAACCACTGCCCTCAACCATCCTGGGGTGACTAGGATGGATGAGGGTGACCAGGATGGTTGAAGGTCTGGAAGAAATGTCTTACAAGGAATGGCTTAGGTGGCTGGGAATGTTTAGCCTTTCAAAAAGAAGGCTGAGAGGGGATATGACAGCTATATTTAAATATTTGAAAGGATGTCATATTGAAGAGGGAACAGGTTTGTTTTCCATGACTTCAGAGACTAGGATGTGGGGAAATGGTTTCAAACTACAGGAAAGGAGATTCCGTTTGAAATTAGGAAGAACTTCATGATGGTTAGAGCTGTTCAGCAGTGGAATAAGCTGTCATGGAGGGTGGTGGAGTCTCCTTCTTTGGAGGTTTTTAAGCAGAGGCTGGATGGCCATATGTCGGAAATACTGCGATGGGGGTTCCTGCATGGCAAGGGGTTGGACTGGATAGCCCTTGAGGTCTCTTCCAACTCTATGATTCTATGATTTAAAGACTGTCTCATGCATCTCTTCAATCAGTTGTGTTGGCATCCAGTTTGCTTCTAAGCTGAATTCAATATGTTTTTGAAAGTTGTGTTTAGTGCTTTTAATCCGTTGTAAACTTTGGGAGCCCTGCTAGATAGGAGGGCAGGAAACTAATGATAGAAATATGCATATGTCAAAAGTCAGTTTGCAGATGTGCCTTCTAAGATTAGACGTCTCATGCCGTCTTCTTTCTAAATTTATTTGAACAGGAGCTGAAAGAGTTTTCACCACCGTGACAGTTTCTGTGCTTTTGATAATTATTAATGAAGTTTAACCCAAACTAGCCACCTGAAAAAGTTATTAGATGCTGAATAACCAGTTCTGGATGCAGATACTGTGGTAGCAATATAGGGAAGAGCAAAGTGTAAATATTCATTGCTGCTTTTTGCAGCAGCGTACCTTGCCTGCAGATTGGAGGAAAAAACTAGCCTGCCTCTGTCTGCAGCTGTTTCATGGAGAGGAAGCAAGCATAAGGTGTGCAGAGTTCTTCATTCAGGGCATCGTGCCAGCCTTCCTCTATTCTCTCCGTCTCCAGCCTTGTACCCACCAGGCCTTTGGAATGTTAACTCCTATAAGGCTTTACTATTGGGTCAGTTAGCTGGGAATGATGACCTGTCTAGTCTAGAAAACCCATATGGAAGCAGGTGGGGGAAGTTCGACCTACACTTCTTAATTTCAAATAGTATCTGATTATAGGAGGACTTTTTTCTGAGGGCATGATTGCAAGGTCCCAAACTGTTACAATTGCAAAGATTTTTGTTCTTTTCTATTTGTGCCCTGGCCCTGGCTTGGGTAGAAGTAGGCAGTGCACAGCCTATGTATTTCATCCAACTCTCTACCAGTTTGGGGATTTCTGCTGTGCCAGGTCCCCTGTGCCCATGTTAGCCTTTTAAAAATGGAGAATTCCACTCCCAGAAGGCCTGGGAAGTACCGTTCACCTTCAAAACTGCATCTCCATCTCCATGTGCTTTGTTTCACTGAGCAAGATGTAGGTTTTTGAAACTAGAAACTGTTTTTGCTCAGAAGATGGGGATGTAGCCTATGGTGGATGCTTAGGGAGCAGGATAATTGGTCCATTTAGGGTCCAGCTTCTCGGTAACGCCTTTCCAGAATTTCTGCTGTATATTTTCCAGCTGTGGTTCTTGTTTTCTTTCCACTTTGATTTTAACACAATCTTTTGCTTGTAGGCCGGGACATCATAGGCTTAGCAGAAACAGGATCCGGAAAAACAGGGGCATTTGCTTTGCCTATTCTTCAGGCACTGCTAGAGACCCCTCAGCGCTTCTTTGCTTTGGTGCTGACACCGACTCGGGAGCTCGCCTTTCAGATCTCGGAGCAGTTTGAGGCTCTTGGATCGTCCATTGGCGTCCAGACCAGTAAGTGGCTGTGCGACAGGCCTTTCTATTGATGGAAAACATGTTGCTGTTCATAGTATAGCGAAAGAGCTAGTGACAGTGGTAGTGGTAATAACAGTACATTTTCATGAGACTTGTTTAGATTCAAGTTGCAATAAGGTGGATCTAATTTAAATTAAATTGATTTAAATCGTTGTTTAAATTTTAAAAATCAGATTTTTAATTTTTTACAATTTAAATCAACTATTTTTTAAATTCAAATTGTGATTTTAATCAATTTCATTTTAAAATATTGATTTTTATCCTCATTGGGTTACCAAGTACAAATCTTTATATCCATACAGCACACTAGTCAGTAACATGAAAACATATGTGTAAATTTGAGATATTTTAGTGGACCCCACCACCAAGTGGGAAAACACTAAGAAAAAAAATTAAAAAGAAGAAATTGAGATCTTGGGATATAATTAACAGGTGTTGGCATATAAAGAATTGGGGGGGGGGGGAAGCATGCAGAGGCAGAATAGGAGGGTGGAGTAATGTGATGGATAGCTGATTTAATTTTAAAGGGCTTGATGTACTTTCTCTTGTCTTTCCTAAGCGGTGATTGTTGGAGGAATTGACATGATGGCCCAGTCTCTGGCTCTAGCCAAGAAGCCACATGTAATAATTGGTAAGTAACCAGCAGACTGAATGATTCCGAGGACTGAAAAGGCAGATGAAATTGCTTTCTTGGGCTAGAGCTTGTAGAATCCCCCTCCTGGCACGGGCACTGAAGTTCTTATTGGAAAATAATTTTCCCAGGTGCTGAATGACAATAATGAAACCTTAAGAATATGAAATGGCTATTTGTCTGAAGCCCTTGTAAGAGAGAGGACTATCACATCTATAAATTTTAATTCCATCAAAGATGGAACAGTAAAACCCATGTGGTGTGTGTGTGTGTGTGTGTGTGTGTGTGTGTGTGTCCAAATGTTTGAGGCTCTTGGCCACGGGTGAAGCACCACTCTTTCTTTTCTCAGCAACAATACAGTGACTTTTCAGAATCCTTTAGAAAATTTCCTCTCTAACCACTCCCAGTCACTCTTGCACAGACAACAATTCTGACATCCAGCCATGCAGGCCTTCTTCACTTTCCCCCACCAGACCTCTTGTTCTTAGCCTTCTGGCTTTCCTGATCTCCTAGGATCAGGATCAGCCCTGCCATTTCGCTCCACCCAGTCTTATCAGACAGCGGCGACAGGGCTCGTGTTCTCTCTCCCTTTCATTGGCAACTGGGTGTCCTGTAGACACCCTCTGGCCTAATTTGTCAAGAAATTGGTCATGTGCTTTTTGTCATGTGCAAAATCATCTGGGTTACTAATTCTTTTCTCTTCTCTCCTTTTCTTGGAAGCTACACCTGGCCGCCTGATAGACCACCTTGAGAACACAAAAGGCTTCAATTTGAGAGCGCTGAAATACCTGGTTATGGATGAAGCTGATCGGATCCTCAACATGGACTTTGAGACCGAGGTGAGCAATGCCACATGCTGCCCTTTCTGGAAGGGGGCTGTACAATTCCAAGAGGGTGGTGCTTTTTGGAATTGTAATTCCGGAATATTTTCTCCCATACCTGTTTGGAACTTGGCTCTGCTTCAGTTCAGAATTTATTTATTTATTTATTTATTTATTTATTTATTTATTTATACATACATACATACATACATACATACATACATACATACATACATA
>JAHTLZ010003526.1:29199870-29265592 GCA_023846285.1 Phrynocephalus versicolor | reverse complement strand
ATACATACATACATACATACATACATACATACATACATACATACATATGCTGCCCACTACCCAAAGGTCTCTGGGCGGCTTACAATTAAATGAACAATTAAAACAATTAAAACATTAAAATACCAACGAACAATTATCATTATTTGGCATAGCTGGGATTCTCCTTGTTCCTTCTTACCACATCCTTCCTGTTGTTTAGCACGAAACAGACATGGTCAGGAATGGATCTTTAATTGTAAGATGCAGCAAATGTGTGGTCCTCCAGATGTTGTCGGACTGGAGGTTCCCTCCAACCCTCACCAGTGTCCAGGCTCTCTATCACTATTCCAAACCTGATAATATCTAAATAGTAATATCAATAATATCATATTCCTGACTATTCTTTCAATGCAAAGCAAAGCCTTTTCTTTAACATTAGAGGGATGCACTCATGTTATACACCAGTCGCACCACAAGTACATTCAAATAACAGAATTTCTCATCTAGACATTTTTGCCATGTTAACTTACATACACTAACCTGCAAGTGTACCATGGGTAGCAAAGACCTTGTCTGAAGATTTTCTTACATGTTATATGATCTCTCTGCTACTCCAACCAATCTTTCTTATGGACACAGCCTGGATGAGTTCCTTTTTTACTCTACAGCTCCCACATTGTCCGGCTGATGGGGAGGCTGGGATTTTCCAACGTGAGGTTATGGAGTAGTGGAGCGGTTTGACATAGAGATAGTACTATTATTTTCATCATACTGGGCTGTGGCCGCACACTGATGCTTGGAGGGCATGTGTGGGGTATATGTGTACATAAATGCATTTTGTGTGTTTATATGCGTGCACAACCAATTATGGTGTTTTGCTTGCATTTACTCTTCATAGGTAGACAAGATCCTGAAAGTGATTCCCCGAGACAGGAAGACGTTTTTGTTTTCTGCTACAATGACCAAAAAGGTACATGAGGGATTTGGCATTTTGCATGCAGTTACAAAGGATGGGGTGGAGAAACCTGGAGGCTTGACATGGCATTGTGGCAGGACTGGTGTCTCAAAATCGTCATGTCATCTTCACTCAGGTCCAAAAACTCCAGCGTGCGGCTCTTAAGGACCCCGTGAAATGTGCAGTTTCATCTAAATACCAGACAGTTGAAAAACTACAACAGTACTATATTTTCATCCCTTCCAAGTTCAAGGTAAGTTGTTCCCTCCCTCTTTTTTCGTAGCCTTCTGGAATTGCCCTGTTAGTGCACAGGATTATTCTGGGTGGTATGAAATGTAATAACAGGATCAAGCCTGGGTGTTAATATATTTTCTCATCTGTTTAGGACAGCTACCTAGTCTATATTCTGAATGAACTTGCTGGCAACTCATTCATGGTATTCTGCAGCACTTGCAACAATACTCAGAGGACGGCCCTCTTGCTTCGGAACCTGGGCTTCACGGCCATCCCCCTTCATGGACAGATGAGTCAGGTACAGGTTAAGCTCATGGCAAGGAAGTGGCTCCCATATACTGCACTGGAACAATCGCCATCTTTTAATCATATATTTGGATACTTCTTCATTTTAAAAAAAAAATCTTACTGGAGCTCCCAGAAGCTGCTCCAGCCAGCAAGTGGCGAGACTGCGGGGGATTCTGAAGGTTGTAGTCCGAACATAATTTTTCCCCAGCTTGGATTTTTAACATCCAGTGTTCCTTGTCTCCTTCATCAGATTTGCTTTTCCTTTCAAAAACTTCCTGGCCACAAACTCTTGCAGAGCAGCAGAATGTAATGCTTAGGCAATCGCCCAAGAGTACCTTCACTCTCCTTTTTGTGGCTAAAATGCATTGACATTTTCTTTCCTTCTCCATCAGAACAAACGATTAGGGTCACTGAACAAGTTCAAGGCAAAGGCACGGTCCATTCTGCTCGCCACTGACGTTGCCAGCAGAGGCCTGGATATACCCCACGTTGATGTTGTGATTAACTTTGACATTCCAACCCATTCCAAGGTAAGAGCTAAAGGTTTCCAGACTCACACTTGGTGAACGTGTTTTTATTTTAAATGTTTCTAATTCTACTGGGGAGCACAGGTTTACAGCTGCCAAGTGGAAGCTAATTATGGCCAAAAGATTGTCGTTGGGCAGATGATTTTGCTAGTAGGCAATGGGTTGGCGAATGTAATCCAAAAGCCAGGGCGGCCCTTCTGGAAGGGAATGGGAGGCTCTTGGGGGAGGCGGGAGCTAAGGGTGACAAGACCTCTGTAATGAAATAATTGTCCTTTTTTTGATCCATCATTGGATGAAATGTTTAGTGTACTAAGTTGCACTAGAGTAAGTACAGTAACCCCTGCCTATCGGGGTGGTGGTGGTTAGGGACCCACCCAACATGCGATGACTGAAAATCTGCAATATGTGGATGCAGGTCAGGTGGGGCCTGGGCGGGTGGTGCGCAAAGTTTAAAATGCCTTAAAGCAATGGAGCCTTTGGCTTTGTCGCTTAAAGGCATTTTAAACATTCCAACAGCCCGTGCAAGCAGTGGTGGTGGATCTGATCTGCCACCACTGCTTGCATGGGCTGCTCAAAGACTTTTTTAAAAGCCTTCCAGCAGCCCGTGCAAGCGGCCTTGCGGGATCTGATCCACCACCGAGCTGGAGCCTGGGGCTTGGGAAAGGGGGAAAAAGTTTTAAAAGCCCTGGCTTTTTAAACCCAATATAGCGGGACCACAGTACATGAACCGCGAAATGCCCGGGGGTTACTGTATATTGAATCTGAGGATTTGTAGGGTCTAGTCTCTAAGTTCCATGGATTCAAAAGGGCCTACTGTACTTGTGACCGACAACACTAAAGTAAGTTACAACTAGAGTAGTCCTATTTGAATGCAGCAGTGATGGTGGTGGTCAGGCCGGTCTATAGGCTAAGTGGCTTGGCAGTGTTCCAGTGCTGGTCCCAGCTCTGTGCTTCCCAGGGGACAATATAGGGCAGAGTGCAGCCTTCCTTTGCTTGGTGCTTTTGAGCTGCCCTTGCTGGAATTCCAGTTGAGGATGCCCCAGTGGAGGATTCTCCCTGCCCCTCTCCTTGACCTGTCCTTCAGAAAGCAGGGGAAAGGCAATTGAGGACACGGTCATGCATACACAAGACTTTTGTGTGTTCATCAAAGTTAGAATTAATGCCTTTTTGAAAATGACACAAGTTCTTCGGCATATGCGTTTACATAGACGCTGCAAACATTTCCAGTCTCCAAATGTTTCTTTTTTAATTGCTTGACTACCTAGCCGCTTTTTGACACTCTGTTCCTACCAGATGTTTTGCAGCTTTTAGAGTGTAACCCTGACAAGACCTAATGGCCGGAAGATGAAATGAGCCATACCTTAATATACTCTAGGTATGGCTCATCACTCTAGGGTGATGATGGGCAGAAAGACAGATTAAAACTTTTAAAAAACTGAATTTTTGATGATTTAAATGAAAGTGATTTTTAAAAATTTAAATTGTGACTTAAATCAATTTGATTAAAAAAAACCCATTGATTTTTAACCACCCTGTTAATGCACATTCTGTGGACATATTTTTGAAAAGCCATATGAATTAAATTGGGGACATGATATGGTGCCCCTCCGGGTGTTACTTGATAGATTTGTGGGCCTTATAGATCCCTTCCAAGTCAATTATTCTATGAATTGTTTTGGATTCTCTGACTGTTGTCTCCCTACTGACTATGTCAGCTATAGTTGATGGAGGTTGTAGTACAACAACAAACAAAGGGTCCCACATTTTTCCATCCTGATTTCTCTTCTTTCCCAAAAGCATCTACAGAAATTCTAAAAAAGACTTCTGTGCTTGATATTATTTTTAATGGCCACATAATGCTAGTAATTGCATCAGGAGACCATTACCTGTGGCTATCTATCACATGGTTCTTCAACTGGTCTTTCTCACTTCCTTGGATGAAACTAGTATAGAAACTTTCCAAAGACATGTCCGGAAGGAGTTAGATTAATTGGAAGCAATGGAATTCCTGGCCTGCTTTTCCTGGTCTAGGCTTGTTTAGTTTCATTTTGCTGTGCCTTGTTCTTCTAAACTTAATCACCATCCCTTTCAGGATTACATTCACCGGGTGGGGAGAACGGCCCGGGCAGGGCGCTCGGGCAAGGCCATCACCTTTGTCACACAGTAAGTGGTGCTCAGTCCAGTTTCCACTTCTCTCTTGTCAACTCTCCAGCGCGAGAGAGCAGCAGAGGGTGGGATGCTTTGGGTGTAGGGATTTCTGCACTGGGATATCTTAAATATGACTGATTAGTGCAGAAATGATGAGATCTCTTACACACACTGTGATCTTTCGGTGCTCGTTTATTGCAGCAGAATCAAGGCAAGCAGGCAGCACAGATAGCAGGCAGCTTGTTGATGGAAAACAGCTCGATCGTCAAAGGCTCTCCCCCCTCGTCAGCTAGACACTTTTATTCCTCCTCCCAGATTCCATTCCACGCCATCAGAGACTACCCAATCAAATACACAGCTCATTCTTCTGAGCATGCTCAGTATAGCGGCATGTCTGGAATGCAAATCTCCCACGCTTTTCAGCGCCATGTTTTTCAGAGGCCTTTACCAAGCTCTCATTGGTCAGCTTGTTACCCATGATACATTGTTCTTAGTGTGATGTCAGAGTCCCCAGATATATACTGCTAAGACAATAGAGATGAATCTCTACATTTGGGCGGGAAGCTGGGAGCTGAGTGCTCACTTGACTTTAGGGCTGCTGGTTCAAAGGAACGGTGTGCATGCTATACTTGGGCTGTCTTCCCCTCTCCCCCCCCCCCGCCCCAGGTATGACGTGGAGCTCTTCCAGCGCATTGAACACCTGATTGGGAAGAAGCTGCCTGCTTTCCCCACTGAAGAGGAAGAAGTCATGATGCTGACGGAGCGTGTGGCGGAAGCACAGAGGTTTGCCCGCATGGTAGGTTTACCCTTTAAGGCCAGGTGTGCCTCTGTTGTGCATTTGTGTAAGGCGGGGAGGCATGCAAAGCTTGGGGATGTTACCTGTCTGGGCCATCAGTTCTAGAACCCAACAACGAGCCACTGGTCGTGCTGACTACGGGTCAGTGCGATATCAGAAGCCTTTCCAAACTCTTCGTGGAGGCCAGCGCGGAGCAAAACATTTTGAACACTGGTCGGGTTTTATGGTATTAAGATGAGTGTTTCATCTGGAATACCGTCGAAGGGATCAAATCCTGTGTGAAGGCCACTCCAGGTAAAGCACATGGACAATTGGTATCCCAATCTCACCTGGAGGGGCCCACCTCCCATCAGCCACAGGCAGCATAGACCAGTGTTGGTGAATCTATGGCACAGGTGCCAAAGGTAGCACTTGGAGCTCTTACTGTGGGCACCCAACATTGCCCCTTCACAGCCACCTGTATCCAGGTTAAATTGCTGTATTGGCACTTTGCGAATAATTAGTGGGTTTTGAATCGCAGTATGGGCACTCAGTCTCTAAAAGGTTCACCATTACTGGCATAGACCATGGAGAGAGAAGGGATTGTAATAAAACACAGTCTTACTACTGTGAGGCTGGATGGGACTCTATGGATCATTGAGTCCAAGGAGCCAAGGTGTAGATGTGTGTGTGTGTGGGGGGGGGCAGGTTATCAAACTCCTAGCCTCTGGTCCTGCAGCCAGATGCCTAAACCCTTGATGGGAGTTGGCAACCCGACAGATTTTTGGAAAATCCCAGATTAAATCATCTCTGGTTCAAGATGTATGCACTTTCTTCCTGCTCCTTTGCAGTAGGGCAGGCCTGCTCAAAGTCCGGCCCGGGGGCCAAATCTGACCCATCAGGCCATTCTGAGTGGCCCGTGGCTGGCTGGCCTGCCCCTCCCTCCCCCTCCTTCGCCCCATGTTTTTTTTAAAAAAACAATATTCCACCAACACTGACACCGCTGGGGAGCTTGGGGGGGGTGGGGGGGTGCAAGGTCGCACAGATCACCACTTCCAAGGGGTGACCTGTGGCCACGGCTCCCTGTACTTCCTTTGGTTCCCACCTTCCTTCTTTCCTCCCTCCCTTGGTCCCCGCCTTCCTTCCTAAGGGTGGGGTTGCAAGGGCTCAGTGGGTGGGGCTTGCAGTGGGGTGGCAGGGTCGGGGAGCAACCGGCCCCTGACACATTCTCAGCCACCAAATCTGGCCCTCCTTACAAAAAGTTTGGACACCTCTGCTGTTGGGTTTCCAAAAAGCCACTTGGGGCTGTCGCTGCCGAGTCTTGTTAACTGCCTCATTAACAAATAGGCTTACCGAAACAGTTGATGCCAGAATAAAGAGGACGGCTTCTAGAGCCCGGGGCCGGTAGAGAGATGCTAATTGGAAAGAGAAGTTTTGGATTATCAGACAAATCAAAGAACTGGTGGAATGAGTTTCCCAGGTGTTTCTTAAAAATGGACTGGAAAATGGGCAATGGGCTGCTGGGTTAACAGAATACTATGAAAATGTGCTTGCAATGAGACTGACTCAAAACTGTCATGAGATTGAAGTGGGAAAGGTTGGGTTGCCACTTTCTGGAAAATTAGGGAAAGCCATGGCAATTGGTCTAAAGTCAAGGAAAGTCAGGGAAATTGTGATTAAAATATATACAGTGGACCCTTGTATAACAAACAGCTTGTATAACATAAAAGTTGTACAACATAAAAAATTCCGGAGATAGTGGAAATTTGCTTAACATAATCGCCTATGGGGAAAATCCGTACAACATAAAAATGGGACTACTCCATTTTCAATGCGTTCCTATGGGAATTTGTATAAAGGAAAATTTGCTTAACATAATTTTATTTGGAACGAATTAATTCCTTTATACAAGGTACCACTGCAATTTCTAACTTGATTATTACTGGAATTTTTAAACTGTAAGATTTGTAACATGGCTTCAGAGAAACCATTTTAGATAGAATGTTTATTTAATGTTTAGTGTATCTTTAAAACAATAACAAAAATGTTATGTCCTTTTGTTAACATTCAGAGTTCACTTGAATTGGACTTTGTATCTTGGTGTAATTTTTAGTGCAATTGCAAAACCAGATGTGGGCGCAGTAAATGTTGAAAGAAGCTGATGCTACTTTGACAGATATTTTTGCAGTTGAGACTTGTGTAGTTGTAGAGTGGAACATTTAATGAAGCCTTGCAGTTAGTGCAACACTACCTATTCATTTTTAACTTGTGGATGCACTTGAAGGATGGTTAGGGAAATTGACTAGCGTTGATGAAAGTTAGGGAAATGGAAAATAAAATTTTAGTGGCAACCCTGTGATCTCTGGGGGAAAAAAATCATTGAAGAAACAAATGCCAACGCAGTCCGAGTTCAGAACCTGCTTCCGAATCCAGACAACCCCTGCGGTGGGGAGAATGTGTAGTAGTGCTTCAGCCATAGTTAAGTTCTTGACTGACAGTTTATTGGGGTTTTTTTTGGTTTTGTCTTTTGCAGGAGTTACGGCAGCATGAGGAAAAGAAGAAACGTTCTCGTGAAGAGGCAAATGAAGATGACGATGCAGAGGGAGCGTTGGGTGTCAGGAACAAAGTTCCTGGTGGGAGAAAGAAGAAACGGAAACCTTAAGTGAACTCCACCAGACTTGATTTCTCCGTGGCTTCTGGTCATTGGGATTATGGGAGCCATCAGCCCAGTGTCAGCATCAAACTGACCTTCTGGTACTAGCCGTTACTCTGCTACAACCATAGAAGACCTGACAATTCAATCTCCTGGATAGAATACAGAAATGATTTTACAGTATTGCTAACCTGGAATGTTGTGCTGATACTGAAAATGTCTCCATTTTACAATAGCAACTGTTCTGCTGACCACAGGATGGCAGAGGAGAGCAGATATTTGAAAGCCTTTTCTGGATCCCGGAACTGAATTTTGCAGTCGAACCTTTTCAGCCTGCTACACAGTATATGAGGACAGACTTTTATATCCCCTAATCTTTGTAAAAACTGAATTGGCAAAAATGGAAAAATAAACAAATAAAACAGTTATGGAGATTTTATGTGTTAATAAGGAAATGGAATCCAGTAGTGAAATCATTGGGTTGGGTTTTTTTTTGAAAGGAGGGACTTGATAAATGGTAGAGATCCTCATTCTATCAGTTTATTTATTCATTCATTCGTTCGTTCGTTCTTCCCATCCAATTAGTAGCAGAGCCACTACTCAGGGCCAAACATAGGTCAGAATAAAACATAACAAATACTATATAGATGAAATATTAAAAATATTAAATACAGTACCAAGCAAATAAGGCAGTAAAACAAAGCAAATACATAAAAACAAATACTGCTTAAATGAAAACTTTATTTCATTATCAGTATCTGTTGCGCTGAATTGTTGGCATATTGGCCTTTTTATCAGGTTATGATATATTTAATGATCCCTGGTCATCCTCACAGATTCTTGTGGTTTTATGTATGGAACTGTCTAATAATCTCACAGAGCCAACTTTACATTTAATGCTGCTAAAAGATAGGTTTGTTCCATGCTTGGCTGTATTTCTGTAAAATGGTGGTCTTTTCCTTAACAACCCTGAGGCAATTCTGTTTGAAGCCGAATTAAGAGGTAATGTTTCTTCAGTCAAGATCTTTGTGAGAAGAGTTCACTTGATTTTTCTAAAGCTTAATGAGCCATGTTGATCCATAAGACAAATTCCCAAATCCACCACTGAGAAGTCTTTAATTACGAAATAATAATTGCATGCTGTCAAGTTGATTCTGATTCCAGGATTTTCTGGTAGAGAATCCATGGATGTAGTTTACAATTCTCTTCTTTTTGGGGACATTCTAGGACTGCATAACTTGCCCAGGGTTCTTCTCCCAGGAGACATAGCGGGGAATTGAACTCCTAACCTCTCCTTCCACAGCCAGATACCTAAACCACTGAACTCTCCAGCCAGCTACACCTTTATTGTGCCAAATCAAGTACATGGCTTGGGCAGTGAGAACCTTAAAAGTCCGAAAGCTTCTGGTGTTTTTCTTTTCCCCTTGAGGCTTGTTTTATTTTGCCTCTTTCCCATTATGTGAATGTCAAGGTAGCATAACTCAAAATGTATTTTCCAGTCAGATAACTTCATCATTATCTGGGGATTTAAGGTGTTTCTATTTTGAACATGCCCTCTGTGCAGCACAGCTGTGAGTGATGGAGCTGTTTCCTACCTAGTATTTACCATGCATCTTTCATCTCTAACAGGTTACTCTTTGACACATTTTGACACTCTAACCTTAAAGAGACCTGTTATTACTTGGCTGTTGTGGAGGTTAGGGCTTAGATGTAGTAAACATCTCTGTGTGTGTCCCACTGAATACCACTTTTCCTCTATATGAATGAATAACACACCTTCACCATTAGAGGGGAAACAAAATGGTGCCCATTGGAGTAAATTAATAATAATAATAATAATAATAATAATAATAATAATAATAATAATAATAATAATAATAATAATAATAATAATAATAATAATAATAATAAACAACTTCACATAAATATTGAGATGGATGTAATCTCAGCTAGGATTGACCAGGGAATGGATTTGGATGTGGTAGATATTGTTCAATATTTCTTCCTTCCCCAAACTTGTCTGTCAGTGCCCTACTGTCTGGATCTAGATGGCAAGATTCTTAATGCCCACATGCTTGGAGTTGAGTTGGTTGACTTTTCTGAAGAAGCCTGAATACTTGGAGAGGTTCAAATCAGGACTAGTCCAAGGTGACAGGATGGTACTTCCTCCTGTTTTATTTATAGAAGTGACCTAGCAATTAAACTTCATTTCTTTACAGAAAACAGACATTGCCCTTGAGCGGAGCATGCTAGTTTAGGGGGTGCAGGGAAGGTTGTGGGGTTGTACACAGATTCCTGTTGCCATTTCCTACTAAGCATTTGCTAGCTGATGGTTCTGCTTCATGCTGTCTCTAGCGGTAGAGGTGTCCTGGTCCCAAATTACGGGAATGGTAGACAAAACCACTAAGGTAAGGAAAAGGCAATGTAGCGCTATTGGCTTCAACGTGCTTGCTTGGATTAAGGGGCCTCTTTGGGGGCAGTACCAGCTTTGTCAGTATAGTGGAAACTCATGAGGAGAGATTTCTTCCACTAAACTATGCTTGGTAGAAAAGAGAATTGGAAGGGTGCTGAGCTTAATACTCTAAAGAAGATTCAGCAGAGGTCGCATGGCTGATTGCATTCCTTTGCAACTTATGATTAGTTTTGTGTTTTGGCAACAGATCATTTTCTTTCATGTTCTGTGCTGGCACTTGCTTGCCAACCGTGTCAAAAAGTCAATGGTTGAATTGCTGTGCACATATATTAAAAAGGTGAAAAAATACATTTAACCAAATCGGTTGGCCAGTGAGGAATAAAGAAGGTAGCCTGAGATACTTCTGTCCTTGAATATGACATGCTGTTTCAGGAAGACTTCTGGATGAATGGGTGAGTTGAGAAGGTTCATTTTATTTCATGGACCTGTTGCATAGGAGGAGCAAAACGTGTAGAAGAGAAGAGGCCTGTGCCCTAAGACCTGGTATATGGAACCCGGTGGGCCAATTGAGATTTCCCTCTCCCTTCTTCACCTAGGTGTCCTCTTCCAAGGCTGACTTCCCCTGAATCTGTGAAAAGCAGAGTACTTGTTACGCCCACATTCTTAACCTGTGGCCACACCTGGCACAGGTATGCAGATCTGTTTCTGCTAAAAATACCCTTTCGCCTATCCCCACTTTCGGTCACAAGACCCTTTTTTTCTCTGTGTGATTATGTCAACATCAACAGTGATGCGTGTATAAAAAGGAACAGAAGTAAATGGGAGGATGTGCAAGACATAAAGGTGTTTGCAGAAAGAGGCTATCGGTTCAGTGTTCAGTTTCTTCTGGCTGAACTCACCCAACTTGATTACAGGAAACAAATATATTTCTGGCATCAGGAAGGCCTCTAGAAAGCCATAAATGCTGGTCACCTTTGTTTTATTCCTGTGGTGATGTAAGTGAGCACACAAACCAACTCTGCTGTGACTACCTGGCAGGAAGTACCTGTTCTGACAACATGTAGGCTTTGGGAATGGAGGCAGGAGGAACTCTTCCAGATGTCGGTTGCAGTTTTTTGTTCACACCTACTTGCACGATGGGAAGGTGATGGGGAAGGAAACCACCTCTGTTTGCTTTGGATTTCTCACTACCTCCTATGTGAAAATTGGGAGCCTTTATTCAGGCTTGATTGTTGTGCAACGAGAGGGCGTCTTTGTATCAATGTGCAAACACAATCCCCCCCCATGTGTGTGTGTGTGTGAACAGGGAAACAAGTAGCTTCACTCCAATCAGTGCTGGCAGGAGCATGTGGCACCTCAGGCAAAACTACGTGACCAATTCTGCATTTTACATTATTTGGGCTGGCTTTTTTGCTGTGACAGAAGGATGAGAAAAACCTATGCAGTCATCGCAAAAGCAGGATGTACATTTGCATCATACATTTCCTTTAGACATTTCTGATGCTCAGGGAAGCAGTATTCTCGCACAAGCACAGAGCTACCTCTTAAAGCCAATCTAATTCGTTCTACAGGTCAACGTGCTTTACGACAATTTTGTCTTACGAAACGTGGTTTCCCATACTAATGCATTGAAAATGGATTAATCCGTTCCGGATGCTATGGGTCACTTCGTTTTATGAAAATTTTGTCTTACAAGATTTGGTTTCCCATAGGAATCCATTGGGAATGGATTAATCTTTTCCAGAGGTTAGAATAAAGACAAAAATAACCATGTTTTGTTTTCCTGGTACATGTGGATTTTTTTTTTGTCTTGCAAAGCATGCTTATTCCCGGAATTTTTTTTCTTCGTACAAGTTTTTTGTCTTACGGGGCATTTGTCTTAAGAGGTACCACTTGGAGAGAGATGATGGAGCATGAACATGGATTGGTATAGCTTGCTTTCTTAACGATGGGGGAAAAGCTTTGATGCTTGAGTGCAGCAAACTAATGATGCTATTGGTAAATATTTCTCTTGATTTAGAAGATATTTCTTACAGCTGGCAACTCTTTACTAGGTGCAAAAAAACTCTCAGTGAAAGTTGAGGATGAGGTACAGAAATAATAGAAATGCAAAAAGGACGTTGATTCTCAATGTGGCTTTTCAACTGCTCCGAGAACACCATTAAAGAGATGATTCAGAGCTGATTTCTGATTCAGATAAAGAAACTGTCAATGGAGACAGAAAGAGCTTCAGCAACGGGAAGATAATATAATATTACTAGCTGGCAGTTTAAATGGGACTGGGGAGATTGCTCAGTTAAATCAATGAAGCAAACAGTGAACACAAATTGAAAATAAATGTGACAATCAGTAAAAAGCAATTAAGCCCAGAAACATGGTTAGAAATGAAAGTGCAGGGCTCAATGACAAATAGAAGTGCCTTTGAGTTCATTGAAATGAACAATGGGATCGTAGCCACAGAATAGAACAATGGTCCAGAGCAGACACCTTGAAGAGGAAGAATGTGAGAGGCAGCCCAAGCTTAGCAGCCATTTGTGCTTCTGTATCATAACATACTGTGGTCGCAGGGCAGCATCAAGTTTCTGATGTCACAGTGAACCATAAACAATAGTCTTGTGGTTCCTTTGCAGATGAACAAATGCATTCATCCGACCCAATTAGTGGCAGAGCATTCTTGTATACATTTTATTATAATGCCTTAACTTTTTTGTTAAAAAATTTTCAGAATTCTCAATATATGCTTTAAAGGAAATGTCTGCTATTTTAGAAACCCAGCTTGTAATGTTCCAGGAGGTGATTTTGAAACATGCCCTTGAGAATCGGAGGGAGAATGCAGATACATCATGAGTCTTCTCCTTACATTCTCATGTACTGCACCAGTACTAATTCTGCTGTCCCTTGGGGTAGTTCTATTATATCCTCTTCAGTTGTAAATATGGCCCACTGAAGACCCACTCCAGACCTGATGTTGCCTATAGATCTGCTGGGGACCATATGTCCCATAAATATTTTGGGCTTTGGGCATACGTTTATTTTTGGCCTCATTATACAGTACTTCCCTCTTGCCTATTCTCCATCTCCAGTTTGTGTCCGTGCATTTCTATTCCCAATTAGAACTGGTATAGGGAGGCCTGCTTGAACAGCCAGATTCCCCAAGTGTTGCCTTCTCCCTGCCAGTTCAGATGCCGTATACTGTACCTTTTAGGACGGAGATGACTTTTCATTTCTGGGGATTCGGTTCCCCCTACATCCGCCCATTCTGGGTTAGGGGAAAATTTCTTCTGAACATTTCCCAAATCCAGGAGATCAGCTGATACTCCAGAGTTCCTAATTGGTTACCCTATATTACACATATTACCATTAGGGAGATAAGTTGGTGAGACTATAGAGTTTACTGAACTGAGCTGTAGAACACTGCATTCTGATCTAACTGAGGAAACTATTACAGTGAATTCATTCACACTTAAATAGCTGTGTTTAAGTGATACTATTGAGAGAATCAGAATTCTCTCTGATTGTCAGTGTCCATAATAGTTTTTCATACCATACCAAGGTTAAAAATCAGTAAGGAGGGGTTAAAGTTCTCTGACCAAAACACTAGAGAAAAGCTTAACACTGTTGACAATTCTGTGAGCAACATTTAGAGGAGGATGAGCAGTTTTGAGCAGGAAGTGATTTAAGAGATGACAATGGAATAACTATACAGCAGTGCCAAGTGGCTGACATGCTGATTAATAAAAGAGCTTTACACTTGTATTTGTATTTGAATTTCAGATTTGGGAGTATTATCTCTGGTATGAGAGAGAAACAGTATGTGTTCTCTAAATAAGTTTAACCCTTCGTTATGACAAGACATTCGGCTTTGGCTTCAAAGTGCTCTTTACCGCAGCATCTTCAAATCGATGAATGCATTTTATAGTATACAGTATTTAGGAAAGGCAAAAGAGCACATATTGCCCCTTGAAGAACATAGACTGGTCCAAAGAAATACCAAATAGATGTAAGACTTTAGTTATATTTCATTTTGAACTCAGTGGAAACACTCTAACTGATACATAACAACCTGATGGACTTTTGCATTTGGCTTTAGGCACCTGCAGCTTGGACAAAGACAACATGAAGGCCATCTAGGGGCAGCTAGGCTTCCTGAAGACTCATTGAATTCAGATTGCACTGAATTCCCCATTTACAGCTGTAGTCCTCTGCAATTTTACTTGTAAGCAATCAAGGATAAATTTGCTTTCCGATAAAGGCAAGCATTAAGGTTGTAGAGTCTCATTGACTTCAGTAGGATTGGGGTGAGTAGATTCCCCTCCCCACCAGTTTTGCCTTCCTATGACATAGCAAAAGTTGGTGCCTTTATTGAGATGAAGGGTTGGTAACTTCTCTGACTCTTGGAAATCAGAGGTGGGCAACCAACAGTGTGTAGGTCCCATGTGGCCTTTTAACCCTATACCACCAGTCCTGATCAGACATAGGGCCTCTAGGTTCCAGAAACCCTTTGATAAGTTATATGCTACAGTCCTACAGACCTCTACATTGCAGGAGGATAGCCTGCCAACTTCCTAGACCAGTAGTTTCCATCCAACCTTGGGTAACCCATGTGTTGTTGGACTACAGCTCCCAGAAGCCTTCATCACCAGCTATGGTGGCTGGGGCTTCAGGGAGTTGCAGCTCAGGAACACCTGTGTTATCCAAGCTCAGGAATGACTGTCCTAGATCACAGACAGCTGTGAAAGTATTTGGTTGACAGCTGCAGTAGCCAGTGTGGTAGTGACTGCCACATTTTGGTAGTACAGGAAGAAGTGGCAGGATGGCAGTGGTGCATGCCCTGACTGGTTCCTTAGATCAAAGAGAGTCCACCTGTGCTGCTCTGTTTTCTAGCTTGGCTAAATAATTTGGTTGAATTGGGTCTGTAGCTTAAGGATGTCTTTCTGTAACAAATGGGGTGTTCTTTCCACCTTCTCCTGTTATGTAAACATTACAGAGAAAGTTTGAACATCTCTAATCTGAGCAGCTTTAAAGAAGACCACATGCATCTCCCATGGCTCCGGGAGCAGTTTAGCAACAATAGCTTTTTTGGTGTGTTGGTGGTATAAAGGGCAGTCATGCTAATACCATTCTGTATGACACTTCTTAGACAATTTTGACGGGTGGGGATGTTCATATGGTATTATAAGGCAACCCAGAGGTGTATCCAAGCACAAGGGCCTTAATGCAGATTTGGCAATAAGGTGAAAATTCCTGATGCGGATATAACATAGTGACTGCCGGGCTCTCCTTGCTTCTGTTTGTTCTTTTTTTGCCCCCCGCCCCTTTAAGAGATCTGAATGCAGTGCCGGGACGGCAGAACGGAGGTGAGCGGCATTCTTTTCTTCCTTTTTTTCTCCCTCCCCTCAGGCAGCCAGCAGCCAGGAGTGCGGAGGGGGTGGGAATGCAGGAACAGCAACAAACCCCTAAGATCTCTGGTCCAAATTTAAGTGGCCAGCGGATCTTAGGGGTTGTGTGAAAAGGCTACCTCCAGTGAATTTCCATGGCTGGGGAGGGATTCACTCCAAGGTCTCCCGAGTCCCTGGTCCATCACTCTTTCTACCACACCACATCACATCGTCGGAGCTGAACCACAGACCTTTATCAGCATCCCACACAGCTGGGCTTCATTGTCTTTTTTATATATCAGAGGAAGTGTGTAGGCAAGCATGTCCAAACTTCAGCCCTCCAGATGTTTTGGACCACAGCTCCCACAGACCTTTGCCATTGGAAATAGAGGCCTGGAATTCTGGGAGTTGTGGTCCAAAACATCAGGAGGGCCAAAGTTTGGAAATGCCTGGTAGAGGCTCCATTTGGCTTTGGACCACTGTAGAAGTATGGAAGGCTTAACCTTTTTCTACTGTCCCCTGCACTTCCTAACCCACCTTTCTACACAGTAGCTAAGAGAAGGTATCTCATATTTCCCCTTACCCATGGGTGGGGTGGATGGAGAGCAGGATCGAAACAGATGATCACATTTAAAGATATTTGGTGAATGGTGATGGTTTTGTCCCCCCCTCCTCTTTTTTCAAAGTTCCCATAGGGAAGGAGACTCTGACACACACACTATATGCTATGCATCCACTTCTGACCTGTGCATCGTTCTCTTTTAATAAGAAAAAAAGAAAGAAAAGCAAAGTGTTACTGCTTATATACAGCCCCATACCACTACAAGTAGTCTCTGGGCGGTTTACAATTTTTACTTACAGTGTGCAGGCTACACATTGCCCCCCCCCCCCAGCAAGCTGGGTACTCATTTTACCGACCTCGGAAGGATGGAAGGCTGAGTGAACCTTGAGCCTGCTACCTGGGATTGAACCCAGGTCGTGAGCACAGTTTTACCTGCAGTACAGGCATTTAACCACTGCGCCACGAGGCTCTTCAGAAATAGGCTCAGCAGCATGGTATGATCCACATAACATGTAGTTTATCTTTCACTCTTCCACATACATCTATAACTACTCCAAACATATTCAGTAATTGAATCTGCTACATTTCATGTATAGTGGTGGCTAATGATACAAGTGTTTCTTTTCAGTGATAAGACTGATTTTTTTTTCCTTCTCAGGCCTGCATTACAAGTTCCAGGATTGCTTTTTGCCCTCTTGGTTCCCATGAGGCACAATAAGGTTTAGAAATCCACTCAACCTGTTGGTTTGGTTTGCTGATTAGTCAGGGAATAGATGATAGTTACAAATGTATCGCTGGGAGGATAGGTGTGAACATGTTTAATTCTTTGTCCTGGGGCCTCCTGGAAAAGTTAATCGCCCTGAAATAAGATGGCATAAGCAACATGGTTTTTGGAATCCTGAGGAGAAAATTGTCAAAACCCAGACTCAGCTGGGGAAGAAAGTTGCCAACCAAGTTGAGCAAGGTGGTGGCCAGGCTGGCAGAAATACAGTGTTTCAAACTTTTTCCCATTTGGCAAGTACAGTTACTACAGGGAGTGGCTGTTCATAAAATTCAGGCAGGAGTCCTAGCCAGATTTTCTTTCTTTTTAACAGCCTCTCTGCAACTATGCATGCTTTCATAAATGTTTCTTGTTGCTTATGAAAACATTCCGCTTGTGTGTACCTGGAGTCGGACAAAAAGGTGGTTTCCAGATAATGCTCTCTTGATTGATTAAAGGCTATGTTTGATTGCTATAGCAATGAAGTTGAAAAATACATAGAGATTTCGCTTGTCGACCGCAAATGTGGTCAATGAGCACTCAGATGCTGGAAAATAGTCATCAAGGGTCTCTTCTACATCATTAATTCTGCACGATACGTTTACAGAAGTAGCAAAACCTGACTGGATTTCTGTGTGATCCTATGCCCTGCCAGAATCAGAAACTTCCTAGTTCTGACTTTTGGCCAAGGGATATTCCACATTTCCTTGCTCTGAGCCCTGTTTATCTTGGAAGAAGCAGGCAGTTCTGTACAATACGAGCAGGGAGAGCCATCTGTACCATTCGGCATAACTGCCCTGTTCCAACAAGTGTTGTTTTGGTGTCATATTTTTAATGCCACAATGGTAGGACAGAGGAAAGGGGGGACTTATATTGTGCCTTGGGCACCAAAGTCCATGCCTTGCAAGTTTCAGAAGCAGTCCAGGGCTGTGTAGCTCCATTCCCCTCTGTGGGGCCATTTGTTGTAAAAAGAAACCAGAATCCCTCCCACTCTTTTGTTTTTGATTCTCTTGAAGGCTGAGAACAAATAATGACAACCACAGCAAAAGAAGTTTGGCTTCACGACGATGGCTTCTTTGAGCCTACGTTATATTTTACAAGAACAAGGAGAATGCTTTCTTTTAGCACCGGAAAGGATATTGAAATGATGAGGGAGAGAGGTCCTGTCAAAATGGCGGAATTGATGAAGAGAGCACAAATGGAATATAACTCTTAGCTGAGGCTCCATCCGTGACATATGCTTTGTTATTTTCCTAAGTGCACCACCTTGCTATCATTCAACTCTTTCAAGTTTCATGAAGTCTTCTAAGAAAGCAAAAATAAATGAGAGGAAAAAAAATACAGGCAGTAGCCACAAAATTATTCTATGCAGCACTTCAACTGCTCCTTCATGTTGTTAACAAGATCCCATTTATCACATCTGTGCAAAGCTTGACAGTTCCTTGCATATTTTTTCCTCCTGCAAAAAGCCATGTTGATGATCAGTAAAATTCAGGCCTGCCTCTGCTAGGCCAACAGTATTTGCTTTGTAGCTATGCTGACTTCACAGAATGAACAAAATGATGAGTTCCATTATTTACAAAGCACTTTAAACTTTCTAGACACTCTACAAACATCAAAGAAAAATGCCAAGCCCCCTCCCCAAAAGTTACAATGTAGAAGAGATTATTTATTTATTTATTTATTTATTTATTTAGGCAAAATAAAAGAGGAAGAAGATAAAAAAAACCACTGTAGGATTTTAAAGACTACCAGATTTATTTCTTGGACCAAAATCCAGTTCTTCAGATACAAAAGAGGGCAAATACACATCTTCCATATTAATCTGCATGTTGGTGAGAGAGTCATGTTTGTTGGAGAAAATAGCAATCTTGCGTGCAACCTAGTACTCAATTTCGGTGGCAAGGGGGCTTCACAGCCAAGCATAACTATGCCCAGCCACTAACCAATTAGCAAACTTATTTTCCTGCCTCTGGCTTGTAGCCATCCATAGGTCATTGCATCATAACTTTCAGTACTCTATGCCACTGGCTATGATGGTTAGAACTAATGGGCTTTGCAGTCTATCAGTATATCATTGATAGTCACATTTTCCCACTCCTGATATAAGTGGAGGACAGAGTGCCATCATAATCTGTTCACCAGGCACCAAAATATCATGGGCTGGTCATATGCTTCTGTGCAATTAGACAAGCTGTAGAAAAACAACATTCCATACAAGCTGAGATATACGGAATGATCACCCAAGGGATGAGTGATATGATTTGCTGCAGCAGGGAGGCTACCAGTTTTGCTGTATTTCCCTGAGGGTGATGGGGATGATAAATGATCAGCCACAGGTTTAACAGCTTCAAGAAGGAAGCTCAGATTTACCCTCCCAAGCCCTGTCAGATTGGCCTGTTATGTTGATCTGACCCTTTCACTCCATGTGATGTGTTTTGTGGAATGCACCATTTTGAATCCGGCCACTTGTCAAACAAAATAGCATAGCAAGTAGAGATGAGGGAATCTATGACAAACGTATATCAGACGTTCCCGGTATTTTCTCATTTAATGATAAACAGTATTGAATAGCTCTTTAGGTGATATGAATCACTGCAAAATAGTCAGGAAACAGAAATTTCATGGCTGGCATACGGGGAGGAAATGATTTTCTTTCCATAACATTTTGCACACAATTAACGATTACCACTTGAAGGAGGAAAGATGGTGGAACCTTTATGCTTCATTAATCAAGGAAGCAAACAGAGTGTTAAGGGGTTATTACATTAAGAAAGGTACCCATGGAAACCACAGCAACATTTTGCAGCAGGAACTCTAGTTCTTTGGCCTATGGTTTGAGTAGGGTTGGCACAAAGAATGTTCCTGTCTGACGTGAATCATGATATATCTCCTCCTCCATTTCAAGTATGAAGCTGATCCTGACTTGTTCTTGTATTTTTTTAAAATAGGGACATGTTTTCTGGCAAATTTGTAGAACTCATCTGAGTCAGAGCATTTATGTGTTTCCATGGTGAATGCAGGGAGAAGCAAAGAGCCCAGAGACATCCGCTAGAATGAAGTGGCACACTCATGGATTCTTTGTGTTAAATCCAGCATTCATTCTCTGCAATTAGAAGTAGGAAAAGCGAAACAAAAACTCGGGAAAATGAAAGAGATCATGCTTTTTACCAGGTAGTTTCCTTGCCTCTCCTGCTTCAAAGTCATGATTACACCATCAAAATCTGGCTGCTGCTGCACCAGTAATTTCTGAGCCAAAAGAACAGAGAGAATTGATGGAAATAATGTAGAGAACAGCAGGCTGCTTGCACTGCTTTTTAAAGAAAGAAAAAAACTAAGCAGAGAACTGTGTGCATTGCCTTTTTAAAGTTCTCTACTTCCTTCCCTTCCTGTGATTGTCAGTTTCTCTGGGCTTTCTGTTGACAACTGGAAAGAAAAAGAAGGGGAAAATAAAAATAAAACAGACTGCCCACCTTTCGAGCTGCCTAACTAGAATCCCCCTTTCCCCCAGCTCCACCATTCAGAATCCTCGTTGACTTTTGCCTCTGAGTTAAGCAACTGATTAAAGAAAAAAAATTGTCTTTATTCTAAGCAGCCGAATTTGTGTGCTATCTCACAAATGTTCTATTCTGGCTGGTTGCCCTTGTACAAAACATCATTTGGTTTGGAAAATTACTTTGTCAATTTAACATGAATCCCATTGAGGAAATCAATCTTATCCTTGTGTTTTCAGTCCATGCCATCTGCTGTTTTTGAGGGGAGGCATGATGACAATGTCCCATTTCACCAAAGACCTTGACTTTAGTGGATCAGGACAGGTTGAGGATGTTTCCCATGATTTGTTCAGTTTCTTTTCCTACGAGCAGCCTAGAAGTCAATTTCTTGCTGGCATTCTTAGGCTTTTGTGTGACGGACCGCCCCCGCCCCCCTGGCTGAACTTTGTCTGCTACTGGTCAGTAAGGATGTTACTATAACCCATCAAGTAGCAAAAATTGCTTTGGCAGCCAAGAAAATACAGGCCAAACATCAAAAGTCTTAAGAAAGGAGGAAAGCCATGTCATTTTATATTATCTATGTATCCGTGTGTTGTGTTTGCTCTCCATTTGTTTCTTATGTTTTATGTTTTATTATGCTGTTATGATCACCTATGGTTTAACAATAAAACCTGATTAATTTCACTCCACCTTTCAGTCTATGACCCAACCTTCCCTAATCATAGGAACTGGGTCTCTGTTAAGAACTGGAAATGCTCCATGACCCCCATGAACCTGGATAAGGACGGGGTTGGGTGGTCTTCAAAAGGAACAGAACAACTTGGCATCCATTTGTGTCCTCTTTAATTCAGGCACAACGTGGGTCAAGAGACTTCCACACGCCCCTGATTCTTAATACTGGTGTAAGACAGCATAAGAACATAAGAAGAGCCATGCTGGATCAGTCCAAAGGCCCATCTAGTCCAGCTTCCTGTATCTCACAGTGGCCCCACCAGATGCGTTTGGGAGCGCATGAGACTAGATATCTGTCTCCTGATACCACTCCCCTGCATCTGGTCCTTGAAGTACCCTGGTTTAAAACCTGGAGACTACACATCTCCATCATGGTTTGTAACCTGTGATGGACTTTTCCTCCAGGAATCTGTCCAATCCCCTTTTGAAGGCATCCAGGTCAGATGTCATCACCACATCCTTTGGCAGGGAGTTCCACAGACAGACAACGTGCTGGGTGAAAAAATATTTTCTTTTGCCTGTTCTTACTCTCCCAGCCCTCAATTTGAGCGGCAGCATCTTTCCAACTGCAACTGGGGCAGAAAACCAGATTAATGCTGATGATGGGAACAGTTCACATAACACAAAAGGGGTTTTCCATTCTATAACATCCACCCCACCCCTGTATCCACTGCTTGAGGTCTCCTAGTAGGATGGGCCCTAATTTCTTAAAAGTTAAAACTCTGCATAACATATTAGTCTCGTTGAGACCCATTTTGGGAGAACAGTGAGTGAGAAATAAAGGGTGCTTTTACACAACCCCTAAAATCCGGAGGCAACTTAAATTCAGACCAGAGATCGTAGGGGTTTGTCGCTCTTCCTGTGTTCCCACCCCTCCGCACTCCATTGTTCCTGTCTGCGTGAGGGGAGGGAGAAAAAAAGGGAGAAAAAATGCAGGCTCACCTCCGTCTGCTGGTTGGAGCCACTCCGAGCCGCCCCGTAGCGATTCCTGTCTCTTAAAGGGGCGGTGGGGACAAAAAAACAAACAGAAGGAGAGGGGGCTCGGCATTCACAACTTTACTATGCGCATCGGAAGTTTTTTTTACCTCCTGGAGGCCAGGTAGTTGAAAAGTGTGCTGGGACGTGCTTAGGCGGGCGTGGTCGTATTTAATTTTTTTTAAAGTTCGTTGCTGGTGGGAAAACATTTTAAAGCTCTGGATCTGGGAGCTCTTTGCCTCGGATTTTAAGGGTCGTGTAAAAGTGCCCAAAGTAAACAAAGGCATAAGTAGTAAACTCTGTAGCACCCTGATTCCTGTTCAGCTTCTCCCTTTGAAATATGAAGTCTTACTCAATAGTAATCAATACTATGTTTGTGAACATAATCAGAATGCTTGGAAAGGTTAATTTTTTGGACTGCAACTCCCAGAAGAATGGTCATGCAGGCTGAAGGATGCTGGGAGTCGTAGTCCAAAGAAGTACCTTTTCCAGACTTTCCACAGTGCCTAGAAACATGCTCATTCCATTTAAAAATTCAGAACAGAGGTTTCAGGAATTCTAAATCCCAGGTCCAGGACAATGTATTGCATTTGTATCTGTGCTGTGATAGGGAGCTCCCTTTTGGGGACAGGCAATGCCATTCTTTCCTGGCTCCGCTTTCTGTTTTTCTGCAGGTGTTGGACCTGCCAAGAATGCTTGTGCAGCCATGTGTATTATTTGTACTAAATTAGCCAGAGGTGGTAGGTTTGCTTTTCACATCTCACAGGCAGCAAATTGCTGGTTAAACATTCATTAAATCTTCCCTGGAGGCATGGCTTGTGAGTGACCCACACATTTTGCTCCTGTTTGTTTACCAGATAAGGGGAGGAATGTGTCTGGAAGCTCTCAACTCCACGAGAGCAGGCAAGCTGCACATGAATATGATCTAAACCCTGATGGGGCTGGGAAGGAGACCCCATACCTTTTTGGTAGCTCAGATCTTCCATCTCTGGGGATTTTATAAATTGGTGTAAATATGGTATCTTGCAATGACACTAATAGATGCCCTCTGAAATGTGATCATTAAAAAAAAAAAAAACACCACTATGCATTTTCCCAATTCCATCCTCCATTCAGGATCAAATAAACATTCCATTTCCTGGTATTCTCCACAGTTTAAGACTACAGCTTCCATCATTTGACCCAGCTCAGCTGATGGACGTTTTAATCTAAAGTTTCTGTTGGACGCTAAAAATCTGTTGGTTGCTGAAATCTGGGTTAAAGCAGAATGAAGGTGATGGCAGTCTTGAAAAATATACCCTGGGTCACAGAGAGTCCTTTGATGGGACTGAAACATTAGCAGCATGGCACCTGTTGCCACTTATTTTTTTAAAAAATAGTAACTAATAAAGAGGAAATAAATGCTTTTCTCTTACAAGCAAGATAGTGAAAGGAAGGCGTTCAATTATTTTGTCTCTTATTTACTGGTCTTCTAGACATCATCATTCTTTTCTTTTCTTTTTCTTTGTAACTCATCTTAATTTGTCACACAGAAGGGGATTGGAAGCTTCCATCTAAAGTCCTGCAAAGAAAGATAAGACAAATATGGATTGACTGCTTAATGAATTTACTGGCTGGAATCCTAATGATATTTGTGTCCAGTTTGCACAATTTGCTGCAAGCTAATTGACAAAGTATTGGGGCAACCTACTCTCGGCTGCATGGCTGATTGCACAGTCAAGATGGGCCGAGAACCTCATCAGTTAAGCACAATTAGGTATTGGAAGTAGAGATGGGAACGACTTAGCGGTATTCCCGTTTCCGTTTCTGTTACTCGGTTCCGTTACTCAACGGAAACGGTAATGGGAATTACTCCCCCAGAATTCGAGCTCGAACCGACGAATGAACAATTTGGTCTGATTTGTCGTGGTCGTTCCTGGCATCGCGGCGATCCCGCGATGCCAAGCGGCACAGAAAAAAAGTTTTTTAAAGTAAAAAAAACCCCGATTCCCGGCCAAAAAGCAGGCGGAAATATGCCTGCCGTGCCTCAGGGCACCTACCAGAGGGGTGGTTTCTGGAGGGGTCCCCGGCCTCCCCCCCCTCCGTCCTGGGCTGCTCTGTTGGGACTCGCCGCAGGCTCGCAGCAACAAGCCGCACGAGTCTCGCCGCCGGCCGCCGCAATTCAAGCGCAAGCGGCACGGCACAGGAAAAAAGTTTTAAACTCTCCCCCCACCCATTCCCGGGCCAAAAAGCAGGCGGAAATATGCCTGCCTGACTAAGGGCTCAGGGCACCTACCAGAGGGGTGGTTTCTAGAGGGGGGGTCCCGGCTTCCCCCCCTCTCCTGTCCTGGGCAGCTGGACTCGAGTCACCATGCCATGCGGTGCGGGCGGGGGATCCAAAATGGGGTGGCGACCGCAATATTTTTTTTGAAATCGTGGTCCAAAAACACACAAGCACCACATAAACATGCAAAAATTGCTATAAACTGCCAGATTTTTTACAGTAGCAGTGGGTTTTTTCTTGCAACAAAATGTCTCTCCTCTCCTCCTCTGTCCTCCATTGATTTTATTTTATTTTATTTTATTTACACCTGCACAATGATGGGCTGGCCGAGTGGCCATGTGGGAGTGGACCATGCAAATTTTTGGAGCCATCCCACCAATCGCATGGCCACTTGGCCACTGAGACTTCTGGGATGTGCCAAAAGACCACTAAACCCTGCCCTAGCCCCCTAACCTTAACCCTAATCCTTGACTCCTTACCCATATATCACATTACACTGTCTTCTTAGTGGGTCAGAGAGGCACCCAGAGGTGCAACCCACTAGCCCACCCTAACCTTACCCGTCACTAGCCTAACCCTAGCCCTTGCACTAACCCATCTTAACCCTAAGCCAGATCTACTTGCATTGCACTACGCAAGTACGATTCCCTTCTTTGTGGGACACGGTGGCTACAAGAGCCTTAGGCATCACCCTATGTCTCAGGGTTCTGCCTGTCCACACTGGTCTCATAGTCTGCAACTGGTATGCATATCCATATGGCTATGCATGCCATTTTGCAGCAGCAGGTGAGGAGAGGAGACCCCCATGTTGAGGGGTCTCCAGGAGCCTGCTTTCCCTTCCTAGTGGGTGAGGATAGGAGGCACCCACGGGTGCCTCCAGGACCCCGCAACCCCCCCAAAACCCAGTACTAACGAAAACAAAAAAAACAAAAAAACGAACCGACTAATTTTTGCGATTTTTCGCGAAAAACGGAAACGAGCCGAAACAGAACCGGCCCGACTAACGACAACTCGAAAAAATTTTTTTCAAGTCGTGCCCATCTCTAATTGGAAGTTAAATACACTGTAAATGTAATGCAAACACCAATATGACACTGTCATTTATTTATTTATTTTATTAGTGCCGTTTGTCTGTTCTTACTCTCTTACTGTTCTTATTTATTCTGTACCCAACCTTTCATCCTCCTGACAATACAGTGTCATATAGGAGTTCCTTTCCCCCTCTATTTTCACAGCAGCCCTGTGAGGTAGTTCACAGAGTATGCCATGGCTTATCTCTCTTAAAATTTGTTTACATTACACTGGAACTATTTTGGAAACAATGACACATGCTTCATGCTCCCTTTTAGTCACATTTTAATAATTGTTTTTTCTAAACAGGAGATTCATTTTACAGTAGCCTCAACACAGGATCACTGCAAACCTCGAAATGTGATCGAAAGTAAAAAAGGGATCCTTCCCACAGAATATATTTTCTTCCCACCAAAATCTTCTCATGGAAAACAGCAGAGAAGGGTTTCACCAAGAAGCATAAGAGCCCAAAGTAAATACAGTGGCTTTCTGCAGAGGCATGGTGTGGGGAGGGCAAGGGGGACGGGGCACCCCAGGTACAGCAATTAGGGGGTGCCAAATTTCCTACCGCCCCCCTGCTGCCACCCTCCTGCCCACCATATCCGATTATTCCCAACCTGAGTAAAGGCGTGGATGCGCTTGGCACAGGGCCACCCCTCGCTGCCGCTGCGTTGGCCACAAGGGTGGCCCGGCTCAGTGCCCCGTCTGCCTGGCAGCATGTGAATGGCCCCAAGGCCGCCGGGGCTGCTACCGCAGCTGCTGCCATTGTTGCACCAGGCCATGGAGGGGGAACGGGGGGCGCATTGGCCAGGGCTGCCGCTGATGTGGCTGGAGGCAGAGGGCGACACCAAGGCTTGGAGCTGCCTGGAGGGTGGGCTGGGCTGGTGGGGCAGTCTGGCTGAGTCCGGTGGCCTGCTTGCTAATGGGGGCTGCCGCCGCCATGCCCTGCTCCATCCAAGGTGGTAACGGGGTGGGTGGGCGCCATAGGAGGAGGGGATGCCATCCAGGCGGCTCAGGTGGGCTGAGGGGGAGTGGGGGTGGGGTGGGGGTGGGAGGTTCGCTGTCCTGTGTGTTGAGGGTGGTACAAAAACTGACTTTTGCTCCGGGCTCTGGAAGCCCTAGCTGCGCCTGTGGCTTTCTGCCTTGTCATCTTCTGACTGGTTGAAACAGCACTTGATTGCAACATGGTAACATCCTGCGTGAAGCTTGCCATGCAATCCTATGCATGCTTACTTTAGAGTACTGTAAATTCCATTGAAATTCACTGTCAAGTTTTTATCCAGGTAAGCATACAGGCTAGGCTTATAGGGCAGATTAATTATGGCATTCAATACCTGTTACTCTAAAATACAACGGTGGGGTGGTGGGGTGGGGGGAATTTCATTGGCTATGTACTGGTGGAGTTTTATGGAGTTGTCCATCAGTTGCCCATCAAATTTATTATATCAGAGTGTAATATTTCAAGGCACCATGGAACATATGTTGAGTTTAAGGGTGATAGGCATAATATGTAACAAAGGCTTGTAAGTTTGGGGCCATTTCTAAAGTATGTCAGCTGTTTCAAAGGAAGATCTTGTTCAATCCAAATTTTTAAGGTTAGGGTGTATTGGTGGTGACTCCTACGGATCACAATCCTACATCCATTGTTCTGAGAGTAAGCCATTGTGAGTGGAATGGAATGTATTTCTGAGTGGATAAGCATAAGACTGTGTCCTGCTTGCTCCATGCATACTCAAAGAACAGCCATCCTCAACTAGTGGCTTTGCATGAAATGACCCCCATTTGCAAGAGATGTGCCCACATGCATTAAATGTCTCCCCATATACTAGTTTCATTGCAACTATTTTTATTTTGGATGCAACAGGTGTGCAGGGGAGAAAAATGCCTCATGAAGGGGGGAGAAGTATGAATTCCCACTTGGGCACATGCCTCAGAAAGAACCCCGCTGGCCTCTGTGGTGCTGGCATGGCCCTGATACTAGCAGGCTGCAGCTCTGTACCAGTCCGTGGCCCAGGGGTTGGGGACACCTGCAGTAATAGATGCCATCTCCTCTCTTCCTTTGAAGGTTCCAACCAACAAGCACCCCCGTTTAAGCACCCCCACCATTCTTTGTTGAAATATAGTTACTTTGATCTTTAGTAATATCAGAACCCCAGTGTTATAGTTTTTGTTTCCTTCCTGAGCAATCAAACAATTATTTCTTCCCTTTCAGCACTAAAGTAGACTGGGTCAAAAAGGATGGCTGATTTGATAATCAACTTTTCTTGTCAGAAAGGTATTGCTTCCATCATGCATAAGAAGGTACCTGCCCATATTAGCAGGTACAGTGGTACCTTGTTTAAAGGAATTAATTCATTCCAAATGAAATTATGTTAAACAGATTTTCCTTTATACAAATTCCCATAGGAATGCATTGAAAATGGAGTAATCCCATTTTTATGTTGTACGGATTCTCTCCATAGGTGATTATGTTAAGCAAATTTCCCCTATCTCCGGAACTTTTTATGTTGTAAAGATTTTATGTTATACAAACTGTTTGTTATACAAGGGTCCACTATATATGGCAAATCGTCCACTATATATGGCAAATTGTGAAGTTGGAAACAATTTTCTACCATATTTTAGGTAGAAAATGTCTCTGGGTATTCTGTACCTTGATTTGTGTACATTGTGGCCTTGTCTCAGGTAGCAAATGCCATAAGTCACCTCTGCCTGAGAAAGGACTTCTTATAAATCTTATAAAGCCACTGGTCTTTCTGAATGCACTGAGAAATCATATCACATTGCAGCTTGTATGTGCAGAGTAAACAAAGATTACTTATCTCTCCCTGGCTCAAGGGTTACTCAGTTGGTTTTATGAGACTACATGCTTGCCAGGTTTGGTCTACTGAGATAATTATGCAAGCTATAACACTGGGTCCCACTCACCCATCTGTAAGAGGAAATATCAGCGAGACGCTACTCAATATTAATTTACTTTTTTTGCCCAAATGAGATGTGAGCACTGGCAGTCTTGTCATCTTCCTGTCAACCCCACACTTCCATTTAAAGTGGGGAATGTGGTGGTGGCAGCAGCATGTTAACTAGAAAGGGAGGCATAGAATAGTCTTTCCCTTTCTACATTGGGACACTTGTCCCCAAAGGTTACCTCAGCTAGCCCACTCCTGCCTGTCTCCTTACCAAAGACAGAGAGGTCAAGACTCCATTTTTGATCCCCTGCCACTAAATTCCCAGCCTCAACACACTCCAGAGGGGTGAGGAGAAAATGAATAAAAGACTTTGAGTGACTGATTAAGACAACTCCCCAGCTATAAAACCAAGCAGAGTGGGAAGAAGCACCAGGAAAGGGCATTTTGATCTGGGGGCCAGGTTGTATTTTCTATTCAGCTGAATTGTCAGTTGAATCTATGTGGTAGGAGTGAAACTCTCTCTGAGCTCATATCTGCCTGCCTTTTTGTCTGTCTGCATCTGCATGAATGTGTGCCTATGTATGTGCCTGTGTATTGGGTTCTGCATCTATATATTTGCTTTTGCCCTGGATCTGCTTATCACACTGGTCTACCCATCAATGGCTACTCTGCCTTACATGTATGCTCTCCAACCACAAAGGGCACTCACTGCCAATGTCCTTACTTCTTATAACAGAACAATGAAAGGGGGAAAAACTCCCTAGAAGAACTACCTCCCCAAGTCAGTTCTTCCAAACAGGTTTTTGCTTTCATTGTTCTGTTATCAGAAGTGAGTTGAAATGATTAGAACTGTGTAGAAAGGGAGAGGTAGGTTTTTTTTAAATTAAAAAAAAAACCTTTTAATATAAACTGACCTGACCCAGCCTCTTGTTTGTGAACAGGGCAAAAATACATGAAGAAACTATATATGTCTGAAACAGATATCCAGGTGACCTGTCTTTCAGTAGACGTAGAGTACACATTGCCCAAGTATTATTTTCACATTTCTCCTTTTTATTTTTATTTTTTAAATCTAATCTAATTCTGAAAGAGGGGAAAAAATCCAGAACACATCTTATGTCTCCAGTCCTGAAGGAGCACAGCAAGAGTTCACGATTCCTCCTCACTTCTATCTTCAGCTTGACAAAGGGTTGTTTCAGTTCTAAAATATGAAGTATCAAGAGACTGCACTAGGAATGAGGCATTTCCCCCTCAATTGCAGGTGACTTTAGGCTTCGTTACTGCATTTTCAGTGGTGAGAGAAATGTGATCTCTACACACTCCCCCCTAGACCTTCTATTGTTTACTATTTCTTCACAGGGTTCAGTGGTCATTCCTGGTGTGAGCTGGAGCTGAGCTGCTCCAAGAACATGTAATGAAGCTACAGAAGGAGTTTTCTGCTACTCCTTTCCAGGAGTGATAATCATTGTCTCCTGAACAAGAGAAGTAAAACAGAAGAAGAAAGGGTGAAGATGAGGAAATGTGGCATCACTTTGACATGAAACAGCTTATCACAGGAGCAGAGACATCTTCCTTTCACAACCGATCAGAGTAAGCACTTGGCAAATGTCTGTGGGGAACTCAGCATTATTAAATTAATGGTTATGGTGACCTTTTAGGTCTTTATTTGAAACACCATCTCTTTTTGAGCACCTGCTCTCTCTGGGCAAAAGTATGTGCTGGATTGATTGTGCTAATAGAAGTCATTCTTAAACAGTCCTTTTTAAAGCTTAATTCCTGGAAGGCTCCCCCCCCCACCAGTACGTGACACACACATTAGTATAAGACTTTAAAACTCTAGGTTTGGGTTGCTACTGTGGGGACCAATCAATCTGCATCCTATCAACTTCCCATTACTGAACCGCACAAAAGAGGGACATATTTTCCCAGAGAGAGTTCGTTGCCCCACTTCCTCCAGCCAAAGGATGGGAAAAATAAAAGATCTTGCTTTTTTTAGGTGGAGTGAAAGGTGTGTGTGAGAAACTATTCTCTGAGATGGAGCAAAGAAGCACAAGCAACCCAATGCTTCTGTTCTTCTGCTGTTGCCTACTTTGTTCATTGGTGGAACAACATATTCTGGGCAGGGATCTTTCTTGGCCCTGCCTAAAGATACTCTGGATTGGATTTAAGACTTTCCATGGGCATATCCTGTAGTCTTCCCTTAGGCAACAGTACTTCTCCCACCAGACTGGAGGGATTCTTATCTACCTGATCAGGGCATTCCCTTAGATTCAGCTTCCCAGCCTCAAGACTACAAGTCAGTTACGTATGTTGGCCAAGGAGAAAAAGGAGTGATAGCTTGTTAGGACCAACATGATTGCATTGTAATATGCCATTGCTAGGTATCAGGTCTTTGCGCCTTGCAATATCTGCTTGAAGGTGCATGGTCTTGTGTGATGCTCAGCACATGGAGCAGGTCAAACCTTTTAAACAATTGATTTACATGCATTGGATTTTCACTGCCAGGTTAAGGGAAAGGTTCTTGGGAGATTACCCCCCTTCATTTGTGTTAAAATACCCCTGCCTTTGGGTCCCCTTAAACAACACAGTGGGAGGCACCATTTGTAAAATGCCTTGGGCCATCCCTGGCAAGAATTGTACAGGAATGGGAATAGAGCACTGAAATGGCCCCCAGGTAGCAGGCTACTCCTCATGGTTGCCAAGATAGTAGCATCCCGTTGCTTGAAATTCAGGGCCAAAATATAAGACTAGGTGATTGAAATGTTACACAGTTGGGACAGGCAAATATTTGAAAATGGTAAACGGGCATGGGAGGCAACAAGGAAAATGGGCCCAGTATCTGGGGGCAACGAGCTAAACAGGTAGTAGAGCAATCTAGAGCCAAGGAGAACAAAACTTTTTCCTGTGGTCTTCTAAGGTTGCTGCTAGAGATGGGCACAAAATGGAAAAAGAGCATTTAATTTCATTTCATTACTAATGAATTTTTAAAGTCGTTTTGTAACAAAACAAATGAAATGAAATGCTTCCCTGGGTCCTAGAGGGAGCTGCTTTGGACACTTCCCTGTAAGCCCCTAAAATTTGGAAAGGTTTGGTAGTCAGGGGGTTGAGTTATTAAGCTCTAAATGGGGTGCCCCGGGGAAACAATCTTTCTGATTGAATCAGAAGCAGTAATAGCCCCCTCTCCACCCCATGGCTTGCCTTCTGAATCCTGATTCAATCAAGTAGAAAGATTTTTTCCCTAGAGTCACCCCCTTTGGAGCTTAATAACTCAGCCCCCTAAGCCCCAAACCTCTCCAAATTTGGAGGGCTTATAGGGAATAGCTTGAGCTCCCCTGCCATTGATTCCACTAGGACAAATTGTTTCATTTCTGGAGGGAAAAATGGCATTTCATTTTATTTCATGATGAAACACATTCTACCATTTTGTTATGTAATGAAGTACTGTAATTCTTTACATAACAAAATGATGAAACCGCATTTTGTTTTTCGTTTTGTGCCCATCCCTAGTTGCTGCCATTCTCACTGGGACTCAGCGTCTGTGCAGCCTTAATTTTAGCACACAGATGTGGTTCTGGAGACCTAGAGAAGCACAGCATGTCCTTGAGACTTCTTTTAGCACACCAAGACCTGGAAGTCATGCTAATTCTTCAGATTTAACATTGTTTCTTTCCTGTTTGCAATTCGGATTTAAACAAAGGTGGAGTATGAAGCTTTCATCTTCTCTTTAAGTCTGTATCCTCCCATGTGTTCAGTTAATCATTCATTTGCTTCTCACCTGCTTTGGAGCTTGAAGGAGTGGTTTCCTGGTGTAAACATGTAGTAAAACAGGGTTTGGACTACAGGTCAGGAAGTAGATACATGATCAAATGTCCCTTTCAGCCACTGGCATTGAGTATTTTTGAAAAAGGGGGTATTTGAACAGTGTATACTTGTTATAATATCGATCATTTAAATAATAAAAAAACTGAATATAAAGGGTGTTTTCTTGAAGTCAAAATGGCTTTTTTTTTGTATGTAGCTCAGCAGTAGGGAAGAAGCAGGCATATTTGGTGGCCAGCCAACTGGACAAAAATGTGTATTATTCAGAGGCATTCCAGAGCAGTTAGTACTTTAGTCTCTCCCCACATATATTTAAACAAGGCTTGCACAACTGATGATGACCCACCAAGCTGAATCAAGGCCAGAAGCCTCCGCCTCCCATCACCACTCCTTGTTTCTGGCCAGAGCCTGGCAGGTGTAGTGCAGGCGGTGCTGTAGGCAAGTGAGTTGCACTTGACTTGGTAGCTCACGTGATATACAACCTATTCCTAAATACTCATGTGGACTTCCTTTTACCCCTCACTCCTCCCCCACAGCTCCTCCAATACATTTCTCTGTACACATAAATTCTTGGCTTAATTTTTAAAATACATGTCAACCTTGATTCAGGTGGAGGCTTTCTGATCACTTTAATTTCAGTACAGAAAGGAACAGAAAAGGTTCTGGGATTTTTAGGCTGCAGCTGTCACACTCTCACATACTGTATAGTTTTGGGAGCAACCAGTAATGAATGAATGAATGAATGAAACAAGTATTTTTAATTTCTGGATAAGAATGCAACCTGGAAAGTACTGTATAGTGAGTACAGTTCTAGAGTATCTTTTACCACTGGAGTAATGTATCATCTGCAAGTGCCTTGTAGGCTGGCCTTCTCTCAGTGTTATGCTTGCTTCTCCAAAATCCACATCCTCAGGGTGAATCAGCCACCCTCTCCGTAGCAGGTTCAAACCCCAGCAAACCAAAACAAATCAAATATTTGCCACACCGCACTACCTACCTACTACATTGCCAAGATCTGAGAACTGTTTTACATGTACCAGTTGTACAGAAGACAAGATAAAAGTCAAGGTTAGTATCCCATTGCCTAAATGCAAAGTGGAAGGGGGAAAAAAATCACAGACACGTCCCTTCTGCCCTGGCAGACTCCCCAGTGCAGGACTGTTCTCATCTCACAATTAAAAAGTGTGACAGGGAAATTCCTAGAGGAAGTGGGTGAAACTTGAACGATTTTTTCCCCTGCTCCACATTTAGGCAATAGGTCCCCCCCCCCCGCAACATTATTTGCAGTGCTGCATCAAGTACCAAAAGTTGTAGGATCAGTATTAATACATATTAATGATCAACAAAAATTGCATTAAAACATTCTATTAATAATATATTACTAATGAAATGCCCCAGGTCGGGGCCAAACTTAGTCATTCTTAATAACAAACATAATCACACTTGGTCACTTAAGAGCCATTGATTTCTGTTGATCTGTTCTCTCTATGACTAAGTTTGGAAATAAGCCAGCATTCTTTTACTCGGACAGGACTGTTTGCTTCCAACAATGTTATCACTTATACCCATGGCAAACCCCTGATTATATCGAGAAGGATGTTTGGCATTCAGCTTAGTGTCTTAATTATCTTTACTTTTCAAAAATCACAGCAAAAAATCAGTAACTGTGGCTCACAGTTAATATGCTGGGTTGTGATTGTTTGAGGGGTGGAGTGCCAAGTGCTTAATATGAAGGAAAATAAGAATACTCCTAAATGAAGTCTGAAAGTGGAAGCAGATAAAGCAATTTGCCTAGATTAGCCTCACTCCTATTTTAAAAATCCCCAACAATTTAGTAATTTCCATTGAGACACCCTGGGGCCACTCTCTTAATTTAACAACCCTTCAATCCTTAGTGCACAGTATTATTTCTATATTTAAAATCTTTTCATCATATTTGAAAATCTGGTGTGGCTTTCAGTAAAGATTAAAATGACAGAACCATGGAACAACAAAACATGTTGCATTTTGCTGTCATGTTGGAACTGACATATAGTGACCGAATAGGGTTTTCAAAGTAAGTAATGTATTTAAGGTGCTGGTTTTACCAGTTTTGCTCCCCAGTGAGATTCCGTGGCTGAGCAGGGATTTGAACCCTGGTCTTCCAGAGTCTTAGTCCAGCACACTATCTACTACGTCACACTGGGTAAGATACAGATACAAATATAAGCCTATCCCAGGGGTGCCCAAACTTTTTGTAAGGAGGGCCAGATTTGGTGGCTGAGAATGTGTCAGCGGCCGGTTGCTCCCTGACCCTGCCACCCCACTGCAAGCCCCACCCACTAACTCATAAGCCCCACCCACTGACCCCTTACAACCCCACCTGCAGGAAGGAAGGCGGGGACCAAGGGAGGGAGGGAGGAAGGTGGAAACTAAGAGAGGAAGGAAGGAAGGTGGGGAACAAGGAAGGGGGGAAGGAAGGAAGGTGGGGACCAAAAGAAGCACAGGGAACCGTGGCCACATGGAAGAGGTGATGTGTGCGACCTTGCACCCCCCCCAAGCTCACCAGTGGTGGCGACGGCTCGCCCACCAGCCCACCCCAAAGCTGCTTGGCCGTGGCAGAGGCCCCCTGGCCTGGCCACCCCCACACATTCCCCTGGGGTGCCGGTGGCGGCAGACCACCCATCCGCCCAGCTGCCCGAGCTTCCCAGCGGTGCCGGTGGTGTGGCCCGCCTGATCACTGCCCCGCGTGTGCGCCCAACCTCACAATGTTTTAGCACGACTTTTAACACCATTCTTCCACGACGTTTGATCTCTAAACTGGAAGGTCTAGGGCTTCCACCAGCACTTTGTGGATGGATCTAGGATTTTCTGTCAGAACGTTCTCAGAGGGTCCAGTTGGGCCCTTACAGCTCTAATACTCTTAGTACCAAGTTGGAACACCACAGGGATGTGTAC
Organism: Phrynocephalus versicolor; assembly: GCA_023846285.1. NCBI lineage: Eukaryota > Metazoa > Chordata > Lepidosauria > Squamata > Agamidae > Phrynocephalus > Phrynocephalus versicolor. Next base: position 29,230,720 of record JAHTLZ010003526.1, on the reverse strand, counting down.
TTAGCCCACTCCTTTATATTCTTTACACATTTGATTGTGTCTCTGCCTACCCTAGCAATAGGATCATTAAGTTTGCAGATGACACAACTGTGATTGGGCTCATCTCTGGCAAGGAGAGTGAGATGGCTTACAGAGATGAAGTGGAGAGGTTGACCAAGTGGTGCAGAATAAATAACTTGCACCTAAACATAAAGAAAGAAGCTTGTGGTGGATTTTAGGAGGCAGAAAACTGATATTCAACCACTGGTGACTGATGGGACTGGTGTGGAGAGGGTTACAGGTTTTATATTTTTGGGCATTGAGTTACAGGAGAATCTGTCCTGGAGTGTCAACACAAGGGGGCTTGCAAAGAAGGCTCAGCAGAGACTATTTTTCTTGAGAATTTTAAGGAAAAACCATCTTCCACAAAAGCTGCTACTGGCCTTCTATCATTATGCAATTGAGAGTGTACTTACTTACGGGTTATGTGTGTGGTACGGAAGTTGTACCCACCGGGATAGGAGAGTGTTGCACAGAATCATAAGAATTGCAGAGAGTATTATGGGCTGTTCACTCCCCACCTTAGAACAAATTTATACTACCAGGTGCCACTGTAAAGCATTAGATATATTAAGAGATCCATCACATTCTGGTAATCTCCTCTTCGAGTTGCTGCCATCAGGACGGAGATATAGAGTACTGAGGGCAAGAACAAACCATCTCAAAAATAGCTTCTTTTTCAGAGCAATATAGGCCTTAAACGGAAATTCTGGACTTTGACATCAGCTTATATGTCATATTATTATGTGTTGTGCCTGTTTTTAAATCTATGTGAAATGTTTTAAATGAGTTGAATATAGCAACCACAAAATTTTGTTGTTCCTGCAAGGGGGCAATGACAATAAAGATTCCTATTCCTAATGTTCCTGGCTATGCCAGTGGTGGCGGCCCGCGCGCGTGCGCGCCAAGCTTCACAAGGTTCCCGGTGGTGTCAGTGTTGGTGGAAGTTTTTTTTTTAAAAAAAGGGGACAAAGGAGGGGGAGGGTGGGGCAGGCGAGCCAGCCACGGGCCACTCAGAATGGCCTGACGGGCCGGATTTGGCCCCTGGGCTGGACTTTGGGCAGGCCTGGCCTATCCAAATAAAAGAAACAGAAACTATAAAGAGCCTTTGTACACGACCCCTAAACTCCGCAGCAAATGGCTGCAAGCTCCGGAGCTTACAATTGTTTCCCCACCAGCTCCGGAGTTTGCAAGAAATTAAGTGCGACCCTGCCCACCTAAGCGCGACCCAGCGCACTTTTCTTGTACCTGCTCGAGGAGGGTGAAAATCGCCAGGTCCGGATTTAATCTGGTCAGTGCGGGGCTCTCCTGGCTTCTGTTTGGGTTTTTTTTTTTGCCTCCTGCCCCTTTAAGAGAAGGGGCGGGAGTGGAAAAAAAGCAAACTGAAGAGAAGGAATCAGCACACAGCAGCTTCTCGGAGGTGGGTCTGCATTTCTTCCTCCCTCCCCTCACGCAGACAGGAGCAAGGAAGTGCGGAGTGGTGGGGAGGAAGGAAGAGCAACGAACGCCTAAGATCTCTGGTCCGAATTTGAGTGGCCAGCGGATCTTAGGGGTCGTGTGAAAAGGCCCAAAGTGAACAGTGATGATGGCAGTGATGGCAGCCAAAATTTTAACAACAATCCTTATAAAAACCTGATAGTCAAACATTATTTTGGTCAGCCAAAACTTGAGCCTTTTTCCAGATAACTGAAAGGCTAAAGTGTTGAACGTGACCAGCTGTTTCTTTATTTTATACATTGGTGCAATATGTACCTTTAATCTCCATTTGAAGGATAATATAAGCTAAAGTTTTTCTCTGAAGTCAGATATAATGGCAGCCAGAAATACAAGTGCTGGCTTGAATAATGAATTGTCGTTCAGGGATAGCTGTCAGCCTTTTTATTTTAAAATGGGAACCGTGACTGTCCCGCACCATTTGTGGCTATGATAGTTTTGCACAGCCAAATGCCTGCTAAAGCGATTTACTTTGGCAAGGGACCCAGCCAATTGTTCAAGGTAAGAACCTCTTCACTCTGGCAGTGGAATCTAAGTGACAACAAAGACTGTATTCTCTTCTACCTGGAAAGTTACACAGATAATATTTATTCTTGGTGTCCTTTTTTGTTTCCTTGTTATGGGCTACCAAGTTACTTCCTGCCTATGGATATTCTAGTAGGATTCCCCAGGTATTTATTGAGATACATAAGAAGTAGTTTTACCATTGCCACTACCCAGTGAGTTCCTACCTCTAAGTGAGAATTTGAACTCGGATCTTCTGAAAATACTAGTCTGTCATTCGAACCATTGCACAGATGTTCTTAGAATTATATTGGCCAGTTTTTTTTTAAAAAAAAGCCTTGTAGGCTGGTCCTATGCAATTAAAAAGAAAAAAATCCCTAGGGTTAAAATAACCCTAGCCAACTGTATGCACTCCTTTATAATGTGGATAGAACTGATATTCTGATCAGGAAAGTCATATTTTACATGTACCTAAAATTCTGCAATACACTCTATGCACTCTATGCCACAATAGATGAACATATTAGCAATTCCTTTAAAAATGGTTTCAAACTTTATGTTTCTTTCTAAGAAGGACAATTCATGGCAGTCAGTAAACCCATGGGATCAATAGTACGTGCTTACCACATCATGTGAATTGATTTGTATCATATCTAGACAGTCTCTTTTAACATGAAAACAAATGCTTCTTCCACTATGTAGCATTCTATCCAAACGTGGCTATTCAAATGAAGTTGAAAAATTGTAAACGCTCTCAACGAAGGTGTTGTGAAGGCAGCCAAAAAGTTACTTCACATGGCCTGAATACATTCCAAGTTAGCCCAACATGTGACTGCACCTGTTGTTTCTATGGCCTCAAAGCAAGCTTTAGATGTTTTGACAGGTTAGGTGAAATATTAAAATTATGTCTCAATTAACTTTCAGTTCATTGCACTGCGAGCCCTTAGCTAGCCATGTAGATTGGGAACCACACCTGATCATATCATTATCATCCTGATAGCCTTCTACATGAGACCTGATTTGCCCCATCTTTGCTGTCCCTCCACAAGTAGGCAAAGACCTTTCGCTTCAGGCAAGCTTCTCTCAGGTAACTATTATGCGATGGATTGTCTTGCTACTTGGAGTGGATTAATAGTGCCACTTGTGTCTTCCATTTATTGTATTTCATCTCTTAGAGTTTTAGTTTTATGTTTTGCACAGTTTTTTTAAAGCATATTGTTGGATATAAAATATGCATTTGGAAAAAATGTGCACGTGGGGAAAATGTACAGTAGGAAACTGATAGATATGTAGCTGGAGAACTACAGAAAAATAGGTTATGTGCATCTGCTTATTAAGAACATAAATGGCAGTCAATGTAATATAACACAGTTTATATAATGAGTAAGAAGTCCTTGGTTTCCATACTTAAATCACTCTGCCCAAACTACATACAAATAATTTGAGTGCTGAAAGTTGATGAGGTTCTATTGACTGCAGTGCAACAGACACTAGAGTGACCCAGAGATTTGTGTTTGGCTTTTGGGGGGTGGGATCCAGCAAGGCACTTTTGCAGATGGAATATATTTTAAGCAAATAAAAAAAAAATTAAACAAAAACTGTTTCCTTGTAGCCTTTAACAAATTAGTAGCTAAGAGATGTCACAGGAAAGGCAAGGTGGTTGGTTTCCTTTCAATTTGAAACAGAAAGGTAACTAGGCAGGGGGTTGCTGTCACTACAACACTGAAATTACTTCTTCGAATAAATGTCTGTGGCCATTACCTCAGTTTGTTGTCAGGGTCAATTAGATAGGGAAGACATGTTTTGAAACAATAACACAGAATGAGTGTCACAAGCTGATATGCCTTTAGGATTTCTCTGTGGTCAGCGGAACACACAAGATTATAAACATTTCTGCTCATATGAGGCCAGTTTTGGTTGAGGTAAAATATAGCTGCAGCAATTTAGGGTTGTGCCTATCAGCAGGTCCTTCTAATGTTTTATCTAAACAGCAAAAACTTTCCCCTTCGCTCCTGATAGGAAATACCCGAAAATGTGCCATCATGAACAACATCATGCAAGGGAATACAAGAAAAAGAGAATGTGTGTGTGCATGGACACAAAGAAACACACACACAAAGGTGAAGGGTTTGTTGTCTATGGTTCATGGCATCCTTCTGCTACTAAGCTCCACTGCTTGGTTTAGAGTAAATTATAAATATACAAAGAGGGGGAGAAAATGCCATTTTGGCGGCAGGGTCTCCCTCAGTCCCACTCACTCTTCATTTCTTGACACCCAGGGAAATACAGTTCCTCACTGGGGTCGATAAATGGCAAGGCATTCAGTTGTGAGGTTGGGACAGGCAAAGGTTTCTCCTCCACCCAGCTACTAAGGGTGACTGTCCAGTTGACGTCAGAATTTTTTTACTTCATCTCCTGGCACCAAGATGTTATATTTATAACAGCACACAGAGTAGTGGAACTGGAATAGGCGTGCCCATCCTTTTCCTATATTCCACCCCCCCCCCCTCTTCATTTGCTTTTAAAGCTCTTCTTAGGTGTACTGTATGTGAGAACAATTTTGAGGCTTGCCTCTCAGGGAGAGAGGGGAATAAAACAACAGGAGAGGAGAATATTTGTGGAGCGGGCAGTGCAGGTATTTCCCTCGTCTGCTTCTGCTGCTGAAGAAGACTCCGCTCCTACTTCCATGAGGTAAATGAATACCAAAGCTACCGTTATGGGACTGAGATCTAATTTTGATAAGAAGGGGATGATAATTATGGGTTTCCTCAGCTTTACATTCTGCATTGGAGCTTTCAAGTTGCTTCTTCTTTTGAATATAATGTCAGAAAGATGAACAATGAGTACAAAATGTGTATCTTGAAGTGTTTCCAGGCCCTTCCTCAGTTAGGAACCTTTGAGGAACATCAGAATGCCAGAAGGTATATTGGGTATAAACTTGGTTTGGGAGAAAATCATAGGTGACACTGAACAAATTTCTCTTTACTCTTTGCAACCACAGCCTTGAACACTTTACAGTGTTGTTTGGTTAAAATAGGATATTCTTGAATACACAGCTTAGCTGGGACATGAGAAGAAAGAAGTGTAGTAGACTATACAAACCCATGCTGTAATAAAAAGTTGTTAATGCTCATGTGGTTTTATGAAACTCATGGCACTTCATGTGTTTTCCACAGTTACTTTATGTTTCTCATTATAGTTAGGTATGTACTTGGTCATATATAATTAATTATAATTATTACGCAGTTTTGTATGTGCCTAAAGTCAAGATTTACTTTTAAAGACATTTACAAGAGAAAAATAATGGCACAAAGGCAGCATAACTGAAACCATATGCCAGAGCTGCGTGATGGGGGTGTATTTGTGGTGCAGCGTGAGTGGTAAGAAGAGGGTAGCTGAAATGCATAAAATATCAGAGAGGGTGTGAAATACAAACTCAAGAATTCAAAATAGGCATTGAAGTACAAAACACCTTCAACAAGTTCAACATTTTTGCTCTGGGTGGGGATTATATCTGATTATGGTGTCACTCTGGGAGAGAAATAGCTTGATGCATTTTTATTATTTTTATTTTATTTTATTTTATTTTAGAGTATTTTGTGGTGATGTTGAGGAAAGCATAGGTACAGAAAGCAGTTCATCTCCTCCTTTACTCCCACTTTGAAATTTCTTTCCTAGCACTATTGCATGAGAAATGAGCAAGAATCTTATTCTATCATACAAGTCCTCTCCCATCACATCTAGCATGGTTTTGACTTGCCCGTGTTAGAGAGATCATGGAACAACGGTAGCAAAATAAGACATAACTATCAATATACTGTACTATAAAATTAGAAACAATGGTGCACAGGAGAGCTAGACAAAGTCCATAACCAATTGTGCATCTAGCATTCATATATTTGTAAGTAGAATGACGCAAAACATAGGCAATTTTTAGTCTGTAACAGTGACTTTATTCTTTGATGGCTGTGGTTTTGTATGTGACATGGCATTCTCTTGTCATATTTTTTGATGATATCAAGATAGCTGGAATCCATTTTCTGACAATTTCCTTGTGTATGAAACCTGCTGGGTTTTAATCTCAATGTTTCTTATTTATGTGTATACACACTGCTGCATGAAGCATGCTTTTGCCTCTTTCTGGTACAATTTTTTTTTGGATTTTCATAGCTGACAAGTTTAAAAAACAGAGCACCTGAAATGAAACTATTTGTGCTGTATTATAAACCAGTTTGTGTCCCATTGACTTCAATGTGACTTCATCTGTTTAAATACAAGCCCTTAGGTTTGTACGATTCCTTTGACAACTAGCAATCATAACATGTGGAATTAAACTACAGTGGTACCTCTACTTACGAGTTTAATCCGTTCCAAATGCATGCTCTTAAGCCGAACAACTCTTAAGTAGAGCAACCCTATCTAAAAATAAAAAAATAAAAATAAAAATAAATGTAAGTAGAGCAGACCACATCTAAAGTTTGTAAGGCAGCAGTTAAAACACCAACGGTTGTTCACTCTTAAGTTGAGTCACTCATAAGTAGAGGTACCACTGTATTTGCAATGTGGAGGGTGGCAAATGAGGCAGAGAAATAAGGATCTGTAAATCAGCACTATGTTATGTTTACTGTAGTAAATCTCAGAAATCTCAAGTGTAAGGACACGAGTGCAAAGGAGTCCAGCCTTCGTTTTTTAAAAAATTCTCCTCAGGAACTATGAAAATTTGTTGCTGTTGATAAATATTTAAGAGGCCATAGTGTGTCCAGGAAGATGCGAAAACTAAAATAGCAGATAGGAGATTCTGGCATGGAAAAATATTTGCTAATTTATTTCATTTACATACAGCTGTATTATTGCATTGTCCTGTTCTGGGCAGTTTACATATACAGCCGACAAATATAAGAAACAATGAAATTAAACTATAATAAAAACATGAGGGTGAACAAATTAATTAGCACTCAGAAACAATACATTCGGCAAAATATTCATACAGCATTTGAGCTGCAAGAGTGGTTTTCACTGCCCTGAAGCTGTAACTGTCACTGTGCAGTAGAAGGAGAAGATGGATAATTACTAGGAGGTAGAGATGGGCACAAAATGAACTTTTGGTTTGTTTCATTATTCATTATTTGTTTTGTTACATAATGAAACGAATAATGAACTGCCCCACTAAGAAAAATGAAACAAAACAAAACAGAAATTTCCATTTCATTTTGGTTCATTCTTCGTTTTGGCAGTGTCTCCTACCTGGGTGGAGTGGTCCTTGTGGTCCGGTCCTCCTGGCTGTAGTGTGGGTGGCAGGAGGGAAAAAAAAAAACAAAGCTGATGGGCCCGCACTACAGCTGGTAGGCAGGCCATGAGGTCAGCTGTAATAAATAAATAAATAAATAAATAAATATAACCCCATCCCGATTTTAAAAAGAACCCAATTTAAATAGTAATAATAATATTTTTTTTTAAAAAAACCTGACCAGTGGGGTTCAAAAAGAAAAAAGAAAAAAGAAAACGAACCCAAACTAAAACAAATTACGAAACAAATAACAGCCAAGACTTTTTTTGGTATGTGTTTGTACAATTCCTTTGACAGTGTATATGGTGCTACACAGGTCATGGGTTTTAGAAAAGAAAAAGGTCTTCACCAGATGTCAAGAAGTGGGGGATATAGGCACCAGGCAAGCTTTGGGGGGAAAGCAATTCCTATGTGGACTAGCACCACCTAAGAATCCCCTCTTGCTACAGACACTAGGGATATGCATGGTCAACGTTTCCATGATTGTTTAGTGATGGGTTCTTTCATTTTTATACATTTCCTGCCATGTTTGTGTTTTTGTTGCACTGTTCTTTTATATAACATGAAAGAGCTGCCTGTTTTGGGTTATTTTGTCTCATTCAGTCTGGGAGTCCTTTGCTTATCTGAAGAATCAGTTCTGGTTTTGAAGGAGCAGGGAGAATACATGCATATGATCCAATTATAATCCAGGCATGATTTGACTCATTACTGCCCTGATTATCACTACATTATTTTGTACATTCTTACAATCTCCAGTTTTGTCTTAACACTCACAGCTCCCCTGCTCAAGAACCGCCCAACGCCACCATGGCAAGTACAACACCTCCGAAAGGCTGTGGCAATATAGATTCTGACTATTATTTCCTCTGTGACACCAAAGTCGACTGGGGCATCATTCTGGAATCCTTCGCTACAGCTGGTGTGGTTACAGCACTCATCCTCATTTTGGTGCTCCTTTTTCTTATCTGTAACGTCCAAGATAACACCAAAAGAAGCCTGATCCCTACTCAGTTCCTCTTCCTTCTGGGCACTCTAGGAATCTTTGGCCTCACTTTTGCCTTCATCATCAGGCTCAATGAGGCAACGGCCCCCACCCGCTTCTTCCTTTTTGGAGTCCTCTTTGCCCTCTGCTTTGCCTGCCTTCTTGCCCATGCCTTTGACCTCATCAAGCTGGTGCGAGGGAGATGCCGACTGTCTGCATGGGTGTTGCTGGTCATCGTCATTGCCTTGACTATCGTGCAAATAATTATAGCTATACAATATGTAGTCATCAATATTGACAAACTAAAAGGACTGAATGCAACCCACCAGATGGATGATAGAAGTCGTGATGACTTTGTTTTGCTGCTCATCTACGTGCTTTTTCTGATGGCCTTGCTCTTCATAGTTTCTCTCTTCGTGTTCTGTGGTTCGTACAGAAGATGGAAGAGGCATGGTGTGCACATATTCCTCACCATCTTAGTCTCCATAGGCATCTGGGTGGCATGGATCAGTATGTTGATGAGAGGCAACAAGGATTCAGGGAAACGACCACAGTGGGACGATCCTGTTATCAGCATCGCTCTGGTTGCAAATGGGTGGGCTTTCCTGATTTTGTATGCCATTCCTGAACTCTGTTTCCTCACCAATCCACAAAAGCCTGAAGATTACCCTCCGGACAATAGTTTCTGTCAGCCTAAAGTCTTGAAGAAAACCTATGGAGTAGAGAATGAAGCCTATGCTCCAGAAAACAACACACAAGGTATGAGGAACCATAATGCCATGTACAGTTGAGCTGTGGGACTGGCAAATGCTTTGTGTGAAGAAGCAAGAGGGGTTTTGATAAGCTAAATAATAATAATAATAGCAATAATTGGATCATTTCAGTAATAGAATGGAACAGAGGAAAAGTAGCTTGAGGCATTTTCCAAGGACAACTTCCCGTGCTCCGTTTGGTGTTGTGAAGTGTACTCAAGGACCACGGTCAAGTACCACTGTATGCCCTTGAGCCATAAATAGATGGTTAGCCTCGTGGCATAGTGGTTAAATTGCTGTATTGCTGCTAAAACTGTGCTCACGACCTGGGGTTCAATTCCAGGTAGCAGGCTCAAGGTTCACTCAGCCTTCCATTCTTCTGAGGTCAGTAAAATAAGCACTCAGATTGATGGGCCTGTGTGTGTGTGTATGCAATGTGTAGCCTGCATAATTAAAATGTAACCCGCCCAGAGAGTGCTTTAAGCACTATGGGGCGGTATATAAGCAGAATCCTTTGCTTTAGACTCCTGGTGGTTCCTATCGTGCTGGTCCATTGCTATACATGATGAAAATAATGGAAAATAATGGCTGAAAAGCCAGTGCTCATTTATTTATTTTTACCATTCATTATTTGCCTGACAAGGGTAATTAGGCTTGATTACAGGGTGAAGTCACAATGCCGGATCAAAGTGTCATGGAAATAAAAGCAGAAAACTAGTTGGATAATCATTAATTACACTTAGATATGAGACAAATAATAATGGCTAAGATCCTGTTGATTAATTAATTACACTTACATGTGGGACAAATGACAGTGGTGGAGATCCTGTTGCTTAGCGTAGTCAATTGCAACTAGAGTAGGGCTGATGAATCAATAGAACATCAACTTTCCAAATCTCCAATGATTCAATGGGCTTACTTCAGTTTTGACTTAATATGGAAAGCAACAGGATTTCAACCAGTATTTTGTTTTGATACTGTGTAATGAAAATACGATGAGCTTGGTGCATCAGTGGGCTAGAGCACCGAAAATTGTCAGCTGCAAAGGTAGCAGCTCAGCGGTTCGATTCCTGGCTGCCACACAGCGGAGCGAGCTCCCGCTGATAACCCCACCTCCTGCCAACCTAGCAGTTCAAAAGCATGTAAATGCAAGTAGATAAATAGGTACCACCATAAAAAGCGGGAAGGTAAAAACAGTGTTTCCTTGTAGCCATGCCGGCCATATGGCCACAGAATTGCACAACACTGGATCTTCGGCTTGAATATGGAGATGAGCACCATCCCTAGAGTTGGACACGATTAGCATGCATGTGTGGAAGGAACCTTTACTTTAATGAAAATATTGCTAGATGATTTAGAGATTTAAAAATAACACCAAAGCTAATGCTCCTTCACAGAAAGGGCATCTCCTTTAATATTTCTTTTTCATTCCCTGTTTTCCTGTCACACAAAAGTAACTTAGGCAAATGAATATATGACTTCCAATCATGGTTCTTCCAACTAAAATGTGTTAACATTAACATATTGTATCCACTGAGTAATCAGATACTACTGTTGTTGGGTAATCTAAGTCAGGTGTGCAACTTTAAGGAAACCTCTTGCTACAATGAACTTGAGTTAATTTTTCAAATGATTGATCAAATATGTAAATCATTGCCAAAACATTAGACATTTTTGTTAGTGTGCAAAGATATATCAACAATAGATTCATATTCTGAGCCTGTAGGGATGTATCATAATATGTAAAAAAGTAGTGGCACCTCTGAAAGTTGCTGCTGAAGTCAGGGGAATATTCATTCACGTATTTGCAAGAATCTCAAACTACAATTATTATGTGAGGTGACTGGGGCTCAGGGCCAAGAGTTAGTCACAGTTAGAACAGACCCACTAAATCAACTGCTGCTGAATGCTAAATTGATAATTGTGCAAGCCTTTTTCATTCAGTGGCTCTACTGTAGTTGGGACTAGCAATTTGATTATGTCCTGAGAGTTTTAATAGCCTGAATTCCTCCTAGGTGTTATATAGGGATTATTTATATAGAGAGATGCCTTTTTGGTAGCAGCTGGCATGTGAAATATTTCTATGCATTTTATTTAATTCTAAATACACAGCTGTATATATATGCAAAGAATTGCCATTGGTTAGTTAGTGAATGTATATGCAAGAATATCTATAGGTATCTACATCATGCAGTGATGGAAACATTATAAAATATGGGATAGTCTGATATTTAGACAGTCATGACTGTTTGAATATGGATGCCAAAACCACATAATATGAAGGTAGTGGTCACTTTTTTAGTGCAGATGGTTGTATGCAATAACATTGGGTCTTTTTAAAAATATATCATTCTTTCTTTCTTTCTTTTTCTATTTTTGGAAACACAGACTGTGCCTATGTGGGTTATACGTCTCACTTCCAACTTGAGGTAAGCAAACATGCTTTCATTGTTAAGTGTTTGTTACAATGCAGCTTCTTTAACCAAGTAGCTTAAAATGGAATTCCACAGTGTTTGGACAATCAGACACAGGAGGGGAGCAAGTCTAGAACAAGCAAAATTATATGGACAAGGCAGTGTCAGGTATGCAGGACTTAATCCGAGGGAAGTCAAGTTCCTCTCCAAATTCATCCTTGTTTGTTGTGAAGGAACATAGATGCCAGGCAGGATACTGGGACTTACCAGTACAGTATTCACTTTTATAAACTGAACCTTTAAAGGTTACTTCACCATTCCTGTCTTCTTGTGGCATTAAAAGATTTTCTTCCTATCTAAACCTATCTGCTAACAAATCACACACACACAAAATGCCACCCAAAAAAGTGAGGAATCATGTCAGAGAAATGCCAGATGAGAACTCTGAAGTTTGAACAGGAGGGAAATTGGAGTCCTCAGGATCAGGAATTTTTGGAGGGAACTCCCGAGGGAATTACCTCAGAAGAAATGAGCCCACAAGGCAATTTAGCCTTTGAAAAGTGGAAAATGGAAAAATTGTCCACTGCTATTTTGCCCATACAGGCAAGGATTTATTGAGGAAATCTGGGGTGCTGATAAGCATAATGGCAAGAATTATATGGGATTAGTAAAGTCAAGCTCAGAAATCACAATTATTAGATGTGAAGTAATAAAATTAACTAGCATACTACAGACTAGATGGATGTTAGTGAAAGGAATTGGTAAAATTGCAGGTGGTCAGAGTAAAGATTCAATTTAGATGTTGGAAGAAATCTTGGGAGGTCGAGATTTCTGATCAGATCCAAGCTATGTGTTTGGTCGGTATTGATACCATAGAACATGTACAGAGTGTATACTGGGTAAAGAGAGCCAAGAGGGTACCAAAACCTGAAAATATGAAAATTATCAACAGTGGTGAATAAATGTCTCAAGATAGGGAAGTGAAACCAGAGAGACAGTTAAAAAAAAAAGAGTATGGCAAAAGGCAGTTTAACGCATTAATAACTGTCAGGTTGTGTCAGTTGGAAGCAGCACAGCAGCAGAACAGCAGTCAAGGAAACTGTTCTGAAGGTATAGCTCAATATAGTCAGCCAGTAAAACCTATGCCAATTAAAAGAGAAAGCAGTAGGTTATATGATGGGTCAGTAAAACAAAAGGAAGAGTGGAGTGAAAAACAGGAAAGCAAGTTCAAAGAGACTGTTGCAATTAGAAATACACTTGTAAGAGAAGTTAAAGCCAAGACATTAAGTGAATATTTGGCAAAGGCTATATATGCTGCAATATTGTTTGTCATGATTTATGGAAACATAACATCAATAGTGGCAGTATGAATGCTGGCTTGGTGCAGGGTGTCAGCATGGATACAGGGTTCGACAGTGGTGGTGATGCTTCTGGAGATGGCGGCTGTGGTGGGGAGTAATCATGGCACAAAGTTGGAGAAGATGCTGATGAGGCATGATCCGGAGACATTGTCTGGGAGATCGTCTGAATTCTTCTTTGAACCCAGTGGGATGGCATTGATTTTGGCCTAGTTGCTGGTGGAGGTTGTCAATCATGTTGTGTCGCTGGTTGAAGAAGAATGCAAGAACAAGAAGATGGCAATTATATCAATTACAGTTAAATAATAAAAGTATGATATTATGGGTCTAATGTTAAGTTAAATAATAAAAGTATGATATTGTTGGTCGAATGTTAGTGTGAAAAAAAACTGGTAATGTATTGTTCAGTTGCTATTTTGGTGTAAAGTAATGATTAAAGGCAATGTAATAATATTACAATGCAATGCAATAGTGGTAGTGTTTAGCAATTAAAATACTGTACATATGCAAATTTTGGAGTAAATGATTGAAATCAGTAATGTGGTACGTTGAAACTGTACAATGTAGGTACTAAGATGTTTATTGGTTTTGAATGTTAAATGCAGTTTGATTAGGAGAGTAACCTTGTTTAGTTGCTGCCCCTGAATCAAATTCTGTAAGGGGGGGGGGAGGAAATTGTGGCATTTACCCTCTCCATGTGTTTGTGCAGGAGGGTGTAAAGGGTTAATGCTGTGGATCAACGAGGGAGTGTGGAGGTGGAGCCCACATGTTTAAAAGGCTCAGCCTGAGGATTGTAAGAGGAAGAGGAGAAGAAAAAAGAAGTGAAGAGGGGAGATAAGGTTAAGAACAGTTAAGTTAAAGAAGACAGATGAGAGAGGTTTGAGAATAGTAAAAGGACAGAACTTGGGTGTAATCTGCCTAGAGGAACTTTCAATTAAGGGTGCACAAGAAAACCTTATACTGAAACCAGCTTGTTATTTTACTTTATTAACGCTACAACTTGACTGAGTCTCAATTACTTCAACTGAGTAATCTAGAATGGTGGTAGCAAGAGTAAAAAGAAGGTCTGTACAGGCCAATGGTCCATGAAATGACTGGGGGCTCTGTATTGGTTTGCCACACTTGTCCATATTAAAAAAAAAAACTTCCTCTCTACTAAAAACAAACCAACCAACCCTGAAATCCTTTTAAATTTTTTTTACCAGTGACCACCAGAGCTTATCTTACGGAGCTTTGTGGCTTCCCTTCTGCAACTTCTCACCACTTCTCTCCAAAGAATCTCTTGAGCTCTTTAAAAAATAAAACTAAAAAAAAAAATTAATCTGTTCCTGCTGAGGCTTCTGTTCTGAAGCTGTTTGTTTTTGCACTCTGACAAATATACTTGAACCCTTTCAGTTGAGAAGCTGTCACAGCACTAAACTCTGTTCCCAAAGCAAAATGATGAAAAAAGTAAACCATGGCTTGCAAGATGGTGGGGGTAGCATGTCGTCTTGGATTTTCTTACTCCTTTACACTGTTGGAACCCAGACAGATTTTGTGTTATCTAGGATGATGGCGAGGGGAGGGGAGGGGAGAGAAAATATCCTCAGTACACAATCAGTTACTTTCTCAGGAAGATCTCAGTGATAGCTAATAAGATGCTCCTAATAAAAGTGATCAAGGTGACCAGTGCTCACTCTGTATGTGAAAAGCCAGGCGTGTTTAAAAGACAACTTTGTGGGGCAGACAGCAGAAGGTAACAAGCATTAGCCAGATATGAGGTGTAGATACCATATGGATTAAGACGTAGGCAACTACACAGAGTGTTCACATAAGAACCCATCTGGAATAAAAGGTGGCATTTTGGGGGCAGCATATATTCCCTAAGCACAGTTTCAATGGGACTTTCCACAGCTAACTTTTCCACTGCTGCAATTTTCCCAACTGAGCCTAGAAAGTCAGTTTATCAGAGAACTTGTAGAAAGTACCTTGACATCACTGCTGTGCTGATGTTAATACTGCAGTAGAAGGGAAATCCATGATACTTTGCTCCTAGATATTTGGAAGTGTGTCTGCTTGAAGGCAGGCAACTACACTGGCAAATCATACAGGAATTACTCCAGGACTGGGATGGTCAGATTCTTTGTATTTTCTGCTGCCAATATGAATCATCCCAGAGTTACCTGCATGTCCATTTTTTTCTTTCATCCCAGGGCTTCTACTTTTGTAATTGTTATGAATACATTTGTGTTGGCTCAGGCAGTGTGATTGCTTGTGCCAGTTCATAAAGTTTCAGATCAATCTATGGAGGGGTTCGTAGGTGTTCTATTTCAGCCATTCCGTCCACCAAGAGCATCAGTGAGGCAGGGAGTGGGCCCATGTACATGCATAATTGGCTATCATTTGAATCCTCTTTCTCAAACTTGATACATGCAGTTTCCCTGTTTTTCTCTTCTCTTCTCTTCTCTTCTTTTCTCTTCTCTTCTCTTCTCTTCCCATTCCACATTTAAAGGCTCAATGCTATTGTGATAGGCACCTAGGAGAACAAATGGGGTAGGGATGGGAAAGCTAGGTGTTAGCAGAGAGCGAGGAAGAAATTGCTAATCAGTATTTCTTTGCAGCTTGTTAGGTTAGCTCTGTTGAAGCCATGCCTCCTGCAGATCTCAGTGGCAACAGCAGAGCATTAACAAGCTCCAAACAAGACTGAATGCTGATTTCCTCCTTTCTTTTTCTCTGCTGCTTCCTGTTTCCTAAAGTGAATTTCCTAGGGGAAACCTGACTTCCTGGGTGTGGCTTTACAGCAGATCCATTTGATTTCCCCCCCTGCTGTGCAGTTTCACCCTAACACAGGCCAAGAATTAGAGAGGGATACAACAACCTGTTGTGCTGAAACTTCAAATAAGGAGCATTGCAGTAGGAGATGAGGGATGGCGAACGATTGCAAACATTTTCACTTCTATTTTCAGATCCCCTGAAAAATCTAGATATATTTACTCTTAACATGTCATCATTGTAACTCCTTTGTTTTTCAGAACCTTGAGCCTCAACAAGATTTCTCCATTCCACGACCTAAAACCCGACCCAGCCCATACCAAGGGTATTTTGGAGGTGTCAATTAAAAACTTCTACGAAGAACACAAGAGAAGCAATACAAAGTTGGCTGAGCTGCTGTGGAACCAGGCTGTTTAGCAATGCTCCTCTTTACAAAATCAGGGACACAGTTTAGCACTACAGTAGATAAAGGAGAATTTTATTTTTTCCTCCCAATTGCCTTTTGAAGATTTGGCACTTTATCTTTCTTCATTCACCATACTCCTTTGTTTAACAAATCTCTATTTCCTTTTCAAATGACAATTACAATTGCCCTGGACCCACCATCACAGACTTGATTTCCCATTCTTGTGCATCTGGAATTGTGAAGTCTGGAAATGGAGACCCTGTTCTGTATATATAGGCTCCCTGAGCCATTAAAATGACGATCATCCTGGATTTCCAGTTAGGTTATAAAGGAATGCTATACATATAAGGCAGGATTCCCTACTGTAGATCCTTCCCACCATCTTGTGGATGACGGGGAGGATACGGCTAGCTAAGCCAAGATGGAGTATAGAGACCTAATCACATCTCCCTCCTGTGATAGCAGTTGCATAAGAGGGAGGTACTCCATTAGGGTTGATGGTTTCTCTCTACTCTTTTATTTTAGTCTTTTGTCTTAGCTTATTTTAATTCATGATATGATAGAAGTTAAAAACAGATGCCCAGCTCAGTCACAAAACTTGTTGAACCAAATGAGGATTCTCAGTGATTACTCTGTTGTTGTTTATGCCACAGCCCTGAATTATCTGTGTTTCCTTCAGCGTTATTTCTTCCTCCTCTTTCCTTCTGAAGCACTGGAGTTAGCAGGAATATTAAGTGCTCCCAGGGGAATTCTGGGAGTTGTAGTTCCTAAAAAGTACTGGTTCCAAGTTCTATGTCCCTTTGCTGTTTTGGTGTACTAAGATCTGGAGCAATTCTGACCAAGTTTTAATTATAATCACATCCTCTCTCTACATATACTGTGGTCAGGAAACCATGAAGGGTTTCTGGTATGTTCCAATTAGGTTGATATTAAAGTCATTGTAAAAAGTCCAAACTCACCTTAGATCCTTCCTCAGCAATAGCATTTTCCTGCGGCCCTGAAGTGTATGATGATATAGTATAGATGGATTCCTTCTATCTAAGGGAGGCTATCTGTGAATTGTCTTTGTAACTGAAGTAGAACACCCTTTTCATTAAAGCATACTGATGCAGCATCAGGAAATCATCAGGATCTTCATCTGATAGCACCAGATGAAGATCCTTGATTTCATCAGTTTGAAGGCCTTTCTTTCATGTGGCCCCACACTATTGTATTCTTGCAACAACACTCAGTTTTAAGGCACTAGGAGCTGTTACAACGCGACTATGACAGATAAAGCCATATCCTGTTCATCTCTGCTGTCAAGCAACCAGAAATGTATCTGGAGGCTTTATTTTTAATTATCAGGCTATTGTGAGATTGGTCATCTATGGACATGTACAAGTTCCTTTAGAAATCACCCACGTTAGTGGCCATTTTGTCACATCTTAGTGGGAGGATCCACCATACATGCCTTCCTTTACATGCAGAAAGTCCCACACCCTGTCCTTGGCATTTTGTTGTTGAAAAGATCAGGAGGCGGATGATGAAAAGGGTTTTTTTTTTTTTTGGGCCAAAACCTGTGGCCCCTCTGATGTCATGGGGTGGAGTAGGCAAGGGTTGGCCACTAGCAGAACATGTGCATGTAAACATCGTTTCACTGTGCCAGTGAACCAGCTGTGCATGGGTGGAGTTGTGTGCCCAGGCTTTAAAAATACTTTATTTATATCCAAAAATAAGCTCCAAAATTCATCTCTGCACCTAGACACCCAGAGTATGTACGAGGTGAAAAGAAATGCTGGAAAAACAAGATTCCTTCTTGCCTGCATATGTTGCCTGTGGATGTGACCCTGGGCTCTTTGCTGTGTCAACAGCTCAGTATGAGATCTCCATCCTGCCATGTGTATGTAATACACCAACATAAACATTAAACGATCCATATGCGAGTATGCCGTGCTAACACCCAACAGTGAATTACTGGAGAAAAACATGAAATGAAATGGAATGAGACTCGTAAAATACCGTATTAAAATCTACTGAGGCATAGAGGGTTTGGGGTTTGAGTTTTTCATTAACACTTGAACTTCAGAGGCAGTAATAAGGAAACAAGTAAAGGTGCCGGGAAAAGAAAAGAACCATAGAAAGTGTAGGTGGGGGTGAGACGTAATAGAAGTACTAAGGCAACAATCCTGACACTATACGCCCCCACAGTAAGCTGTACTGAACTCAGTGTGAGTTCAGGTAAAATGTAGCAGAGGAAGAAAAATGGACAGTAAATATCCAATCATTATTGCAAGCCCTTTTGAGAAAATTACTTCAGATTTTAGTGGCAGGAAAATGTTGTAAAAATGGTTCAGGGGGAGGGGGAAGGCACAATCCAGCAATATTCAAAATTCTTTATGTTTTATTGCTTTTAATGGAAAGATTATGCCTGTAGTTTATATTTGTCTTCTCAATGTATTCAAGTGGAAATTCAGATGCTGGAATTTGCCCTCTAGTCTGTGAGAAGGGAGTGTTAGGGATTTTGCTTGTGTGCTTTTAACTATATTATTAATATTTATTTGTTTTGTTGGCATACTACATTAATCATGTGGTTAAATAAATAAATAAATAAATAAATAAATACTGTGTTGATTTTTATTTTAATTTTTTTCAAATGAAAGATACTCATTATTTGCACTCTACGTATGGACCATAACAAGGTTTATATATTTAAAGGTAGGAGTGCATTCTTTTCTCCCTTTTTTCTCCCTCCCCTCACACAGACAGAACAAGGAAGTGCGGAGGGGGTGGGAACGCAGGGAGAGCGACAAACCCTCAAGATCTCTGGTCCGAATTTAAGGGACCAGCGGATCTTAGGGGTTGTGTAAAAAGGCCTATAGTCACTATCTTCCACAGAGCATCACACTTTAAAAGTCCCTTCAATTCTCTTTCTTTCAGTGTCCACTAATGTACTTTTAATGCACCATATCATATTAATACACAATATCAGCATAGTAAAACACACGGGTGCCATATGTGTTTTTGGTATACTATGTGCATTCATAAAAGTCATTCATATGTATGTGATTAGCAGTTTTAAAATTATTTTCATGTATTTGTTTATTGGATTTTTTATACCACCCATCTGGCAGCAAGGCCACTCTGGGCGGTTAACAACAATTATATGAGGAAATAGTGTACTGACCAGAGATAAATAAGGAACCATATTGAAGGAGCCTGAGTCAGATTTGGACAAAAATGGTACAGAAAATATTCAGGAGAGAAAAACAATAGAATGAGGAAGTAGAATAGAAGAGACAAAAAAGTTGCCCAGTATAGCATTTCTAAGAATGAGAAAGAAAATGAAACAAGGAAATGCATTTTGACTATGACACTGCATTCACAAAAGAAGCCAATGTCAACCTGATATTATATTTCTGCTTGACTTCCTGTCCACAACCCCAGTTTCAGAAAAATAGCTACCTTCTCTGAATGCTTCTATACCTTAGGACCCCCACCCCCCATTTTAAGTCTTTCCAATCATTTACCGTCTTTTTTGCCATCTGCCTGATTTTGCAGTTGACCTGGCTGGCATGTTGTGTTAAGTTCAGGGCAGCCCAGAGGTGATGATGACGGCAGAAGTCTTTTGCAGGGCCAGCTGAGAGATATAGTACCTGACCCGTATGTGGAAGACGTGATCTGGATGATCCTCACTGACCATATGTTTGTACTGATTTTACACCAGGTCAGTATGACTCACATCTTTTCTGCCTGAAGGCTTCAAGGAACTGGCACACGAGCCTATTGCACTGACAAGCTAAATGACATGTATTGGATATTTAGCTCCCAAACACTAAGTACATCACATGAGAAAAGACGGTACTTCTAACCACCAGTTTGCTTCTGTCTCTGTGTGTTCATAGTTGTACTGCTCTGTCAGACCTTCAGTTTGAACTCCCTTTATTCAGATGCTTTTTCTATTCGAGATCAAAATGGGAACCAATGTCTCTTATTCCAGTTTATTCTCCTTTACCATTAAAATTATTTTATGTATAAGCCAGATCTCAGTTATATTCCTGTGAGATTCTGGCTGTTATTGTCCAAAAAATAAGATTTCTATGTTTTTCCTGAGTTACATTTCCTAACAGTCTTCCTTGTGGAAATTAAATTTGTCCTCTTTGGAACACGAGGCTCTTGCCTCTGGCCCTATAGTGCCCAAATTTTGGATGGTTAATGGAGATTCCACCTGGGCCAGTCAGGTGGCTCCATCCTTCTTCCCCCCCCCTCTCCCAAGTCCAACAATCCCTATGGATATAAAATAAGCTATAAATATGTTTTTTCCTCTTGCTTTGTTTGAGGATATGGGAAAACAACAGAGCCCATGTATCAAGTGTATCAATATATTTCCTTCAGGGCGTCCTCCCACCACTTGAAAGAAACATCCCATAAATTGGTTTATGTGATCAAAGCAGCTTTGGTCCCATTAAATATCAATATGAGATCAGCAGGATCTTAAATACATTTGGTCGGAAAGACATTGCAAAGTTTGTGGTTGAGTAAATCCAGTTAGCTAATGAAGCTAGACAGGTATCCAAGTGTTAGTTGTTTGCAGATCATAAACCAGCTGCACTGGCCATACTATTTATTTATTTATTTATTTATTTATTTATTTATTTATTTATTTATTTATTTATTTAAGAGTATTTTTACCCCGCCTTTCTCCTTGGAAAAAGATGACTTACAGAATGAGGGAAAATATACAGTCCAGTACAATTAAGACATGTTCAAGTATTGAGAACAAGAAATTGAAGGACATCTTACACAGCATTAATAGACAACATTGCATTAAAGCTACAAGAGACCGTGAACAGTTAAAGGAGAATAAAGTTCTATGTAAAGTTATGAGTTTATATACATTAATGTACCCTTCAGGACACTCTTACATGTTTTGCTCTGAATATGCACTGTTGCTTTTTTTTAAATTCCTCCTGCTCCTTCCTTTCAAGGATTCATCACTATTTTGCCCTTCATGTGATCTTTTCACCTTCTGATCTCATTCCCCAAGCCCAAGGCTTCCTCTGTGACTGTGTTTTGTAGTCACCCTGCTTCTTTCCCCACCCTAAAAGTCAACATGCTGCTATGAATGAATGATCAAAAGTTTCGGAGGAAACTGGTGTTTTCTATCCTCTTTACTATGGTGATAGCACACAGTGCTGCCCCTCCCATTTTAAAGCATTTGGACATGAATGACAGATGAATAAAAGAGCTGCTTTTTCTCCCAGCATTTTCTGCCCAAGCTCAAAATATTGAGCTGATTCCCAGTCTTGGGTAACAATAATGAACAAATCCAGCTGCCAAAGGTTGAAACTTCAAGGAATCAGAAATATTTTAGTCTGAAATCTCAGACACATGGATTTAGTTTGATCTCTCTGACAGTATTTAATCACAACAACATTCAGTTGTAGTTGCGAAATTGTCACGGTAGAAAGGCATTGTGCAGGAACTAAAATGATATGGCATATACTACTCTTGTATAATAATTATACACAGAATATGATTCCATAGTAACTATTACCATAACAGTTATAATGAGGTGGTGTGTGTGTGTGTGTGTGTGTGTGGTTTATTTAATATATAGATGAGGGAATGTTTGAATGTTGGATAATTCTGGACTGAACACCTTGCATGCACACATGCTGTAGTCAAATAAGTGGTTTAGATAAACCAGGCCCCAGAATTCATAGTCTTCTTGTGCCTTGGCCCTCTTTGGATGGCAAATGTGTGTTGCTTCCATAATTGCTACAAAATGTGGTGCACCAGCTTTGCTGGGTTTGTGGACCCTCTTGCTCCATCCCACAACTAGAACCTTGGAAATCTTCTGAGCTTCCAACCTTCATGGAATCTCCGAGTGATGCTTCAGTCAACAGTGCTGTGGCTACATTAAGTGGCTTCCAACTGATAGCTGGATGGACATTTCAAATAGTCAAGCACCAGATGAATATTTGTTTTCAACCCCAGATAAACAACGGATGGCAAGCAATAATGATGAATCACAATGGAAATGAAAAACATAGAATTATAGAATTGGGCACTATCCTTTAACCCCCTTAAAGCCAGCCAGGGACGCAACTCAGGGAGCCCTCCCTGGGTTGATGATTTATCGCCATCATGCTGATGGCTCATGAGACAATGACTTGAAACAGTCATCCTCAGACCCCAGGGATGCCTTGTTCTCTTGCTCTTTGCACCATGGCCATAGCCTCTGATCCTAGCTAGCCTTAGTCCTTAGTCCTCCCCCCCACTCCCTTCTCTCTCTCTCTCTCTCCTTCCCCTCCCTCCTCCTTGTCCCACGAGCACATGGCAGGGCAAAAACAAAGACTGCATCTTCCAGAAGCAACGAAGCAACTCCATCAAGGAGATTCCAGCAACGAAGCAAGAATTTCCTCATGAACAATAGGATTAATCTCAGCCAGGAGACCTCCCATTGTCTCTTTTCAACATACCCTGGCAAACTGGTCTGAGAACTTGGGACCCTTCTGTTGACTCTCCAGCCCTATTGAATTGATAATTACCCAGCTGGGGCCAAAGTCATAGTTAACCCTTTCCTACCCCTCTCTCCCTTTCATTGAGGCACAATTCAGGCTGATTTTTCTGATGCCTGATCCTGCTATCCCTGCCTAAACCCAGACCCAGGCCCCTGGCCCAAAGGGGGCTTTCCCCCCTTTCCTTTTCTCTCTCTCCCTCTCTCTCTCCCTCTCTTCCCTTCCCATCCCCTCTACCCTGGATGTGTTTAGAACGTATGCCTGTCCTACTCTCTGACTTCTACACTCTACCATCTGGGGCTATGGGGATGATGGCACAAGGAAGGAAAATCATCATGGCGTCTGGCAGAATCATCCAGAAGACTCCATCGTTTCCAGAGTCCTCAGCACGCACACCCACAGTTGCTTCCTGGAGTATCAGCATCCTTGTCACGCAGACCCAGATGTTATCACCGCCTGGGGAAATATTCCATTATCACCTTCCTGCACTCACAAAAGACTGCCCAAACACCTTTGGATAATCCCACCGGTTTTCCTGCCTCACATTGACTTTGACAATAATCCTCTCCAACCCTCCATTGAATTTCTGATTCCTTCAGTTTACCCAGACCCAAAGGACAATACATTGCTTCCCCTTTCCCATTGTGTCATCCGGATGGCCCAATCAGAGAACACTTGGACTCATTAACACCTGCGTGGGCATCCGACTCCAGCCTGCCAGGGGCCGCCCAGGTCCACCCTGGATCATCCTGATTGTACTATTTGAAATCACCTTCAGCCAATCCCTGGACCGGCGCCACTCAGGGAGGGGAGGGGGGTGAAATCAATAAAAGTTGGGGTTTCCATGTGCTCGGGGTCGGACATCTTTGCCTGGTTTTCTGGCTTGTGTCCACCTGCTGTCTTTATTGAGCCTAATAAACACAGTATTCTCTTGGATTTCTCTCGCGTTGGATGCTTCATTGGGCTTTTGGGATCCAGCGAACCTCAGCAGGGCTAGCCTGTCTGAAATAGAGTTTTTAAATCTTATTTTAAACTCAACAATAACAGGTGAACTTGCACAAGGCAGACATCACTTGGAAAAGAAGCAGGGCCTTTCTCAGGCAGTAACCACTGAAATGGAAGGATGTGCTGTGATATGTGAATATCCAGGGTGTCCTTTCTTTCTATAAATAGGAGCTGTCAGATCACAAATTTTAAAAAGCTTGTTGGTTTTCTTCTGAGAGAAACAAAAAGGTGGAGTGGATTAGTATTTCAGACAACTGACTTGGGTGTAGAGAATATACTCATGGTCCCCACCCTTCCTATGGCCTCAGGCAGGAGGCTCCAGATTCAGACAGCCCTTAATGCATTAAGGAAACTTATGTAGCTGGGGTAGGGATTTAAACCTAGGAGAATTAGCAGTTATTGGCTTTGCCCAGGGCTTCATCTCTCAAACCAGTGGGAAAACCCTGCCCATGACGCTTTCGACTTCTAATTTGAATACCAATGGGCAAAGTTAAGGCTCTTCCCTTCTGGGCACAAAGAAAACACAACCATGCTTGTATCTCTCCTGCCCCATGCTTATGTGGAGTTCATCAACACTGGATGGTGTTGATGAACTCCACATAAGATGCCACATTCCTTACTTTGAAATTCAAAGTAGGAAATATCTGTGCTCAAGCACTTATTCGAAGGGAAGGCTGTCTCCTTTAAGGTGCTAGCAAATATAACTTGAATACATTGCTCAGAAGGAGACAGAAGCCGTTGTTACTGCCTATTTTTCCATATTTCTGCCTAATATATATATTTTTAAAAAGGGTACAAGAGGCCATGCTCAGAACTGCAGTCCCTTTGCAAAGGAAAGAAATTATGCACATTTGCTAAATTGGTGATCAATACATCATCAGTACAATTTTAAACAACCTTCTCAGGAAGGGGAAAATAAAATGGAAATAAATTGTGGGCTGGGAAAATAAGTTAATGTTGGTCGTGCATTGTGTGCTTGGGTATTTATGAAATGATTTAAAACACGATCATATCAGTATAACTGGGGTTCTTTCAGTATAACTGGGGTTTTTTCAATAGCCTGAGTTTTGTTGCCATCCGTAAAGCAGGTTGCTTATACTTTACCCTCTTGGTTGTAACTTGCTTATGTGCTGTCCTTCTGACTATCTGGGGGAGTAAATCTTTTCTCCTGGTTATCCAGAGGCAAAGCAGGGGCCACCTGGCTTCAACAATTTCTTATAGGGTTTGCTTTCTGTGCCCTTTTCTCATGTTGATTGCTCTCCTCTGGCCATATTCTATCCCGCTTATCAACAATTTTAAAATGAGGGGTGCTAAGGGGCCCTATTCAGCATGTCGCCGACCTGCTGCATTTTTCTCACCTCTTTGTTCATGCCTCATATTTGCATGACAGGCAATGGCAGTGATGGTCTATGTATTGGTGTAATTTAAGTGAAGGCTGATCTTATAAGGATTTCAAGGCATGAACAGATTGCTGGGCAGCATCACGGGTGCCACAAAGGCAAAGAACACAGGTCAGGGGTCCTCACAGGATTCTTTGTTGCTCTTTTAGAAGTTTCCTTGGTGCTTTGGAGAAGGTTTTGAGGGCATTTGACAGTCATCGAGGTCAAGGAGGAATCACTCTCTTTCCTGGTTCTCCTGACTCAAATAGTTCTAGCAGACAAATGACAGTATTGGGCCCCACCCAGAGGCATAACTCTGGTTACGAGCAGCTTGATTTTAAAGCATTTCGACTTAAGAGCAAAAAACTGTTGGCGTTTTAACTGCTGCCTTACAAATTTTAGATGCAATCTGCTGCTCTACTTACAATTTTTATTTTTTATTTTTTGATTTTTTTAGATAGGGTTGCTCTATTTAAGACTTGTTTGACTTAAGAGCATGCATTCGGAATGGATTAAACTTGTAAGTAGAGGCATCACTGTATACATAAAATAACCATGTTTGTTGCAGGTTCTATATAGCTGTGCTTTTATCTAAGGGCTGTTCTCTCAACTTTGGTCAACCTTGGCTATAACAACAGGATCTGTTGAAGGGTATTTTTGCCTCCCAACAGCTCATTTTTAACCAACCAACCAACCAGTCAATCATTCAAACAGTCAATTAGTCAAACAGTCAATCAGCCAATCTTTTAGAGGCCATGACTCTTTCTTCTTAAGGGACAAGAACACAGAATGCTGCATTCAGAAAAAACAGCAACATGCCAAGCATCATTCTGCACTGTGAATTTTAAACAGCATAACATTCTTCATAATAGCCCAAATTTGCTTCTCAGTTGGATATTGTACTTGCTAAATTGAAAGTTAATGTCAAGTATTAATTTAATCATCAGCTGCCTTCTGCACCAGAAAGCACCAACATGTGGTAATACCTTCCACTTCATGATATTGCTAATGAGAACTTGCTCATAAAGAATTGTCATTGTCTTCATGCATGTTTTTACTACCTTGATAGGTGTTTATATTTGGAAACAGGTGGTTTGTAATAAACCTGCCAGCTCCTGCTAATTGAACAGGTGATATCTGAATAAATACTGATTGCCGAGCTGCGTAAAATGGATGGTAGAAAATATTTGGGGCCTTTAGCTTCGCTTGTCACTTTTGCAGCTGGCCACTTGATGGCACAACTGCACCAAAAATCTCCACTCGTTTTTCCAGCCAGGCTGGATTTAGACGTTCTGGCTATCATCAGAGTTAAATTCATGCCACTCTCTCCATTTGCGCACTACCGTCTTTAATTCTTCTTGGCACAGGACTTCTTTACAAGGACATGGTCATGCTCCTCATATATAAGCTGAATTATTAGTGTCTGTCTAGATCTGTTTGGCAGTTTGCTAGAATTAAGGGACAGCAGCGTAATTATCACAGGATGCTGATCTTGCAGGAGGCGAAATAAAATTTCCTGGATTAAGAGGGTGACCCATGAAAAAAGTACTACTACAAATAAATCCAGGATGAAATAAATTTAAACAGTGCAGCAGAATGAGAACTTACTGACTGGAGCCCATGGAAGACTGGTTTGGATACAACAGACTAGCACTGTTGAGAAGTGTCACTTACGATGCGGGACTTGCAACCTGGACTGGTGACTTGACACAGGCTCAACTTGAGTCTCTCTCTCTCCCCCACCCCGTTTTTGGACTCAGTTTGGAACTCAGGAGTTAGGACCACCCACCCTCCCTTTTTTCCTGATAAAAAGCCCCACCTGTTGTTAATAGAACTTGGACTTGGGACTTGAAGCCAAAGACTTGCCAACACCCCCGGAGACAATAGCAGTCAGAATGCACCCTTTCTTCACTTTCCACATAGCTAAAGACCACAGCTACCAATAAATGATCTTGGCAACTAAGATCTACATCACCAAGGTGCTTGTAAACTAAATGACTACATTAAATGGCGGCATAACCAAGGACTCAGCTTAGCAAGCCCAGCCATATACTAGGAGAAAAGGTATGTACTAAATGCTTTTAATTCTTGCCATCTCAGGGAAGAGTAACTGAAGGGTCTAAAAGGCTATTCAGCAAACTAAAGGCAATGTTCAGCTATTTAGCCAGCTCATGATATCAGGATTAAGAAGTGCACAGAAAGTCCTAAGCACATTATGGAAATCTGTGTCAATAAAAACTGATATGCCCTTGCACAAAAATTTCCGGTGTAGTTTATGGTGTATACTATTTTTGACCACATTTTAAAGTTGTTTTTTATATGTCTCATAGGCCAAGCAGTAGAGCCTGAACTAGCCAATAAGATGGGCTCTGGCATTAAGGCTTATTCACATGAACATCTGGGTAGATGATCACTTTCTCTGCTTGTATTTGAAACTGTTCATGTGAATGCTCACAGTGACCATATAATGGGTGACTGTGGAGTGGACCTGAATATATGGTTCTTGAGATGGACCAGCCAAATCACAATACAGTGGTACCTCTTAAAACAAAGCCTCGTAAGACAAAAAAAAAAAAAACCAAGAACAAACTCATAGGAAGAAAAGAATTTCTAGGCATGCTTCGCATGACAATAAATTCCCTATAACAAAAAACTATTCTGCATGTACCCAGGAAATAAAAAACACGGTTATTTTTGTCTTTATTCTAGCCTCCAGAATGGATTAATCCATTAATGCATTCCTATGGGGAAACTGCGTTTTGTAAGACAAAATGTTCTTAAAACAAATTGACCCGTAGAACGAATTAAATTTTTTTTAAGAGGTACCATGGTACTAACACAGATTTATGATGTATGAATATGTACAGCAGATGGTACCTTCCATGCATACATCCACAACATGTTACCTTCCTAATAAACAGCACTATAGCTCCCACCATCTGTCAGACAAACCAAAGTCTAGGTGGGCTGGGGTTGATGGGTGTTATCATTCATTGTTTGAAGTGCACCAAGTTGAGAAAAGCTATATTAGACCATGGAAGTGAAAAGCCACTATGCTAAGGCTTTATAGTAGAGGATTGTCATTTCTCTAATCTTTGCTACTTACTGTAAATCCTTCTCTGAAACAATCTAATCTGATGGCCCATTCATTATTCACACAGTTGTCCACCTTGGCAAAGGTGTGTCTTTCTAAGGCTGCTTTTGATAGCTTTTGTTTGTGATGTTGGCAAATTTTATTTAGACAAGTTAATGATGTTCTTGTCTTTTGAGGCATTCAGGAACGCAGACAGATTAGACCATCCTGTTTTATTTCTTCTTTCAATGCATCAGGCTTTCTGACAGAAATTCTGTCTGAGTGCTAATTTAGTGCTCACCAAACAAGCTGAACATGGTAGCTGTACACAGAAAAAAATAACGCTCCTTGCAATTAGGAAAGTCGCTAGCAATAAAATGAGAAATAAGGAAGGGAAGAGTTGCTCCGAAGACCCTCCACCTCTTTCTGCCCTTTCTCTTTCATGTCCCATCTTTCTTTGGAGGGAATAAGGCTTCATGGAGGATTAGGGGATGGCCTGGAGAATTGGATCAGATTTGCAACAAAGGTTTCAGTTCCCCCCTCTCTGATATGAGAAAGCCTAGTTGCAGGATGCAGAAAATAGTGTCAGAGCTTATCTAAATATTGCCTGTGCTCAGGATGTCTCTGGACACCTGGAGTGGTTATAGAACTGGTGCTGAAAGGCTACTTCACGCGAAGTACATACTAGATGATGAGCAGGAACCAAGAGAGTGTTGTACACCATGCATGTTTTTGGTTGAACATGCGGCTGCAAGACAAGGAACAGAGAAGGGACATCTCCTGTACAAAGCTCTTTAACTATTTGGCTTTTGTTGGGGTGATGCTCCTTAGTTTTCCTCTCATTCATAAGTCACCAGAGACGCAATGAAAAAGAAGAAGGGAGCATTATCTTCTAGGTGGGAAAGGGAACTATGTCAATGAAACAGCCAGGATGTGAAAGTAAATCGTCTCCTTGCTTAAGTACACTTGGCTGAACAGCCACTGACCTCTCCTCCAACTGGCTTGTTAAGCATGACAAACCTGTCTCTTGGCTACATAAATGATAGTCCTTGGTACATTACTATCTTTTAGTGAGCAGAAGACCTCACTGGGAAATAAATAATCAATTTATGAAACCACTGGCCTCTAAAACTTCCAAGAGAAATGATGGTTTGTCTGTGCTAAGTGCTGCATAAGCAAACATTTGGTAGTCTACATTTATCCTAGCAGAAGATTATTTTAATGTGAAATACAAAACCCGAGAAGAGTGAATGGCCATACGGGCAAATTTTTAAAAGACTCTTGGCTGCTACTTTTCACAAATAATGTTTTTTTTCCTCATCAAGAATTTCACTGGTTATATTCTCCAATATGAGCCTCCTCATGTTTTGGGATGAGATTTCCCTGCTCTTCCCACTGTGGTCAAAAGTACTCCTGATAAGGATACAGCAGATTTTTTTGTTTTGTTTTGTTTTGGTGGCTGGCCCCAGACTGTTGAACACTCTTCTGTGGCTGACCAGGATGGGATATGTCTCTTTTACTTTGTTAAATGTGTTTTAGTTGGATTTAAAGGGATTTTATTCTGCACTTCTAAATAGTTTTGATACATTTGTTTTTCAATATTGAAACCCCACATTTTAGTATAATGTCTTTTTGCATTTCTGAAAGCTGTGTCCAGGGATGTTTGGGTTATCATGTCTCAGATTACTGGTACAAAGTCTCAGGGCACTGCTACATTTTCACAGCTTTCCAAGCAGAGAGACATCTTCCAGACAAGTATGGTTTGTGCGTGAGATGGGTGGCAATAAAGTCTAGGCATGATGCCGCACCAGTTCCCAATGGCACTAATGCTCACTGACACAGCAGAGACTGTTTGGAAATAGAGCCCTGCAGATTTGTCAGTCTAATTTCCCACTGCTACCTGGGGCACCACAGAAAATGACAGTTCCAAAACACAAGTCTGCACAGCTTTAATGTACACTGTGCTTGCGCAATGTTGCCACATCAAAAAAGAAGAAAGGAGGAGACTAGGGAGGGAACTCCTGAATTCCCACACCTGAGCCCACTCAATGCTATTGGACTAAAGGGAAGGGATAGAGTGTCAGCATTGTGACCCTTGGCCTTCTTGTTGCACAATCAGCAGGCAACACTGGTGACATCAAAAGGACCTCCCCTTTGTAGAACTGGCATGGCCAAAATGTTGAACATAAAGGGCTAGCTATTCTGCAGTACTGTATTTACATATGGTGTGTGTATGTGACAGTCCAGCAATGAGGAGACACAGATAAATTTAAAGATCAGTAAAGTGGTCTAGTAAGCATGTGCATTCTAGAGCTTTGTGGGAGATATAGGTAAGCTGAGGACTGCAACACATAGTGGGAAGCGGGTGCCCCATGAAAGAAAAAAGAATACAGTTTTCTAAATGAAAGACAAGAAATACGGATTCATTATTAGTAGTATGTTGTATGCCAGGATGAACCCCCAAAGCAATTTAGAGTTTTCATGTCTTGGGACAGTATGAGATAATGAGACATAGCTAAGGTCCCTCTGGCCTGCAAGCCACAAACAGGACAGAATCTGTAATGGCAGGAGTTAGAGTTTCATGTTGAGGTAACAGCAAAAGAAGTGACAAAGGAGTCTGACGGGACATCTTTGGAAGACGTCAACGAAGCTTGGAAAATTCCAGTGATCTTGAGGTGGGTAGAGAGCTGCTTGATAAAGGAGAAGCTGGCCAATAAAGAGACCCGGAGCTTTTTCTGGTTTCTGAGTGTCTTCAAGCTCAATGTCTGTCTATCATTGTTTCTTTCTTGGCTTTGGAGCATGCTGTCACGTCCTGCTTGTACGCTGGCTGAAGTGTTGCCCGAGGGATCAAGAAATGTGGTTCACCTTCAGTGTTCTGGAAGGGAAGAAATATTGTTCTTTGT
>JAHTLZ010003526.1:29109184-29199830 GCA_023846285.1 Phrynocephalus versicolor | reverse complement strand
CAATCATGCCAGGATATAAGAAACAAAATCACCACCACTGGGAGTTGCAGTCCAGGTACATCTGGGGACCCACAGAAAGTTTAAGGGCAAACAAAATGGCAGAGATTGGGTGTTGTGTTCGCAAGTTGCACAAGAGTGAAGGGAGGGAGGGGAAAGAAAAGCTCCTCGAGCAGTGGAGGGGTGGGTAAATCTGCATTTCTTATGGCTTGAATCTTTGCCTGTTATTCAGCTGAGGTTGGTGAGTCAAATGCAGAGGGCTGGTGAATCTTCATGAGTTCTACAGGAGCAATCCAAGATGCTGAAGTTGATCTTGAAAATGGATCCAGCCATTTGGACCACTCCTTTAAATTTCAAACTAAAGCCCTGAGTTAATTCATACACATACCTATGATCTTGGAGTCCCCTGGTCTTTGCAGTGCCTTTGTTATATCTAAGGATGCCACAGGGCTATAGCTCCTAATACAAGGCATGTGTGTCCCAGCTATGCCAAACCTTGCAAGCAATTCCCAGGTGCCTTTGAGCAAAAGTAGTTTCTTCCTCTGTGCTTGATTTGTTCTTACCGGGGCCTTTCTAGGGCATGACTCTCCAGAAGGTGTGACTATGGGCTCCAGATAGGGTGGCCGCTGACATATCACCAAGAAAGGGGTCATGCGCACCACCAGAGAGAGAGAGAGAGAGAGAGAGAGAGAGAGAGAGAGAGAGTCCATACAGTACTTCCACGCTTATCTCCAAAGAAGAGTTGTTATGAATATTTGGATTTTTAAAAAAACAAACAAAATTTACCAATTTGAGTAAAATTGCCAATTATGTGTACAGGTTATTATTACTGTTGTTATTACCATTTATTTGTACAGAGCCCTCAATGTACAACACAATGAAACAGAATAAGAAAACTCTGCCCAAGGGGCAAGCAGTGTAGAATATGAAAGAACAAATAGGAGGCAAAGGGCAGAGTGATAATAATGCAATGAAACAAGTAATTTAATATGCACAAGTGAAATTAAAAAGAAAGCCCTCCTCATAGTATAATGCAACTAACTTAATGAAAACCCTCAGCGACAAACACAAATGTCAACCTGATGCATAAGGAGGGGCAGCCTGAACACACTGGAGGAGACAACCCCAAAGATCTGGAGCAGGGAAGGAGATGAGATGAATTTTCCTTCAAGAGCAGGAGACCCCCCCCCAAGCAAGGGAGACAGAAGCCTAAGCAGAAGTTTCAGCTGAAAAATGTGGGCGCCAAGAGGGAAACTGGAACCTAAAGAACTGGGAGATGGTACTGTACAAAGGACTTGAAAAGTTAGAACAAGAAGCTTATAGTTAATCCTGGAACTGAGAAGAAGCCACTGAAGAGGCTTAAATGGGGGAGCAACACAATTGGAACGATGGGCCAAATATACATATATCTTCACTGCCAAGTTTTGAATAGAAACAAGAGGATTAATATGAGTTGTGGAAGATCAGCCAGGAGATTATAATTGTATAAATGGGAAACAGCTAAAGCATAATGTCTTCACAGAAGGAACAGAAAGAAAAAGACAAATTCCTGTCATAAAAAGAAAAAAAAATTGACAAGTCTTAGCTTGAATGCAAGGAACAAAAGAAGCAGACATGTTGAAAAGATAGCATTCAGGGTGGATAATAACATTATCAATAGGTATAGAAAATATGTGTAGAAATAGAAAAAGAGGCTTTCAGGGAAGAAAAAAGAGCAACCCCATCTTAGCTAGATTACGTTTCAAGAGGATGATAGAGCATCCAAACTGAAATATTGGACAAATAATTTGAAATACGAGTTTGGTCACTAGAATAAAGATCTGAGGTCAAAAGAGAGAGCTAGTTATAATTTGTGTACACATGACTCTGAAAACCACGGGATCTAGTAAGTTGACCCAAGGGCAATGTACAAAGGGAAGATATCAAGAGCGCCAGAACGGAGTCCTAGGGAAACCCAAGAGGAGGAGGATAAGTACATAATAGAAATATTTATTTATTTATTTATTTTAGAGTATTTTTACCCTGCCCTTTTTCTTGGAAAAGAACCCAAGGCAGCTTACAGTAATGAAAGATAACATACAGTCCAGTACAATTAAGACATGTTCAAGTGTTGAATGAAATTTGAAATATTGAAATATTGTGATCAGATCTACTTCCTTCAGGGATGGGGTTCTTCCCGCTCGCCTGAAGGACACTGTGATCCAGCCCATTCTTAAAAGATCTGGCCTAGCTGCTGACTATTTGGCTAACTACCATCCGGTAGCCAATGTTCCCTTTCTGGGCAAGGTGATCGAACAGGTTGCCCTGGTAAGACTCCAGTTACTCCTGGAGGAAGTTCATGTCCTGGCTCTATTCCAGTCTGGGTTCAGGCCACAGCATGGGAGTGAAACAGCCCACGTCACATTGCAAGATGACCTCTTGAAAGGGGCTGACAGGGGTTGCTCTACCCTATTGTTCCTTTTGATCTGTCAGTGGCCTTTGATACTGTTGACCACGGTATCCTCCTGGGCAGGCTCTCTGAGGTGGGTATCAGGGGTCAAGCTTTGCACTGGCTCCGGTCCTTCCTCAATGGCCAAGCCTAGAGAGTAGAGACGGAGGATGTTTTGTCGGCCCCATGGACACTCTCTTGTGGGATGCCCCAGGGGTCGGCATTATCCCTTATTCTCTTTAACATCTACATGAGGCCGCTGTCTGAGGTCATTCGGAGTTATGGAGTCTGCTGTCACCAGCTGTATATAAATTTTGGTAAAATTCTTGGATAGCTTTTAATTTTTCTTTCATTTGTGTACAGTTATTGCCTCTTAAGTCTTTTATCCTTCCTATCATACTTTTTGGTTTTCTTTTCTGTGCTAACTTGGCTAGCATCTTCGAATTTTTGTTACTATATTCAAAAAAGTTTCTTTTCAGATATAGTAAATTTCTTTGAGTTTGTTGTAAATCTATATCTTCTAGTTCCCTTTTCCTAACCTCAATCTGAGTTAAGATTTTTATCCCTTATTCTCTTTAACATCTACATGAGGCCGCTGTCTGAGGTCATTCGGAGTTATGGAGTCTGCTGTCACCAGTATGCTGATGACACACAGTTCTATCTCTCATTTTCCACCTCTGCAACAGAGGCTGTGCGGACCCTAGTCCGCTGCCTGGCCACGGTTGTGGAATGGACCAGGACTAACAGGCTCAATTTCAACCCCTGGAAGACTGAGGTTGTGTTCCTTGGGGATCTCCAGATGGGTACAGTGTCCCTCTCCCCAGTTTGGGGGATTGACTCTCCAGCTGGCAGTGTGTGTGAGGAGTCTGGGCATGATCCTGGATCCAGCTTTGTCCCTGGAAGCCCAAGTGGCAGCTGTGTCCATGGTGGCCTTTTATCAATTTAGGCTTATCGCCCAGATTTGCCCATACCTGGATGTGGATTCTCTTAGGATGGTTGTGCAGGTGCTGGTGATCTCTAGGATAGATTACTGCAACACTCTTTACATGGGGCTTCCCTTGCGACTGCCGTGGGTGCAGAATGCGGCAGCCAGGTTCGGGGTTGGTGTGGGCAGGTTTGACTACATCACCCCATCCTGGCTCTCTTGTGTTGGTGCATGTCTGTATTTAGTTAGTTGGTTTGTATTGTCTGTCCCAGCATTTTTCTTGCCCGAGTCTATGTTTGTCTGTATGGATGCTGTTGTTGTGTCTTATCCTTTTATTTGATTTATTTTGTTTGCAGGTTGTTTTCTTTTTTGGGCAAGTTGTTTTGTTTCTCAATTTGTTGTACACCATCCAGAGTTCCTGAGGGAAGTTGGGTGGTTAATAAGTACAAATAAAAATAAATAAAAATAAACAAATATTGAATGAATAAGACTGACCAACAGGAAGAAAATCAGCTGAGGGAAAGACTGTGAAATCCCAGATCACTCAGAGAACTAGCAAAACAGCACCATTAATTGTGTCAAAGGCTGCAGAAAGGTCAGGGAGAATAATGTAGAATAGAAGCCTTCTGACTTCTCAGTTAGAAGACCACTAGTGATCTTCATAGGAGGAGTCTCCATGGAATGTAGAGGACTGAAGTCAGACTTAAAGAGTTCCAGGGCTGGGATAGAGACAAAATCCAAATACCCTAGAAGGAAAAAAAACAACCCACAAGTGTATCAAAGGGGAATAAAGGAATAAGACAATTAGATGGGGAAGGAGAAGGGGCAAAAGACAGCTTTTAAGAAAAGAGAATCTAAGCATATTTATACACTGAAAGACATGTTGATAAACCACCTTAGCTCAGTGCTTTAAGTTGAGAGTTTGATTCCCCACTGTGCACCTTTGACAAGGGCTGATGATATATAAGGTCCCTTCTAGTTTTGCAGTTCTAAAATTAAATAAAAGCTTGGTTCCTACTGCATAATTATCCAGTGTTAACTCCCTTGGTTTTACTTTCCACAGTCAATTGCTAGAAGTGATGAAGTCCCAGGGCAGGGATTTTTTCCATATGCACGACCCCACCCCATGTGTGTTCCATGATGACCATAGGAAAAACTGTTGTGATGGGTGCATGGGGCCTTTCCTCCCCCAAGTGGAGGAGCAGGGAGGTGAGTGCAAGTATGCATGCTATAGAAGGAACCTTGATGCTGCCTATAGTTTGTATAAGGGATTTTTTTATTTATCCAGCTTTAACAAACAGTTCTTTCCAGCTTTTCAATCCAAATGGAGCCCACCTCTCTGTTGAGAATTTTCTTTTACTCTATTTAGTCTGTTTTGATTGCTTTTGACCTGTTCAGCTGATTGCTAAGTATGTGTGCAGGTAAGAAAGCAGCACATACTAATCTGTAACATCGAGTAACTGTAAGTAAAGAAATATTTTTATTCTTTCTCTTACAAATGCCACAGAATAAGTTATTGAGACTTGAAGTGCCACTAAGTGAGAAAGGGGTAAACTATAGGGAACTGATAGCTATTCTCCTCTGTGAGTCTCTGTACTTCATAGCAAAACGAATTTTACCAGAAATTCAAAACTCCGCAACATGGTATGCAATGGGAAATGTGTGTGGTGACATCTTAATTATAGCAATTTGTAGGTGACATTTACACTGATGGAGTTACACTGGCTTGGTTTTTCAGTTGTATTCCATCCACTGTGAATTAATGTTTAGCTAAACAAAGAGAAGATGGAAAAAGGAATACCTAATTTATTATGAATTTACAATTAATATAATCAGCTCATTACTTAGACCTTTACCAGAGGCAAAAATTGCCTGAATACAACTACCAAGAGTATGGGGGTGGGGGGAAGGTTAAGCTAGAACTAAGAACAAACGGAAGGCACCGTATTGATAGAAAATAGTGTAAATCTATCAAGAGCCAGGATAACAAAAGACAGAGAAGAGGACAATGCCTCTGTAAAATAGACTGAAGAGATCATAAAGCAGAATGGAAACAGAGCACAGATGAGATGGGATATAAGTGACACTAAAATAAATAACACTGTGATCTGAAAGAAAGGTCTGAAATAGAACAATATGAGAGGAAATGAAGCTAAGGGAGTGACCACCGGTGTAACTTGGGAAATTGATCCCAGATTTCATGACAAAGGAAGCAAAACGAGAATGAAAAAAGAAGAAGCAGTGATGTCCAGAGGAATCATCCATATGAATATTAAAATTCTCTAAAACTCCAAGCAGGAATGTTGTTAGAAAAACAGTCAGCATGATTCAAAATCAGATATGAAAGTCAAAATAGGGTCAGGTAGACAATAAATGACTATGGCCTGCCAATGTAACTGGAAATAAAACCTGACTGTGTGAACCTCAGAAGAAGAGGAGGGGAGGGGAAGAGATTGGAACTGGCATGAACTAGACAGAAGAAATCCTGTACCTTAACCCTCAGAGACTAATATGAGTAGACACACGAGTTCACCAAAGGAAAGAGCAGGACAGAAGGCAGTATTGTAAGGAGGAAGCCCAATTAGTAAGAGCCATTAGGCATAGAGAGTAGAGACCAATAAAAGAAGGGATCATAAACAAGAACAATGACTGAAGAGCAGTTGCAGAGAGAACAGGGAGAAAAGGAAACTGAGAGGAAGAGCAGAGATAAATAGAAATCAGGTTTAATGAAGAAGCATGGGAAGGAACCATAGCATATAGAAATAGTACAAATGTAAAAAATATACCAAGAAAAGAAAGAAATTAAGCCCAGTTTCTCTGATTACATGGTGAGATATAATAACAAACATCCTTTTACAATGGCCATCAACAACAATAAGAACGGAAAGGCACAGCAGACTGTGCTCCTGGCAGGGCTGTAGCAAGACCAAGGCGAGGAAATGAAATCAGACAGATTGATAGATGTGGAGAAGGAAAGGAAAGGGGAAAAAAACCTTCTATAGTTTCCTCACTCCACCACCACAAGCAGAGACACAAGTGAGCTGACAGGAATCCAAAGATTTAGAAGCTGCTGAGATGTCGGGGAGATTACAGGTGTCTGTTTATTGACTTCCCAAGCATGGTTTCTCTCAAATACCCCCCCAGAAAGAAAACTGCACCATTCCTCCTCAGAATTTACATGAAGGCAATCTTCCTCTCCAACTCTAGATGGGATTATAGACAGATGTACTCCAGGCACTTCACTTCAGTGAGGTCTTATCTCTGTTGAAAGCTTCCTCCAGACCCTCCAAACCCGGTGCCGTTATTTCAGTCAAGCAGTATGCATGGAGTTATTATAAAGTGAGATCTCTTTGCCATTTTCCTTCAAGAGAAACATTTACCTTTAAATGGAGGCTGTTCTCATCTGTGGGAACACTGGGAAGCAAAACATCTTCCTCAGTTCCTTCTTTATCTGGGGCTAACAAACAAAAGAGAAATTCCAGAGAAATTAGCAACATAGAACTGTCACAGTGTTTCATAGAATCATAGAATCATAGAGTTGGAAGAGACCTCAAGGGCCATCCAGTCCAACCCCCTGCCATGCAGGAACCCCATCACAATATTTCCAACAGATGGCCATCCAGCCTCTGCTTAAAAACCTCCAAAGAAGGAGACTCCGCCACCCTTTGTGGCAGCACATTCCACTGCCAAACAGCTCTGTCATGAAGTTCTTCCTAGTGTTTAAACTGAATCTTTTCCTGTAATTTGAGACCATTGCTCCATGTCCTAGTCTCTTCAATGTGACATCCTTTCAAATATTTAAACATAGCTATCGTATCCCCTCTCAGCCTTCTTTTTGTAAGACTAAACATCCCCAGCTCCCTAAGCCCCTCCTTATCAGACATTTCTTCCAGACCCTCAAACATCTTGGTCGCCCTCCTCTGGACACGTTCAAGGTTGTGAACATCCTTTTTAAGTTGAGGTGCACAGAACTAGACACAGTACTCCAGGTGGGTTCTGACTAGAGCAGAACAGAGTGGTACTATCACTTCCCTTGATCTAGACACTATGCTTCTGTTGATGCAACCAACAATCGCATTGGCTCTCTTGGTTGCATCATACATTGCTGACTCATGTTCAATTTGTGGTCCACCAAGACTCCCAGATTCCTTTCATAGGTACTATTTTCCAGCCATGTATCTCCCATCCTATATCTGTGCAATTCATTGTTTTTACCTAGATGCACCACCTTATGTTTCCCTCTGTTGAACCCCATTCCATTAGCTTTTGCCTAGCACTTTAATCTGTCAAGGTCCTTTGGGATTTTCATCCTATCCTCTAGGGAATTAGCAACCCCACCCAATTTGGTATCATTTGCAAATCTGATTGGCCTACTCTCTATTCCTTCCTCCAAAGCATTAATAAAGATATATTTAATAGCACTGGACCCAAAATAGAACCCAGGGGCACCCCACTGGTCACATCTCTCCAAACTGAAGAGAAGCCATTTATGATCACCCTTTGCGTGCAGTCAGTCAACCATTACATATCCAAATTCAACCCAAATGTAACTCTTGGGAGTTCATGATTATAACACCTGTCAGTAGCTACTGTACAAAAGAAGCCATGATCTATTATTTATTTATTTATTTTGCATTTCCATTGTGATGTGATGGTTGTTGCAAAGCTGTGTAGGTTGACTGGCATGGATGACAAAGCTTTGGGCAACAAGGATGGCATGGATCAAGTAACTACCATGGACATGTCAGTTAGAGCCTCATGGTGGGTGGTGGTGGAGGACAACAGTCATATCTGGACTACCCACATGAGACAAAGAGGATTTTGTCTCCAGGTCTCAAATAGAATTGACAGTTGGACTTGATGATCTTGTAGCTTTTACCTTATACCATACGGTATAAGAGTGCTCAGTTTACCAGTATCCAATTAGTCTTTTAAGATAAAACCCTTGAATCACATAATATTCACCAAATGTATTTTACCCATAGAATTTGACCTACATTCTTCAGATAATTTAATCTTTACTGGCCATTGATTGAAATAAATAATTGGCTGGTACTTGATCTTTCAATCATTTTCTTGTGTTGTTTTGTTGTTATTTTTATTCTCATTATATGCACCAACATTATAAAATGCTAATAATAATATAAATAAATGTTGATAATAAAAAATCCAAATACAAATATAGTGGTACCTCGGATAATGAATTTAATTCATTCTCCGAGGCAATTTGTTATCAAAAAAAATTCATTATCTGAAACGCGGTTTCCCATAGGAATGAATGGGAAACCAATTAATCCATTCTGTCACCTAGGAAAATGAAACAGACACCTGGTTTTTTGCTCAAAACTCTTTATAAATTGCACTTTAAAGGTACAATGGACCCTTGTATAAACAGCTTGTATAACATAAAATCTGTACAACATAAAAATTCCGGAGATAGGGGAAATTTGCTTAACATAATCACCTATGGGGAAAATCCGTACAACATAAAAATGGGATTACTCCATTTTCAATGTATTTCTATGGGAATTTGTATAAAGGAAAAATTTGCTTAACATAATTTCATTTGGAATGAATTTATTCCTTTATACAAGGTACCACTCTACAGATGTGATACAGCCTGGATAACTCTTTTTTACTGATGCATGCTGGAAATTCGTTATCCGAGGCAGCCCATAGGGAAAATTTGTTATGCGAGGCAGCCCTATACCTAGAAATTGCTATTTGTTATCCGAGGCAGCTCATAGGGAAAATTCATGATCTGAGGCAGCCCTATACCTGGAAATTGTGATTCGTTATCCAAAATATTCGTTACCAGAGCATTCGTTATCCAAGGTATTACTGTACAATTAAATTTCTATTTCTTGTTTACCTGTCCACATAAGTACAAGACACATGACACCTACGTTGGGTGTGCCACAGTACATACCTTGAGTACTCTCTTCAACATTTTGTTGTTTGATTGTGGACTTCTCTGGAGGGTAGTACCCAGTCTTGCGTGGGCTTGCAAGGAAGCAGATCTCTGGCACTGAATACATCATCAGGAAAACCCATCCATTCACCACCAGAGCAGCACTAATGAGTGGGTCATCCCACTTGCTTTGGACACCATCAGATGTACTACTCATAAGTAATACACTGATCCATGCCACCCAGATAGCGATGGAGAAGAAAAGAGTGACAAAGATGTATGTCCCATGCTTCCTCCAGCCTTTGTACGGTCCGCAGAAGGTGAGTGTAGAAATCACAAAGGCAAAGATCATGAGGAACATCACGTAGGTCAGAAGCATGACAAAGTCTTTGTTACGTTGTTCTCGCCCCATTCTAGCAAGATCTATGCCGTCTCGCCCTATAGTGAGGACAATGTATTTGGTAGCTATGATGACCTGAACAAATGTGAGGCCCAAAGCATATAGCACTATTGAGAGCTGTGAATATGGGACCTTTCCTCTCACCAACCTGATGAGATTGAAGGCATGCATCAGAAGGCAAGAAAAGCAGAGGGCAAATAGGATCCCAGTTAAGGTAAAACGAGGGGGGCCCGTGTCCTTATTGAGCCGGATAATGAAGGCAAAGGGGAGGCTGAGGATTCCCAGGGTGCCCAGAATGAAGAGGAACTGAAGGGGAGCCATGTTTTTCTTGTTCTCATCTTTGACCCTCCATGCAAAGACGAAGCATGCCAGCAGGACTGCCAGACAAGCCACGATGCCTGCAGCTGCCACCGCCTCTAAACTGAGGCCCCAGGCTTCGCATATGTCACAGAGGAAATAATAATCGGGGTCAATATCACCACAGCCAGGAGGAGGTACTAGGGTGGTGGTTGCCATAGTAAATGATGTAGCTGCCATAACTGGTGGAAGCAAATCTGGGGGAAGAAAAAAAAAGGTGTAATACAAACCCACTCCCACATGTTCATTTAGTGATCCAAATTAAGGGCACCAATGGGTAATGCTGTTGTCAGGTAGATAAACGCATGTTAATTTTACTGGTAAATTGAAATTAGCAATGACATGAAGTGACTTTCACATCCAAGTTACGCTTTGTTGTTTCTTCCACACGGGAGAATACTTTCCAGGCATTCTCTTTCCCCGTAATTATAGAAAATTCTCTGGGGCACATGGGTCTCTTGTTCCTTGCACAGTTAGGATTGTTATTGCCGGGCCAACACATTTACACCACATGAAGAAAGCATGATAAGACTGATAAGCGTTGATTGAACCTGTGGCTTAAATGACATTGTCTTCATGCTGAAACTGAGGGGCTCATATGTTCAATCTAAGGCCAAATTATTTGCACTAGATGCTATCAGAAAATAATTATGAAGTGATTTGTGAGTGATATACGCAGAACCTGCCACAAATCAAAAGAAACAATTCATCATACCCTAACTGGAAGCCGTAAGCAACAGATTGTACATGTAGGCATAATCAAATTGCAAAGATCATTTCTCAGCAGCTGACTAAATCTTATTGATTATTCACATATTTTTCTCCAATATTATAAATTCTAGCCACCTCCAGTTTTAGAAAACAAAGCCACAATACTACTCTGGAACCAGCATGTTACCCGGATGAAACAGATAATTTTAATAAGCTGGATACTGCACTTCTGGATAAAGCAACAAAGAAAAACATTCCTTCTATCAACAAGCAACCTCAAAAGTCCAGGAAGTGCCAAAATTGCAAAGTACCAAACATTACAAGACATTAAAAGAATATGTAAGTAAGATCAGGCCAATCCTTCTCCAAACGCCAATTTTAGCAACTGGAATTGTTCCAAATTCTTTAGTGACCAACCAAAAGCAATAGCTAACAGCTGTTAATTTGCTACCTAAAATTCAAAAATTAGTGATTTTGAAAATTTGTCATCTCCTCCAACTCAGAATGACTTCTAATTTTTAGGCTTGACCTTTTGGTCTACAATGCTGTGAAATATAAGTGCAATGTAATGGTAATAAACAAAACACTAGACTAGGAAGAAGGGGGCTCTGACCAGGCCTGTACTGGGAGGGGCTCCTTTGTCCACTCGCCCGATCGAGACACGCTGGCTAGTTGCCAGGCTGGCCAATTGGGCGTTGCCAGCACAGCTGGCCAGATTGGCCAGTGACTGATCATTGGGTCAGCTGACCACCAGGAAAACCCAGGTTAAGGGGCTAACGGTTGGGTCATCGTGGAACTGTCCCTTAGGGGGGTAGGTAATAGTGCTTAGTACAAGGGCAGCCCTTTAAAGCCCACATTAGGTGTAGAAATAGATAGGACAGTAAATAGTGATTTATGACCCTTTCTCTTCAAGCTCAGAGAACGGCTGCCCACAACTTTATTGTGTGTGTGTGTGGGGGGTCACTACCCCAAGGGTTAATACCCTAGTTGTGTAATGGGTAAATCCCTCAGCGCCACTTGCCCTTTCAGGTCCCCCTTTTAGGAACCAACACTAGGAAGAATAGTCTGATAAAATATTAATAAAGCGTGGCCCATTATTAATACCAAAGTGTGTCTCGTCTCTTTATTTCAGGCTGGGTGGACAAAGAAATCTGTGTTCTAGTTTCTGCTTGGTCATGGAGTTCACTTGGTGGCCAATTATTCTCTCAATCTATCTCTCAAGGTTGTAGTAAATAGAAAGTGTGAAGAGCCATACATGCTTCTGAAAGCAAGCACACACACACATACGCACACACGCATGCACGCGCGTGCACACACACACACACACACACCTTCATCCATCCATCCATCCATCCATCCAACACCAGCATAACCGTACATTCATTGATTCGATGAAGCTTAAAAAGTATTAGGATCAGCATAAGGATTTTCCCCTCTACAGTACTTGCCCATGGCTGTGTTAGCTAAATAGCTGTAGATTCCTGGCAGCACCATCATTGGAATAGAAAGACTGGAACCTATGCCTGATAAACAGTGTTCTGCTACAATGAGGACAAATTCAGCCTGATCCTTGGCTCCAAATCTCCGTTGGTTGTCCAAGTCATGCCAATATCCCATATTGTATTCTAATCTCCCCTTCATTGTTGTTATGTACCAAATCCTGCCTCAAATCTCTTGAAGGAAATATATAATTTAAAAGTCTCAAATAAAATGAATCGGGGACCCTTCCCCTCTTCTATAGAACGAGGAGTTTCAGTTTTCAGAATGAAAGCAGGAAAGAAAATATGCATTACAGTTATGCAAAACAAGCAATTTCCATTTTAAGAATCACTGTTTCTTCTCTTTATTATCCCTTCCCCTGGTAACACATATTTTTGATGCTGAGCAAAATCTGCCCATGGGATTTAAAGGTAAGACAGGCAACCACCTACCATACATTTTTTAACCGTGCATCCAAATATGAACATCCTAGGAAGATGTGGAGTGGAGACAAGAAACTCTGTCCAACCCCACTTATTTAGAAAGCTCAGCTTCTTTTGCTTACCTTTCCCGTGAGTGGATTGGAATTCAAGGCTTGGGCGAGTGGAGAATTAAAAAATGGCGGTAGCTTGCAAAGAATATGGAAGAGAGAAACTTCAACAGTGCTCACTCTTGCCTGTTCTGATAAAAACCATAACTCCAAACTCACCTCAGCAGCACTCTGAAGCACAACAATCTACTAACATTATTATTACAATTAGTCTCCCTTTCCTCTTGAGGAGCTAAGGACCAAAAATACACTCCCAAGGCAGCTAAAATCTCAACAAAGACACACCTATTCTGGTTCCTCCACCACCAAGCTGGTCACTTCGAGAAACAAAGTCCTGTACGTGATATTCAGTCCTTGTAGGTTTTCTAGAACACCACCCAACCTTTCCATTTTTCATATTTTACAGAATGACTTGCTTGCAAGACATACTTTAAATCATAAACATACACAGGGCGTGAACCTGCTCACAACTGGTGATACACCTGTGCACAGAGGATTTTCAGTGGCTCAATATAGCCCTTCTGATATCAATTGTCAGTCAAGGTAAAGGAAAGAGGTTTGTTTTCTGGATCCCGACTGCAAGTATGACCGAAATGGATGCATATAATGGTTCCATCCCAAACTACCCTGAAGCTAATCTGCCATCACTTTCTTGCCAACGCTGGCCATGAACCACAATTTTAACATTCTCATTCTCCACAATAAAAAAGACCAAGGAATGGCTACTTATTGTGAAGATTTTACAGTTGTGTCCTTGATGACTGGTGTGATTTCCTTTCTCTGCAGAGATATCTTGACACTGGCACTGAATTTAATAGCTTCCCTGAACAGGACTTTGCCAGTTAAGAGGATCAACGGTCAGGAACATATGCACATGCGAAGTGTATGAAGTGCTTTGTTTGTATCTTCAGGTGTCAACAGCTGAAATTCACCCCAAAGGAGGAAGCTCCACACCTCTGGGCGTTTTTCTAGGGTGGGATCAAAGCCACTCCACCACTCTGTCCCCTGGTCTGGCCGGTTGTTCCACAGAGAAACCTGGAGGACAGAGCTGAGTGAGATTGACACCCCCAGCCTCATCCACCGAAGTCTCTGTGTTGTGATGCAAGTGAGATCAGCACGTTCTTGCTGGATCAAGAACGCTTGCTGATTTCCCATTCACTGAACTTGCATTTACTAGCAAAGTACTCAGTCTAAGGATGTTGTCACAATGTTTTTCAGAGCAAGTGAAATTTGTATGTCCCTTGGGAGTTATCAGTACGCTGTAGT
This sequence comes from Phrynocephalus versicolor, assembly GCA_023846285.1. Classification (NCBI taxonomy): domain Eukaryota; kingdom Metazoa; phylum Chordata; class Lepidosauria; order Squamata; family Agamidae; genus Phrynocephalus; species Phrynocephalus versicolor. Next base: position 29,185,806 of record JAHTLZ010003526.1, on the reverse strand, counting down.
CCTTCCTTCTTCTGTAGTGCTGAGGAACGTTATGATTAGAGGTGGGCACAAAACAGAAAACCCATGATTCAGGTTTGTCTGTTTCGGGCCCACCTTTCATTCGGTTCAGTTTGGGTTCATATGAACCAGTTCGGGTCTGACTTACCAGGCAGTGGTGGTGGGTGATCCTGGCCCCGGCGGCAGGGGCTTTTTGAGGCACTGGCTCAGGGCCAGCACCTCTTTTTTTCTTCAAGCGCCGACTGCATGGCTCCTGGGGCCAGGTCAGCGTTTTTTTACTTTTTAATTTTTTTTCTTGAATTTGGAGCGTCAACCCAGCCACCCCTGGGGCCGGGTCGGTGCTCCTTATTTATTTATTTATTTATTTATTTATTTATTATTTAAAGTGCCAACCGCTGGGGCCAGGTCAGCGCTTGTTTTATTTTATATTTTCTTGTTTTTAGAGTGCCGACCAAGCAGCCCCTGGAGCTGGGTCGGTGCTCCTTTCTTATTTTATTTTATTTTATTTTATTTCATTTTTGTGCCAACCACGTGGCTTGCCTACCAGCTGTAGTGCAGGCCGGTCGGCTTTGTTTTTTTAAAAAACTTTTGCTGGCCCATAGGCCAGTTCTGTGGCCTGCAGGCCAGTTTGGCAACCCATGGGTCAGGTCCGGTGCTCACAGGCCAGTACCAGGGCCTGCGCGTTGGATTGGTTTTTTAAAATATTTTATTTTATTTTATTTTATTTTTGTGCCAACCACGTGGCCTGCCTACCAGCTGTAGCATGGGCCTGTTGGCTTTTAATTATTATTTTTTCTGGAACCCAGCGAGGAGGACCGGACCACTCCAGCACCAGGTAAGAGACACCGGCTGTACGAAAAATGAACCGAAATGAAATGGAAATTTCTGTTTCGTTTCATTTCGTTTTTCTTAGAGGGGGCAGTTCATTATTTGTTTCGTTAGGTAATGAGATGAATAACAAATAAGAAAATGAACCAAAAGTTCATTTCGTGCCCATCTCTAGTTATGATGGCCATGTCTTTCATTACCCAAAACAGTAAGAATAGGTTTTTCCTACATTGCCTTGCATATTGTATTTGAGCAATATCTGTAGTGCCAATTGCAGTGCTAAGTGCAGCGTAAAGTGCACACTTCATGCTGCACAAGGCGCGCACCAGAGGCACACAACTTTATGGCCCCAGTAATTAACTGTGGAAAGAGTGGGGAGGGAGATGAGAAGCCTGGTTGCTTCTTCTTTCTGATGGAGCTCATGGTTCCAGATGCCAGAGAATGTAAAGTTTTGTCCCAGTCTCTAAAGCTTCTCTTTGTCCCATCATCCTGCAGCCTTCATCTCCCAGTCTCTCAGTCAGCTTCTCTTTGTCATGTGTGTGTTTATTTATACATCTAACACGGAAGGTAACCAAGTAGTTTTTTTTTAGGTATGTATCACTGCTAAAAACATTGGTCTTAGTGAGTTTTATCATTGAGTTTGGTGGGCTTTTTTTAATGGCACTGTAATGACACATTAACTTAATTGTGTGGGGTTTATTGACTATTTCATTACATCTGGGATCAGCAACATTACATTTTGGAGAAGAAATCAATCGTCCATTAGAGGTTATAGATATGTAAATAGTATAATATAACCTCATATAGCTCAATGAGCAGTATCTTCCTGGTTATTTAGGCACTCATAAATGAAATGGTGTAAACAGCAGAGGCTAATTATTGCCACTAATTAATGAGTTGCCATTTGCACCCCTCATGGTGTACCATTTCATGGAACTGCCACACAATGAAGAGTATAAGTGGTGACTTGTTAACTAGCACCGATTTATCGCTGTGTTTCTCACCTCACCATTGCATCTCTGTCCTCATCAGTAACCTAACAGGATTTTGGCTGCTATAAAGTAATGCAGTATTTTTTTAGAGAGACAGCTGTATTACTTTATTTCACCAACAACAGAATCCAAACAAAAGCAAAAAGTTCATATCTTCTTCAAGACTGACAAATCTATTTCAATGTGAGTTTCCAGGGTTTACAATCCACGTCTTCAGATACTTGTGCAGTAATAACATAATATTGCATATTATGAACAGTGCACTATAATATATTCACCAAGGTACACATAGGGTAGCTTAAATAGTTATGTGTGTTGCTTAACACAAATAGAAGTGTTCACCATACATTGAACTGTACCAGCAAGGGAATGTCTAAGAGCTGGGGAACAAGAGTTCAGCAATAGTAAGACCCATTCAGGGCAATTTATTTTATTCTGAGTGGAGACAAAAAGGCTATGAATGGGCTGAAAACAGTGGTTAGTCGCTGGCATGAAAGCTCTGCAAAGATGGAGTGCCCATATGCACAACATTCCATCTATTTCTGTCAAGGACGCCATTGTTGCCAATGATCCTGATACAATGCATTATGTTTTTGAACAGCTTTATAAGTAGCTGTTATACATCCCAGGTGTCTTACAGTCTGGTTAAAAATGGATGGGTTTTCGGATAGATGTACTTGAAATGCTCTTCCTGGAGAGCAAGCAGGTGCACTTTCTACAAAAGAGCAATTGCAGTGAGTTCAGCGACAGTCAGGTTACAGACCCACAGCCCCTGAGGCACACTTCCAAAGTTACCATGAAAATTGATCAGCCCAGGCACCAAATCTCCTCAGCTGCCCTTTATTCCAGTGACTAATGGAGATTGAGAAGGAATGGAACAGCTGGCCTGGTTGGGTCGGACGTCTATTCAGCATGCGGAGCAGTTGCTCACTTTGAACAACAAACCTTTCTGAAACACCTTCTTATTCTGACTGGGAGTTGCATAGAGAGACCTCTTAAGCATCTTTAATCCAATTTCTCCCAAACCATCCCTTATCCATTAAGGCTGTGGGGCTGTTTAAGTTGATTGGCGATATGAGGAACTAATCCTGTGAAAGTACAAAAGACCAACAGAATGCCCAGTCCAAGGTGTATTTACTCAGAAGTACAGCCAAGTTATTGCAGACCTCAACAATTGATCACTGTTACTTGCTTAATGGCAGTTACTATATTTTTCCATTTATAGGATGTCCCATGCATAGGGCAACCCCCACTTTTTCAACTCAAAATTAGTTATTTAACCATGCTAACAATTTTAGACAAAAATATAGTCTCATACATAGAAAAATGCTGTATTTATTGTGAGCATATCCATGTTTTGGACCCAGCAGATTAACAGGGAAGGGATAGGTTTCATCTTTGCATACACTTTCAGGACAGCAAGAGTGATTTATCCTCATATAGAGCAATGATAATGATCATCATCAACACTGTGAATTAGCATCACTTTTACTGAATTAGCATCACTTTCTATGTGTCAAACTAACTGAGATAGTGTGTATGACCAGATGGGTCTTATGCTTTGGTCCAGGATGGCAGTTGACTGGACTGCTCCTTTTCCTAGTGACCTCATGATATACATGCCAGTTAGAGATGGGCATGAAATAAAAAGATAATGTTTCATTTTGTTTTGTTTCTTTAGTAGTTTTGTTTCATTTAGCTACAAATGAATTTTTAAAGAATTTTTGAACAAAATGAAATGAAATAATTTGTTAGTGACTCCCCTGGGTCCTAGGAGCTCCAAAATCGCAGAGTAGCTTCTTTGGACTCTTCTTTGTAACCCCCCCCCAAATTTGGAGAGGCTCGGCATTCAGGGGTCTGAGTTATTAAACTCCAAAGGGGATCGCCTTAGGAGAAAATCATTTCTAATTGAGTTGGGAAGACGCTAACAGCCCCTCCCCATGGAGGGAGCTTCCTCAAGTAGTTCTCTTAATTACAAATGATTTTCTCCTGGGAGGATCCCCTGTGGAATTTAATAACTCAGCCCCCTGAACCCCAAACCTCTCCAAATTTGGGGGGAGGGGCTTACAGGAAAGAGTAAAAAAAGCTACTTGTGATTTCCATGCTGATACAAGGCTATTATCTCCATTTTTGAGTACATAAACATAACAAAATATTATGTTCTCAACAACAACAACAACAACAACAACAACAACAACAACAACCTGGTTCGCAGATTCCAGTCTCCATCAGGGAAGCACAGTGAGGAATCAAACCCACAACCTCTGAGCTATCCAGTAGTCCTTGTTCTGTTTTTATTTTGTCTGTTTAAGAGTGGTGCAAATATTATAGATGAAAGTAAGGGTTTATAATAGCAATGTAGATCTCTTGCTTTTGCACCACAAGCTTATCCTTTTAAACCATGTAACAAAGGACACAGATTGTCAGCCAGTTTAAACTTGGTCATTTATTTCAATTTCCTCCAGGGATCAACTCAAGAGCCCATTTAGTCAAATATTTTGTCCTTAGCAGAAGAAAATCAGATGTTTCTAAAATGCTCACAAGCTCATCAGGAAAGCACTGTTTCTCTCTGCTGTCCATTTTCCGGGAGTATTTACTTAACAGAACACATGCAGACACAAAATGTGCAGCTGGAGAAAAATACTGTGCAGTTAAAATGGATTGATATTCAGCTGTAAAATGGAGTAAAGTAACACATATTATAGATCGGTTACTGGAATGGGAAATAATAACAATGCAAGCATATGGTAAACATGGAAAGACCTCCAAAAGCCTTCAGGGGTGATTGTGAATGTTGAAAAAGTATTACAATATATAGAGTAAGAGCAAGAAAAAAAGTTGTTCCTTTGATGCCATTTTCTTAATGTCAAGAGAACATTCTGCAGTTGGAAAATCTACACTAGAAAACTAACCGAGCCTAGGATGCTTCCAGATGAAGCTTTCTGTGGGCAATTGTCCTATCTTACTCTTAGAAAGTTGGTGGGTTCTTTGTTATTTATTTATTTTACATATATTTCAGTATGATAAAAGATAACCCAGCAGTAACAGGGATATAAACAAAACCAAGATGCTATAAACCGTAAGGCTTAGTATCAGGTAAGGTGGAACACAGGCAGGTCCTCCTGTATTTTCCCATCTCTTCTTCCTTCTTTCCTTTCAGGTGAATTCTTTTAGGAAAGAAAAGATGGGGTGGTTGTTGTGGCTTGTTGATTGGTAGTGTTGTTTTTCATAAGTTTTCAGAGGCTATGTAACACTCAAGCGCCATTTAGCTATCATGGTTGATGGTCGTCTTTGATGGACCCATCCCCCAGGAATCTATTTCTCTTTATAGCCATTTAAGTTACCACCTGGCATTAAATTCCACCAGGTAAACGTGCATTGTTAGAAGAAACACTCGCTGTTATTTGCTTTGCCCCTACCAGCAATCAATTTCGACACTTGGTGACCTCAATTTTGAGCATTACAAGAGGGAGAAAAAGCTTCTATCTGCTCACTTTCTCCACAGCATGCCAAGTTTTACAAACATTTGCTATGTGCTTTTGTGTGTGTATGTGTCTTTCCTTCTAAACTTAAAAAAAGGTTCCCTTTCCCAGGCAATGAAAATGTTTCACCTCCTTTAATTTTGCTCATTATTCTTTTCTGCACTTTTCCATCCCTGTAATTGCCTTTTCATAATGGGTGAATTGAAATGCTTCCATCTATTTCTTAATTATGCATGGGCACAAAATTTGCCTTTTCCATGACAATCCAGTGATGTTTCACTGAGCAACACATTTAGGATCTCTTTCTAGTGCAGCCATGAACTATTCTTCTCCCTTCAGTTTGTGCATGAAGATGGCATTTTTGCTTGCTTTCAGGGGAGGGTGTTTGCCACAATGAACAATGCTTTATGTTTTTATATGCTGAATTTCACTTTCAATTTTATTTCCCATTCCCTAAATTCGAAGTGAGCCATTTGAGCAGACCTGATTAGATATTCACTACCCTGATTAATCTGATGTGACCAACAAGCTTGGCTCAAGACAGTAATTTATGAATAAAATAAGCAACATTGCTCTTAATGTGGATCACTACTTTCCCTCCATTATGAGGTATGTTTCCTGGGTTGGTTCCAGACAGGAAGTTTATTGTTCACTCCCTCCTGACTTGTTCATAGAATTTTTATAGGAAGTCCTGATAGCATCATCTTCTGTTTCAAAACCTCTTGTGTTTTCTTACTGTTTCTTCTGTCCTTTGTCCTATTGCAGAAAATCCACCACAGAGGAAAAGAGCTCCACCCTTTCTTCCAACTTGTAGGATAGCAAGGGCAGCAATTTTCCCTTCCGTGAGTGGTGAGGGTCAAAAATATACCCATGGAAGAGACCTTTTGTGATGTAATGGTAGTAGACTCATGCGCACGTATAAGCAAGACATTTAAGGAGTTTTTTCACCATTGTCGCCCTCAGCAAATTTCAATGGATGAGTGGGGATTTGAACCGAGGTCTCCCGAGTCCTAGTCAGTCACTCTGTCCACTATACTATACTGGATAGGGTTTTCTTTTGCAGAAGAAAACAAGGGTCGTTCCTCAACAAGGGTCGTTCTTGGCTGTGCTTATTTGAGCTCTAGTTTTGATGTAGTGTTACACCAATGATTCTATTCCTGAGTTTCTTTGTGGGCAACCATGGCCATAAAATGTTTGTGGTACAGAAATGCCCAAAGAAAAATGGCTGGCAAATCCAGTGCTGAATAGAAGAACACATTACTTGGCAACACAGTAGAGGGGGCTGTGACATGTGTTATAGGACAACTGCTTAAAGGCAATTAGAGATGGGCACGAATAAAAAAAAATTGTGTTTCGTTTGTCGTTTGTCGTTTAGGGGGTCCATTTCAGTTCATTTCCGTTTTTCACGAATTTTTTGCAAAAAAATCGTTTTTGTTTTTGTTCATTTCGTTACCGTTTTGTTACCATTTGTTTCAATTTTTTGTGATTTTTTTAAGCGTTTAAAGCAGTTCAATGTATTGCCGTAACGAAAACAAAACGGACGACAAAATTTCTGGTGTTTCTGTTCGTTTCGTTTCATTTTAGAGACAAAATTCGTTTGTCGTTTCGTTACGTAACGCAATGAAAAAACGAAAACGAAAAATTGTTCAGTTCATGCCCATCTCTAAAGGTGATTATCACATCCCCTATAAATTCTCTTTTCTTAAAAGTTAACCTACCCAGGTATCAGAGTTACTCTTCACAGAAATTAGTTTCCAGGCTTTTGTTTTTGGCACCTTTCTGAACACATTTCCATGCCTTTCAGAGGCAGCAGAAAGAGGAGTGTTTGGAGAACAATAGAGTGAGCACACGGCGAGTACACAGCTGAGGGGGTGGAGCTTTTGACAACTTCCTGTGGCTAAACTGCTTGAGGGGGTGGAGTTTTTGCTTTAAATAACTTCTACCAGTAGTTTCCAAGTTCTTTCCTTTTAGTGGCAGCAGAAGGAGAGGAGTGTTTGGAGAACAATAGAGTGTGCATACGGTGAGCTTCTGACAACTTCCTGTGGCTACACTAAGAGGGAAGGAACAGATTTCTTGTTTATTTTCTTCTTTGTTCTTGAATTCACTCACTGATTAGTCAAGATGGAGAGTGAGGGAGCTGCTGTAGTTTCATGTAATATCTGTGGCATGTTTGTTTTCTTCCCAACTCAGGTGCTGGGATACAAATGCTCCAAGTGCAAGTTAGTGGTCCTCTTAGAGGACAAAGGCCGTCACTTCACGAGCGGCTCGGTTAGCGGTAAGCCGTCATTTGCGTGCGAACCGACCGCTTCAGTCCGCACGCTCCTCCCTTTTGGCTTCGACGTCACCCCGACCACGCCCCCTTTAGCGTGCTCCAACCGGGGCAACTGATGCCCCTGGCGGAGGACGGGAATCTCTTCGCTTCGCATCTCGCTTCGAACCGAGAGCCGCGTGCGGACTTAGGTTTTCCCCCCACATTTTTTTTTTGTGTTCTTTGCCATCCGAAATATCGATGCATCGATATACCGTTGTGTCGGAGATTCGTTGTTGCGGTCTGCACCGGATATTTTCAGATCTGGTTGTTGTTAAAGCTATTTTTTAATTGTACCCCGGTTCCAAATAGATCCTTTTCCTGTTCTAAAAACAAACGCCAGGTGTCTCTGTTTTCCCCTGACAGCCAAATCTGTTAATGTGTTTACTGCTCCTTTATCCATGGGGTGGCGTTCTTAAACGCCGTTCAAGGCTGTTTATACTCCTTTTGGTACTCGTTGGCACTTACGGCTTCGCTTCCGGAATGTCGGGTTTTGAAAGAAACCGCCGATAATTTTTTAATGCGGGGAACACAGGGAAGCGCGGATAAGGGTTCACTGCCAAAGAGCTAAACTGCCCCTTCCGCACTATTCACCCGCTTGCTGTGAGCCAGTGCCTCTGGCCATGTGCAGAGTTCTTTTCCAAAAAAAAAAAAATCCGCTTGGCGCTTTCAAAGGATTCACGGAGATTCCCCCACTTCTCTCCCCCCCATTAACCCCCCCAGAACGGCAATAAAGGCTTCGGCGGAAGACTTTACAGCTGTTGACAGATCTCCGCCGAAGCCTCGAAACCCCTTTCTTAAATGCGGCGAACACGGGCAGCGCGGATAAGGGTTCACTGCCAAATAGCCATACTGGCTGACCCAGTATACCCCCCACCTCATATCTGCCCAGTAAATGAAACACCACCCAAAAGGTTAATTAACTCGTTTTATTCTATTTGGAACTGAGATTCTTGGCTGCAAAATAAAAACTTGTAAACACTATTTCTGGAGTCCCAGGTTCTAACTATGTACTTGTTTGGTAAAGCTGAGCAGTTTATATGCGGGCATTTAGAAACCGGTGTATCGAAAAGCAGACATGGCTATGCTTTCCTTTCAGCAGATCAGGACTGTTCCATTGTACTTATTATAAAAGCAGCTATTGAAAAAACTTTTCAAACAAACAGTCAGAGTCTTGCTCTATTACCAAAAGTTGTAACTTTATTGTGATAACCATTAACTGCCATAATACAAATAATAACAGTAACACCCAACTTTGAAAACATATAAACACCCCCAATTATGACCAACAGTTGCAGTGGTACATTCCAAGATAGTTCGTAATGGTCAGTCCTGAGTCCTGAACTTTTCACCTTTTGCTGGCCATCAGCCTCCAAACAATAGAGCCTCTCTATCTGCAGGCAGGTGCTGGCCTACTTGGAGCCATCCAATTACAAACTCCACCCATTTTCCTCCAGGAACAATGGCCAACTCATTGCACTAGCTAGAAAATGTTTCCATTCCTGTCCTTCACCCAACGTTGCTGGGTAGAACTGATAAATCTGGAGGTAATTTGCATGAGCTCTGCAAATTGCACAGGTATCTGTTCATGCTAAATAACAGTATTCATAAACAAATGCATTTTACAGTTTATTAGTATTCCTTGCATTAGGACAAATGCATCTTTTTTAAAAACAACCCCAGGTACAGTTTTGCAGTTATTTAACTTACAAATGTGAAAGGATAGATAAACATACTCCTAGGCACCTGGAAAGTGAACTCTACGTTGACCCTTAATCCTATTGGTTAAAATTAGTTTCATTTTCCAGAGAAATGTGCAGGGTCCCTTGGCCCAACCTTATAAAAACCCCTCAAGTTTTCCAAGCCACCCGTGGAGAGTTAGGAGTTACCTAGAGAGCAGTTGTGCATTTCAAAAATTATTGTACAGCTCAGAAGAGATCAAGGTCTGTGCTTTTGATATGGAGGGAGGAAGAGGCCGCTACTGGTCGGAGGCTGAGGTGTCCAGTCTTCTGGATTTTTTTATTGAGAATGAAATGGGCCCAGTTCTGTTTCATCTCCAGCCCAGAAGGAACCAGGATGCTTTCAGGCAGGCAGCCAGAGAGTTAGCTAGACTTAACTATGCCCGGAATCCAACGCAAATAAGATCGAAATTTAAAACGATAAGACAGAACTTCAACAGGGCACTATTTCATTTTGGAGAGGATGCTGAAGAGGGTCAACAATCAGTCTTTTGGAATCAACTCTTGCAACTTTGGATTCAAGCTGGAAGGCCCCATCCTCGGCATCTTTTTCCTTTGGGTAAGCCATATAAATTACTTCACAAATCTTTACTATTTTTGGCTTAACTATGATGTGTTAAAATACCTAAAACTGTAATTTGAAAACTGTTAGTGGCACATAATTTATGATTTCAAGGCAAATTCTGATGTTATGGTGCTGCAATTAATGGTTAAGAATACATTGAAACATTTGAAATAGTCTATAAGATTATTTGCTTAAAATTAAGTAGCTGTAATGACATTTAAAACCATTCCATTAAAAATTTGTGCCCTCTAGTAGATGTTCTGTAGTAAAATAAAAGGAAGGGGAATGATTTACAAATCATTCCCTGGAATAAAAGTTTTGGCAATGATATCTTATACTTAAATTAAGCATGCATGCACTGATATAGATTTCTTCAAAAGTGTTACAGCAGGGCGGTTTCCACTATAAAACTATTTCCCACCTATGTCTCTATAGGAGCTGGACCAGGAAGGAGGCTTGGAAACAGGGGAGGTGACCTAAGGCCTCAGAGGCAGCCAAACAGAAGGGAAGCGTTGGAGCAGCAGGCCAATGACTCCGAGGAAGACCAGGAACAGGCCATGCCCATGGATGACGAACCACCAGTGGAGCAAGAGGGTCCACGCCATGCAAATCAAGCTGCAGGTCAAGGCAACGTGCAGGAACACCAGGTCGAGCATGAAGGTGTGTGAAAGTCATTTCTGGGCTTCACTGAGGTGTGTTTACTTATAGAAGAATGTTCTTTAGCAATTAATACCTATAATTTTCTTCTTTCCAGATTTACAAGAGGATCAACCAGTGGACATTATGCTGCAACCAGTTACCCGCGCTGAACATCAGAACTGGGTGGCAGCTCTTCAGCAGGCGGTTGAGAGAATAGCCGCCCTAAAAGAAATTGTGCTCCCTGGAAACAGGGGGCAAGCACCAGCCAGGAGAAGGCGCCGTAGGCGATAAATAATTTTTTTTTTGATGGACAATTTAGATGATGAACACTCTTTTTTTTATAACCAATTTTTCCTTGAAGCAATTGCTACAGGACTTATGTTGTGCCAAGCACCGTACCGGGGTTCATTCTTTTTTGCCTAACAGTGAATGTACAACCAATATTTACAAGTTTTATTTATAAATAAGCTCCTAAGAAAATATTAGGGCTGCTTACTTTGAGTTTTCTTTACTTCTTGCTTGTGCACTTTGAACAATTCTCCTACTAGATATGGTACTTATTGATGCACTTTAAATGTTGTTCTTGTTATATTGTTTAAAAATTGTTTCTGTAGGTTCCAGGCAGAATTCCTTAAGCCTGGACACAGAAAACCACTGAAAATCCTAGTCTCTTGGAGTAAAGATGGATGAATCTGACTTCTAACTAGCAAAGTATATAAATTTTTTTTTTATTAACCTTTGATTGTTGGGGTCCAAAAAGTACTGGTTAATAAAGTATCCAACTTAAGGAATGTGGATAAAGGAATGTATATTTGATTATGTTGTGGAATCTGATATGCAATGTCCACTCGTTCTGCTAAGAGCAAGAAACTTAGAAGTACTTTCTAGCTAATCTGTGCTTTTAAAGTATTAGTTTTGTTGTCTTGTATAAGAACACAGACCAGTGTTACCTACCCTGGAGAACAGCATTCATCAGTAGAACTGGTAGAGGGCTGTTCCTCCTCTTGAATAGTTTACTTTTAAGTACTCCAAATAACAGTAAAGTGCACATACCTATACTGTACCTGTTGAGTGGTTAGAAATAAAAAGTTTCTTAGGAAAACATCTCTGTTTCTGTTACTTATTTTGTATGGGTTAGTTGATTATGGGTGAGTGAAGGGGGAGAATACCCAGTGAGTTAAAATAACCTAGAAATGCATTCCTTACAGAGCATACAACTGTAATGTAAACATCAGAGAAAGGCTTAATAAATCAAGTTAAAAACACACACTACAGTTTATATTAGGTTGATTAGTGGTGTACTTCTGATTTTGGTTTTACTGTTACTGAACTTGCTTTAAATGTGAAGCACTTCAGCATTTCTACATTAAAAGCCTTGTACTGGGTATTCTGTCCCTACTCCCAACTATGGTCTGTTATTTTATTCACTCAAATTAGAAGCAGTAATCAACTAGGGTGAAAATATCTTCTTCTTGATACGTCTTCTTTTTGGAGGGGTTAGCTTTCTGGACTCAAAGTTCTCAGTAGCACTTTCCTGCTTTACAATCAGGTACGGTGACAGTGGGAACTCTGGTTCTACTGCTCCCTGTTTCTGAGTACTAGTCATTGGGGTGTTTTTGTGGCCCTGCAGCATTTTTTCCCCAGGTTTACCTCCCTGAACTGTTGCTCCATTTTTTGTTTTTCCAATTGAAACATGGGAAGCTGCAGACCTAGATGGCAGGAGTGATACTGAGCATTCAGTGTCACTCTCCAGTTCGGAGGCAGTACCTGACCCTGTGGTCACAGATGAATCTCCATCAGAATCACTGTTCGCTACATTATCATTGCTTTGGGAACCATTGGAGAGCATGATTTTAGATTGGTTTTTAGTGTGTTGACCTTTATGGGAGGCTTCTCCATCCATGTAAACCTTGTCTGTTGTCCCTGAAGTTGTTAAGAATTGGGTTAGTTTAGCAAGAGAATCCGAAGCCACCCTTAAATTATCAATAACCTGTTTCTGGAACATCATATCCTGGTGGTTCCAAGCATTCAGTGTAGACTCTTTCCTATCATCCGAAGCCTTAACCCAGTCCACAAAACCTGTTAGTGTGTTGTCTAGGCGTGCTGCTGCTGTAGATCTCTGCTTCCTTTTCCTTAGTAATGCTAGCCTGGTTGCAGGATCAAGCGTGGCCTCATAGTTCGTTGTTTCCACTGTGTCTGAATTTAATAAGGAGAAATGAAGAAAAATTTAAAAGCAGTGTCTAAATTAATGCGTATGTCAAAATCACTGTTTTCTGCATTAAGGGTAATGCAGTAACAGAATAATTAAGCAACATTAAAACAAAAGTAAATTACTATTTAAAAATATAGATGTTAACAATCCCATCATTTAAGTGCATTGAATGTAATAGTCGTGTTTACAGAGTAAGCACAGAAGCTGTGTGGGCCAGAAATTAAAGTAAGGGAGTGTTAATAGCACGGCGTTTCATTTGTAACCACAACTGTTTTTTTTGCAAAATTACTCACATAAACTAGAGTGGTTAATAAAGGTTATTTTTTTTGGTTAGGTTCAAATTATCATACTCAGAGGTAAAGATACCTTTTTTACCACGCCGTTCTGTTAATATTGGTTGTGGACTCTGGGAAGAAGAACAGCCAGATGTTGATGGTTCACAACCGTCTGTAGGTTGATATTCTGAAAATAAAATAATTTATTTAAACCGGAGTACTTTACATTATTGATGTTTAAGTTAAACTACTATGGTCTGTAAGGTAATCATTTACATGATATTCCTAATAATCCGACCACCGACCGTTTGCCAAACATGGCCTTCCCGCATAACTTTTAAAGTCTGCCTTACCAATTGCTGAAGCTTCCGAAGCCACGTAGCTTTGGTTCATGCCTTCACTGTCGTCGAAGAGGGACTGTGATCCGGCATTACCGCTAACACCATGCATTGTCTCCGTGGTAGCTGCATGTGAGAAGAGGAATTTAAGTTTTTATGTTTCCCTCGCGTTGCAAAACAGGAAAAGGCAAAGAACAGGAAGCTGTATTTAGTATCCGGAGCACATAAAGGTTAAGCTTCCATGGTTGGTTACTGGTGATGCATGTCCCGCCCCTCCATTTCCTTTGGCCAGAATTAATTAAATTTTAAGTTTCCGGTAAAATAAATTCATCGCCCTCCGGTCAAAACCGCAACACTTACAAACGGATGCATGTCGTCTCAACTAAGCAAACTGCATTTTCACCAAAGAAAATAAACTAATCTAGTATCATTGCACGTATTCAGAGCCAACATAATTAGTTTTAAATTTCTTTTTCAAATCAGAAGTAAAAATATCCACAGTTTTTTATCCTGCTCATTTATCAAGTGTTAATCGATGCATCGAATATCTCTTTCAAACGGAGATACAATATATCCTAAGGACAATAAATTACGGATACTTTTAATAACATATATAATCTCTCTAATAACAAAGAGATACCGATACATCGATGCAGTGCTGCAACGTTCCTTAATTAAAACACTAATTCAATCTATGGAGGGAAATTAAACGCATCCGCCCGTTAATCAGAGTGATTTAAAACTCATCCCATTCCTTCGTTGTTTCGGTTTATCGAAGGACACAACGTGTTCTAAGAACAAATGACTGTACTTCTGAATAGCAGTGGAGTTACTATTAATTCCATTATATATCTCAATAAAATACAGTAAACGTGACGTATTGTATGTAATATATTTAAAGATTAATAGTCAATGCTTACCAGCGCTCCCGCCGGACTCGCTCTCGGTTGTCCGCAAGGGGTGAATTGAGGTGTCTGTTCGGAAAATATTTGCCATTTCCTCGTACCAAATAAATTTTGAACGCCCCGCACCTGAAGTACTGTTTTGAATTACAGCCTGTTTGTAAAGTTTGCGAAGCGATTTGCATTTAGTTCTACATTCCGTGCCTGATCTAAAAAATCCAATTTTTCGTAGTTCTTTAGAAATAACCTCATAGATTTCAATGTTCCTTTTGAGGGAAGACAAGGCATATTTTATCTCTGCCTCACCCCAAACCTTAATTAAGGCTGAAGTCTCCTCGTTTCCCCAAATAACCCCTCTCTTAATTTTGGATTGAACAGAACTGGCTGTGCAATTCTCTGAATTGTCCTCAGAATCCATCCCTATACCTCCCTCTGGGATTTTTGTTCCTAGGAAAAGCCTTCTGTTTTAATGGACACCAGCAACTAATCTCACCTTCCTTGAATGCTAACTTCCTTCCCTTGCACCTTTTGGCTCCCTTTATTAGCATTTCAACAGAAAGGTGCTCTCAATTTGGGAAGGGGGATGGGTGATTGATTACAAAGGGGCCCCCTGTCCTGTGGCTCAGCTGGCTAGGATGTGGTGCAAAAATGTTTCATTAGGTTTCATTTTGCCTTTACAAAGTACTGCTGACTTATTTGAAGGAAGTATGTTAATTGCTGGTATATATGCCATAGCACATCAAGAAAATTTTCCCATCTTCTCCCTTTTGGTATCATTGAGGTCTGGGAATGAGAACTGACCTAATGTATTAATGCAAATGATTGACACTGTGTTCTGCTGTTAGTTAAGACTCTTAACTGCAGACCACAGCAGTAGTTACGGTTTTTTTCTGCAGGTATAATGGATCAATGTGGGGATGGTGAAAATGTGATCAGTTATTCCCCCATTATGCACGGCAGTTGTTACTAAACAAACTCTGATGCTACAATTTGCACTCGTGAGCAGAATACTATTACTAAAAGTATGAAAATGGTACTGTAAACTCAGAAACAATCATTTTTAATGTACTGTACCTAAGTTTTAGCTTGGAAGGGGCCTTTTTCTTGTTTCAAAGCTTCCTGAATTTTTTTTTGTAAACCTTTTACCACGAGACTGAAATACAGGCAGCATCGCCTACAGAGTTTTATTATATCAGGTATATTTTGCATAGCATGATTATTTATTTTAAAAGTATGATCCTTATATTCTCATAATGCTACCATGATAACAGGTTTCTGAATTTGTAAAGTGCAATGATTGATGTTCACACTGTTAACCCAAAGGAATTAATAGTATTTTGCAGTAAGTGTAAAGAATAATGCACTTTAAAACCAAGAAATTCATAGTAGTGCATTAGTAACAGATTTCTCCCTCAAAAGCTAAAAGCAAAGGATAAAAAAATATGCGATTAGGTTACTTATGTGGCTAAAGGCAACACATACAGTTTATTTATGCCTTTCCTTCAGGGCCATTAGGCCATAAAATGCTTGTAGAGGGAACTGTAATTTGAAACTTCCTTCTTAAGTATGCTCTGGAAGCAGTACTGTGCATATCAAGAGGGAGGTGTTATAAGAAAACAACATCGGAATGTTGTTTTCTTAAAAGGGGGGCCTCTCTGAAAGGCATGTGTTCAAAAGTACTTCATCTGACAGACAACAGGCAAGATGAACTCAAAGGCAAGGCATTTTTTTTTTTTTGGAAGGTATGCGTTCAGAAACTGCTATGAATGTAGTACAGTGCCTTGGTTTTTTGCAAGGTATACAACAGATCATTGTATGATCTTGAAGCAAATACCTCTGTCAGGCATTCTTTTGAATAGCCGGTGTAGCAGTTTGCAAAACCTACTGGTGTTTTGTAGTTAAGTTAAAGAAAAGTAATGCAAGTTAAACAGAAACATTTATTAACGGAAGGAAGTAAACAGGAAGAACCCGTACTGTAAACCCACTCAATTCTACTGCAAATGAAAGTATACAATAAAATAGTAAAGTTGAGTAGATGAACTAGTTATTTTGTGCCCCTGTCACTTCACATGGGTAAACAGGTACTCCGCAATAGCATTCCGCACGGCCTCAGCCTCTGCACGTGCAGTCCCAGACCTCGGGTAGTCATTTATTTCACAATCATCATGTGTTTCAGGTGGGGGTATGGAAGTTTGTTCTTCATCAAGTATGTCATGGTTTTCACGCTCACATATATTGTGTAGAATCACAGCAGAGGCAATAATTGAATTCACGTTCTCTATGTGTGCCTCAATCCTAACAGACAAACGTCTAAATCTGGCCTTCAACCGCCCAAATGCTCTCTCCACGACGCATCTTGAGCGATTAAAAACCTTATTGAAGTGGCGCTCCCTGTCATTTCTAGTAACAGCAAAGGGCTTCATTAGCCACTTACACAATGGATAGGCACCATCCCCTAATATAATGGGAGGTATTGACACCCCTGCATAGTGGAACATAGGACTGCCAGGTATTAGGGTTCCTTCCTCCATCCGACTAAATAGCATAGATGATCTGAACACATGGGCATCATGATTAACACCTGAATGACCAGTCAACATAGAGAAAAAAATTCCCTCTCCGTTGCAAGCAGCCTGAAGCAATACAGAATGAAATGATTTCCTGTTAAAGTAAGCCGGCCCCTGCAATTTGGGGGGGCTTATCGGAATGTGCGTTCCGTCGATACAACCTATAGCATGTGGGAACCCGAACATTTTCATAGATGATGTCATCTGTAGAAACAGAGAAAATAAACATAAAGAATCATTAGTTTCCTAAACCGTAAAGGCGCTGGTACAGAATACAAGTAAAGACTGGGATGGCCGAAAGCAGCTTACCTTATTGAACTCAGGCAGGCGGACCTCTTCCTTAAGAAGAACGTGTTCCATTGCAAGGCAAACCTCGATTGCAATGCTTGCAACAGTTGAACTTCCTTTCTGGAATACTAGAGCGATGGTTCTGTAGCAAGAACGGCTTGCCAAAAAGTACACGCCGATTGCCACTCTCTCTTCCACTGGGACAGCTGAGCGCATAACTGTGTCCCTGCGCATCAGAAACGGACGCAGCTTATCGGCCACCCAAAAAAGTGTTCTTCTAGTCATACGGAAGTTTTCTAACCACTGGCGATCGTCCCAAAGCTGAAGAACCGTGTCGTGAAACCACTGAGAACGTCCTGGGTAACACCAGAAAAGCTTCTCTCGAGGCGAGCTTCTTATCCAAGCCGAATTAACCCATATCAAAGCGTTGCATGCCCTCAACGCCTCGCCAAAAAGCACTCGGCGTCGGAAAACTCGTCTTCCCTTTCTCAGAAATAACAAAGCTACAGTGCTCAACAAAGTATTGACATTGTGCAACACAGCAATAATGTATGGACTATACCTATGGAGTTTCTGCAGGCGGGCTGAAGAACGTGATGGAGGCATGATACCGGGAGAATGGCAGGAAGAAGGCGGAAGAGGCTTGGTGTATACTCTAGGGAGTAAGGAGGGGGTTACTCCAGTGTCCTGGAGGACCTTTGAAATAAGAAGTACAATCATTGTGCGATGGCCCACCTAGTGACCATGATGGGGAACAGCAGTTTTAGGAGGCCGCCAATGGAAATTATAATGTAAATAATAATTATGAAGCAAAGAGTCACACATTTAGAGGGCTTCGCCGTAACTGACAGCCAAGCATCGATGCATCGATACACCGTTTCCTTTTTTTTTTTAAAAAGCGGAGACCGCGGGAAACGGGCAAAAAACATGAGTGTTTGGATGCGAATGGAGCTCGTGAGGTCATTCTCGATTCGAACGGAAAAGCTGCCCGCGTGAGTACATAGAAAAAGGGGTGGGGGCGAAGGGAGACCACGTGATCGCCTTCGAATTCAAAGCGAAGGCAATGACGCTCCGAAGCGAGGAGCCTCGTGAAGTGACGGCCAAAGTCCAGCAGCTCGATGCCTCTGTGTCTAATTTTCACACCATTAGGGAGCAGGAAGATTTTTGGGAGGAAGCAGAGAGGACCCTCATTGACACAGGAGACAGGGACAATATCACTCAGGATGAGGGCATTTCGCAAATCCAGGAGACGGACGCTTGAAGGACGGTCACTGTGAGAAATACAAAAAAACCCAAACCAAACAAAAAACAAACAAACAAAAAACTCACAAGCAGACAGAGAGCTTGCAGCTTCACAATAGTTTTCAACCTCTCTCCCTTATTCCCCAGGAAACAGAACAGTAGCGGGAGCAGCAAGGTCAGCCTGAATACCTTGCACAGAGGACTCAGGATCCTCCAATACAGCAGGGGGCCCCTTCCAAGCCTCAAAGGTGGCAAGTGGTGGTGGTTGGGGACTCCTTGCTTAGTGGAACTGAACCTGCAAGTCTGACAAACTGAACCATGAAGTCTGTTTTCTACCTGGAGCCAAGGCTTGGGATGTAACAGAGGGCATTTATACACGACCCCTAAGCTCCGCCGCAAATGGCTGCAAGCTCCGGAGCTTAAAAATGTTTCCACACCAGCTCCGGAGCTAACATAAAATTAAGTGCGACCCCGCCCACCTAAGTGCGACCCAGCGCACCTTTCAAGTACCTGCTCTCAGAAGGTGACAAGTCCTTTATGCGGATCTGCCGGGCTCTCCTCGCTTCTTTTTGTTGTTGGTTTTTTTGCCTCCCGCCCCTTTAAGAGGAACCAGGAAGTAACCGGGACTCGGAGCAACTTCCACCGGCACCGGAGGTAAGGCTTTCTTCTTTTGTCCCCTTTTAAGGCTTTTTTCCCCTCCCTCCCCTCACGCAGACAGAAGCAAGGAAGTGCGGAGTCGTGGGGAGGAAGGAAGAGCAACGAACCCCCAAGATCTCTAGTCCGAATTTAAGGGACCAGCGGATCTTAGGGGTCGTGTAAAAAGGCTCAGAGAGACTGACAAGACTCATCAAGCCCACTGATTCTAACCGCTTTATTTTGGTCCGCGTAGGAACTAATGATACAGCAAAGCATGGCTTTCAGGATTCCTCAAAGGCATATGAAGAGATGGGTAGGAAGCTGAAGAACCTGGGTGGACAGGTGATAATTTCATCTCACCTTCCTGTAGAAGGATGTGGCCCTTGAAGGGAAAGAATAATAGCAGAAGTGAACTGGCTATGCAGATGGTGCTCGCAGGAATAATTTGGCTTCTTAGACCATGGTTTGATATTTCATTCAGATGGGCTATGGGGCGAGGATGGGGTGCACCTCACCACTAATGGTAGAAATATTTTTGCCAAGAGGATTGAAAATATGGTAAGGAGAGTTTTGAACTGAGTTCTCAGGGGGAGGGAGAAAAACTTCTTAAGGGAAGGAATCCAGATGGGGTGGTGGGGAATAGCCGAAATGATGCAGTACGAACAGGAAGAGTATTACAGTCCAACATTGTGAGGAAAAATAGTTTAAGCAAAGGGTTTGTAAAAAGGACACACAGCCTTAAATGTCTCTACAACAATGTGCAGAACATGGGAAACAAACAGGAGGAGATGGAACTCCTACTACAGCAAAATAAATTGGCATTACTGAAACCTGGTGGGATAAGACTTATGATTGGAATGTAGTTATTAGAGGATATAGCCTGTTTCAGAGGAACAGGCCTAGTAAAAAAAAGGAGGAGGAGGCGCCGTATATATTAAGGACATTTATGCTGCTAAAGAAATCCAGGATACACAACTGGGAAGTCAGGTTGAGAGTATTTGGGTGAGAATTAAGGGGGAGAAAAATGGGAGGGATGTTAGTGGGGGGTATATTATAGACCCCCCAAAACCAGCCAGAGGAGTTGGATGATGCCTTCTGTGAGCAGATGGTCACACAGTCAAGAGGGAGGGCTGTAGTACTGATGGGAGATTTTAACTATCCTGATACATGTGTTGGCAGTCTAAATGAGCTAAGAATGCAAGGTCCAATAAATTCCTTAATGGCCTTGCAGACAATTTCATGGCCCAGAAGGTAAAGGAAGCAATAAGAGGAACAGCTATTTTAGATCTGATTTTAACCAATAGGGAGGACTTTGTAAATGGGGTTGAAGTGGTGGGATCTTTAGGTAGAAATGACCATGCTCTTTTAGAATTTGTTATACAGTGGGAAGGGGAAGCTAAGTATAGCCAGACAAGCATCCTGGACTTTAAGAAAGCCAGTTTTTGTAAATTTAGGGAATTATTGGCTGTAATTCCACAGACTGAGGTACGGATGGGAATTCCTTAAAAGTGAGATATTAAAGGCACAATCTAAAATGGTTCCAACAAGAAGAAAAATGGGAGATGTCTAAGGAAACTGCAATGGTGGACTAAAGAACTGTCAAGTCAGCTAAATATATATTTAAAAACCATGTACAGTAAATGGAAAAATGGGGAATGCACCAAAGAGGAATATAAGCAAATAGCCAGTATATGCAGGGGGATGGTAAGTAAAGCTAAATCACTGAATGAACTTATACTTGCCAGTTGTGTCTGCAGCAAAAGGAAAAATAAGGAAATGATGGGTCTCCTCGTGGTGATGATAGCCAGTTACTGAGAGGGGACATGGAAAAGGCAGAACTACTCAACACCTTCTTTGCTTCCATTTTCTCCAGAAAAGGGAAAAAAGAGTTCACTTGGGTAGTAGGTAGGAAGGTACTACGGGAACACCTGAAAACCCTAAATGAATTTAAGGAGAGGATAAGAATCCAAAATAACCTTGACAGATTAGAGTGCTGGGCCAAAGCTAATGGAATGAGTTACAAAAGAGAGAAATGTAGGGTTCTGCAATTACAGGTAAGCGTAAAAATGAATTGCATAGATATAGGATGGGAGACATGTGGCTGGAGAATACAGATAGTACCTGTGAAAGGGACCTGTGAGTCTGAGGGGACCACAAATTGAACATGAGTCAGCAGTGTGATGCTGCAGCCAAGAAAGCCAATGCAATTCTTGGTTGCATCAACAGAAGCATAGTTTCTAGAGCAAGGGAGGTGATAGTGCATCTCTATTTTGCTCTGGTCAAAAATAAGCTTGAGAGGGGATATGATAGCCATGTTTAAATGTTTGAAAGGATGTCATATCGAAGAGAGGGCTGGTTTGTTTTCCATGGCTTCAGAGACTAGGACTCGGAGCAATGGTTTCAAACTACTGTACAAGAAAAGAGATTCATTTTAAACATTGTGAATAACTTCATGACAGTTAGAGCTGTTCAGCAGTGGAATATGCTGCCACAAGGGTGAAGGTTTCTCCTTCTTTGGAGGTTTTTAAGCAGAGGCTGGATGGCCATCTGTCAGGGGTACTTTGATGGGGTTTCCTGCATGGCACGGAATTGGACTGGATGGCCCTTGAGGTCTCTTCCAACTCTATGATTCTATGTATCAATATTTATTTTAAAACTGTGGTGGCTTGAACTGGACAAAACTTTCTTCAAGATCTCACCAGAGCCAACTAAATATCACCAGTCCACCATAACTTCCCTGATCTGGTCACGATACTTCTGTTGATGTAACTTAGCATTATATTAGTTTATCACACACACCCCCCTTTAATCTATCATGCTGTGTAGACTTATGTGTAACTTGTGGTCTATTAGGACTGCTGAATATTTTTGCATGGACTTTTGTTAGTTATATGATGTATTATGTTTCTACATCTAATTTTTCGCAGCTAGGTGCAGTGCCTTAGATTTATCCCTGTAGAAATAGATTTTGTTGCGTTGGCCCAAGCCTCTAGTGCAGCCATTCTCAACAGAAGCCACAGTCCTTTACAAGTGTGGGGTATTGTGGATTGTTTTTACTGCTTTGAAGAATGCATGTTGGTGTTGGTGCGGTACCTGTTTGATCCTTTTAAGTATTTGTATACTCACTGTTGTTAGCTTTAATGTTGTTTTTTTAATTATGTAAGCCACCTTGGCTCCTTTTAAGGGGAAACACTCGGTAGAAATATTTTAAATAAATAATAACAAAGATTAAAGAATGTGTACTGCTCAGGAGCTAATTATCTATCTTTTTACATATATCTGGCAAATTAGTAGTAGCCAGTATCATTTCTGTGCTTTGAACTATGTATTTACCAGATGCTCAGATGCATGTAAAAGAGGTGTTTGCACAATGGAGAAATTTACTGCTCTGCTAAGGAAAATGAATGGAAGGTGCTAATTAACCACCCTAAAAGAGCTCTACAGAGCTCCATTGTTAAGAGATTTTATAATTAAATTGTAGTCTTTGGATGAATGGGGGGAAACTGTTCAGTAGCAAGCGACATTTTCTTCCTGAATAATAGGACTATGTTGGTTGCCAACATGGCAAGGAAGCTTATGTCCTTTGATGCATGATAAAAATCAACACATTTTAACAGCCACACAGAAAAGTCAAATACAGGTAGAAGCTAAACTTCCTGCATTCTTTTGGAGTGCCTTTACTGCAAAAGCAGAGCACTTTTTGCCAGAGCAGTATGTCCAATGCTTTTGTAATACAATATATGTGTGAAACAAACCTCTGTCTGAACTCTTTCTGCACATTCAGTGTTTTACGGTAGCACACTTTCCATGCCCTGGCATGTTGTCAGAAGCTTTCTGGAAGATTATGGTGTACAGATGGGATGTGCAAAACAAACAAACAAACAAAACAGTAAAAGGGGGAAAAGGAGCAGTATTCCAACATAACAACTGCAAACACACCTCCAAAACAACCACTGCCTTGCTGAAGTAGCTGAGGGTAAAGGTGATCGACTGGCCAAGCATGTCTCCAGACATAAACCCTACTGAGCATCTGTAGAGCATCCTGAAATGGAAGGAGGAGGTGTGCAAGGTCTCTAACATCTACCAGCTCTGTGATGTCATCATGGAGGAGTGGAAGAGGACTCCAATGGCAACCTGTGAAGCTCTCTTGAAAAGAAGAGGGTCCTCTACCTTAAAGCAGAGTATGCTCAAGGCCAACAATTAAAGCCATTGGGTCCAAATTTCTGTTTATTGGTACATGCAGTCAACCCAATCCTTTTGTGTACACATATTCCCACCAGGATAATGTAGCTCTTACAGATAAAAACTGTTCTTCACTCCCCTGAGTGAATGCATGCCTACCAGATCAGGAAGTGTGCCCTTCCAGATGTTGTTGAACTGAAATTCCCATCAGTCCTAGGCAGCATGGCCAATGGTAAGGAATCTTGGGAGTTGAAGTCCAGTATATCAAGGGTCCCCATTTGTGCTATGTCTTGTTTCAACAGTGCAACCTGATCACTGCAATTAGCTCTTGCAGCAATGTTGTGTACATAGAAGGTGCAATCCATTTGTGATGTATCCTCACTTATTTTTATCCAGACATAAACATGTCCATGTCAAATAAAGCTCAGGAGCACCTAGGGTCTTGTGATAGTCATAGTAGCCATCTCCCATCTCATCTGGCTGTTTGGTGCACTGGTTGGTTAGACCTTGCAGCAATCCCGAAATTATGCTTGGTCTTGCCCAGAACAATAATTAAGTCTGAACCATTATAAACCAAGCTGTAAACCTCCTATAGTAGCCTGTAAAGTAGATGCAACTTAGTTACAAAAGAATCTTTCAATTATGTAAATCTTAGAGCAGGGGTGTCCAAACTTTTTACAAGGAGGGCCAGATTTGGTGAGGTGAAAATGTGTGGGGGCCGGACATCCAGCCGCATTTGGCCCCTGGGCTGGACTTTGGACAAGCCTCTAGGACATGCAAGGAGGTGGGGAGGATACTGAGCCACGGGCAGGTAGGCTGGGCAGGTGCCTGGGGGGACGGATGGAGGCAGGGAGGGCAGGCAAACTGTAAAACTGCAAGCTGACATCTCCATCTGGTAATGGGAGGGGCCAGCTGGTGGGGATGCATGACAGGCTGAGCCAGTGGGGAGAAGAGGCTGTGGGCTGCTTGAAATTTGTAAATGGGCCACATATGGCCCCCGGGCCTGACTTTGGACATGCCTGTCTTAGAAGGATGGATTAATATATCTTACTGATTATTCATTATATAGTAAAATAATTAGAATGTATTTAGATATGTTTAGCAAATCAAATAAGTATATAGGGACTGAGTATGCTACTAAACTTTCTCATAATTGCCTCTTTGTCTCTTCTATCTTCTATACTGAATTAAAATAGAAATAGATGGAATAATAAACTAGAAAGATGAATATATAGATAGATAGATAGATAATAGATAGATGAACGTATATATTGATTAATAGTATATTGATGAAAATTAAAAGCAAATCTTTTCTCCTAAAGGTTGGAAATGAAGCAGGTACGGCTGAAATTATGTTAAAATAATTTTGATCGGACCCATGTAGCATAGCATCTGATAAGCAATACATGTATTTCGATTTGTTTTATGTAGAAAATAAAAAAAGATTTTTAAAAATTAAGTCTGAACAAAATGGGTTGGTTTGAAAATCTTGCTCCCTCCTGGAATGGGAGAAAGAGATAGAGAACAAGGTGATACCAATGGGCTTGTCTGGAAGAGCACTACAACCGAATGTTGCACCAAAGCACTGGATCATTTCATAAGAGCAACCTCCTTTCTCAAATAATTTAAGAGATATATTTTAAATATCCAGATAGGAGACTGAATTCTAGCCAAATGGAAAACACCCAGCATTTTTTGCCAAGGCTTGTCAGATGTGAACAGCTATGCAATTTTCTATCTAAAAATGTGTTTGATGAACTATGATTAAGCACCCGTTTTAAAAAAACCCATCCTTTTCATATTTGTAGGGTGTAACTGCTTCTGTCATAAGTACAATTTTGTGGAACAAACTAATAGTTGAGTTGTCAAAAATCATTGCCCAAGAACAACATTAAAGCTTAGGTGCTGCAAGTGTATGTGCCATTTGAATGGGTGTTGATGGCTAGCAGTAGCCAAGTTTCTGCTACCTTTTACAGCATGCTTAAAGGAAGTGGGAATGTCACCCTGGCAAGCAAGTGTCATTTGCAGATTTGCTTGCTTTGTTCGGTGGCGGGTCACTGGGAGGTTATCAACAGGCTCAAATTATGATTGCTTAACCCTGCAGGTCTGCCTGATTCATGTCTCTAGAACACTACTGGAACTGGCTTGATTGATGCTTCTGATCACTTTTCCTTCTCTTGTGTGACATTTATTTGGTCTCCACATCCAAGCTCCCTTGTCACTTCCTATATCACTTCAAACCATAAGATTCACCAAGACCCACACCCACAGATATCCTCCCAAAAGTGGAAGAATGAATGCTCCCCCTTTTTTGGTAATCTTTAGGATAGAGCTAGAATATTTACCAAGCTGCCTAGATGCCCTAAGCACATCCGATCTTGCCTGATTTTGGAAGCTAAGCAGGGTCGGCCCTGGTTAGTACTTGGGTGGGAGACCTCCAAGGAATACCAGGCGCTGTAGGCGCCTGGAGTAGGAACTGGCAAACCACTACACAGTATTCCTGCCAAGAAAACTCCATGGACATGGAGTCACGAAGAGTCAGTCATGACTGTAACGACACAACACACACAGAGAATATTTACCAACACACATATACTGCACATGCATGCGCGTGCGCGCACACACACAGAGAGTGGAAGAGAGAGATATTAAGTGACAGGAAAAGACATCTTGGATACTACTGCTGCTTGTCTCCCATGCTTCCTTTTATCTCTCCTCGCAGATTTGCTATTCAATAATTTAATAGCCATAGTACAGTCACAACCCCACAATTATAAGGGAAAGAATTTCAAAATAATTGCTTGTTTCCGACTGCCTTTGACATCAGAAATAACAGGAAAGTATCATAGAGCTAAGCTTCACCCATCAGGATGATTCAAGAAAGGAAAAATAACCCTGCCTTGCTGAAGGAACCTTTTGCTATGGTGCCTCTCTGTGTGTCTCTGATCATACTCAAGAAATCCTTGTGTCGTCCAGATAGTGAGGGGCTCAAAAAATCTCGGAACCTCAGAGTCCAAGCAAGTATATTTAATGGAGCAAGAGCTCTGCCTTCTTTCCACCCTCAAGATAGAAACAAAACTAGAACAAGAAGTGGGGAGTGTGTGACCTTCAGTACATTGGTATGCTGCAATGCCTACTTCCACAAGCCCCCATATTCCCTGGTAGAGGATTAGAAAAATTGAAATCCAGTTTCCCCCACATTCCCATCTCTGTCTAGGGCAGGGTAGGGGCCAACAGGTCATTTTGGCTCAGGTCCCACCTCACAGGGGAGCTTCACCTCAATAAAGGCTTGATGGTGTGGCATTAATTATATGATCTATAATATACAAACTAGAGATGGGCACAAAATGAAAATATAGTGTTTTGTTTCGTTTCGTTAGTAGTTTCATTTCATTACTAACAACATTTTAAAAGGCTTTTAGAATTAAATGAAAAGAAATGCTATATAATGGCTCCCTCGGGGCCTAGAGGCACCAAAATCCCAAGGAAGCTTCCTCAAGCTCTTCCCTGTAAGCCCCCAGAAATTTGAAGAGGTTTGGGTTCAGAGGACTAAGTTATTAAACTCCAAATGGGGTCCCCGAGGAGAAAATCTAATTGATTTGGGAAGCTGCTAATAGCCCCTCCCTCGTGGGCAAGCGATTAGTGGCTTCCCCACACAAAGCCACTAATCGAAACCTCTGGCCAGTTCTAGGCTTTGGCTCCCATGGTGGACAGTTGTGACTCAACAACCTCTGGAGGCCCATGTATTCCTTACTTTACACTCCCAACTTGTCTTGGTTGGGGATGAAGAAATGCAGTAGGATAAGTCAAAAGAGACAGGTGAGAAGAAAAGGCAGAGGGTGAGGATGAAAACATTGGGGAGATGAAAAGCTGAATGACCTTCAGCTTTCATGTTTTGCTTTTTTTTTTTTTAACCAACATCTTTGGCAATCAGAGCAACCCCTAGAGAATCATAGGATCCAAAAAACATTGCCTGGGCCTCCCAAAGCTCACCTCCAGAACAGATGGACCGGCTTCCTATTCTGCTGTTTCTTACTACTAGACATGGGCACGGAGCGGCGAAATTGTCGTTTCCATTTTCGGTTATCGTTTCCGTTACGTAATGGAAACGGTAACGATAATTACACCGCTCCAGCTAGAACCCGACCCGAAAAAAGAAAAATTGGGTCGGGTTTTTCGTTGTCGTTAATGGCATCGCGGCGATCGCGCGATGCTAAGCAGCACAGAAAAAAAGTTTTAAAAAGTAAAACAAAAAAACAAAAAAAAGACTCCTGGCCAAAAAAGCAGGTGAAAATATGCCTGCCTGAGGACACCTACCAGAGGGGTGGTTTCTGGGGGGGGGGTCCCCCTGGCCTTCCCCCCTCTCCTGTCCTGGGCTGCTTGCACCAGGCTGGGGGGGGGTCATCCTCGTCGTCTGTCTCGCCTTGCCATGCAGTGGGGGGGATCCAAAATGGCGACCACAATTTTTCTTTAGAAATCGTGGTCAAAAAACACACCAAATCACCACAGAAACATGTGAAATTTATTTATTTTAAATGCATAATTTTTAATAGTAGCAGCAGTGGGTTTTTTATAGCAATAAAATGTTGCATTGATTTTATTTTATTTTATTTTTTATTTTTTTAGACCTGCCCATTTGGGCTGGGCATGGGATGGGACTATGCAAATTTTTGGAACAATACCACCAATGGCATGGCCAGGTTTTGAGCGACACTTCTGGATGTGCCAGAGGGCATAAAAAGCCGAGGCACCTTCCAGAAGTCGCAGTCGGGTCTTGGATGTGGAGGGTGGAGGGCTGTGTGGCTGGCTGCTGCTGGCTGATTTGAAGGAGGCTGGAGGCTTTAGATTTAAGTTAGGCAGGCAGAGAGGGAATTGAATTTAGAAAACAATTTCTTTGATTCTTGGCAGCTTTGTCTGCTGAAGGAAATAGCAGTTTATTCTTTTTTTTTTTCCCTCTGGCAGTTTGTGAGGATTTTTTTCTGATATTGGGTAAAGGAGGAGGTTCAACTGGGAGGAGGTGTGGATTTATTTTAAAAATATATTACATTGGGACGTCAAATCGTGCTAAATCGCGGTGGAAATGACAAACGAAATGACGAAATGACAATTTTTTGAAAAATTTCGCGACAAACGGAAATGACCCGAAACGGACCCGTTCCGACAAACGAAAACTCGAAACGTCATTTTTTCTGGTCGTGCCCATGCCTACTTACTACTGGCCATTGGTAGCACGTGAGGAACTGCCTTTTCTGATCTTTGACATGAGGCGATGAAAACATCCTTCTCTTTCTCATGCTGGTGAACACAGCCAGTTTCTTTTCCGTTCTTCATGCAGACTTTGGAATCAGTTGCTGTGTTTTGTGCCTAAGATCTGGACACTAAATTCACAAAACAAAAACGGTTTCCAGGACTTTTCATTTTAGGCAGGCTTTCTACGATGAGACACTGTTTTATTTCTGGACCCTGGTTAGTAATCAGACCCAGTTTTGGCATTTTATTCTACCTGACTGCAACTTTTCCAGTTATATATTTTCACTTTAACTGTCACCAATTCCTAAAAGAATTGTAGGGCAACGGGTTGTGAATTGACAAATAAATATAATTCCTAGGATATGAGTGATTTTTGCATCAGCAAGACCAGCTGTTCCATGTGCTGTGCAGGGCAGATGGCGCTTCTGCTGATGTTATGGACACTTACGCTGAAGAGTGCCTATGGCGGTGTGGAAGCCATGCGACCTCCTGGGTGTTATTCTGGCCTCAGCCAACACTGCCCTTGGGGTTAGCAGTGCATCATTGAATTTAGCAGTTTTGTGATGCAGCACTGAACAGAAATATCACTTCTGCACTAAAATAACACAGACGGGGGAGGATGAATCTTGTTATAGAGGCTAATCAGTTGTGTGAAAAGAGACCGAAACATTTTGATATTATGTGCCATCAAGTTGAAACTGACTTACAGCAACCGTAACAGGGTTCTCAAGGTACATAATATATTAAAAGAAGTAGTTTTACAAGTTCCATGGCTGAGCGGGGATTTGAGCCCGCAACTCCTGAGTCCTAGTCTGCCACTCTATCCACTACACTACACTGGGTATCTCCAGCAAATCACGATTCTCCTGAAAACAAGGTATGCATTCCACGCATTCCTTGTTTCAATGCAACAACATATTTGGTGGAAAGCAGAAGTGTAACTCTCCCATTTCCAGTTGTCACTTAGGAGGATGTGCATGTTGTGAAGGAATGAAATAAGGCAGTAGTTCTCAACCTGTGGGTCCCAGAAATCCTGGCGAGCTCAGCTAGTGGTGGTGGCTTCTGGGAGTTGCAGTCCAGGAGCATCTGGGGACCCACAGGTTAAGAACCACTGAAATAAGGGATGATTGGAGTCACAGATGTGGCCCACTTTGGGGCTTTGCCATTTCTATCTGGTGTATCACAAGACATTTGTAACTTGATTTCCTATTCTCAGTATCAAGTTTTCAAGGATTTTCCCCTCCACTTTGTTTTTGTGGAAGGCTGTGCAATCTCCCCTCTTAAGTAACACGTGGTTAAAACAAAATTAAGAGGCTGCAACTCAAGTGCAACTTCCTTGTCTTTCCTAGAGTTATTGAGTTAATCCCATTAAAGCATTAAAAGGGAACTTTCATCTTTAGGTGAAAGAGAACACCCAGAAACACCCAGAGAGATAGCCCCTCCATGCCTTTTGGATGTCGACCATTTTTCTCTCTTGTACAACAAACTATATAATACAGCTGGTGAGAGTGGCTCTTGGCAAAGCTACTTTTCCCATTCGTTTTAATGCAGTGGCTGTAAGGAACGGGTTGTAAAGACTGGCTCCAGTGCAAGAACACCTGTTTTTGGCAGCTTGTGGCTGTTAACTGTCCGTGGATCATCTGCTATTTTAAGCAGAATATTTGAGAATCGCCCCTGGGGATGATTTGGAATATGGACAGAAATTCTCTACCAGTTCAGGTGTCTACAACAGGTTGGCAAAGCCTTCAGGAAATACCCATCTGTTAACAGATGCCAACTTTGCTGCTCTGTAAGCACAGCTGGCTTATTATCCCTTTGGGCAGCCTTTAGGGAGAGATCTGAGAAGTGTGAGGCCACAAATAAGGAGCACCATGGACATGCAAAGCAAGGATGAAGAGCTTTCCCTGTTCACAGTTGTTGGTTTTACTTGGCTTTTAGAATAAAGAGAACAGGTCAAGTGAAGATGTCCTTGGTTGGTTTGGATTTTGGTCACTGTTCTCCAGTGACAAGGTGGCCATGTTTCCCAACTTTTTCAGAGGTGTGGAGCCTGACCAAAATCTTGATTTGGGAAGTCCACCCAATGTGTTTTGACCATATTTGTCAAACAAAGGTATGAGGACTGGCCTTAATACACAAGGCCAAGAATAACATCTTGTCTCCTCCCAGCATTCCATGGGCAGAACCTTGTACCAAGACAGGGAGAGGGACCTTGTACTTCGCTATCTCCGAGTACAGCAGGTTAGTTTTTTTTTGGGGGGGGGGAGGTGGTGGCATAACAGACATACCCACAGCTAAAGTATATTCTATAACTGAGGGGAATTGTTAGGAACTGTTGCTGCTCCTCACCATCTGCTGCCTGAGGTAGTGTCCTCTGTATGCCTAAGCTTAGGGCAAGAGCAGTTTAGTTTTGCTATTTGATTTGATATGAGCCATCAAAGAAATTTACCTCATGTTTTACAAAAGAAAGGTCAAACAAGGTACATTCTGATTAAAAGAAATGTATTTAAAATAGGTTGAGTGAACATCTACAAAATAAATCAGTTTTTGTGGCCTCGGGGGATGTTTCTCCTCCGACTCTCACATCAACCCCCGCCCCCCAGAAAAAAAACACAGTTGTAGATATCTGGCTTTTGGGGTTGCTCACTTCTTCAACAGCCAAACCTCATTACGTCTCCCGTACGGCTTCATGGGGGGATCATAGCCATTGCAAAAGTAGAAGTCTTTGTGGTAAGTTTCCTCATTTCCCAAAGCCGAAGTCAGCTTGGCTGCATAATTCACATAATCCATTTCTTTGGCATAGCCTCCAAATTGCCTATCAATAAGAGAAAAGAGAAATACTAGGGAGTTACTAGACCAAAAGAAATTGCACAGAAAGAAATACAAGAAAGAACAAAGCAGGATTTATTTATTTTTTTTGTAGATGAGCTGCTGATGTCAAGTACTAGTCTGCTGTGTGCTTTCTACAAAGGTCCAGTGTATGGGTCTGATCTACAAGATATTATCCACTAGGTTGCCCTTTTGCAGAAACCCCACTGGAATAAATAGGAGGTGTAGCTCTCCAGATCTACCACTCTGAGTTTAAGTCGAATCAAAGATTGAAAGAACTGATCATGTTTAGCCTTGAAAAAAGAAGACTGGGAGGAGAGAGGGTTGCATTTTTCAAATACTTGAAAGATAGCCTTAGAGAGGAGGGGCAGGATCTGTACTCAATCAACCCAGAGTGCAGGACATGCAGCAATGGGTTCAAGTTACAGGAAGCCAGATGTCAGTTGAATATCAAGAAAACTATCCTGCCTGCTAGAGCACTATGGCAGTGAAACCAATACCTTGAGAGGTGGTGAGTGCACCAATAGGGAGGCATTTAAGGGAACTTTAAACAACCATCTGGCAGAAATCTTTTGCATTCCTGCATGAAGCAGGGGGTTTGGACTCAATGGCCTTATAGGCCCCTTCCAACGTCACAATTTTAGGATTCAGGCAGCAGTTGTTGGGGAACAGCAGTAGCAGATCTCCAGTTGAACCTCCTGTGCCTCCCTGTACACTCCCTGTATCTCTTGGAGGACAGAGTTGGGTGTATCCTGTGGCCCATCCTATTTCCACTCAACTGCCCTGTTTTCCTTGGTTGTGTGTTGAGCTGGTGAAATGTGGGGAAGATTCTGGGATCGGTAGTCCAGAATTTAACTCCCCCAAGCTCTGTGTGCTATGGAAGTTCCTTTCCCACTACCAACATAGAACTGCTGATGTTTTGTACACTGTGTGTGTGAGAGAGAGAGAGAGAGAAAGAGAGAGAGAGAGAGAGAGCGTGTGCATGCGCTCGTGTGTGTGTGTGTGTGTGTGTGTTTGGGGGTATATGTCAACTTGTCCTTTACTTAGGGGAGTAAAATGTCTTTGAAAAGCCTGCAGTGCCTTAGTCCCCAAAGTGATTCACAGCCTGCTCACTTGCACCTCCCGCTATTCAAATGGGAAGGGCAGAACACTTAGGGTTCCCATACAGAGCCTCGTGGTACAATGGATAAATTGCAATACTGCAGTCAAGACTCTGCTCATGACTTGAGTTCAAGCCCAATGGGCTCGGGCAGCCAGCTCAAATCTGACTTAGACTCCCATCCTCCCAAGGTTAGTAAATTGAGTACCCAGCTTGCTATGGGGAAAATGTGTAGCTGGAATAATTAAACTGGAAACTGCCCAGAGAGTGCTTTAAATTCTATGGGGCGGCATGCAAGCAGTACACTTTGCTTTTGCTTTTATAGGAGGTGCTGTGTTCTCTGTCTCTGCATAAGATCCTCAAGAATGAATGCTCTAGCAATGGGGGAAAAGGGACGGCTGATTTGTGACCATGTTTCTCTAGGTAAAATCAGAAATTGTATCCTTTGGGCAAAACTCACTGTTCTTTTCCCCACCTCCCAAAAAAGAAACTGGGGTGATAGATTTTGTCCAATTGGGACTATAACCTTGGGGTACAGAGGGTAGTCTTTTGCTGATCTCATTTTTCTAAGATAAAAATCTTACTCCATTTTGCTACTTGCCTCACTAATCTAATAGGAGGTTTGATGGGATAGGGATGGAGTTGGGAAGAGATCATTTTTGTTAGGCAAATACCATTTGCAGTACTATGGAGATGTAGAAGGAAGATAATGGCTCCTATTAAACTAAAGAGGCAGACAGAAGAAAAAATGATCCTTTGACATCATGTCTGGTCGTGTAGTGAGAATAGAGTAGATCAAGGTGATGTAGGATTTCTTTCAACTTTGTGATTATGTTTTGGACAGCACTTCAAAAGGCTGTTTGCACATCAAATAAAGATTGATAATAGCTAATAATAAAGCAGTGCATAAAACTGATAATGAGCAATGCGCTTCAAAACAAAACAAAACAGTTGATTAGCCATATTTTAAAAACCATTTCCTGCAAATACTGTTATTAATAAATTGAACAACATGTCTAAGGAATGTCACTCAATGCAAGAATCAGCAAGAAGATATAGTGGGGAAAATGTTGATATAAAAATAATAATAAAAAAACAGGATCAACTCCTATATGCTCAGGTGTCAGTCACGGCTAGAATCAATGTGTGTATTTAGTGGCAATTTCCTGAGATGTCAATCAAGGGAACATCATCTACCATAATAGCATAAAGAAGGCTTATGGTTCAGTCAACTGCCATGGAAGAGGACATATGGAGGTAAGACCCAGCATGACATCCCAGATCTGAGGCTCAGTACAAATGATGGAACCGTGGCTTCACATTCCTGTATCTATGCATTCCTATAATTCAAGTTGATGCTCAGGCCGATCCTGGACCAAAAAAGAAGACAGCCTCTTCTGAAAGATGATCCTTGACAACCGACTTCATCACAATTACTACAATAAAGTTTCAGTTCTCTCTTGACAGGAGAGTGACACCCAAAGGCCACTTGTGTTGAATGATCCGCAGTGTCATTCCCCTGGGGTGTACACAAACTTGTTCCCCAACTGGAAGTGGCAGGAGGGATGCATTCTCATTCTCTCAACTTGGCTCAAAAGAAAGGCCACACTGAAAAGTGACAGCCTACCCAGTTTTCAACAGAGCTGCTTGGGCTACACATGGATTTAGCACTCCAGACACTGAAGGACACTGCTGCGTAAGGGTGACGGAATCGTCCTCCTGGCTCAGACCAACAACTGAGCCAGGTCACCAGTCTTCTGCCCTGTTTTGTTCTCAATTTTTTGAACATCAGCGTATGTTCTGATTTTCTGTAGTCCATCTTTCATTCCCAAAACATATGGCATTAAAAAGCTGCCTTCCCTGAATTTTCTCCTCACCACCTGCACCAGAATGCAACTCCCATTATCCCCAGCTAGAAGGTCCAATATATAAACAGAACCATAGTGTCTAGATCAAGGGAAGTGATAGTATCACTCTATTCTGCTCTGGTCCGACCCCACCTGGAGTACTATGTCCAGTTCTGTACACCTCAATTTAAACAGGATGTTGACAACCTCGAGCAGGTCCTGAGGAGGGTGACCAGGATGGTTGAAGGTCTAGAAGAAATGTCTTATGAGGAATGGTTTAGGGAACTGGGAATGTTTAGCCTTTCAAAAAGAAAGGCTAAGAGGGGATATGATAACTATGTTTAAATATTTGAAAGGATTTCACATTGAAGAGGGAACAGGTTTGTTTTCCATGCCTTCAGAGACTAAGATGCCGGGCAATAGTTTCAAACTACAGGAAAAGAGATTCCATTTGAACATCAGGAATAACTTCATGACAGTTAGAGGTGTTTGACAGCGGAATAAACTGCCACGGAGGGTGCTGGAGTCTCCTTCTCTGGAAGTTTTTAAGCAGAGGATGGATGGCCATCTTTTAGAAATACTGTGATGGGGGTTCTTGCATGGCAGGGGGCTGGACTGGATGGCCCCTGAGGTCTCTTCCAACTCTATGATTCTATGATTTAAAGACTGTCTCATGTGTCTCTTTAATCAGTTGCACTCACATCCAGTTTGCTTCTGAGCTGAATTCAATATATTTTTGAAAGTTATTAGTCTTTCCAGTTTGCTTCTGAGCTGAATTCAATATATTTTTGAAAGTTATTAGTCTTGTGTTTAGTACTTTTAATCTGTTGTAAACTTTGGGAGCCCTTGAGGTCTCTTCCAAATCTATGATGCTGAGTCTATGATGTGATCTGTAGTATCATACATCTGAAAGACTCCAGTTAGACTGCTTTGATACAGCAAAACAAGGATCAGTTTCCAGCCAACACATCCTACATTTGAATATATTAGGACTGGGGCAGCTGGCAAAATATGGATTCATCTGTTATACACATCAGTACTTGTGTATCTGTGCTGTGATAAGAGATGTCAAAGGCAAATATTAGAAAATATTTTTTTTTGCCCCGCAGATTTCAAATCTGGAAGCTGAAATCCAAAAATGTACATTTTCCAAGCAGTGGTCAAAGGAGTGCATGAACAGTAGTTCCTGCAGGGCAGACCTAAATATCTAGGACTCAGTGGCGAAGCATCATATATACAAATGTGCATACTGTAATAGATCTCCAATGCTATAGTGCTTTGAAAGAAAACCAAAACCACTGGCCCTCCTGAAGCTTTGTCTGTAATGTGCATCAAGCTCCTAAAGATTTCTTTGTTGAACTACTTCCTGTACAGGAGCTAACTTTAATTCCTTAAGGATTTTTTTTTTTTGGGGGGGAGTCAAAAGCAACAGGCAGAAACACTGCACATGCTCAGAAACATCCTATTATGATAGGAGTGGACAACCTTGGAAGTTCTAGGGGCCATTTTGCCATCCCTGGACCTTTGAGGGTAGCATTCCCCTTAACACATCTCAAAATATTTTTTGCTGCTGTAAAAACGGTCAACAGACCTCTTAGAGCCCCAGGGAAGGAAAATTTGACATTTCTCCTTTGCTGGCCTTGTTTCAGGTCGTAAGAGATTTTTATTTAGAAATAGGAAGGAACTGGCTGGTCATCTTTGATTTCCAGAAAAAGCCATTTTAAGGCTGGAAAAAAAAAGCTTGAGGGAAAGAGTGTGTATAAATGGCAAACCCATCTCCTTGCTGGGTCCTAGGGATATGATTTGCCATTTTAGACTCAACTGTGGAATCTGGAAGTCAAGAAGCATCTGAGCCGCTGAGGAGGCTCACCAGATCTCCTGGGCAACCCCATGAGGCCCCAAAGATGCACATTGCCTGCTCCTATATTACAACAGAGAATTCCACAGCAAGGGTGTGGCTTTGATTCCTGGTTGCAGAAGTGGGTTCACCTAAGCTTTGACTTCAATGAAAATAAATAGATGGATAAATATTAACTTGGATTTTGTCACCAATGTACAAGCCACTTTCTAAAGTTACATAAGCCCAAAGGCACACTCTGGCTCCAGAGAGGGTACAACCCATATTTCAACAGTATCACCAAGATCAACACTAAGACCTGCAGCCTCAATAGCCGATCCAGATGTGCAGATACTTGCCTTTTCAAGGAAGTGATTGGTACTGAAAAATGGAAACAAACCTTATTTGTTGTGCTAACAACTGACTCAGTGACTTCTTGCAGTGTCACAGTTTACAGCTTGTTCAACAACAATGACCCTATTGCGGTGTTCTTGATTCAAGGAGCCCTATACTTGCAACACACATTATTGCTAGTTATGTTCAAGAGTGACCACATAAAGAGGAAGCGCTCCTTGTTCTGTGAAAGTTTTCCCCATGATCTGAAATAGAGATTGGGCACAAATCTCAGTTCAGAGGTTCATACCAGCTCATACGCTTGTCACCAGACATCCTATCCCTCATATCCCCAGCCAATGACCCACTCACCAGTTAGAGTGCACTCCTCTCCTCCTCCTCTTTGGCCATTTGACCAGTCCCTGGAAGAATGACGTGTTTCCCCAGTTCTGCCTCCTTGTCTGAGTGTGCGATGAGCCAAGGAGGCGGGGCAGGGAAGCCTATTCTCCTGACAGAGACTTCTTGAACAGTTGGAGGAAGAGGAGGAGAGGAGCATACGCTGGCTGGTGAGTGGGGAATCCAGCTCAGGAGGTGGAGGAAGGCAATGTGTAGCAGCTGTGGTGCTGCACATACATACAAACTGTAATGAACCTCCGAACCAAAGTTCGTGCCCATCTTTAATTTGAAACATTGAAAATTTGACATTATATACCACATGGAAGGTCTGCACAGATAGTGATGGTTCTCCTCTTCCCAGAGTCACTTTCCATCTACAAATGTCAACTGAGGAGGAAGAGACAAATGCAGTCCCTCTTCATATGTTTGGTTGCCTGCATTTGTAATGGCTAAACAGAACTAGAGAACCGCATGGAATCTAAATCCCTTCTTTCTCAAAACTGGCTTAGGATACCTACGTGGAATAAACAGTCATTTCTTCTCTTTCTTCAATCCGGATGCTTTCGTCAGTAGGTGAAGGAGGACTGGCCTGGAACTTGCTTGGAATCCGTAGCAAGACCTTCACTTTCTGCTGCAAGGACCCATCTTCTGCAGGAAACACGGTGGTGCACACGGGGCTCATCATGCCCATCCCAGCCCCTGAAAGGGAAACACTGATCACAGATGCCCATCCTCTTGAGACACAGAACGACATAAAAACAATGGTGGTTGCTCTCTGCCACCCCCCCCCCCCACTGCCACTATTGCAAATAT
Source organism: Phrynocephalus versicolor (assembly GCA_023846285.1). Lineage (NCBI taxonomy): Eukaryota > Metazoa > Chordata > Lepidosauria > Squamata > Agamidae > Phrynocephalus > Phrynocephalus versicolor. The sequence goes on along the minus strand of JAHTLZ010003526.1, from coordinate 29,148,213 downwards.
ACCACTGAGCAATCAATTGGACTAGTAGAACATCTGGCCTCTGGGCCTAAGTTGACTAACAGCACCTGATAAAGCATCTCCTTTCCCCCAAAGTCCTAAGTCCACCAAGGGGAGCCTCGTGGCCCAGTGTTTAAACTGCTGTACTGCATCCAAAACCCTGCTCATGATCCAGGGTTCAATCCCAGGTGGCAGGCTCAAGGTTCATTGAGCCTTCCATCCTTCCGAGGTCAGTAAAATGACAGCCAGGCTTGCTGCTGGTGGTGGTAGGGACAATGTAGAGCATGCATAATTAACTTTTAAACCACCCAGAGAGACCACTTTGCTCTGCTGTGCTCTGTTCTACTTGGCTCTCTCAAACCCACCTTTCCACCAGTAGACAGGCAGGAGGGGAATCCCCAATATATTGACAGTTCCTGATGATGTGGCTCCTTACCTTGGTCATTACTTCCTCCGACATATTTCAGGAGTTTCAGCACGGCTTCGTTTACAGCCTCATCGTAGGGCTTTCCAGTGAGCTCAACCGTGGCAAACTTTCCACCTTCATACACCCTTTCTTCGTAGCCCACCTTGTCCTGGCAAACACAATTGTCAGAGAACAAATTCCTTGACAGATGCAGGTATGACATGCCATGGTAAAAGAAAGGGGTGTGTGTGGCAACAAGCGTGATACTGTGCAGGCAGCCCTTTTAGACCTGCTGTTCAAAGACCAGGTTAGTTGTATATGTTTGTACACCAATATATTTTGTTGCTGCTTCTGATGCGAGTAAAGAAAGAACAATCAGGTGGGCCATTCAAGGAAGACAACCAACCAGGCCAACATGGCTCTTCCATTCAAATTGCAGTGCATTTAATGATACCACTATTATACACATTGCACTTTATCCTGTATTTAGCAGCACTCAGTATAAAGAAATGGCACTTCACCACTTACACAACCCTAATGAAGCAGCAAAGAACATTAGACCCAGTCACCCTGCCTAATCGTGCTAATAGGGCTGTATCCGCATGCCTGGGCAAACTCCAAGGTTTGCAAACGTAGGAGACACACAGAACCTGACAGCTCAATGAGGAATGAGCATCCTCACAAGCTGCAGAACACTGACTATCAACTGGGAAACGAAAAACTCCAGACCGAATCGAATCGAGTCATGTTGGAACTGTGGAGTTGGATGGCATCCCAAACAAGAGTACTCCTCTAGGGAGATGAGGAGACTCACAACATATCATGTCAGCACCTTTTTTTTACTCTGTCTGCACATATCTCTGAGGTAGGGCGGGGAATTCCAATCAAACACATCTGAGGCAACAAGTTCCAGAGCCCATCTTCGGCTCTGATCAAGGGAATGTGGATGGTGGGTAGGTAGTGGTGGTCTTTCCTGGCACCGAGAACCATTACAACAGTAAAATCATATTTTAAGAGAAAAGCATATTTCTTGTGTTTATAATGTTTTTCTTCTAGACCAGTGGTTCTCAACCTGTGGGTACCCAGATGTTCCTGAACTGCAACTCCCAAAAATCCCTTCCAGCACAGTGAGTGGTGGAGACTTCTGGGAGTTGCAGTCCAGGAACATCTGGGGATCCACAGGCTGAGAACCACTGTTCTAGACACAATTCCTTCAGAGAGCCTTGTGGCGCAGTGGTTAAATTGCGGTACTGCAGCCAAATTCTGCTCCTGACCTGGGGTTCAATCTCAGCTAGCCGACTCAAGGTGCACTCAGCCTTCCATCCTTCTGATGTTGGTAAATGTGTAGCTGGCATAATTAAATTGTAAACTGCCCAGAAAGTGCTTTACGCACTATAGGGTGTTATATAAGCAGCACCCCCCCCCCAAAAAAAAGCTCTATGCTTGGATTTTGCCAGGAAAGTTGACATTTACTTTACCAATCACACAAGGAAAGAATATGCATTTGCTCACCCTAAGAGAAACAGATGTCTTTCAAGTTTTAGAGAACTCCTACTTCTAATAAAAGCCTAATTGTATGTAGTTCAGCCCTTACTCAGTGCAGACAACGCTGGTCTAGGTGCACTAATGACCTATTTAAGGATAAGACAATTTGTTATGTTTCTTATTATAATAGAACCATTTCATTTTTAGCTTCTTTCCTAAAATTCTCTTGTGCTGAAAATGCCTTCTCTACAGCCACCACATTCCAAAGTTAACATTTTTATTGTGCTCATCAACCCACACCTCCAGTCTTAGGGCAACTCATAGTTCCAAACAGGGATTTGAAGACGGTGACATAAATTACAGGTTGCATAAATGAGCCACTTTTTGAACATGCCAAGAATATTTGCTGCTAATAAATGTATATTTACTTTCAATTTTTAAATGGCATGGATAGGCAATCTAACACTGAATTAGGCAGCCATTAGTTAGACTCTAAGCACAGTTGCTATTGTTTCATCAGGATACAGATGAGGTAGGAATACTTGATAAACAGGTCTTTTAAGGCTAGGCCTCATGGGATGACTCACTGTGTGTGTGTTGTGTGTGAGTGAGTGTTCTGTGGCTGTGGAAACAGCAGCTTTGACAAGCTGTTGAGAACAGAAGGGAGAGAAAAACAGATACACATAACAACATGTAATCTTAGGACAAGATTTGCTGGCGGTACTTTGTGGTTGCTAATTGTCCTGGAATTACATGGAATTTAATAAGATACAGGAACAACACAAACCCCTCCTGTGGTTGGGCTTGGAATGTATAATATGGCTGCAGTTTCAAAACAGCATCAACAAAGCAGCAGAAAAAAATGCAGAGCCCAGTGTCTATGTGGTACAGCAGCTTAGACAGTTCCACTGAAGGTAAAGCCTGCCTTAGACTGATGAAGTTGTTTGGATGAGTAGCGAAACGTTTCTGTCTCTCAAGAAAAAGAAGTCCAGATAAACTCACCTGGATGACTGAGAATCTTCACAGACATATTTCTACACACAGATAACTGCTGCCACCACCCCTGGTCTCTCACCTTGATGCAACTCCTGGGATTGCTGTGAGATTAAAACACTACTACTTCAAACTCCCAGGAGGAAGACAGGGATAGGAATGTAGCAAATAAGTGGCAGAGAAAAACATGCAGATTAGAGCTCATCAGAAGACAAGAAGGAAAGACCACCCGCTAGGAAGCAGCCAGAGACTTGTATTCCTCCCTTTGTGGAGGAGAGAGAGCTAATGACCTTGGGTAGCTATAACGCAGCTTGATCTAATACCACACACCACTGGGCCCCAGCATTAGGTTGTTCATATACGACTCTTCCATCTGCCATTAGCTTCATACAAGGAGGAGAAAATGCCACATCATAAAACACATCCCTCTCTTTTTAACTGAACGGCTGTAGCCACAAGACTAGCTTAGGGGGCTATAAGGATTTCAAACGCTGCTCGAGACGAACCAGAAGGTTCTTCTGCAGGTATTCCAGGATAGTTATGGTCTCTGCCTCAAGAGGAACTGGCATGCTGTCAAGGGTATTCCCACAAGGGGTAGGGTTTTTACATGAGCACAAGAGGGGATCTAATAGGTGAAACTCTGTCTGTCATTTCCATGATGGAAAACATCACTCCCGTTTGTTTCTGCTGGTGAGATTTCTAATACCACACACAGTACATTACTACCAGATCCATGTTCTCTTGAAAGAAGAATAACCAATAATCAACAATAAAGTAACAAAAATGCAAGCATAACCACCTCCCTTATGTAACTACACCATCCTTCCTATTCTTTACAGAGAAACCTGTCCAAGGTACCTCACAAAATGAGGCAAGACAGATGGCTTTGTTTGCACTATATGGCCACTTTAGTGGTGGCACCCTGATTCTGCTGGGTCCCTTCCCAGAGAGGTTATTATTATTTATTATTATTTTAGAGTATTTTTATCCCACCTTTCTCCTTGGAAAAGGACCCAAGGCAGCTTACAGTAATGAGAGATAATATACAGTCACCTGGCACCTTCTTTATAGCCATTTCAACATCACCTCATTCTCCTTGGTGTTCTATACTATAGTAATGATCTTTAGGCTAGATTCAGGTGTTTCTTGAGGGACACTCCCTGTTTTTAGCTCTCCCAATAGTTTAAGGCAGTGAAGTATTTTTCCCCCCTCCACTTAGGAGTTATCACCTCAAGGCACTGCATTGTATTTTAATTTTTAAAACCATAATGATTATTGGAGGGGAACTCTGCCCCTTCCAAGCTTTAACTGGCTTTACCTCAGGTTACCGCTGCAAATCGCATGAGGGTTGAACCCTACACAGAACAGTACTTGTTTACAAAATTTATTAAGGGTTAAACATTCTTTTGAGTCAGCAGAGCTCCTTGGGCCAGTATTTCACACAAACCAGCTGCTGCTCGCACGCTCTCACATACAGGCACTGCGCCCATCCCACGCCTGTTAGCTTAGAACAGCTAGGTGCGTGCTAATTATTTATTATTTATTCATTTATATATTTTTATACCGCCCTTCTTCCAATGGAACTCCGGGTGGTTTATACCAATCACACACAGAAATGCCTTCGGACCTCGCCTTATATCGTTCCCCGCTGCTGTCATGCCATAACACCTTTCCACCTGAGTTTGTGTGTCTTTTTTTGGTCGGGGGGGGGGGTGCATCCAAGGCAGCACGGAACAAACGAATCCCTGCGGGACAGTCCCTGCGCCGCTTTCTCGTGGGCTCGCAAGAAGGCGAGGGGAGGGACCTCTCCACTCCTACCTTTTCCCCCGTGCTCAGGACCCGGCAGGGCCAGACCTCCGCTGTGCCGAGGAGGGAATTTTTGATCATTCCAAACATGTCGGCGGCCGGAGAGGGACGCCCGCGGCCGCCCCGCAAGCAGCAGCAGCAGCCCCTCCAACAAGGCCAGGCGGCCAAGCCTCGCTTCCGAAGGGAAGGCGCGGTCCCGCTCCGCCCCGGACTCGCGGCGTTGCTCTGCAGCTGCAGGCCGCCTCGCGGGGGAGAAGGAGGGCGAGGGCGGCACAGCTGGACAAGCGAGCCCCGCCCCGGAGAGCGAAGGGAGCCGTGTGTGTGGAAACGTGCACAGGCGGCTGTGTTCCTGTGCCGTTGAGAGCCAGAGTACAAATAAAGCGGGTGGGCGTTGCAACAGGTTTTGTGGCAGATAGCTGTTAAAACAGAGCAGCAACACCGATTACAGAAGCAAAGAGGGTTGCAGATGCGACGTTATTGCTGGGGGAGGCGGTGTCGACCTCGGGCGAATTCTTGCACCTGATGGATGGATGGGTCACACACGTTGTTCAGGCTACAGCAGGCAATCGCTTAGTTAGTGTAACGCCTTTGAATGCCAGCCCCCATTCCGTAGTGCCACTCCGGAAGAACCTCTTTGCGAAATGGTTAAAGCTGCTGTGCTGTCTAGTTGCTCTAAGCACATCCGATCTCGCCTGATTTCGGAAGCTAAGCCCTGGTTAGTACTTGGATGGGAGACCACCAAGGAATACTAGGTGCTGTAGGCGCCTGGAGTAGGAACTGGCAAGCCGCTCCAGTATTTCTGCCAAGAAAACTCCATGGACGTAGGGTCACACACACACACACTGCAGCTAAATCTGTGTTCACGACCAGGGATCAATGCCAAGTAGCAGATTCAAGGTTCACTCAGCCTCCTGGCCTTCCCATGTCAGTAAAATGAGTACCCAGCTTGCTGAGTTTGTTTGTGTGTTGATGTGTAGCTAGCTTGCATAATTACTTGTAAATCACCTAGAGTGATTTAAGCACTATGTCTCTGTGTGTGTGTTGCGTTGTTACAGTCATGACCGACTCTCAGTGAACCCATATCCATGGAGTTTTCTTGGCAGGAATACTGGAGTGGTTTGCCAGTTCCTTCTCCAGGCGCCTACAGCACCTGGTATTCCCTGGTGGTCGCCCATCCAAGTACTAACCAGGGCCGACCCTGCTTAGCTTCCGAAATCAGTCAAGATTGGATGTGCTTAGGGCATCTAGGCAGCTATAAGCACTATAGGGTGGTATATAAGCAGCACACTTTGCTTTCCTTTTATACTGCAGGAGGACCCCCTCCCCATACACACAGCACAAAGCTCCCTTCGAAGTATTTTGAAGTTGTTCCTTTTATGTTGTTCCAACCAGAGCCTCCTTTGCTCCATGCTCAGATAATATCTTAGATATCCGATAGTTGAGTCATGGTAACTGGACTTCTTTTCTTGTGGGATCGAAAGCAGCTTTGTCAGTCTGAGAAAAGTTGGTAGCGAGGCCTCCAATTTATTGTTCATCTTGCATTCACACCACCCTGGTCTGAACTGGTTCATTAGATGTACAATGGCCTGGGGTGCATGGAAGTTCCACCTATTCGTCCCTTTCCAACACCCATTAAGCATGGGTGGTTAGCCTTGGCCTTGCTGGTGGAGGTGTGAAGTGCTTCGGATTTGTCTAGGGATCAATGAAAGGGCAGCATGATAAGTGGCAGACAGATTGTGTCTGAGTCCCCCACCTCTGTTGAGAGAGGGGTTTTCAATACACACATGAATGGCTTCCCTGACCCCTCTCTCAAACCGCCTATCCTCTCTATCTAATATGTCCTGCAAATGATTCTGGTTCTGAGCTGTTGCCCCTTCTGTGCTGGGCCATCCTCCCCCATGTGTTCTTGAACTAAAACTCCCAGAAGCCTTCACCAATGGCTATGTGGGCCAGAATTTCTTGGAGATGTAGTTCAAGATGGGGACCCAAGGTTGTGAACTACTACCCTGAAAGAAGCAACACGCTGGGTTTTCAAGTGCCAAGCACGGCTGTTGAGGGCAGGACATTTTTGAGATCACTAATTCACAGGGTCACCATAAGTCAGATGTGACTTGATGGAACCTACAGTACCAACAACAAATACAGAGTGGCTCAAAATGGGTGGAAACAGTACAGTACATTGTATCTATCACAACACTGCCTTCATTGTGGATGGGCAGATTTGGACTTCTGGGATCTACAGTGGTACCTTGTATAAAGGAATTAATTCGTTCCAAATGAAATTATGTTAAGCAAATTTTTCTTTATACAAATTTCCTATAGGAATGCATTGAAAACTAAGTAATCCCATTTTTATGTTGTATGGATTCGCCCCATAGGCGATTATGTTAAGCAAATTTCCCCTATCTCTGGAATTTTTTATGTTGTACAAATTTTATGTTATACAAACTGTTTGTTATACACGGGTCCACTGTACTTAATTGTTCATGTGTTTGTGTTTTATTAAAAACCTTGAGATCCAGCCAGTTGCCAGGGCCAGGGAGAAAATCCATGGAAATGAAATAATGCTTGGTGCAGATATTACTTTTGAGGACATACACCTGACATGATCTACCACTGAGCTATGGCCCTCCTCCTACAGCAGCGAAATGCAATTTTATAATGAACAAAGTATCTGAAATATCATAGAAGAGTCTACTCAATTTATTGAGCCTCTCATTTTAGCAAAAGTTGCAAATAGCTGCTAGAAAAGAACTTGAGTTCCAACATTTTCTCATAAATCCAGTGGCTGCAGAATTGCAAGGTCATTAGTCATTAGCAGTAACAAATGTGTATGTCCATTCTTTAGGCTTTATTGAGGTGGGAGTATCTTTTCCATGGAGCAAAAATGTTCTGAAATGAACACACACAAGCCCCCTAGCAATTACATGTCCTTTAGAAGGAGAAGGGGAAAAAAGAGTGCTTCTTACTGTATATTTGACGGTGCTTCATTACGGCATCTTAATAATCTATATTCAAAACCAGATTCCTAAAGACATTTAAACTATTATAAATGTTATGCTGTACATTAACAGTAGCCTGTATTCTGATAGTTAAGTGCTGGCAAACTCCATATGGAATATAAAAGAAGAAAGAGGAAAAGGGAGACAGAGTCTTGTACACTTATGATTAAAATATTAAGTGTCTTGTGTAATTGTCAAGATTTAATTTAGATTTTGTTTGTCTGTAGGGGGTGAGGGGTGGGGTTGGGGATAGTCTCTGTTAGTTCTTGAATAGCTATGTTGAAGCTGGCCAGTTTAGAACATTGTAATTTCCCTGCTATCTGGAATGTCTCACCTGGGTGTCCTCTATAGGACTGCAACTAAAAAAAAATAGACCATGAACAGTGAACTAGATAGTACAAGATTACAGCAGAGACTTGATGACTAGAAATGGTGAACATTCTGGGTAAGCACTAGAATGTACTCAGCTCTTCTAAATTTATGTTTTAAACTGGATTTTAAATAATTTTTAAAACCACGTTTAAGTTTCTGAATGACTTGCTTTCTGAATGTTTTCCAATGTTCTTTAAAGTATTGTATTTATAATGTCTTTGTTTACAAATATTTTACTGCATTATGTCATGTTTCAGTATATGAGTAATGGTTCATGGATAAAAGCAATAAACATTTGGTTGGGTTATTTTTTTAGTTATCGAAGCACATATGGATTGGATGAGATGTGTCTTTGGATAAACTATCTCTAAAATTAATTTATTGTTACAAATATCTCTTAAAATAAAATGGCCAGAGTCATACTAGGCTTCCAGGAGTCAGTCAAAAATTGTAATCTGCTGTGATAAACAGCTGCTAATTAAGAAGGCTGCCTTTGTACTTCTTGCCATGCACCAAGTCACAAGACTAGTGTGTGATCAGAAATATAAACCTTGACTTCCTAAGCAGCTGCAGTTTCTACAGAAGTTTACGTCATTTGACTCATGCCAGCGGGAATAAGTTATTGGATTCTGGCTAATAAATTTTAAATGAATAAAGTTACTTTTCAAGAAGAAGAAGTTAAATACACTAGGACACCCCCCCCATCCATGGGATCACTAACCACTGAATCACTTATCTGCTGCGTTAAAATGTTAAACAAAAAATCTGGGGCAAATTTACTAGAACCGTCCATTAGAGGGAACCAAAGATAAGGCAATGTATAGCATTCGCTAGGTCCACAGTTTTTATCCCCCCCCCCTCTCTCTCTCTCTGTGTGTGTGTGTGTGTGTGTGTGTATGTGTGTAAAACTGGTCCCCTCCAGTGGATGCTGTGGTTAGAGATGAGCATGAACCACACTACAAACTAGAGGGGGGAATAACTACCATGAACCGGGCAGATTTTTGTTTTGGTTTGTGCCACCCGTTTTGCGAAAATGAAATAAAGGCACCAAACTTTTCTCCACTCATTTCTTCATTTTGTTTTGGCCAAATGGATACCCACCTGGCTCCTCCCCACTGCCCATCACTTCCCTACCTGGCCCTGCCACCACCTCCTTCTTCTCTGCCACTGTCTTCCAAAGACAGCAGCCTGGTACCCATCCCAGGAGCGGGGCCTGCTGTCCCTCTCCATGAACCAGCCTATCATCTGCCACCAGGGGTGGCACAACCTTCCAGGAACCCAGTGTGGCACCAATGATGGCGACACACTGTTGGCAGCAGCATTTCAGGAGAAAGTAGCCATTCCCACTGGGCACACACCAAAAACTGAACCTGTTTGTAGTTTGGTTTTCCAGTTGGTTTGTGGTTCATGGCCAACCATGAACAGGTTCGTGCCTGTCTCTAAATGTAGCTTGTGTTATTAAACATAAGGTACCATAGAAGACTAGGACCTCCCAACCCCCAAAACAGCTGGGCGCATGCTGTGATATTAGTTTTCCATCTACTTCAGTCTGTTTGACTGGAATGAAGAAGAGACATTTGCCCTAAAGGATGATAAAACCCTTATTAGAGCAAAAGCAGTTGTGTAAACATTTAAGAAGTATATATTATATTTCTTGTTGCTGCAGCCACTGTCAGCTGGACCAGTCTGACACATTTTCCTGCAATATGTGAGGCAGAGCAGACAATGACATATCCCTCACACAGTCCCCCAGACAGTACTCAAACTCAAGCAAATTATTTTTGCAACTGAAGGAGAAACCCCATACAAGTCTCTCTTCATCCCTGGTAGTAAAAATGCAGTAGTAGCATAGTAAATAAGATGTAGAATTTCACTGGTACTCATCTTGCTATGTAATGACAGAATTGTGCCTGCCCCAAACTAAATATTGTATACTGGAAGTGGTTCATTTTCCACTGGTATAGCTAGAAAATATGGAGTCTAAATATATTATTGATACACATACTAAAGAAAGCTCCATAATAAAAATACTGCAAATTGTGAATAATGCTTTTAACTATGTAGTCAAGAAACAAGGGTTAAAACACACAAACAAAACTGGGGGGTGATATTAAAATATATATATCCATTTCATACTTTTCGTCACGAATACAGCCATGTGAAAGTCAGACTCATAATACGTAATGGCCAATGCATATTCCAATTTATTCAACACTATGCTTTTCAAAATCTCTCTTCAGACACAAATTCAGAACCAGCTAAACTTGCATCGTATGCTCAGTTTTCATACAATTCCCAATCAAATTCAGCAGGCAGAGCTTTTCTTAAAATGTTCAGACTTAAAATCCTGTGGTGACTCATTTTTTTACAGAATTGGGATTTGTTTTGTAAGATTGTCCTTCAACACTGGCTTGCAGTAGGTAATATGTCATGTTTGTGTTTAGTTCTAAGGTGCCATTTGCTGTAAATTTACCTACAGCTTTTTTCACACATTGCAATGTTCTTGAGACCACCCCTTTCCTCCAAATATTACTTTGCTAGCTGAATTTTGTCTGTGTGGAGGTGTCATATTTGGTCTCACCTCAGAAACCAAATGTCTTTGGCAGCCCTCTGCAGAATAACTGAAAACCACATCTGTTGTACACTATTTATGAGAGAGAAACACCTTCAGTAATGTTAATATGCATGACTTTTCCTTCAGTTGGCCTTTATTCTGCTATATCAACAGTGGGGAAGTTAAACAAAACCAGAATTTCTCACTTCTAAGATAAAAAAATACTAATTCCTCATAGTTCGTCTCCACACATATATCCTGTTTCTCTTCATGGCTCGGTTCCTCAGCTGGATGGTGTTGAGCCGCTGACTCCTGAGGGCCTTATACCAGATAGGAAAGAGGGTTCTGCTGATGACATTCAGGCGCTGATTCAGTTCTGCCAGCCTCTTCTTCATTGAATTTACTTGCTTCAGGAGATTATCAATTGCCTCAGAGACAGGCCGGAGGCTGCAGATAAAAAAAAGAGTCAACCCTGGAGAATGTATATAGATCAGGGACTGCAGTATTTACTTATACAAAGACCTCTTTCTTACCTCCTGGTGCCTACACAGAACATGTTACTGCAGCAGAAACCAATAGTAAAATACAACCAGTTCCAAAATAATAATAAAATAAGTATGAATAGATACTGCAGGAAAATATCTTCACCAAATAGTAGAGATGGGCACAAAACGAACAATTTTTTGTTTTCGTTTTCATTTTTTGTTTCGTTACGTAACAAAACGACAAACAAATTTTGTCTCAAAATGAAAAGAAACGAACAGAAACACCGGAAATTTTGTTGTGTGTTTCGTTTCCATTACTGCAATATGAGTGAATTGCTTAAAATCCTTTTTAAAAAATCACAAAAAATTGAAATAAATGGTAACGAAATGGTAACGAAACGAATGAAAACAAAAATGAATGTTTTGCAAAAATTCGCGAAAAACGGAAACGAACCGAAACGGACCCTCCAAACGACAAACGACAAACAAAATGCCATTTTTTGATTCATGCCCATCTCTACCAAATAGTGAAATGCTGCTATTATAGAACCCCAGTTTAGGTGCACCCCCTGAGAAGGCCTTTTCTTTAGTCTCCACTAATTGTGTCTTCATATACAGTGGCTGGAACACGCCTTTCCATCGGCATGAGTTAAGGTAGTTCTTAAATCAGGATTGGTAACCTTTTCCAGCATGACATGAAAAATTCTTTTTCAGATGGGTGTGTGTTTATTTATTTATTTGTTTGTTTGTTTTAGTGGTGAGAGAGGAATATTCCAGTGGTATGAGGGAGCCAAAAGTGGAAGAATGAGAAAAAAATAGCAGAATATCTTATCTGGTAATATTGGGCCTCTTAATACTGGACATCTCAGCCTTTTAGAAGGTGTGAGGTGTGAGCTGTACAAATGCTTCGAAATTGCCAACAGTAGATTCACTCTGGAGAAGCCCTGAGGGCCAGAGTGGGATCCAGAGGGCCAGATTTGATCCTGCTGCCTGAATTTCTCCACTCCTGCTCTCCAGGTGCATTAGACCTTTAAAGTTGAATACCACAAACACCTCAAATTATTTTGGGAAGTGAATTATTAACCAAACAGCCCTTGTAGAGCAGATATAAAGTGATCCAGAAAATAAGTGCCCATGGCATTTTCTTTGCCACATAACTGAAAAAAGAGATGAGAAGGAAATCATGGTAATTGACTGACACCTGAGTACACAACAGGAGGCCATGTGCCACAACTCTTAGAATGATAAACAGTGTGGTTAGGGGGTTGCCTGTAGAAGGACAGTCCTGGTCATTTACTGGACATTAGGCAAACAGCGGCTGAAATCCTTGTGTTTAAGTCACTACTTGAGTAGTCACAACTTGAGTAGGCACACTGAATTAGTGGAGATTTGGTGAGTCAATCCTCCTCATCTGTTCCATCGATTTCATGGGTCTATGCTCATTGTGACTTACAATTCTAAGCAACAAGATTTCAGTCATTTATTTCTTTTGGGTGGCCAAACAAACCCCAGCTCCTACTGACCTCTCTGATCTGTGCCGGCCAGAATAAAAGCAAAAAATAGGGCGATGAAGGGTACATCAAAGATCACATTGTAAACTGAACAATGGATTTTAAATACAAGATCAGTAGAAATCTGAAATGCTAATATGCAAGTCTTGTAATTGTCTGCAAGGGAGTTGAACTGAAACACAATCTCGCTTAACTGACAGAAGTCAAAAATTGACAAAGAATGTGTAGAATAATTCTATATTTATTTATATATATCAAAATTATTTTTTTCAATTTAAACATTATTTAATTTTTGTTTCTAAATAATTTGGATTTATGACCAGATCCATTGGTGTGCAGGGTACCTCAGAGGGTGCCAAAGAATAAGTCTGAATCCAGATGAGCTTAAGGCCTAATTCAGCATGAGGGAAACATCAAAAGAAAGGGAGAGAAGGGGAAAAGAGAGGAAAGCAGGACTCAGTTACAGGCTTGGAGTGAGGTAACTTAAAATTCTCTGCTGTATTTTGGAGAGGGCAACAGAGCTCTCTCACAGAAAACTCTTTAAGTACCTCTGGGAAGGACAAATCCCATTTCTGAGATCCGTTAGGATGGAGTCCCGGCTGCTCAAGTGTTACAAACTGCCATTAACATGTGGTACAGGTAAAACCGAAGGTGCATAAGGGTAGCAGGGAACCAGAAGGAAAGGCAGAGAATTCTCTGAAGAAAAAATTTAATGAGGAATTTGAATAAAGGTTTTTTGAGTGGCAGCTGCAGGCCTTCTGAGGGAGCTAGAACTCTTTGGATTGGCGAGGGAAGCAGAACTGGAAGGACTCCTGGGCACAAAATTAGGCGATGAGAGCAGAGACAGAAGGAGAGCAAGGGTATCATGAGGTTTTGAAAGGAAGAACAAGGACAGTGCCAGCACATCCTTTGGACAGAGCAAGGCAGACACCTCAGTCAACAAATTTTGGGTGTCATGTTAATTTATATACACATTTGGGGTGCTGTTAATTAATTTGCAAATTAACAGGTTGCAATCAGATGACAAGAAAGATGGGGCCTCACTATAGAGTTATAAAGAGGCAAAATGACATTGTTGACTTATTTTCTATACCCTTCCTAATGATCCTTAGCATTGAGTTTGCTTTTTTCACTGCTGTGGCACACTGGGTTGACACCTTCATTTTGCTGTCCACCAGGACACCAAGGTCCCTTTCCTGGTTTGTGGCAGAGAGTTCAGACCCCATCAGTTTATAAATGTAATTGGGGGTTTTATTTACCACAACGTGCATCACTCTGCACTTACTAATGTTGAAGCTCATTTCCCACTGGTTTGCCCCCTCCCCCAGTGTCAAGAGATCCCTCTGGAGCTCCTCACAATCTCTCTCACTTTTTTTACTACCCTGTATAATTTGGTGCTGTCAGCAGATTTGGCCACCTTGCAATTTACTCCTACTTCTAGATCATTTATGAAGAGATTGAAATGCAGGGGTCCCAGTACTGAACCTTGGGGGACCTCACTCTTTACCTCCCTCCACTTGGAGAAGTGTCAGTTTAGTGCTAACCTCTGTTTCCTGTCCCTTAGCCAGTTGCTGATCCAGCACAAGACCCGTCTCTTGATTCCATGACTGGAAAGTAGAGATGGGTATGAACAAAAAAAATGGTGATTCGTTTCATTTCATTTCGTTTTAAGCTTCGGTTTGGTTCAATTTGTTTTTAACAATTTTCCCCCAGAAAATTTGTTTCATTGGTTTGTTGATTCGTTATTTGTTTCCCCCCACTTTGCACAATTTAATCAATTTGACAGCATGGGGGTGGGAAAAAACATTCAAAAATAAAAAACACAGACATTGCAACTGCACAAACTGGACTGGCAGCATCCTCATCCTCATCATCCACATCATCATCATCATCTTACCGGGCAGCAGCGGTGGCGGCAGGGCGATCCTTTTTATTTTATTTTATTTTTATTTTTTACTTCTGGGTTCCTGGCCAACACTACAGCTGTAGCATGGGGCTTTTTAAATTAAATTAAATTTATTTTATTTTTTACTTCCGGGTTCCTGGCCCATGCTACAGCTGTAGCACAGGGCTTTCTTTCACTTTCAAGCGCCGATCGCGCGGCCCTAGGGTCCGGTTGGCGCTGGTTTTATTCTTAATATTTTTTCTTCATTTTAGTGTGCCACCCCAGACATCCCTGGGACTGGGTCGGCACTCCTTTATTTTATTTTATTTTATTTTATTTTATTTTATTTTATTTTATTTTATTTTTTACTTCCAACCACGTGACCCATGCTACATCTGTAGCGTGGGCTGGTGGGCTTTTCCCTGAAGCCAGGAAGGCAGAAGACCAGCACCAGGTAGGAGACATCACTGCCATTAACGAAGCAAAGCGAAGCAAACCGAACCATTTTTTGGGGGGCTTGTTTTGTTTTGTTCTAAATTCACTTTAGGTTCGTTATTTGTTTCGTTAGGTAACGAAATGAATAACAAATAACAAAATGAACTAAAAGTTCATTTCATGCCGATCTCTACTGACAAGTTTATTCAAGAGCCTTTGATGTGGGACCTTGTCAAAAACCTTCTGAAAGTACAGATAAACGTCAATTGGATCTCCCTTAGCCACATGCCTGTTTACACTCTCAAAAAATTCCAACAGATTAGTGAGGCATGATTTGCCCTTGCAGAAGCCATGTTGGCTCTCCTTCACAGCACCTTCTCTTCTATGTGCCTATTAATTTTATCTTTTAGGATGGTTTCCATCACTTTACCTGAGACACATGTCAAACTGGCCAGTCAGTAATTTCCTGGATCACCTCTGGATCCTTATTTGAAGATTGGTGTTACATTTGCTACCTTCTAGTCATCAGGAACAATGCCTGATTTGAGGGAAACATTATATATTTTGGCTAGAACCTCAGCAATTTCATTGTTAAGTTCCTTGAGAACTCGTGGATGGATGCCATCTGGTCCTGGTGATTTGTTAGCATTTAGTTTAACAAGACATGCAAGGACCTCTTCCCTGGTTAATCTGACTTAATTCTTTGGTTTCCCTCCCTATGAAGATAGGCTCTGTTTGGGGCATGTGGTCTCTGTCTTCTTCAGTGAATACTGAAGCAAAGAATTCATTGAGTTTCTGCAATCTCTGTTTTCTCTTTAATAATCCCTTGCCTTTGATTGCGGTGTAATGGTCCAGTGGCCTTCCTAGTTGGGTTCTTACTTCTAATGTACTTAAAGAGCGCCTTGTTATTACTTTGAGCGTTTCTAGCTATACGTTCCCCCAAGTCTTGCTTTGCTTTCCTGATTGTTGCCTTGCATTTGCTCTGCCAGAATATATGTTTCTGCCTGTTGTCCTTGTTTGGACAAGCCTTCCATCATCTAAATCAGCTTTTCTTGCTTTTGATCACTTCCTGAACAGCTTCTGTAAGCCACATCAGAGTCCTCTTGGACCTGGCAGTGCCCCTTTTCCTTTTGGCTATGTATTCCATTTGTGCCTCTGTTGTTTTTGTGAGCAGCCTCCATGCCTCTTGGAGTGTTTGGACTCTCTCAATTTTCCCTTTCAACTTCTTTTTTTACCAGTTTCTTCATCTTTAGGAAATTTCCCTATTGCTTTGGCCAGTGGCCTTGCAATGACTTCAGCTTTTTAAGTTCCTGCTGCTCTATTTTACTTCTCTCCTAACCTTGTTGGCACTTGTTGGATCAAATAAATGAAGAAAGGAAAGTGCAGTGGTGAGGAAATGGCACCTCCCCCGCTGTCCTGGCTGCTTGACGTATCTGGCCCACTGCAAGGCAGTGGCCCCTTAGGAAGCTAAGAAGAACCATGAACTGTGCCATCCTAAACCAAGCTTGGAATAGTCTATTTAGTAACAAGGTTCCAACTGACAATGTGTGGGAAGTAGAAATGCTTTGATTCTACTGTGTTAGGAGGTATGGTATCTAAACAAAAAAAAATGAGAATATTATAAGGTTTTGTCAGGCTTCAGTTATTGCACAAAATGTAACAATCCATGCTAGCTGATTGCTGGTGGCAGCTAAGTGACCATTTTTGTAATGATGATTGTGTCCCTGCTGAACAATGCTAGGCTGCCCCTCTTCCTGTTGTTATTCTGCTGGTTGGCAAAGCCCCCCTCCACCTTTTTCTTCTTTTTTTCTATTGTAAAAAAGCCTTGATTTAAGCTTATTTTTAGTTGAAAAGCACTCTGGTTGCTCCTGCTGATGTGTTTTCAATTCTGCTTTTAACCTACTTTCATGTTTTAATTGCCTTGGATTTTATTTCAGTGTTGTCAGTGCAAACCATTTCTGGTTTTTTTTGGGACCAAAGATGAAACATAAAGGTGAAACAAATAAATGTGCCGATTTAAGGTCTGTAATTTAAGGTCTGTATGATTGGAGATGTTTGAGTTGGTAGTTTTTCTAATAGGCAGGATAAAATTAAAACAAACAAACATCTAAACAAGCTCTTGGGGATATTTGAGAGACCCTTTCTGTCCTTCTTTCACTTTAATAGGACTTTCCCCCCTCCCTTCTCTGTACTTGAATTCATTTATTAATGAGATAAGATTGCTATGATATTATTTTAGCTCCAGTTTTCACATAGCAAATATTTGGTTTTGTTTTGGCAATTACAGTTTAAACAATCTGAACAACCTCATATAGCAATAAATAAAAACCATATCTACATTATGCTCGTAAAAATCCCTGTCTTCAAGAATATGGCAAAACACAGGGGTGACTTGAGAAGACCCAATGAATTTCTGCAGATATTATTATACAAACCTATATGTCTTTACCCAGAAATATTGCTGTGGGACAGAAATATAGCAGGTATGGGTATATGCTGCATATTCTTTGATTAGATATGCAAATTGAAACGGATGCTGATCAGGACAGAGGGGTCTCATTCCCGAAGGACCGGATGAACCACCTTTTGCCTTGAACCAACCTGAAAACGTTGTTACTTGAACGGAACCAATGCTATACTTTGTAATCTTAGGGAGACATTATGGTAGGCATTAGTGATATATTTAGCATAGTATTTCTTCCTATGTGAACAGCCCATTAGAGACACCTATATGCTTAACTAGCACTTATGCTCAGTTTTGCACTTGCTTTGAGAGTATATTTTTCACACGGGAGTATTTCCTGTTCACAGCCTGCATTTAAATGTTTCAAAAGATAAACAAATAGAACACACTCTGATATTATTTTCCCATTCACGTCCCCTTTCTGCAAAATATAGGTTAATTTCACTATGCCTAGCCTACTATAAATGTTTTCAGAGAGGTAGCCTTGTTAGTCTGTTTAAGCAAGAAGAAAACAAAGGGGGGAAAACATTATGGTCCGTTTGAGACTACCTAATTTATTTCAGGATGGATTTTCATGGATTGCAATGCACAAAAGCTCATGCTGAAATCAAGTTGTGAGTCCCCAAAGCCCCATAATACTTTTTGCCTTATTCTAAATGGGATGGCTTTTAGGGCAAATTTCCCCCACAAATGTGCCGCTGTTTGTTCTACCATTTCCAGGAATTATGAATAAGACTTCCTTATTTGCTAGGGAAAGTGGAGGCAAAGTGTCACCCAATGGCTGCACCTGACCCTGGGCTGCCCTGTGTGCCTGCCGCCTGCCCCCCCCCACCCCCACCATCAGTGGAAAACTCCAGCAAAGATAAGGTTGAAACACCAGATGAAGACCTGGTGAACTCTCAAGGACGGATGTCCCAGTTCTGAATGGATCTCTGGATCTCTTTCCATTCTATATGAGCAGAAGGGAGTAGCAGCTCCAAACAAACACAAAACAAGATCATAAGCTACTCTCCAAAGGGGCCACCACCATGAATAGGCTTCCCTATGTATAAATGGTCTCCATATTTCATTCATTTATTTAAAATATTTCTATCCCTTGTTTCTCCCCCAAAGGACCCAAGTCATGATGACAAGCCTTTGCTTGCAGAGAAACCTACAGCTAAATGGCCAATTCCTTTGCTTTGGGTGGAGTCCTAGAACCAGTAAAACATACACTTAGAATCACAGAATAATTGAGTTGGAAGGGGCCTATAAGTGCATCAAGTCTCACCCACTGCTAAATGCAGGACTCCAAGTCAAAGCAAATCTGACAGATGGCCCAGCATTCTCTTGAATGCCTTCACTGTTGAAGCACTCACCAGCTTCTGATTTACTCGTGTTCAATGCCAAGGACAAAATGTCTAACTGTGCTTGGCCTATGGCAATGAAATCCTTCTTCTTGTCTTTCTGTTTACTACTTTGCTGTGTGTGACCTCAGAGTGCAATTTGTTTTGTCTTATGCTTTTCCTCACTGGATACTTGCCTGCCTTTGCTGGCTGCTAATTTTGGATTGCTGACCTTGGCTTTGGTAGCTCACCATTTGCCAACGACTTGACTTTTGGTGCTCTCTGACTCTACTCTGGCTTGCCCTTCTGAACAGAGCCTCATGGCACAGGGGTTAAACAGCTGTACTGTAGCCCAAACTCTGCTCATGACCTGGTTTCGATCCCAGGTAGCTGCCTCCAGGCTGCCTCAGCCTTCCACCCATGCATCCAAGGATGGCAAATTGAGTAGCCAGGTTGCTGGGCAGGGTGGGGTGGGGGGAACAATTATGTAGCCTACATAATTAAAATGTAAATCAATCAGAGAATGCTTTAAATGCTGTGGGGTGGTATATAAGAAGCATGTTTTGCTTTGCTTTTTTCATTTCCTTTCCCTTTTCCTTTGCATAATTTGATGGGAATTTTCCCAAGTCCCTTCTGGCCACTCTCTCTCTCTCTCTCTCTCTCTCTCTTTTAAAGAGTCTCACAACATAAGACTAGAGGGCTGCAAGCTACCCATAAACAGTTTATTGTAACATCCAGAGACCTCTAAGGGGATGTCTGGCCATTCCTATATTAATGACACATGGACAACTGAAGGCTAGCTTCTGCAAAATAGGATTACCAGACCTACTAGAAGAAAATTACAATACTGTATTTTGGTCACATAGTGAGCAATAAAAAATGCCATCTGCTGCAGGTTATCCTTCAAGGAAAAATAGATGGGAAGCATGGCCCAGGGCATAGAAGAACATTCTGGCTTAAGAGTTTAAGCCAGTGGTTCACAGTAGGCACAGATCCTCTATTTAGAATAGCTTTGGATAAAAAAAAAAAAACAAATTATGCTACTGATCGCCAACGTTCTACAAGGACATGGCACTTAAAGAAGACTAAGACCTACCAGCTGTAGGAAAGCCTGCAGAAGATTAAGTTTTTCTGCAGATGGCTCTTTATAGTTCTTAATCACTTAGTTACATGGAAGTAATTGGACAAAAGCCGACTTATATGTGATCAGTTCCTGCTTGTTTGGAATTACATTAGCTGAGAGGGGTCTATTTCTTAGTAAGCACAGAGATACACCATCCTAAGCATGTCTACTCAAAAGTAAAATTTATTGGATTAATTCTGCTTTCAGTGTACTGTATAGAGGTAGGGACAACATTTAAATCCAAATAATATAGGTAAATGGCATTTTGGAACAGATTGTGGGTTGGATGCAAAGCCTGAAAGGATTACTTTTCTAGATCTCGGCTCCCAGAATTCCCCAGGCAGCTTGGCTGAACAGTCTGTAGTCCAAAAATTTATAACTTTCCCAAACTCTGCCTTCAGTCTAGACTACATTTGAACCCTGTTGAAATCAATGGGATGAATTAAATTAAGGATACATAGTATGGCAGAGAAAATGAATACAGGGAGATTAGTGATACAGCCCAATGATGTCCAAAACATGGACTACAAACTATCTGAAACAAGGAAGAATCCAACATAATCACCACCCTCTGTAACTTTGTGCTCACACACATAACTATTTCTCTTTTGACAATAAAAACTACCTTCAGATCAATGGAACCACAGTGGGTACTCACATGGCCACACAATACGTGAACATATTCAGGGCTGACCTGGAACAACACTTTCTTAACCATTGCACCCAGACACCACTTCTCTATTTGAGATTCATCAATGACATTTTTTCTGCTCTGGACCCATGGAGAAGAATCCCTAAAAAAATCCCAGCAGGACTTCAATAGTTTTTCACTCAAACATCAACCTCACCCTGGAACAATCCACACAGCAGGTGAACTTAAACTAAAATACTGTCTGCAGCTTTGGCAAGTAGAGTTCAGGCTGTAATTTCAACTATAATACATCCAGATTGAGTGGGATTTATTCAACATAGACAGGGAGCAAATCATTTGCAGATAATAACAAATTTGGTAGCCCTTAATAGAAAAAGATGTAATCCATCTAAGGCTGTTTCACTAGATCAGGCATGTCCAAACTTCGGCCCTCCAGATGTTTTGGACCACAGTTTCCACAGTCCTTTGCCACTGGAAATACAGGCTTGGGATTCTGGGAGTTGTGGTCCAAAACATCAGGAGGGCCAAAGTTTGGATATGCCTGCACTAGATGTAGAAAAAGCATTTGATAAAATATCTTGATAATTCACATTAGTATTCTTAGAAAAATTCAGGTTCCTAGAAGAATTCAAAAAATGGGTGAAAATTTTAACAACCATTTACTTAACATAGAGGTAACCTGTGGAATTCACTATTGCAAGACCTGATTCACAGATGGTTGCTGATGCCATATTGGGATCATCACTGGGGTCCCATGTTGCCATTCAGGATACCAGCTGCACTCGATTCTGTCTGTTTTTGATTGCTGTCCACAGCATAGGTGGCTGTGGCCCATAAACCCCACAATGTCTTGAGAACAGGCTGCCTTCCAGAGATCACATTCCACAAAAAAAGCACAGAGGGAATAGTCTGTTGCTTTACCTTGAAAGCTCTGGCAGTAGAACATTAGGATGACTCAACAAGGAATGCTTTGTCTGCCAAAAGATGCCATTTGCCCATTTCTCCAGCATGCGTGTGATACTCCTTATCCCTTGAATGTTGACTTTATCTGCTACAAGATCAGTGATCACAGGACAAGGCATGTGGGAAAAGAGACATTCAAAGACAGAAAGCCACATTAACCCCATTTTCTTAGCTGTTACTATGACACTTCCATTTTCCTGGATTAAAGTATACCATATTTACAGCTCTAACAGTATAGAATTCATGGCATGAGCAGAAGATTGGGTATATGGCTTTTCAAGAAAAGAATGGGTTTTGGCTTTTTTGAAGGTCCAAGTTTCTGGCCATTATGGAAATAGGGTTTATTCCATGGCCCACTGTTTGTTTGTTTGTTTTTGGAGCTGCACTTGGTGCAGATGAAGGAGTAAGAGAGGCATGTGCCATAGCTAGGCCCATGCAGGTTGGAGAATTCTCGGCCTACCAAGGTCAGGCATGTCCTCTAACTTATACCATTTCCAGCCAAGCTGTCTCCTTCTCTGTTTAGACCAGTGGTTCCCAACCTTGCTTGGGTTCCTGATGTTCTTGGGATGACAATTCCCAGAAGTCTTCACCAGTAACTGGGCTGGCTGGGATTTCTGGGAGTTTTGGTCCAAGAACATCTGGGGACCCAGGAAGTGGTCGGACACCACTGATTTAGGCAGACATTTAGCAGAGAAAATTCATTTTTATTCTTTTGGAAATTCTGCTCCTGGTTACATTGTCTTATTAATGCTTCTGCTTTTTCTCTCTGTGTTGATTCCTATCCTTGTGCTTGATCCCCTCCCCCACCCTGTTAACTGTTTATTGATATTTTTGTACTTGGTGGTGCTTGTTAATCGCCTAGTCCAGTGGTGGCAAACCTTTTAGAGACCGAGTGCCCAAAGTGTGATTCAAAACCCACTAATTTCCTGCAAAATGCCAATATAGCGATTTAACCTGAATACAGGTGGCTGTGAAAGGGCGATGTCGGGTGCCCACAGAAAGGGCTCTGAGTGCCACCTTTGGCACCCGTGCCATAGGTTCACCAACAGTTGCCTAGGCTATAATTCATGACAGAGTGGGGCATGTTTATGACTAAGAGAGCATGACTTGAGTGATGAGGTGGGGAGAGGCAAGTGACGGTTTGGCACAAGCAGCTTTATCAGAAGCTAGGAATATGCTCTAGTTTTTGTGCTTGGCCAGATATTTTTTTTTTAAAAAAGGAAAACTGATCATCAAGATATCCTATTTTACACTGTGGCACCTGTTCCTGTATTCTCTGCAGTGCTATCTCATCCTCACATGATGGCTGTGGAGGAGACCTGCAGCTATGAGATATGCTTGCTGCCATGACAGCTGTTCTTGGAGGGCATGGTTTTGCAAAAGGCAGTGGAGATGCCTGTGCTTTGTTTCTCTAGCAGCCATTGGGAGTCCTTTGGGCGATAGGAGGAAAGACAGAACATGGTTTGCCACTGTCTTAAAAGGCTACTTGAGCATTTGGTGCAGGAATGGCTTCGAACAGGGAGAACCGGAAGTTGCCTTAACCTCTGACATAGATAAGGGGACCCCTTTTTTCTTCCAGACGCTTTGGCTGCCACACCCCAGAAGCCCCAGGTATCAGGGCCAAGAGATAATTATCTAAACCATCTGGAGGGACAAAGGTTCCCCGACCTTTCTCATAACAGTAAAAAAAATGTGTGTTTACTCAGGAGAAAGTCCCACTGAATTCAGTGGGGCTTGAACAGACCTTCAGCTATAGACTAAAAACTGTTGCAATTATACTTTACTAACAACTGAAATGGGGAGAAACTACTGTACATTAAGCTGCCACATCAAAACTTGGGGAAGCTATTTTTTAAAACTGCAGCTCCCCCAGTTGGTCGTGTTGGGTGAGGCTTCTAGGACCTGTAGTCTCAGAAAGTGGCTTTTTCAAAAAGTGACTCATTCATTCATTGTCACATGTTTAGCTTCACAACAATTGTAATTAAACCTCTCTATAATATATTACATACCTGTATATTATATTCCTCTGTAGCGGAAGTGAATGCATGAAATGCATTTACTTTTGTGTATCTATCTATAGATATAGAATCTGTTTCTACAGACTGCACTCCATAATCTAGCTTCATGTATTTCAGAACTCAGAATTAGAGATGGGCACGACCAGGGAAAATGACGTTTTCGAGTTGTTGTGTGTCGGAACCGGTCCGTTTCGGCTCGTTTCCGTTTTTTGTGAAATTTTTCAAAAATTTGTCATTTCATTTGTCGTTTTTTCGTCTGTCGTTAGTACTGGTTTTGGGGGGGGAGCGGGCTCCTGGAGGCACCTCTCTGGGGTGGGTGCCTCCTCTGGCCCGCTATGAAGGGAAAGCGGGCTCCTGGAGGCACCTCTGTGGGTGGGTGCCTCCTCTGGCCCGCTACAAAATGGCATGCATGGCCAATTGGATATGCATACCAAGTTGAGTGGCAGAGGCACCTCTCTTTTGGGTGCCTCTCTGTAGACCGCAGGCCCACTGCTGATATTGCATCTGGGCGCTCTGTGGTCCACTAAGAAGGGAACTGTACTTGTGTGTGTATAGTGCAATGCGAGTACAGATTTGGCTTAGGGTTAGGGTTAGTGCAAGGGCTAGGCTTAGGGTTACAGGTAAGGTTAGGGTGAGTTACTGGGGTCCACCTCTGGGTGCCTCTCTGACCCACTAAGAAGGACAGTGTACTGGCGTATGGGTTAGGGTTAGGGTTAGGGTTAGGGTTCGGGCTACGGTTAGTGGGCTTTTTATGCCCGAATGGCACATCCCAGAAGTCTCGGTCAAAACCTGGTCAAGTGGCCATGCAATTGGTGGAATGGCTCCAAAAATTTGCATAGTCCACTTCCATGGCCAGCCCATCATTGCGCACTGCGCAGGTGTAAAAAATTAAAAATAAAAATAAAATAAAATAAAATCAATGGAGACGTTTTGTTGCAAAAAAAAAAAAAAAACCACTGCTGCTACTGTAAAAATTCAGGCAGTTTTAAAATAGCTATTTTTTCATGTTTCTGTGGTGCTTTGGTGTGTTTTTGGACCACCACGATTTCAAAATAAATATTGCTTGCGGTCGCCCCATTTTGGATCCCCCACCCGCACCGCATGGCATGGCGAGTTGGCGAGACGACGAGGATGCGCAGCCCAGGAGAGGAGGGGGGGAGGCCGGGGGACCCCCCCCAGAAACCACCCCTCTGGTAGGTGCCCTCACTCAGGCAGGCATATTTTCGCCTGCTTTTTTGGCCGGGAATCGGTTTTTTTTTAATTTTTAAAATTTTTTTTCTGTGCCGCGCCGCTTGGCGAGTTGGCAAGACGATGAGGATGCATGCGCATTTATGCGCAGCCCAGGAGAAACCACCCTGACCCCCCCCCAGAAACCACCCCTCTGGTAGGTGCCGTCACTCAGGCAGGCATATTTCCGCCTGCTTTTTTGGCTGGGAATCAGGTTTTTTTTTTTACTTTTTAAAACTTTTTTTCTGTGCCACTTGGCATCGCGCGATCGCTGCGATGCCAGGAACGAACACGACAAATCAGACCCACTTTTTCTTTAGTCGGTTCGAGTTCGAGTTCTGGCGGAGTAATTGTCGTTCTTCGTTCCGTTATGTAACGGAAACGAGGAACGGAAACAGAAACGAGGATTTCGCCGAGTCGTGCCCATGTCTACTCAGAATTATTGGATTCAGCCCACCATTTAGCAGGCAGAAACATCTTTATTTGTATTAGTGGAGGAGGGAAGTTTACAGGCCTACAAAGGCAAACATACAACGTACTACTCCCCCCCCCCCCAATCTGTCTTGCTTTGCAGGCATTTCTTACCTCCTTCTCGATAGTTCCAGTCATGAATCTGATTCTGAAGCTCTTTCTGACAGAGGCCAACAGGCAGGAGATAGATGTAGAAGAGTAGAGGAAAAACACCCACAATGGACATTATGAAAGGTTTCATCTTCTTGCTGAAAGAATAAGCAAATTTTAAAAAAGAAAATCTGAGTGCAACTGATTATCAGAACTAATTCAATATAGAACAATAACACATGATACAGCTGACACAAAACTGTAGTACTTCATGCAACAGCTGAAGGCACATCTCCCCAACAATTACGTCATGCTGGTAGAAAAGCAGCAGGTCAAAGACAGTTACTTCACGTCCTTCCTCACTCCAAGATTACGTTTGTTTTGTGATAATGTCGTTTGTGGTCACGTGTTCTTGTCCCGGTTCTGTCTGTTTCCATTTACCCACGGGCATGATTGATGGTATCGTGACGACTGTTACTTCACGTCCTTGTTTCATGACAACATCTGTACTTCCCTGCCTTCGTTTCCCCCCTTTTTTGGTCCGACCTTCTGTTTTTTGATATTTTGATTCTCCGTAACTTTGCCTTTCATGCGTTAAACAGCACAATTGGAGGTTTTATGCCTTCTTCCCTCTCTGTGATGCATTGTTTATGCCATTGGGATTGTACTGGAGAATGCAACTTCGCACTCCTGCCACTAGATGGAGAATGTGCACGTTGCGTGACGAGCCTTACTTCACAGGTACTTGTCTCGAAACAGGAACTGAGACAAGAGAATTTTCGGGGTCAGGGAGAGGTATGACTCATCATGCTTAAATCCCAGTTCAGGGGCCGTGGTCAGGACGAGATTCCGCCATCACACAATGGACATGGAGTAACATTTTTTTTCGTATCGGTCCCAAGCGGGACCACGAACCGTGATGAGAGGGACATGAAGTAACCGACAAAGACTAGCTTATTCCTTCCTTCCTTCAATGTATATACTTCCCAATTGTATGATAGTCTCTGGGCAGTTAAAATCCGACAAAATAAACTACAAAATAGAACACCACCAATTATAAGCATCAATGAACAATAAACAAGAAAGGGATCACATTACTCACCAAAACTAACTCAAGTAAATACTTTTATACCACAATCGAGCATAAATACACATTAATAAAAGGCAGCTTTAAACAATTCTGTTTTTAGTACCTTCTAAAAATCTAGAGGGCACATGGCAAACGTCTACTGGAAGTTTAATCTGTAAGTATGGGGGCCATAACTGAAAATGACTGGTTTCTGGTGGTAACATTTCTGGACTTCTTAGGTGTTGTGTATTTAACAATAGCAAATGTAGAAGAGATGTTCCAGATGGTACCGAGATCCTAAACCACTCAGGGCTTTATAGATTATTATAACTAGTGCCTTGAATTGAGCACAGAAACAAATCTAAGTGCCCATAATCAGTCTGACTACTGCATTTTGGACTTGTTCTAATTTCCATACTAGTTTTAAGGGCACTACAATAGTCTCTTTTGGAATAAACCACTGTTGCTAGGCATTTCCATTCCAGGTAATGGCATAGCTGGACAATCAACCAGGGTTGATAAAAGGTGTTCTTGGGTATGGCAGATCTTTGTGTCTCCATAGAGAGGTCCAGGACCAAGAGTACACTCAGACTATGAACCTGATCCCTAACCCCATCATGACCAGGCAAATGTCCCTCTAACCAGTCAGGTGAACCTCCCAACAGTAGGATCTCTGTCTTATCTAGTTTCAGTTTCAGTTTGCTTGCGCTCATCAAGTCCATTATTACAACCAGATAGCTGTAGCTTTAGACCTGCAGTAGATCACATGCAGATGAAGAGAATGGGGGGGGGGGGGAGAGAGGTTTGTGTCATCTGTACATTGATGACAATGAACTCCAAATCTCTAAATGACTTCTCTGAGAGTGTCATATGTTATAAAGCATTGGGGAAATTATCAAAACTTGAGGAATCCCAAGACAGAGGTCTCAAGGGATGGCCCTTTCCTCCCAAAGCTGTACTGAGATTATTCCTCAAGGAAGGATTGAACCACCAGAAAACAGCACTTCGAAATCCCAAACTTGAGAGCCAACTTCGAAGGATATTGTGGTTAATGTTATCAAAATATATGGAAAGATCTCGGAGGGCCAGCAGGGTTAGCCTCTCCCCCCACTGTTTGCCTCTCATAGGATATTATCATGTAGGGCAACCAGTGCAGGTTCACTTCACAAAGTAGCCTAAGCTCCAGTTGAGATGGATCAAGGCTATTTGTTTCCTCCATGAACAAGTCAGCCACTACCCTCCTGATCAACTTGCCCAAAAATGCTATATCTGCCATTGACGTGTAGTTGTTGAATTCGTCCAATGCTAAAATTTGATTTTTTCTTAGTGGGCTTTAATATCTCCTTTAAAAATGATCTCCTTTAAAAAGTAAGGCAAATACCCTTCTCAAAGAGATGCATTGATGCTATGCATGATCCATTCTGTAGTCAGCCTTTTAGCTCGTTTTGGGAGTATGAAGGGCAAGGACATAGAGAAGAGGTGGTGGCTTTCCAATGTACAAGTGCTTTGTTTACATCTTCAGGCTGCACTAACTGAAATTCCCCCAATACAGCCCATCAGATCTACTGAACCCAAGAAGGAATCGTTAGCTCCACAGCAGGATATGGTACCAGTCTATCACAATCCTCTACATTTGAATGTAAAGTTTGCTTTTGTCCTAGACATGTAAGCTTCCTATTCCCATAAAGTTTAACCTAAGTTCACTTTCAAACATGTCATACTTCATACACTGTGGGAAGAACTTCTGTCCAAGTAGGTCTGCTTTCTGTGCTATTTTTGCATATTTAAAGTTGTCGTCTTGCAAGATTGACAGTGCCATGATATGAAAGAAGAATCTTTCAAGCTTTAAAGATCTTTCTTCAACTTAAACACCTGCCATTTAAAAATATAGGGCATTATGATGGATCCAGATAATAAAGATGCCAATTCAGCTCTAGCTAACTACATGAGGTCACAATTAACAGGCCCTGATGATGGCACATACCTCAAGAGATATCAGATGATATAGTCCAGCTACTGAAGGGCCTGGGCAGAAATGACAGCTTTGGTAGTAAAACACAGGCTTTGCATGGAAATCAGCCAAGTTCTGCCCTTTTGAAGGGATCACAAAGGAGAAGGTAGTAAAAGTCCGTTCCCTTGAGAATCTGTGCAGTGGTTTAGAGTTGTAATAGGATAAGAAATCATATTACCTAAAAGTCAGGAAAGTTACTTTTTGAACAGCTAGTCCCTAAATACCTTAACACAGGGATGTCCAAACTTTTTGCAAGGAGGGCCAGATTTGGCAAGGTGAAAATGTGTGAGCCTGACCATTTGGCTGCCTTTGGCCTCTGGGCTGGACTTTGGATAAATCTTTATAACATGCAAGGAGGCGGGGAGGACACTGAATCAATGGATCTGGGGGCGGGTAGGCTGGGAAGGTGGCTGGGTGGTGGTGGACAGAGGCAGAGACAGCAGGTGAACCATAAAACTGCAAGTTGATGCCTCCGTCTAGTATGGGGAGGGGGCAGCTGGCAGGGATGCGTGATAGGCTGAGCTGGTGGGGAGAAGAGGCTGCGGGCCACTTGAAATTTGAAAATTGGCTGCATTTGGCCCCCGGGCCTGACTTTGGACATGCCTGCCTTAACAGGACATGCCTGCCTTAACAGGACATGCTGCCTGAAGCGCTCTGGTAGTGGTTGATAAGGTAGTAGGACAAAGTGCAAGGTAAATTTCATATTATGAAATTAAATATATCTCACCCTACCCATAAGGTTCTGTCAGTTGGACAAAAAAAGCACACTCTTGATTTCCTTTCAAAAGAAGGAATAAGTTTTATTTCACAAAGAGCATAATCAAAGTAGTTATGGTGCATAAAAGATATATGGACATAATATGACAACAATTGCATACTTGAAGGAAAAATTAATGCTATTTTTGTGAAGCTCACGTGGCCTTCCCTCCTACTCTCTCTTCAACTGTCCACCTTAATTACTTTAACAACCCATTCCTTACCAGTTTCTTCCATCTCCCTGGCAACCAATCCCACCCACTTCATTCTGTTCCCTTGCACCTAATCACTCTCATGCCTAGTTATTACGTTTGTATTTGCATGGTGGCTACATGTGAGAGTCAATCCATTGTTGTGGAAACATTGTCCAACTGGGTTGTAGGAGATCCTGATGGTCTTCTCTGGTGAGTCATGACTCATGATGCTTGCTGAGTGATCTTAGGTCACTTACCCTCCTTGACCTGCCTCATGGGATTGTTGTGGGATGAAATGAGAAGGGGGGGAGCCAAGTACACTACCCTGAGTGCCCTGGAGAAAGGCAAGACATGATTGCAGCTTATAATGCACACATATATTGTGCAGAGAGCAAAAACAATGAATAGGCTTCTGGCATCTACAAGGCAAAGGAAATTACAGATGGCATAAGCCAGTGGTGGCTAACCTTCGGCACTCCAGATTTTTAGGACCACAACTCCCACAGTCCTTTGCCATTGGCAATCTAGGCTTGGAATTCTGGGAGTTAGAGTCCAAAACATCTGCAGTGCCAAAGGCTCGCCACTACTGGCATAAGCTGTCGTGACTACAGCCCACTTCCATCAGCTGCATGGAGTGTTCTATTAGCTAAAATGCATTGATGGGCATGCAACTTGATGTGGTGCCATCTCTGAGGGAGAAGTGCGACTGACCCTTGAAGTATTTTTGCTGGGAAAGGACCCACTGGGGATGCATGGCTGATTGTGCAATTTCACAGGGCAAAATCTGGTTGCTGAGTGTAACACCTGGCACATTCAAAACCACCACAAACAGGCTACTGGCCACAAATTGACAAGCAGGCACCTATACACACAAAGACATAGTGGATACTCTGTGTGTGTGTGTGTGTATGCATGTGTGCTCACACTCTTGTGTGTGAGTTTGCTGCAAACAGTGATGCCAGAGAGCAAAGGATGTGAAAGTTATGCAGATGATTACTGTCATCATGGGCTCACCTTTCACAAAATATTTGTTGGGTTATATATCTAAATCCATGGACTGGTGAATGGATTAAACTGTGTAAAATGAGACAACAAACAAGCAGTGACCTCTGGTTGTATCCAAGTCTCAGGGGATAAGCATTGAGCTTTTTGATGAATGATGTTCCAGCTAATGTTGTAAATAGCCATTATGAAGAAGGTAATACAGTACCTGTACTGTATTTCTGCATTTCATTTCCCTTTGAACTCACCACCATCCCATAGTGTAATGTCTGTCAAGGAAAGGCTTTTATAATTGTAACAAAAACGCACCAAACAACATGCCTACAGTACAATAAGCACAGCAGTAATCTTTACAACCCATTTATAGGGTTTTCAATTTCTTGGCAAAATGTATTTCTACAGGAACTTAACTGACAGCCGTTTTCTTTGGTTGTTTTAGTTGCATGAAAAACAGTTGAAAGGAAATCTGAAGCAACTTCAAGGAAGCACAGTGAGAGTCTATGTGTGACTGAGATTATGTGCACAGAAGTGTAGTGCATGTGTGTGACAGAAAGACAGAGGATTTGGGGGGAACGCCAGGTGAAAGATACTTTTGCATTTAAGAGAAACCTGTAGTGGGAGGACACACAGTTTCAGCAGTTTCAGAGAGGTAGGATCCCAACCCCAGACCAACTTTGTAGCAGGGACTGAAATCATTAATTCTGCCTCCCACCCACCTGCCTCCAGCACTAGGCTTTCTCCATGATATCACCCTATGCTCATAACAAGGCACCAGGAAGCAATGCCTTGTATGCCACCTGAAGAACTGTTCTCTGAGCACGGGTTCATCTGGGCCAGTAGTGTATTGTCAATTCCAATTGGCAACTGTTCTCCACCTATTAAGCTGGATTCCTTTCCTGCCTTCATGTCACCTGGTGCTGCCCCCAGTATTAATCAGACATGACCTTGATTAATTTTCAAAATTGGGCATGATCAGGTGTGTGTGTGTGTGTGTGTGTGTGTGTATGTGTGTGTGTTCACGTGCACTTGCCTGCGTGCATAATAACAATGTTAATAGCATCTGTATTAACATTGTATCCAGTTTGGCCCAGGTAATGTTACATCATTTCAAATAAAGATTATCAGAACATTTGATATACTAAGAATGCCCTTTACCCTGTTGCTTCTTAAGAACTGTGAAATGTCAGGCAGTCTCCTCACTGCTGAAATGATACAACTTCAAACTGCAGAAAGATAATTTTACCTTTAATGAGATTTGCATAAATGTACATTTGTTTACCATCTCAATGAATAAACCAATATTCATTCAGCAAATGTACAGAGGGGATAACGCTTGACATGTCTTTAGATACAAAAAGAGTTCATTTCATTTTGAAACAATTTACGTCCTAACTGCCAAATCAAAGTCCTATATTATTGATATGAATGTTTGTTTGGTTTTCATTTTTAAAATAATCTGACAGTTCATTACAAGGAAATTGTTTATTTGTTAACTCGAATCTTGTATATTGGGTCAATTAATCTATGTTTCTGCTGCAGGGAAAAAAAACAACAAAACAATTGTACAGTATTTTCTGCCTGGATATTACGATATTTGCTGTTGGGGCGGCAGCCATTTATATGAAAAATGAAGACATCCAGCCATTTGGACAAGCTTTTCCAGGAGAAATTGATCAAATGAGAGAAAATTACTTGTCATTACTTCTGCCTCTGCTGTCCAGGTTATGACTGCTGTTACTTAGGTAGCGAAAACTTACCAGGACCTGTGAGTCAGGATTGGAGTACGACTTGGGAAATCAAGATACTATTTTAGCAACCGAAATAGGGAGTGTAGCCAAGAAATCAGAGGAAGACTGAGGCTTGGAAGAGCAACAATGAAGGGACTAGACAAGATCATTAAGTGTAAGAATCTGTCGCTGGAAGCCAGGACCAATATCATCCACACACTTGCTTTTCTGATCACTGTGTACAGGTGTGAAAGCTGAACAGTCAAGACAGTTGGTGCTGGAGGAGTGCTTTGCAGATACCTTGGATTCTCAGAAAAAAACGAACAAGTGGGTTCTAGATCAAACCAAGCCTGGATGATCTCTGCAGGCAAAGGGATTGAAACTGAAATTGTCTTTCTTTGGGCACATATGGGAAAGGCAAGACATTAATGCTAGGAAAAGTTGAAGGCAGCAAGAAAAGAAGGAGACCAACTATGAGATGGATTGACCACATAAAGAGACCCACATCCTTGAGTTAGTGACAACTGATCACAGCTGTTAATGATAGGACATTTTGGAGGTTACTCATTCAATCTAAATGTCAGGTCTGATTCACATGAATCTGCAAAAAGGCCAGAACTTCCATGAGTTTCTTTGTGAAGCACAGCCTCCAGAATTTTCCAACCGGTGTGGCTGAGAGAATCTGGAAACTAGGATCCAAAAGTTAATTTTTCAAAGCTCGGAATCAGGGGTGAAATGATTCAGAGTTACATGGACTGAGTGTGGTCCTACCTTAAAGCAGATGTGTGGCTGGTACACATCTGGATTGCAACAGTCTCTTGCCCACAGCATCTATAGGACATTCCAAAAGCTGGACAGCAGGACTGCTTTGCTCTTCTTGAACTGGAGAGGGTCAGGTTCCTCCCTTAAGACAGCTATTATTACTGAATCATGAGTATTTGCCATCATCCATAAGATGTACAGCATATGATTATTAGTCTGGATTGCATAGTTCCTCATGAGAAAGTAAGACTTCCTAATGGCTGGTGATGTCAGACTACTTGGGCTAATGGTAACCCCTAAGAAAATTAAATTACTTTTCCAGTGAAGAGGAACTTCATATCCTAATAGCTTGGGAACAGTTCCAGGCCAACCACTTTGCATCCATAGGAATTATTAAGATTTTGCTCAAATATGAGTGACCCTGAGTTTTAATTATAATTTTAATTATATATAGTCCCATTCCTGTACTGACTGTATTTATAATCATCAGGTTAATGATGCTAATATTAAAATAAAGTACACTTTATAAAAGGCAAGCACTCTGATTTCACAACCACTGAAGGAGAAGGAAGTTCAGCTGGGTTCAATCTGAATGGTTTACATTCCCAAATGAATGATACCATACTTTCCACTCTTTTATCATATGTAAGCTTCTTAAGAGGGCTTTGGAGGAAGGATGAGTTTTTCAAAAAAGGGCATCAGGAGGACAGAATCAACCCTTTCCTACTCAAAAGCAATCTCTCTCAGAATGTGACTTCATCCTGCAATTGACACCAGAGAATAGATTGGATAGCAACAATTCCAGGAGAACAGGGGAAGTCCCCACAGACTGGTGGAGGGCAAATGTCTCCATCTTCAAAAAGAAGAAAAAAGAGGATCCAAATAAGTACCACCCAGTCAGCTTGACATCTATTCCTGGAAAGATTCTAGAGCAGACATACTGCAATTATTTAACAAGCAATGCTGTCATTACCAGAAGTCAACACGAGTTTCTTAAAAACAAGTCATGCCAGACTAATTTGATCTCTTTCTTTGATAGAGTTACAGACCTGGTGGAAGAGGGGAATGCTGTGGATGATACTTATCTTAATTTCTGTAAGGCCTTCAATAAGGTTTTCCATGATGTACTTGCAAAGACGTTAGTAGAATGTGGGATGGATAGCGCTACTATTAGGTGGCTTTGTAATTGGTTGACTGATCATAAGCAAAGGGTGATCATAAATGGTTTTCTTCAGCATGGAGAGAAGTGACTAGTGGGTGTCCCAAGTTTTTGTTCTCAGTCCTGTGCTATTCAATATCTTTACTTATGATGGATGAAGGAATAGAGAGTAGGCTGATTAAATTTGAAGATGATACCAAATTGGGAGGGGTTGCTAATTCCCTAGAGTATAGGATAAAAATCTAAAACAACCTTGACAGATTAGAGTGCTGCTCCAAAGCTAATGGAATGAGTTTCAAAAGAGAAATGTAGGGTCCTACACCTAAGCAGAAAAAAAGAATGGCATAGATATAGGATGGGAGACACCTGGCTGGAGAATAGTACTTGTGAAAGGGATCTGGCAGTCTGGGTGGATCACAAATTGACCATGTCAGCAGTGTGATATGGTGGCCAAGAAAGCCAATGTGATTCTTGGTTGCATCAATGGAAGCATTGTGTCTAGATCACGGGAAGTGATAGTACCACTATATTCTGCTCTGGTCAGACCCCACCTGGAGTATTGTGTCCAGTTCTGTGCACCTCAATTTAAAAAGGATGTTGACAACCTCAGATGGGTCAAAGTCAAAGATGGGTCAAAGATGGTTAAAAGTCTGGAAGAAATGTCTTACAACAAGGAGTGGCTTAAGGAGCTGGGAATGTTTAGCCTTACAAAAAGAAGGTTGAGAGGATATATGATAGCCATGTTTAAATATTTGAAAGCATGTCATATTGATGAGGGGATGTTTGTTTTCCATGGCTTCAGAGACTAGGACTTGGGGCAATGGTTTCAAACTACAGGAAAAGCGATTCAATTTGAACATTGGGAAGAACTTCCTGATGGTTAGAGCTGTTCAGCAGTGGAATATGCTGCCATGGAGGGTGGTGGAGTCTTCTTCTCTGGATGTTTTTAAGCAGAGGCTGGGTGGCCATCTATCAGGAGTACTTTGATGGGGGTTTCTGCATGGCAGCGGGTTGGACTGGATGGCCTTTGAGGTCTCTTCCAACTCTATGATTCTATGAACAGAAACAGAGACTGAATCTTCTTGTAGAAGAATGTCAGCTCATCCATTATCTAATCCTCAGATCTTTTGAGCTCACAAATCCTGACTAATGTTTAAGTTTTGTATGGCATTTAAAACTATTATTAATGCATGATTTTACTGTCTTGGTTCCCCTTTGTGGAGAAAGCTAGCATATAAATGAGTGAGTGAGTGAATGACTGACTGACTGAATGAATTTCTGTATTTTGGTTCAACCATAAGTCCAAATGATTTCTTCATCCAATGAATCAGAGAAAGACTGTGACTAAGAAGGGTACTTATGCAGGGGCTATGAAATATTTATTTATTTATTTGATTAATATACTGCCTGTCTGGCATCAATGGCCACTCTGTGAGGTTTACCAACAAATAAGAACAATAACCAACAGCACTGAATTATAACAAAACAAATGCATCATCAAATATAACTGGAGATCAAGACCAAGATCATCCATATTATGGTATTTCTGGTTGGAACATATGGATGCAAAACATGTAGAATAAAGAAAGCTGACAGAAAAAAAAACCTTGGTTCATTTGGAATATGCTGTGAAATGAGAACTTTATGAATACCATGAAGAGGCAGAAAGAGAAGTGGGTGCTAGAGGCAGACAAGCTTTCATTCTCACCAGGAGCTAATATGATATAACATCATACACTATCATATTTTAGGCATATCATGAAAAGATAAGACTTACTGGAAAAGATAATGACACTAGGAAAGTGAAAGGCAGGATGAAAACAGAAAGATTAAACATGAAATGGGCTGACTAATAAATTAACCCTTGACCTTTAATTGGCCAGATCTTCTCACCAGGGTTAATGAGAGGATTCTGGGTAGGTCATTCATTTATTGACTTGCCACAAGTTGGAAGTGAGTTGATGGCTGATGAGCACAAATGACTACACAAGTCAGATCTTTGTGATTAAGATGGAAGTAAACTGCCCCTCGTCTTCAAAGCCTGGGTTTCAGGTGTGCCTGAGTCCAGGCAGCCTCCCCTTATTTTAATCAAGCATCAGGTAGGCTGCACATAACAAGTTGCCAGTTTCAAACAGTAAGGTTTCTGTAAGTTCTATAGGCCATTTCCCTCAAAGTCTACAGTCCAAAAACATTTGGCTTGCTTCTAAAATTTCAGACCACAAGCAGAAGGAAATTCTCATATGTATGTTTCTTTCTTCTTAATATATATACAGGTGTATATTAAAAATGAAATATGATTTACATTCTGCACCACTGAGATATGTGTAGTAATATTGAGCAAGATAAAAAAAGACATGGAGTTTATTATTCCAAAGGCTCAAAAGGTATATTAACACAGAAACACAAGAAGATAAAAACCAACCAACCAACCAACCAACCAACAAAACCAACAATAACCAACGGCATACTTGGACTGTGATCCTAAACATCCTTTCTTGGTAATAAGCTCCCCAGTGAGACTTGCTTTGAATTAGGTATGAATATGTTTCTTCTGGTAATGTGATATGCTAGTACATAGTTATCTGATTCTCAAGCTGGTGTCTTTTACATCAACTAATGGGCATTCTCTTCCCTATATTCCCTCTCTGTATGCTCTGTATGAGATGCTAAAGGGATTTTTAAAGTGTCAGTTGCATCACTTTATTTTATTATCCATTTTTCATGCTTAATAATATCCGCCCTGACTTCCTCTATCAATTCTTATTAATAATTGATCACTCTCCCTTCCAAATAAACAGTTGTTCCTTTTCAAATTAATTCCGCCATGAAAATGTCTGATCAGCCATTCCCGGCAGAGAAGGGACCAAAGTCTGCAACATCAAAAGGCTGAAACAGCTGCACAAATCTCTTCGCCTGAACATACCAAAGTGCAGGACGCCAGAGAGCAACCCGCTCCCTTGCAGTCCCAGTCCTGTGAGAATCAAGGGGGGGGGGGAGAGGGCTTTGATCTTTAGTCGTTTAAGATATAAAAGCCAGGAATAAATTCTTTCACATCTGGGACTCAAAAATCTGACCTTCTTCATCACAGGCTCAATAAAACATAGACTATATGTAAAAATTCAAACACAAATCCCAGATGTTTTTTTTTGGGGGGGGGGGCTTTTGAGATACTGGTAGTTTTTCTCTCCTTCCATTTTCCTGTACTATCATCATACTTTGAATTCCACAGATTTTGATATGTAATCTTTAATCCTGGTCAGGCAAGTAGAAAGACCCATTTTCCTGAGTTGATCACTCAGAGAACTCAAGACTAGGAACTGATGGCTTTGTTTGTCCTTCATATAGCTGGTTGGGGTATATCTTTGAAAATATTTATAAAACATTTAAACAATTTCAAACCACACTGTACCAAATAATATATAAAATCAATATCCATATATCCATGAAATATATGATGGGTTGAATTACAATGAGAAGACGAGAATACTGTTTTACATGGATAGTTACTACCACACTAAATGTCCTTCTCTGAATAAATATGGAGTGGATTTCCTCAGCCTGGAGCACTGCTACCCTTACAAGTCACCCCAAAGGACCTTGAGCTGAAAGTTCATGTTGTTGAAGTGTTCTCATGTTTTGCTTTTGTCCCATTAGAGTTTTTCAAGTATGCAGAGTGTATATCTATTTCTCCTAACCCAAGATGAAGCAGAGGTCAGGGCATGGATTGAACCAGTGTCCTGGACCAGCAGAGAACGCTTGATCAGATGATGACACATCTAGGATGGCAACGCTGTATCAGAGGTGAACAGGTTTTAGGTTTTCAGAATCAACTTTGCCTTTTTAATAGAATGTACTCAGGCAAAATATTTGTGGCAGGGCTGTAACAAGGATGAGGCAAGCAGCACATTGTGCCTATGTGTATAGGGACATTGCAGATTGCCTTATGAATGGGGGTGGTCTACCTTCATATTTCGGTTGCCTGTCCCCAAACTCATGCTCGTCTGTTCATTGCATTTTCGACATCTAAGTTCAACAGTTGTTCTATGTAAAACACACTAGAACCTAGCTCTAAACCAGCAATCAGTGTGGGACGTTCAGAGATGTTAGTGGCCATTTCTCTGTCTTAGCTCATTCCATGGAAGCCAGTGTATCCAATTGGCCCACTGAAACAGCACAATTCACGAGCAAGTTGACATGAGGTCATATCCTTTGGGGAGGGAGGTTTTTGAGCCAGATCTTACTGGAAAGATTCTGGTTAGTGTTGCCAAGGCTGAAATCAGGCCCTGTATTTCTTTTAAGATACAAGCCAAGACAAAAACAAACTAAAACAATGCTGCGACAATGTGATTGTGGAAGAGCAGTTGTTTACGAGACTCGTTTTCATTCACTGTTGCTAAGAACACATACACTGTTTTTGGCTATAGCTGGCAGATTAGCACATCTAGAAGGCACCAAGTTGGAGATGATTGATTCGAATGGAAACATCTCCTGTGTTGAAGTGAACTGGAAACATTGCTCTGATCTTCCAAAGCTGCCATTTGTTATAAATGGATCCTGTGCCCATTTTCCAACTGTGGAATTAGACTGTACATGCTCTTTGGAAATGAAATGAGATAACACAACTGAAGATCAAACCAAAATCTAGACAACTTTGGCAATACTGTTGTCTGCTGGGATGTTTGAACATTCCTTTTTGCAGAATTATGACAGCTTTGCTAGCTGCCTCTTTGTTTCTTGTCCCAGTGGAAGGTGCAGATGTAAAGGTATGAAATTCTCAACAACCTTGGATAGGGATATTTGAAGAATGGCCAACTTTCTTATAAAGCTACTTGTCCACCCTTTCAATCACTGAAGGCCTCTTGGCTTCTTTAAGTGGGAAACACATGACAGAGCTTTCATAACTACAGCAGAAAAAAGTTTGGCAATCCTTCCTAGTGACCCTTCCTGTCAACGTTGCTGTTTGTGTTCTAGGTTTGCTGACTGAAGGTATTCTCTTCCGCTCTCAGCTATTTTTACTGTTTTTCTGTGGGTGGCCTGCCTTCTTCTTCTTCTTCTTCTTCTTCTTCTTCTTCTTCTTCTTCTTCT
>JAHTLZ010003526.1:29094694-29105571 GCA_023846285.1 Phrynocephalus versicolor | reverse complement strand
CTTAAATTGCTGGCCGAGAAACTGCTAGCAATTGAAGTCAGTGTTGTGGATTTGATTGTAGGAAGTGTCTTTACACACACACACACACACACACACACACACACACACAACTATGCAGCGATAGTCTGCATAGTGCATACTGTACAGTCAAAACCTCCCCCCACCCCCTTTCCTTGCCCTCTGCTTTGCAAGGGAAGTGATTATTTTTCCAATATCCTGAAGTATCTGGCTTATTGAGCCATGAAATAAGAAGGCTGGGTTTGGATTGGTTCCGGTAGTCACACCCATTTATTGTAGAATCCCCTTGACAGTGGCCAGAAAGGTGTGACTAGGAATGCTCTGAGAATAGGCTGATGTGCTGTAGCAAAAAAAAGTCACCTGATCACCACCTTTAAGAGCACACCAGCCCATCTCTGCTGTGCTCTGGTTTTCAGGCTAAACAGCCCATACTCAGCTTCCAGCTCTGGTTAATTAAATCTGGGATGAACCTAGCCATGTGTCATGAATCACAGGCTGCATTTCAAACCACAACCTTGGTCATAGTTGCACTCTGTCTCTTGCAGAATTTTTCAGTTTGCTTAATCACTGCTATAGTTCAATTGAACTTCTTAGTTTTCCGAAAATGATTCAGGAAGCTTCTCAAAGTGTCCTTGTTTCATGTAGGCATACAGGTTTCAATCACTGTTGTCATAATTTATTTTCTTCTTATAAAAACTTGACATTCTCTTATATTGGAGTGGACCAGGCCCATCAATTGTTCGCACTATGTACTGTGAACTAGTACCTACTCTACCAGGGTCAAGTTGTCAGCTGTAGTAGGGTAAAAGACTGAATTGCTGCAGAGCCCCCCAAATACCTGAAAGCCTAAGCCCTAAGGGCTCTGGTTGTGAGCTGATATGCCCCCTGCAAACCATAGGGCATTTTTGTAATCCCAGATGCCCTCCTGCCATTTTATGAGTGCATATATTATATCCTCTCTTGGAAACCTCCAGGAGTGGTGTTTTTGAACTGAAGGAAGTTTCAGGGGCTCTGTACATACACACCCTTCATGAGATGCAAAGCAGCCATTGACATTTGTTCTTGGTTTTTCATAATATTTGCTGGGTTCCTTGGGTGGGATGAAAAATTGGTCCCCAGACCTACTAAAGTTGCTCAGCTCCTGTTCTATTATATGGCCATGAACTTAATGGCAAAACCTTTAGAGATTCCAATCTCAATGACAACCCAAACAAGGAAACCATTATGGGTAGAAAGTTGATAGGAATCCTACCTCAAGAATGTTCTCAGTGTTCTTTCTCCACATTCATGATTTGTTGTTATTTCTTCAGCTGTACCCCCCCCCACGTTAATTGTGTGCTTGGGTGAGGGGAATAGTAAAGGAATGCATCATGGATGTTGTATACTGTGGGGCAGCCTTTTCAAGCTAGTTTCCACCAGATACATTTGAATGAATGCAAACTACACCATCTACTCTCATACAGACAAGCTCTCTGATGATTATGAGAGTTGTAGCCCAACCTATCTAGACTGCATGCAGGCATGTCCAAACTTTGGTCCTCCAGATGTTTTGGACCACAACGTCCACAGTCCTTTGTCACTGGCAATCTAAGCTTAGAATTCTGGGAGTGACGGTCGAAAACATCAGGAGGGCTGAAGTTTGGACATGCCTAGGGCCTGGTAGAAGGTACATAGGTTTGATGGCAATGAGCAGGGCATCCCTAGATGTATGGGATTTTTGGTTATGTATGCCAGATGGTGCTGTGTGACCTATCATTTTAAATACCATACCATGCTCTCAGATTCTTTTGAACAAAGTCTGTAAATGTCAGTTATTATTAACAGCAAGGACCCTTCAGATGTTGGTGTGCAGCAGCTGTCATTAGTACATAACGATTGGGGATGGAGGTCAGAGTGGGAATCTAAGAACATCTGGACAGCGATAGGTATCTGCTCCTGCTTTAGATAATGCCCCTATAGCTCTGTCTTGAGTTACATAATACTCAATAATCTCTGGAAAGAGAAGGGTTGAAGCTAAAAGGGCACATGTTCTATAAGCTGGTGTGTGTGTGTGTGTGTGTGTGTGTGTGTGTGTGTGTGTGTGTGTGTATGTGTGTGTGTGTGTGTGTGTGTGTGTGTGTGTGTGTGTGTGTGTGTGTGTGCGCGCGCGCACGCCCGCTCTTGAACATGCGCGCACACACACACACACCTGCAAGTTAAAAAGCATCAGAATTCTGATCTAAGTAGCTTTTAAAGGGACACAGTAGCTCATCTGTATGTACCAAAATGGCTAATATTGAAAAACAGAAGAGTTGACTACAACCCAATTATAGACCAAGAGTCCTAAAGCGATTCCACTTATCACATAGCAAGAAATGTGTATTCACCATGGAATGGGAATTCAATGGGAAGCTGTACGTTGGAGCCATTCCATACATCTGATGACTGAGTCTGCAGGATACATGTCTTTCTACCCACCCACCCCTTGATTGTTGCCAGACCTTGAATTTTAGGTGCACATAAAGGTTCATCTGAAAATGTAGTGCTGCCAAAGGGTCATGGGTCAATGGATATGACCCCTCCTTCCATGACACATGTCCAGATCCCTCATGTGGCCACTTCTTTGTCTATGTTCCTGTTTCAGTCTGCTACCTGTCTTTAGTCAGAAGTTTTTTACTTCTCCCTCTTTTACATCTTCTGGATCACTGCCACTCCACTAAGGTTTTTCTGCTGATATGGTATTACAGAGAAATAGAACACAGTGGGTTTCAATGGTATCTAGGCATAATGTTCCCTGCAATATAATACAGAACAGCATGGACCAGCATGAAAAAGGGAAGAGTGGGATCAAAACAGCATCAAAGCAGCTTCCAGTGCCACTGTTATTAAGATGTATCCCTAGCAATTTGGGTTGCCAAGGCAAAGATGAAAAAAAGAAGCAAACAAATAATTTGAAGAGAAACCCAAACAATCATCTGGATCAAATGGATTTCTCACAGCTGTTTACATTTTAAAGGGACAAATTCCATGCAGCTTCCTTCATCATCATTCAGCAGAAGGGAGAGGAAATAAATTCCTGGGATCATCTTAAACTCAGGAAAACAGGATGAAGGCATTTGAGGAAGAGGCATTGATGAATTACTCCAAGCGGCAATTCTAGTGCTTTTAAAACATGCCAATTGTAAGGCATTCATTAGTATCAAAAAGTGTACATTTTAAAGAAAACAGCCAAGAAGTGCTAACTGGAACATGCCAAAGCAATCATCTACTAGTAGTAATAGTATTAGACAGAGTCCTCAATTATCCTACACAGATTATTTATGTCAATGAATAAATGTGGTTACACTTAAGGGAGCCTGCAATATTAATGCCGTCATTCTAATGTTGGCTAATATAACTTGGACAGCGTGCTAAACTCACACCGCTCACTGCAAATTAAACAATACATGGAAATCTCAGCACATAATTTCCAAATCATGATCTTGCTGGCAAAGCTGCTGTTGGTTCCAGTGGTGCAGAATGTTTAACTCGTTGCTCTGACTTCTACAGAGGGGATAGAAGGCAATATGTGAAACCTCCCCTTCTATTATTTTATCTAATTGGTGGGCTTTGCAAACCGCCAGTCTTTGGAACAAGGGTTGACATTGTGTTCTATGATAGTGGTTACTGTATTTAAATAATCTGGTCTGTGAATCACTGCCACAATGAGAGAAATGTGGTATATACATTGAGAGAGTAATGATTATGATTGTGGCTGGGCTATGGGTATTTCCAAATGGAGAGGTCCCAGGGATATCAGCCAAATAATATAGTGACATTATTCCATCTTCTCACTCTTTTGTGTGTTTGGTAAGCTGAAAGACAGGAAGAAAGTGGGAAAACACAGATGAGTTACAAAGATCACAGTGCCTGCCATAAAAGTAGATGAATGACTGATGATTGCATAGCAAAAGCCTAATCTGTAGTGATTTCTTTCCCCTTATATTGGATATAACAGCCATTAAACCCACATGCTTGTAACAGATTTTGAATGTAAAAAAATTTCTTCATGTACAGGAGAACAACCAAACGAAGTCGGCTCAGTAGAAAGGATTACT
Organism: Phrynocephalus versicolor; assembly: GCA_023846285.1. Lineage (NCBI taxonomy): Eukaryota > Metazoa > Chordata > Lepidosauria > Squamata > Agamidae > Phrynocephalus > Phrynocephalus versicolor. The sequence goes on along the minus strand of JAHTLZ010003526.1, from coordinate 29,101,477 downwards.
TTTAAAGATTTCCACTGAGTCGTACTGTTATGCCTTAAAATGCAATCTGAATATGTGTCTCTCCCCATTTCAACCTGTTTTCCCGCCCCCCAGCATACTTGCTGATGCCCTTAATCCAGTGGCACCCAACCTTGGATAGCCCAGGTTTTCTTGGACTGCAACTCCCAAAAACCCTGGCCAGCATAGTTGGCAGTGAAGGCTTCTGGGAATTGCAGTCCAAGAACATCCAGGTTATACACAAGGTTGTAAAATACAGTACTGCCCTAAACCACATGCATATACTGTTATAGACGTGCATAGCTCATCTGCAAAGAGATGACTGTTTTTCCAGCTCCTGTCTCAACTCCTTCATTGTCACTGTTGGACAAGGCACGCAGCTGAAACACAGCAGCTTTTAGAAAATCCAGATCTGAGTTCCTTCCAAACGTTTGTACATGTAGTGGAGGGTCCTATCTTGACCTTCACCTCATTGCAAAAAAAGTATTGGGATACCTTCTTTTCTATAATAAGGATTTGATAATACTGGTTTGCGTTAATGATTATGGGACAATATAAATAATTATGTCTTATAAATTAAGTTCTGACTTCTGCCAACCCCTTTCAGAGTTTTCCAGAGAGAAAATACTCAGATGGTTTATCATTCCATTTTTCTAGGAGGTTGCCCAAAGATTCACAGGCTGGCTGTACTCACAGAAGACAGAGAGGGAAATTAAACTGCTGACCCCTGGCACCACAGCTGGATACCTAAACCACTAAGCTATCCAGCAGCTATGGGGATAGGCTGTATAGTGGTGACCCTTAAAATGAATTTAATTTGTTTTACAGGTCATTTTTACTTGCTGCCTAGATGCCCTAGGCATCTCACCTGATTTTGGAAGCTAAGCAGGGTCAGCCCTGGTTAGTACTTGGATGGGAGACCACCAGGGAATACCAGGTGCTGTAGGCACCTGGATTATTAACTGGCAAACCACTCCAGTATTCCTGCCAAGAAAACTCCATGGACATGGAGTCATAAGAGCAGCCTTGCTGGGACAGGCCACTGCCCATCCAGTAAAGCGTTCTGTCTCACACAGTGGCTCGTCATTTGCTTCAGGGTATTCCCAAGCAGATGTCTTCACCTGCTTAGGATTGCCTGCAAATGGTATTGAGAGATATCCTGCCTATCTCTCGAACCTGGGGAGATATGTTGTCCTTGGGCATCGATAATGATAGCCATTGATACCCTTGTTCTCCATGAACTTGTCCAGTCCCTTCTTAAAGCTATCAAGGCTGGCAGCTATCACCACTTCTTCTGGCAGGGAATTCCACAGACCAATGATCCTCTGGGGAGTCACGAAGAGTTGGTCACGACTGCAACGACACAGTATTGTGTGTTTTTTATCTCTTTATTTCTTGTTTCGATTGATGTATTGTTCCTTTTGTCTTGCCCTCTTTGTTTGCCACCCAGAGTTCTTTTGGGAAGACGGGCAGTATAAAAATGAATAAACGAATGAATGAACACACACACACACACGGGTCAATTTGTTTTAAGAAAATTTTGTCTTATGAAATGCGGTTTCCCATTGGAATGCATTGAAAATGGATTAATCCATTCCGGAGGCTAGAATGAGAACAAAAATAACTGCCCCCCACCCCTGGGTACATGTGGAATAGTATTTTTGTTTGGTCTTGAAAAGCATTCCATAGGGATTTTTTTTTGTCATGCGAAGCATGCCTATTCCCAGATTTTTTTTTTCTTTCTAAGAGTTTCTTGCCTTTTGAGGCATTTGTCTTAAGAAGCACCTGCACCACTGTATTTGGAATGTGCTGGAAAGATGCTAGATATTAAAAAGAGGCGAAAGGCACAATCTTTCCGAATGCATCGTTTTGTTAGTCCTAGACTATGTGCTATGGAAACTCCAGTAGATCCAAGATGGTAGCTTGGTGTTCTTTTGATGTCTCTTATAGGAAGTCCTTTGTAATTAACAGCTGTTGATGCACTGAAAATACCCAACGTTCATGGGTTTCACTGACATGTCACCTAGAATCATTCTTCCCAGATTTGGTGCCTTCTAACCGTGTTGCAGTACAGCTCCACTCATCTCCAGTCAGGTGCTCAAGAAATCTCAACCAGAAAGAAGATGAAGAATCAGGAATCCACTGTTTTATGAGAACTCATTACCAGGGACTTTTCATGGTGCAGTCTTAACTCAGAAGTACAATCCATTGGACACACTGACCTAGAAGTGACGTATCATACCATTCTGAGTGGATGTTACAGGACAATTTGTATAGGATTTCAAGCCACCCCATCTTTGCTTTGGATGACAGTCATACAAGTTAGCGTTCTCCTGCATGAGAAGGCTAAAGGAGTCTGAAGAAGCTGCCAAGGTCTCCCAGATAGTTCCCGTAAGCTCTGAATGCCTTTCGTATACAATGCAAGCCACCTCACATTATCTCCTCCTTTTACGTTGGCATTGGGTGTGCTGTTCCCTTTGAAAAGCCACCTCTGATCCAGGTCAAAGAGACACGAACATGAATGCATGTTCAAAGAGGCCATTTCAGGTCATGGTAGACTTTGTTCTGCAGACTGCAGCGTTTTCCGTTTTTCCTCGTCTCAGCCAAGCCCTTGGCTGTAGGTCAAAATTGTGTCCATTGTGAGGTATTAATGTTTACATGGCTGGGATAACAAATGCAGACAGTACTGGATGCAGCAGCAGAAAATAAATGTTTTGCCTTTGTGTCAGGAAGTGGTGAACAGCTATGAAGAGCAGGAGGGGAAGAAGCAACTGGTTCAAGAGTTACTGCCCATTGAGCCTGGATGGCAGGAAAATATTTTGGTTACTGAAGAGGTGTGTCAATTGCAGAGCTTGTTGTCTTTCCTGTCTTATTCATTAGGTGGGACAGAAGCAAATAAATGCACTTCAGTTAACTATAAATGTTTTGCTGTTCTGTGATTATACTGGTGAACAGTTATATTGTTTCACTTCTTTTGGTTACTCTTGGCTTTTGAGATGCAATTGATTCACTGAAAATTATCTGATATATTTATTAATTGTACTGTGGTGCTTTTGAGAGGAACACAGAAAGAAGGCAGAGGACCAAGTTGAATGGCAGAGAATGTTGGGGATGAGACTTCCCAGTTGTAGACGGAACCAGTCACAAAAGAAAGGGATCAGAAATGCCTGTATATTTTATCTTGGAATTCCATATGCCAGGTAACTAGGTTTTAAGAAAAGCCTTTCACAACTTCCAGATGTTGTATTAGATGAGTACAGAAGGCCAGAAAGCTATGTTAGCATCTCTGGAGAGTCCCACTGGAACCCAAAGCCTACCGTAACGCAGCCTGCTCAAGAATCTGGTAAGATGGACACATTTAAATTGACTTTTCAAACAAACCCTTGTGTGTCTTTCTCCTGGCCCTCTTGCTGAGGATGCAGGGAAATCAATAGTCCTCTTTTCCAGTGGACAGTCCTTCAACTGAAGGATATAGACCTCTTTCAGAAGATGTCCTCCATTTGAAACATTATCCAGTCAAAGGCTGATTTCAAAAGAAAGACCAATAAGGAATATCAGGAAGACTTCCATACATAATCAGCACTAAGAAAGCAAGCTTCCACAAGCACACAGCTCATCTCCTCATGGACTAGCCTACGCTGGTGAGAAGAAACATAATCCTGTTTTAATTCTAATGATTATTTATAGTCTTGCATATAAATTAGCACACTATTTTATGCAAACCACTGTCTTCTTTTGCCTTTTTTAATGCTTGTTTTTGTTTTGGTGACACGAGAGTGGCCACCTTACAGGGAGGTGGGAATGAAAAGGGGAGATCAGGCAAGTGAGAGGGAGAAGGGAAAAATCTTTTCTGCAAGACTTGTTTGTTCCAGCTGGCTTCTGAGAAGGAGGGATTCTGTGAGGCCAACTATAGGGGCTGTTTAGCTCATCGTTTGGACTTCTGCAGGAATAGGTTGACACAGTCTTGAAGATGGCAACAGATGAAATCTTGGCTAGAGCACAACATCTCATCCTCAGAGCATTTCTATTCATACCTTTCTTGCTCCTGCCAAGGGGGAATCCTCTTTTTAGGTGCAGGTCAGATTGCTCTGGTTTAGATTAGTTTCAGTATTGCTGGAACCAAGCTTTTTTTCTTTCAAATTGCCAATTTTCTGAAGTGGGTTAATAGGCAAGCCACTTCAGGATACTGGAGAATTAATCACTTCCCATACTCAGCAGAGGACAGGGAGTGAATTTTTGTTTTGACTGTATGTAGACTATCAGAGATGCACGACATCACTTATAAAACGATTTTTGAGTAAATCTTTTCTTTGCCATACTTTAAAGGAGTGATAGGGACACCACTACCTTCCACCAAACCACTGGTGGCTTTGGTGGAAGGTAGTTTCCCAACTGGCCTCACACAATTTGCCTGTTTTGTGTCTTCATATTGCAACCATGTTATGTATAAATGATTCAAAGAACTTGACCTGCAAAGGGTCATATTAAAAATATACCCATTAGTCTTTTAAGGTGCAATGATTTTTGTTTTCTTTAATTTTATTTATTTATTTTGTTTCTTGTCTTCATTTTTTTATAACTGACAATACATCAGCAATGGGGCAAAACATTTCCCCATTTCTCCTGCCCTCTGTCAAGAAGGGGAAGTGATTATTTGCAACATCCTGAAATGGCTCACATAAGCCACTTCACAATACTGGCAGGGGCCATTTCAGTGTGAAGGGTCAAGATCAGATCATTCTAACCAAGCCCTACCAGTTCTCAAGCAGCCCACACTAGTTTACTCCTTGTTGCTGGCCTGGTAGTATTTCTGTTGCAATACATCTTGATGTGCTGCTCTCTCTTCTCTCTCTCTTTGCGCCTCACGTAGTTAATCCACTGGGGGCAGTAAAATGTCTCACTAGGACACGATCTCGTGTCGTTAAAGAGAAGCTGAAACCATTCCTATCTCGCCGAAAGCAGAACGTGTTTCAGTCGCATTAAATAAAGCATTAAATTTAAATTGCAACCACTACCTACTACGCACACACACACCCGCTCCCGCCAAGAGCCATGCCAGCCATTCCATGGTCACGGTCAAGCCACCTCATTCTCTTTCATGATCCACTCCTTGTGTTTATTTGAAGCTCCCATCGATTTCCTTTTTCCTACAGAGCTTCAGATATTAATCCTCCCTCTTTTTTTTTTCCAGCCGGGTAATAAGGCACATCATTTCCTATAGATTTTCGGGCAGCTGCTTTTTGTTTCCAGCAAGTGATCTTGTACGAGAATTACTGAAAGAGGGCACCGCGGTCCCCCCCCCTCCTGGCAGCGTCCGCATCCGCTTCTCTGCGCTCCGGCTCAAGCGCCTGGGTCGAGGCGCGCCTCCAGAACTACACTTCCCAGGAGGCAAGCCGAGGAGTGCGCATGCGCACTTTCCCTCTCCAGCATGGCTACGGTGCTGTCACGGGCGCTGAAGCTGCCAGGTAAGGGTCTTGGGAACATTGCTCGTGGAGCGCGGGAAGGTAGGAGGAAGCCCGGGCCGGCATCCTGAGCGCACCGCAAGCCGGGGCGCTGCAGCCTTGCTTTGCTAAGGTGGTGCTGGTGATGGGGAGAGCATCCGGGTCCCATCCGGGGGAGAGAACCCCCTCCTTTCCCGCGTGTATCCGGGTAATAGCAGCAGGTGCCCTTCATCTCTGGCCGTGAGGATGCAGGGCGGGGGCGGGGGCGGGGGCGATATGCATCATGAAGGACTGGCGTGTGTGTGCGTGGGGGGTCCAATTTATGTTTGTCAGGCGAAGGATGAGACCAGGAGGGATAACAATGACCGGTTGTCAGGGCGATCAAGCCTTGCTCCGACTCCAGTTGGGAAAAGAGGACGGGGGTCTCCCCTGGATGGCATAAGGAGGCGGATGATGGGTCCTGAGTAATGGGAGCCTTGGAGGGGAAACCGAGACGATTCTGCTTCCCAGACGGGCTTTGGGGGCTGGGGAAGGCGGCCGGGGCATATTTTGTGTGCTCAGGGGCTGCGGCCGAAGCAAACCTTCAGCTTGGGTCAAAGCAGCGGCGCCCAACATCGTTGCAAATGCTGACATGTGGAAGAGGAGACATCACCCCAGGAACTGGGTGGGGTTGCAGATGGGCACAGATAATAAGACCTCGTGCCCATGCCAGCCTTCCATGGCTTGCAGCCTCTGACTTAGGCAGGGGGCTTTCTCAGCTTTTTCTTAAACTTCAAGGCTTCCCCTGGAATCTAGCAATGGCTACTTTAAACTTTCCAGGGTTGAATCAAACAGCTTATCAGCCAGTGTTCGATGCTTGCTTAATAATACATTACTCCTGGCTCCTTGACATGCCTTGCCCTGTATTTGCTAACCTGTTTGTCTTCCTCTCCATTTTAATGGCAATAAAAAAGACCGCAGCTCTGCAATTATTTGAGGTCCATTTAGTGGAGGTTTGTGCTCCTACCTCCCCACTCCACATGAACTCCAGAAACGCTTTAGTCATTATCTGAGACATTTGAACATAGTGGTTTTTGCAAAGAACTTGCACATGCCTCAAGTTCACAGATATAATATGCAGTTTATAGATACTGTATAGGAAATTCTTCTTGGACATAACAATCTCCATGTTCTACTTGCCATTCTTATCTATAGTGCCTAACTTACTATTGGTAAGTTAATGTTGTGTAGTGAGACCTTTGGGCAGTGGGCGGCATATAAATTGAATAGATAGATAGATAGATAGATAGATAGATAGATAGATAGATAGATAGATAGATAGATAGATAGATAGATAGATAGATAG
>JAHTLZ010003526.1:29020593-29092283 GCA_023846285.1 Phrynocephalus versicolor | reverse complement strand
TTCAAGCCTCACAGATTGGGGCTTCCCACGTGGGGGTTATTCCCACACTTGATCTAGACACTATGCTTCTGTTGATGCAAACAAGAATCACACTGGCTTTCTTGGTCTCTGCATCACACTGCTGGCTCATGTTCAACTTGTGGTCCACCCAGATTCTCAGATCCCTTTTACAGTTACTGTTTTCCAGCCAGGTGTCTCCCATCCTATATCTGTGCAATTCATTCTTTTTACCTATGCACCACCCTACATTTCCCTCTGTTGAACCCCATTCCATTAGCTTTGGCCCAGGACTCTAATCTATCAAGGTCCTTTGGGATTTTTATCCTATCATCTAGGGCAGTGATGGCGAACCTATGGCACGGGTGCCAAAGGTGGCACTCGGAGCTCTTTCTGTGGGCACCTGACATCGCCCCTTCATAGCCACCTGTATACAGGTTAAATTACTGTATTGGCACTTTGCAAAAAAATTAGTGGGTTTTGAATTGCAGTTTGGGCACTCGGTCTCTAAAAGGTTTGCCATCACTGATCTAGGGAATTAGCAACCCCGCTCGATTTGGTAACATCTGTAGATTTGATCAATGTACTCTCTATTCCTTCCTCCAAGTCATTAATAAAGATATTGAATAGCATCGGACCAAGAAATGAACCCTGGGGCACCCCACTGATCACGTCTCTCCAAGCTGAAGAGAAGCCATTAATGACCACCCTTTGGGTGTGATCAGTCAACCAATTATAAATCCATCTAACAGTCGTACTATCTATCCCACATTCTACTAATTTTGCAAGTATACCATAGGGAACCTTACCAAAGGCCTTACTAAAATCTAGATAAGCAATATCCACAGTGTTCCTCTCATCTACCAGGCCTGTAATTCTATCAAAGAAAGAGATCAAATTGGTTTGGCATGACTTATTATTAAGAAATCAGTATTGACTTCTTGTAATGCTAGTTAAATAATTACAGACTGTCTGCTTAATAATTTGTTCTAGGATGTTGTCAGTAATTGAATTCAAGCTGACTTGGCGTTAACTATTTGGGTCCTCTCCCCCCCCCCCTTTGAAGATAGGGACAACATTTGCTCTTCTCCAATCTATGGGGACTTTCCTTGTTCTTCAGGACTTCTCAAATATTGCCAGTGGTTCTGAAATTACTTCTGCCAGTTCTTTTAATATCCTTGGGTATAATTCATCTGGCCCAAGAGACTTAAATTCATTTATTGTTTCCAGGTGTTCCTGTACTACCTCTCTACCTATTCTATGTTCCAATCCCCATACTTCCTCATCTACTCTTTGTGCCAAGGGAACTTTTTTTTCCTTTTTGGAGAAAACAGAGGCAAATAAGGTGTCGAGTAGTTCTGCCTTTTCCTTGTCTCCTATTAGTAATTTGGTTATCATCACCAAGCAGAGAGCCTATCATTTCTTTATTTTTCTTTTTGCTGCGGACATAACTAAAGAAACCCTTTTTACTATTTTTAATCTCTCTGGCAAATCTCAGTTCATTTTGCGCTTTAGCTTTTTTTTTTACCATCCCCCTGCATATATTTGATATTTGCTTATATTCCTCTTTGGTGCATTCTCCATTATTATGCTAACAATCACAATAGTGGTCTTAGTAAATCGTTATTTTTATTGGTCTACTTGGTATAACAACAACAACAACAACAACAACAACAACAACAACAACAGTGACTAAAATGACTACTATTAGTAGCAGTAACACTGTTGTTTTTGCTTTCAGGATTGGAATAAAAATCTGCATGACTTCAAAATAAAATTAAAATAAAAAACGAAGGCACTTACTTTTAGATTTCTTCTAGCAGGAGGTATTTATCAGTGGATTTTTTTCCACTGCCAGTGTCCATACTCATCACGTAGTTGAACGTGGCTCAATCCATGTCATAGCCCACAGCCTATGACATTGGGGAATCACTATTTGTATAATTGTTTTGGGTTGTTTTATGTTATTTAGATTTATATCTTTTTATTTTTATTTTTCTCCAAACTAAATATGTGAGCAGCTAGTGTGGCTTTCTAGAATAATATGCAGATATATGTAGAGATTGTTTCTGCCCCGTAATCTGTTTGTCTGGCTTGAAATGCACTGCTAATGGATGGTTAACAGCTTCTGCTGGAGGGGTAAGATGGGCAAGGGGACGCATTTGGCACACGTAGGTTTGGGGGTTAAGTAAAAATCTAATTGTTTCATGGAAAACAGCTTTCCATTATAGAAAGTAAAAGCATTCATTTCTGGTGATTAGAGTGGTTACCAGGGAAAAACATACAAACTCCATATTTTTTTCCTGTGCACCAAATTTTGGAAGCATGAAACATTTTCCCCCCTTCTGCCATCCATTGCCACTTTCTTCCAGGAAGTGTTTGTGTTGCCTTAGAACATGGGTGTCCAAACTTCGGCCCTCCAGATGTTTCGGACCACACCTCCCAGAATTCCAAGTCTAGATTGCCAATGACAAAGGATTGTGGGAGTTGTGGTCCAAAACATCTGGAGGGCCAAAGTTTGGACACCACTGCCTTAGAATGACCTCCCTGTCATTTGGACCATTTTTAGGGGAGCTAAGAAATGTCAACATTTCTTTAATCCCCTTCTACCTTACCCACAGGACTGATTATTTCTCTCTTTCTCTCTACACAGGGAAAAAGAGTCCTGACCTTGGGGAATATGACCCTCTCACCCAGGCTGACAGTGATGAGAGTGAAGACGACCTGGTCCTCAACTTGCAGAAGAATGGAGGTGTTAAAAATGGGAAAAGTGCCCTGGGAGAAGTACAGGATGTGGACTCAGATGTGGAGATTGGAGTGACGAAGCAGAACCTGTCGGAAGGGACGGCAGAGGAGTATCCTAGTGAGGCCGCCGGTAGCCTGGAGCAGAAGCCAGCCAGCTCTTTGATGCCTTACTTGCGCACGGCTATCTTTTTGCTCACGGTGGTGGTCTCTATGGTCCTGGTGCTCGTGTGTGCTTTTCTTATTCCTTGTCCCCCGAGAGACTTGCATAACACCTGGATTCGTAATTTGGGTCAGGAGGCAGGTAAGTAACAAGTGGAAGGGCATCTTGAGACTTATGCCATGGAATGATTGGCTTAGACTTAAGAGTTCAACGGATTTGGTGGAAAATGAGAACTGCTGTGATGCAATTACATTTTGACAGTACAAGCAGATTTACAATGAAGTCTACATTAATTTCATCATATACTTGACAATGTGCTCATTTATTCCAATACAGTGGTGCCTCGACTTACGATTTTAATCCGTTCCGAATCCGTTTAGATAGGTACCCCGTCGTACTACTCTTAAGTCGGGGTACCTATCTAAAAAATTGAAAAAAAGTTAAAAAAGGAAAAAATGAAAAGAAATATTTGTAAGTCAAGCAGACCATATCTAAAATTTGTAAGGTGGCAGTTAAAATGCTAACAGTTTTCCACTCTTAAGTCGAATATCTCTTAAGTCGAGCTGCTCTTAAATTGGGGTACCACTGTACTATGTAAACAATTGTTACTTTCATTCAAGTTTATCCTGTTTACAAGTCCTTATTTTATTTTGTTTTGTTTTATTTTATTTTAGTTTTTCCTTTCCTTTCCTTTCCTTTCCTCTCCTCTCTTTTTTATTTTTGGACTTAAAGCTCCTAATTCCTAAATACTAAATACGCTAAGAAAGACTATAAAACCTATGCTGTAGTGAGCACTGTGGTGAGTCTGTGTGACCACAGCAATCATATATAATCACTGTTATTTTAACAGCAGCAGTAAGAAACAGAGTACATTTACACAAAACAGTTCTTGACCACAAGAAATAATAAATAACAAAAGCATAGCAGAGTTATAAAACGAAGTGAAATCCAACAGAGTGGGTACATTTTGTTTAGAAATCTGTGGTAATGGACTTGAGGGAACAGTTTTCAGGAACAATGGGGCAGGGATTTCGTGGAGAATCAGGTGAATTGTAAATTAATTGCCCTTTATCTTTACATATGAGGCTAATGTCTGTCAGTGAGAATTCTCTAAAAGGGTTGCTAGAACATAATTAAATGGTTGAAACCCAGTAATCACCACTAGAGTTAAATTTTATTGAATTAATGGAACTTATTATAGTGTTGACTCACCACATCCCTGTTTATTTAGTGTGTTATTTTAACTATGACATATTACTCAATCCCAGCAAATACCTTCTTTTTTTAACCAAATACCTGGAATACTTTGCCCCACTGAGTGAAATGAAACTTTGCATTCTTCTTCACCCCATAGTACATTGGTGATAGCATGCTGTTTGTGACATGAACATGCTTTATATTTTGAGAAATTGCGATGAGCACCTTCATAAAATTGTTCCCACAGATGGCATTACTAATAAAATGGCAACTGCTGGAGCTGCACTAGGCACACTAAATACGAAACAGAGTATGTGACAGAGCTTGGATAGACCTTTGAAGGAAAAATGTTTATATGGACAACATATACAAATAACAATTCTGGAGGAGAAGGGGGGCTTGGGAGATGTGTGAATGGCTGGGGCCTTTATAAACAATTCATTGGAAACCCTAGACCAAATTAAAATGGTGCAACTGTACCAGGCCCCAGAATTTCAGTCCTAAGAACAGGTTCTTCGTATGTCTACCTTATTGTTTCATCTTATCTCCATTTTTCTAAGTCACCCTATAAGAACATATAAGAGCATATAAGAAGAGCCATGCTGGATCAGGCCAAAGGCCCATCTAGTCCAGCTTCCTGTATCTCACAGTCGCCCCACCAGATGTGTTTGGGAGCGCATGAGACTCCTGATATGACTCCCCTTGAAGTACTCTGGTTTTAAGCCTGGAGATTACACATCTCCATCATGGTTTGTAACCTGTGATAGACTTTTCCTCCAGGAATCTGTCCAATCCCCTTTTGAAGACATCCAAGCCAGATGCCATCACCACATCCTGTGGCAGGGAGTTCCATAGACTAACACGCTGGGTGAAAAAATATTTTCTTTTGTCTGTTCTTACTCTCCCAGCCCTCAGTTTGAGTGTATGTCCCCTAGTTCTGGTATTTTGTGAGAGGGAGAAGAGCTTCCCTCTATCCACTTTACTCATGTCCTGCATTATTTTTTACGTCTCAATCATATCCCCCCTCAGGCGGCTTTTTCCAGACTAAAGAGCCCCAAATGTTTTAGCCTTTCCTCATAAGGGAGGTGCCCCAGCCCAGTAATCATTTTGGTCGCTCTCTTCTACACCTTTTCCAGTTCCACTATGTCTTTCTTGAGATGCGATGACCAGAATTGTATACAATACTCCAGGTGGGGCCTTACTATTGTTTTGTATAATGGCATTATAATGTTGGCTGTTTTATTTTCAATCCCCTTTTTGATAATCCCTAGCATGGAATTGGCCTTCTTCACTACTGCCACACATTGGGGAGACACCTTCATGGAGCTGTCAACCAACACACCAAGATCTCTTTCCTGGTCTGTCACGGATAACTCAGAGCCCATGAGTTGATAGATAAAGTTTTGATTTTTTGCCCCAATGTGCATTACTTTACATTTGGCTACATTAAAACACATTTGCCATTTCGTAGCCCATTCCCCCAGTTTGGAGAGATCCTTCTGGAGCTCTTCACAATCTTCTCTAGTTTTTACCACACTGAAAAGTTTTGTGTCATCTGCAAACTTAGCCACCTCACTGCTTATCCCTGTCTCCAGGTCATTTATGAACAGATTGAAAAGCACTGGTCCCAGGACAGATCCCTGGGGCACACCACTTTTCACCTCTCTCCATTGTGAAAATTTCCGATTGACACCTACTCTTTGTTTCCTGGATCTCAACCAGTTCTCAATCCATAAGAGGACCTGCCCTCTTATCCCCTGACTGTGCAATTTTCTCAGCAGCCTCTGGTGAGGGACTTTGTCTAAAGCCTTTTGAAAATCCAGATAAACTATATCCACCGGTTCACCCAAATCTACATTCCTGTTGACCTTTTTAAAAATTTCTAAAAGATTTGTCAGACAAGACTTACCCTTGCAGAAGCCATGCGGATTTCTCTCAGCAAGTTTTGTTCTTCTATGTGTTTTAATTGTACAATATTCTATGTGTTCTAATTGTACAATATTATCTCAAGTTATTTACTTGTGCAGTATTAAATGTATGTGTTTAACAGCAGTCTCCCTGTTTAAGAGGAGCCTCATTGTGTAGAGATTAAACTGTTGTTCCTCATCCAAAATGGTTCTCATGACCAGGGTTCAGTCTCAGCCAGCAAAAGGTTGACTCAGCCTTCCATCCTTCCATGGTCAGTAAAACGAGTACCCAGGTCTTAGGGGGTGGGAGGAGTATAGCTTGCATAAATAAAGTGTAAAGTACCCAGAGAGTGCTTATGATGTGGTATATAAGCAGCACACTTTGCTTGTTTGCTTTCGCTTTAAAATCAGCAAACTAAGGTCAAATCCAGTTCAGCCCTATGAACGCTAGAATCTCTTTTCTGTTTGAGACTGGAATTCTATAAACACAACATTCAGAATCTTCACTGTAAATAAACAAAACAAATTTATAAAAATCCATTTAAATTGTATGCCTCTCGCAATAGGTACCTATTTCTTCTATTTTGGCAGGACTTTGGGTACAGAAGAATACTCTCCTCTGGATTGCGAAAATACAAAGCAGATCTAGGGCTAAAGGCTGTTTGTAGATGGAAATCAGTGCATTTTAATGGTTAGATAACTAATGAGAATGTGCTTATCATCTATAAGTAATTGAGCCACACAAGGAAAAGTTGATTACATCTGATTATTTCAACAGATATGTTCCAGTTGACTAGTTGAACTGATGATTTAAGTTTCTTTAATTCAATCCACTCTGGAAGAAGATTAAATCGTTATCCAGCTTTATGTCTTACTTTCTTTTGGTACAAGAAAATGTTGATTTCACTTGCCCCATTACTGGCTCATAGAGCGATCAGTGCTATGCTGGAATGTTTTTGCGTTGTAGTGTGTTTTCTTAGCATTTAGTTGCAATGAAAAGCAAAGCAAAAACAACAACAAAAAACAAGCATGCTGCTTATATACTGCCCTATAGCACTTAAAGCACTCCCTGGGCAGATTACAATTTATTTATGCAAGCTACACATCCCCCGCCCCATCCCCTGGAAGCTGGTGTTTAGCAAAAATGTGTGTTGGAAATGTAATAAGCAGGAGGGTAGTATTTATCATATGTGATGCTTCCTGACATTTTATTTTTACAGCAGGACCCCCGTATCCACTGGTTCGTTATCCACTGATTCAGTTATCCACGGTTGGTAGAAGAAAAAATTAAATAATTCAGCAGCCACAAAGCAAGCTGTAAAGCAAGCTGTTGTCACAAACAGCATCTGTAAAACAAGCTACTGTCATAAACAGTGGCCATAAAGCAAGCTACTCTCTCAAAACAGCAGTCATAAAGCAGTTTGGGGGTGGATGGGCAGGCGTTCTCTCTTATCCATGGTTTTCATTATCCACGGGAAGGCCTGGAACCAATCCCCAGCGGATACCGGGGTCCTACTGTATTACATTTTCCTTTCCTTATTTCATGTTCAGCTCAGTAGCAGAGCACCTGCTTTACATGTGGAAGATCACAGGTTGATTCTCCAGACAGGGCTAAAGGATTCTGCTCTAAATCCAACAGAACATGTACCTGTAAATACTGGGCTACATGGACCATTGGTCTGATCCATTGGATGGGGCTTCCTTTGCTCTGAAGCAACTGCAGTTCTCCAGTGCAATGTTATTTCGATTGGAAAAATGAAATCAAGAATGTGCTGGCACAATATACAACAAGGATGCAATTCTTAAGATGCTTTTGCTTGAATGGCTAACTCCTAATTGCTGTTCTTTAAAAGACTTCACAGGTGCATTTGGTGGTATTTGTAATTGACTGTACTTCTACTTTTTGGAATGGAAGAGAAGGGGTTTCTAAAAGATCAGTATTATTTCATGTTATTCTTCAGGTGGTGTACTGTTCCCACCAGAACTTTTTGATGTAAACGGTGATGGTCTTCCTGACATCCTACTTTCCTTCACGGCTCTCAAAAATGCCAGTGTGCTAGGTAAGCATTTGGATCCTCCCAACTACCCCTCAAATGGATGGCAAAATCTTTCTCTTTATGTATTTACATGATACTGTCATACCACACTGTCCATTTCTTCCATTGCCAGCATGGAGATACTTGATAGTCTGAACTGTAAAACTTGCTGGGGTTATCAGTGGGAGCTTGCTCTGCTGCGTGGCACCCGGGATTTGAACCGCCGAACTGCCGACTTTGCAGCTGACAGTTTTCGGAGCCTTAGTCCACTGAGCCACCATGCCCCATGTTTTCCCTAGGGAGCTCCATATAGAGTTGTTACAGGAATCCAGCTGGGATGTAATTACAGTCTGTCAACACTGTCTGCTACTTTAAAAACAGTTTTAAAACAAGAATTGATCCTCTTGGGCCCATCTAGGCAGAGAATTTATTGTAGGGGTGCTAAGTAAGGAATGGTTGACCTTTTAGATGTTGCCAGATTGCATCTCCTAGCAACTGTAGCCAGTTTAGTCAGAAGAGAAGGACCATAGGGGCTGTAGTCCAACCATGTTCCTCCTGCTTCCCATGTTTTCCAAGCAATCCAGATATTCTGAGAAATAAGATAGCTATGCAATATTTCTGCCAAACACACACATATAAGCATGCAACACATATATATCAGGTTAGACATTTGTAACCTTCACAATTATATAGTGACCTGTGGGATAAATGTGTGACAATGTTTGTGAAGGGAACAGAGAGAAGTCCTTCCTCCTCTGTCAGTTCTTCAACTCGTAGATGTTGGGTGGTAGTGGGCAATTGCATTGTTTGGTGTTTGATTGAGGGGAAAGAGGGTGGCAGATACCAGCCAAGCTATCTTGCCAGCTGGAATGAGCCCCTTGTTGTACTTTCCTTGTGGTTATTTAGAAACAATGCTGTCATTCAAAGACTGCTTTTCTGTAGATTGTGGAGCAGATGCACGGGAGAATGTGGCCATGAGTGTTGGGGGTTTCCCCACAGCATTACCTTCCCTCAGTGGCTCCAATATGAAGGCCTCAATGTTAGTCTAAGAGGGGATCTTGCAACTGACGGGAAGTGACTTTTAGCCTCACTTCCCTCTCAGATGTCCAAAAAAAGTAGCTTTCTTATACTCTGGGAAGACATTTGCAGTTTTCTTTAGAACCAGATATGACCTCTTAGACAGGAAACTGTGATCGCCCTTGAAGAGTGTTAATCTCTATTTTATTTATGTGATTATTCCATATAATAAATATTTCAGCATCTGTTCATCTCAGGAAAACTCCAACAAGCAGCCAAGAGCAAAGAGCAGGGACAAATCTCAGTTCAATTGATGTGGTAAGGAAATTTCCAGGAGGGCAGGTCCCTTGAGCCTCAGCTGGAGGATGAATAAGCTTGTTTTCTTAATTATCCCATCGTCAATTCAGCAGTTGTAACTTGTGTGTTAGAAAAACTAGGAGCGCTCAGCACTGTCAAATATCGATCCAACAGTAGCTTTCTTCATAGTTTCTCTCTTCTTTCCCATCCAGTAATCCCCTGTGCATATTTACACAGAAGGTGAAAATTGGCTGAATTTAGCAGGGCTGTAAGCCATGACTGTACAAAGTGGGGAACTCTGGAGGCAGTAGTCCAACTAAAAAATAAAAAAATCCAGGCTCTGCTAATAGATATACATATGTATGTGTTCTGTCTTTCCACAAGTTTGGCCTGTAAGGGGACCACATAGACAGCCAGATGGATCCCTGCTATGGGATGCATTTGAAATTCTGCAAAAAGCCTTACTGAAATACTGAAGATGACAAGAGTAGTCAGTGTTAGTCTGGAAGATGAGTCATGGTGACTGGACTTCTTTTCCTGGGAAATCAAAGTCTTGCTACTCATCCAAGCAGCTTTGTTAGTCCGAGGAAAATTAGTGGCAAGGCCTCCAATTTACAGTTCACCTTTGTTTCACATCACCCTGGTCTGAATAGGCTCATTAGGTGGACAGTGGCCTGAATAAGCTTATGGGTGGACAATGGCCTAGGGTGTGTGAAAGTCCTACTCCTTTCCCAACACCCATTAAGTATGGGTTAGCTATGGCCTTGCTGGTAGAGGGGTTACGTGCTTCTGATTTGCTGGGGAATTGATGAAAGGACTATTTGATAAGTAGCAGATAGACTGTGCCTGAGCCCCCTACCTCTGTTGAGAGAGGAGTTTGCAATACACAGATGAATGGCTTCCCTTAACCCTCTCTTGAACCACCTCTTTTCTCTGTCTAATATGTGTAATAAGCCTATTCAGGCCATTGTCCAACTTATGAGCCTATTCAGACCAGGGTGATAGGAAATCAAGGTGAACTATAAAATGGAGGACTCACCAGTAACTTTCCTCAGACTGACGAAGCTGCTTGGATGAGTAGCGAAAAGTTTCGATCTCCCAAGAAAAGAAATCCAGTTGCCATGACTCAACTTTCTGAAAAACTCACCTGGTTGACTGAGAATCTTCACAGACACAGTCAGAGTTAGGTTCCTGTACTCTTACAGATATTTGACTATATATTGTATGTATGTGTGTGTTTCTCCTCAGGTGTCTCCAAGCCATGGGTAACTGTGATGGCCCTTTCAGGTATGAATGGCAGCACCCTGTGGTACAGGCATGTTAAAGAGGAGATTCGGAGTGTGCAGTGTAAGGGTTTGAACTTGATGTCATTGGCAGAACCGGTATGCCTTATTACTGGATCTTCGAAATTCCTCAGCCTTCTGAGTGCCTCCTCAGGTGAGCCTGATAAGTGTAAATAAATGATAACCAGGAAATAAGTTGGACAATAGATCTAGCAAAGTTAGTGTTATTTAATAAAAATTCCTTGTTGGATTCACATTCTTTTGGGCTGAAGTCCAGAACAGACTTAGGGTGAAATCCTGTGATATTTGTCTCAAGAACATCTGGGGATCTAGGCCACTGATCAAGACATATTCAGGCTGGGATAATTGGATTGTCTAGTCATATCCTTACTTGGAACTACATTCTGTTGGATTCCATGTGATTTGTTTCTGAGCAATGGTAGAAAAGTTACTTTTTTGAATTACTGGATATGCTGGTTAGTAGAGTCTTGATGTCCAGAACAATAATTTCTCCAGCTGTATGGGAGGTGACTAAGGGGCAAACTAAACAATGTATTTAGCACATATTTAGAAGCCATGCTCACTCAAATGGTTTATCATAGCATATCCTATTCCCTCCCTGTGTATTTTGTATTTAGTGTGCTTTGTTTTCTATTGATCCGTAGAAAGTAAACACAGGGTTAATTTTACAAACCCACTTGGAGAGCTCAGATAATGCACCTTCTCCTTAAAGTCTAGTTTAACACTGGAATTACCTAAAATTCCATTACTGAAAGTGTAAAATGCAGGAAACTTTAGAATTTGTAATGAATCCCTTCAGGGAGAAAGGCAGCATAGAAATAAACTTTATTTATTTATTTATTTATTTATTTATTTATTTATTATTATTATTATTATTATTATTATTATTATTATTATTATTATTATTATTATTATTATTATTATTATTATTATTATTATTCGTAATCTAAACCATCTTTCCTTAATCTGAAAAAAACCAATAGTTCTATTGAACTGCAGTTCCCATAACCCACACCCACCACAGCTATTGGCCATCTGCTTTGTGGAAGATGCGTGTTCTATTCTCATGCTTCTAGGAGGACCCGGGGTGGGAAAGACTGTTCTAAGCCAAGAAGGCTTTACAGCTCTGCACTTAAGCAGTGAAATGAAAAAATCTAAAATGCCAAGGTATTTTGGAGATGGGTGAATTTCACAGGAGGAAATGAGGGTGAGGTGGTACCAATGATTTAGTCTATTTTAGAGAATCATATTAGCATAGAACAATGTAGAATGTTTTCCCCCTTTAGTGTGCCTCTCTCCATTCTGAATGATGATGACCTGATTTTGTTTGAGACTTTTGACTTCCCCTTGACTTGTAGTGATGTTCTTTGTCTCTCTGGTCTTAAGTTCATAAGGCTCTCCTTGAGCCTCCTTTAGCCACTGACTCTGTGCTTTTTGGTAACACTGGGATCCTGGTCTGCCACCCTACAGGGATACCAATCTGGACGCTTGATCCATCCCACCTGCCTAGTGGAACCCTGGCAGCTCCAGCTGTTACTGTACCAGATGTGGATGGTGACAGGGTCAGTGATTTAGTGGTTCTGGCCATTGGAGAAACACAGGTATGGTTCATATTCCCTTATAATATCATGGTGGGCCATCTTAGTGGAGCTACCAGCCATTTTCCACCTAGTGCTGCTTTGTGCTTTGGGAGTCGTGTTAGCTGGGGCGGTCCAGAAGACTTTGCTGTCTGAGGCCCCCTCCTTCCTTTCGTGTACAGATGGGCTGACGGTTGAGTCTCAAGGTCCTGTACCAGACCTTTGGGCAGCAGAATCGTTGAAGGGCCATGGGACGGGCCAGATGGCACACTCAGGTTTCTCCTCCACGCAAAGGGAGTAACCGAGGAGCTCAAGAAGATGGCTTGACAGGCTGCCACTGCTTCCTGAGGCATCTGCCTCGCTCTGGCTAGTGGAAGGGCTGACTTTGTGTGTGAGATTAAAGAGGTGCCATGTGGACACAAATCCACTTCCATAATTCCAGGTACTCTTCCCTCTCCTTTGCAGCCGGACTTATGCTTCATCCTGGTGTCCGGTAAAACAGGAACCCCTGTAGGGGGGCATGTGAAGTACAGTATCAACGGGAATGGAAAACTGATTGGCCCTCAGGCTCATATCACCAGCCATGGAGCAGTCTACATCTTGTTTGGCTTTGGTAAGGCGGCTTCGCAGTATAATATTTCCAAGATGTATTATCCATAATAAATAATACATAATATCCTCAAATGGATCCCAACGACTAAGGGTTCAGAGAGCCAGTTTGGGGGTGGAAACAAGCGAGCCTGCATTGCAAGCTAGTGACTGATTTGAAAAAGGGGGAAGACCACAGGTGAAAGGGCAGCCACCCTCAAACTTTTTTTGTTTGTCCATGGCCATAAACACAAAGTTACATATAGGATTGTGCAAGTCTCATGACAAACCTTCTGAAGTGGTGTGTGAATAATTGTTTCCAGTTTGTAGCCCCTTTCATATCAAAGGAAAACAAAAACAAAAGACACAAAACATGTGGCACCTTAAAGACTTTCATATTTTAATGTAAAGTTTCGTGGACTACACGTCCACTTCTTCAGATATACATATTAGCAGAAGGAAGTGTGCAATATAATGCGATGGGATATACATTTTCATACCAAGTATTCATTGGCTGTCATATCTGTAATTACTGTATTGGTTGTACTACAGCCAATAAATATTTGGTATGAAAGGTATATCCTATTCATTTTTATATTGCACACCTCATTCTGCTGCTATATGTCTGAAGAAGTGGACGTGTAGTCCATGAAACGTTACATTAAAATATGAAAGTTAGTCTTTAAGGTGCCACATGTTTTGTGTCTTTTGTTTTGTTTTGTTTTTCTTTGATTTTGCCCGGAATTCTTGAAAATAGTAACACGTCTACCCCTCTAAAAACCCCTTCAAATGTGTTTGAAAACGACCTGGTTTTGTGCAACCCCAGCAGTACAACTTTTTCCACTTTGAGTGCCCTGGAATTTTGGGTGGCATGTTTTTATTTTAATGCCTTTCCTGTACGGTCTGTGGAATTACTGCACAGTAGGCAGAGCACAGGTGTTCAAAGTGGAACCTTCTACATACCGCTATTGCTGGATGATACTCCCGGTGTTCTCCATCACGGACTGTGTTTGCTAGAGCTGATGGGAATCGTAGTCCAACAACTTGACAATGGAACCAATTACCTCAAGTGGTGGTGAGTGCTCCAATACTGGAGGCATTCAAGAGAAATTTGGACAACCACCTGGCAGATATCCCTTGGCTTGCATTCCTGCATGGAGCAGGGGGTTTGATCCGGGCGTTACGATTTCCAACTTCATGATTCTATGATTCTAACTTATGGAAGGCTGCAGTTGTGCCATGGATGAACTAGAATGGGGCAATTACACATTCTCCATGATTTATAAAAATCATTTATAAAAGAGTGAGTGTAGATTTACAACACTGGCACCTTTACAATTTCCATCTACCTTCCTGTCTCCTGCTTGCTTTCTTGCAGTGCGTGACACCATTTGTCTTTGCTCCACTCTGTCACCTAGGTAATGTACAAGCAGTTGCTCTGCGGGATATCTTTGCTCAGGCTAAAAACCGAGACAGCTTTCCGCCAGCGCTGCAGCAAGAAGAACCAGAATGGGAGAAACGCCGATCAGTCAATTTGTCAGAGCTGATTGATATTTACAGGTAAAATAATGGTATCTCCTCACTGTGGAAGGAGGCTGACTTTCCAGGTTGCAGCTGACATCCATATTGCATATAGAGTTGAGGACAAGCTGTTGGATCTTTTCTTATAGATACTGTATATAATGTCATGCCATAAGATAGAGTGTCAAGCTCATGACCTATGGTGGTTACAGCTGTTTCTAAATGATTGTAATTATTCATTGTTAAATATTTTATCCAACCTTACAGTCCATTAAACATGGCTATTACTGTAGTTCTCTACAGAAAGTCTGATCATAAGATTCTTCATGCTACTCCTTTGTGTTGCTTTTTAGTAAAACATGGGGTTGCTATGAAATCCTTCATTGAAATGAAGTTTGAATTTAATTATTCTTTGGTCATGATGTTTTGTAGCTCTGAACTCCAGGGAAACCTCCGGTGAAAGCTGCATTATTTCATTTGGAGAACTGGCAAGCCATCCAATTATTTAAGCATTGCATAAATGTAGTTAACTTACAGCCAAGCCTGTGTTGCTCTCAGTTGTGCTAATTTTTATTGATAATTACCTCAGGGATCTCACATGTGCATGCAGCTTTTAAGAAAGGCTACAAAATTCATGCACTGCTGTATAGCTCAGTGATATAGGCACCTGGCTGTGGAGCTAGGGGTTGGGAGTTTGATTCCCCACTGTGTCTTCTTGACAGATTGGATTTGTTGATCCGTAGAGCAGAGGTCCTCAAACTACAGCCTGTGGACTGGGTCCGGCTCGTCAGGGCTCTGAATCTGGCCCAGCGGCCATTGCAGAAACCCCCCACTTGCCCCGCCCCCCGAGCCAAAAACTCATCACACAGCAGCAGTAGCTGTTGCCACCTCAGCCACCAATGCAGCTTTCATGGCACGTGGGAGGAAGGGAATGTCTGGACCACAGATCCCCTTGTTCTTCTTACTACACAGAGCGTGTTGGACCCCTTCTTCTAGACCCGTGACAGGGCAAGCCCTTCAACACCCTCTCCAGCTTTTTTTGTTTTGTTTCTGTTTAAGATTTCTTGGCATTTCTTGTTCAGTCTTTATTCCAATCACTTCCGCCCTCCTCCCATAGGATGAGTGGGACCCTCCTGCGGCGCTCCCGAGTGGATCTGAGAGCACTCAATGTCGTTCCCCGCCCCCTTTTAGGGTTTCTATGGTGACACCAACATCCCGCCTCCAGTTAGCGCCCACCCGTGCCAGAGAAAGGTCCACTTGACTCTGGACTGGGAGGCGGTGGCGGTTCTTTCTGTGGCAGGGATGGAAGGCAGCAAGCTGGTCCCGCCAGGCCGGCAGCGGCTGCAGGGAACGTGTTCTCCCTGGCAGGCTGTGGAGTCGCCTTATGGGCTGTGTCCTAAGTGCCGGATTCCACCTCCTTGAGCTGCCTCCAGCTCCCGTGGCATGGTGAGCACTGTGTGTGCAAGATTATGGGTTGCCGCTATATTTTTCCAACTATAGTCCGGCCCCCAACAGTGTCTGAGGGACAGTGAACCAGCCCCCTGTTTAAAAAGTTTGACGATCCCTGCCATAGAGTCTTTTCCAATTCTGCAGTTCTAAGATGATGATGATGATGATGATGATGATGATGATGATGATGATGATGATACAGTGAGATGGTGACCACAACAGTCACATTAGTTTAACAGCAAATGTTAGGAAAGAATCCATTCACACAAAACAATCCAGGGCAGGTACTTGAATCAAGAAATTATAAATGTTATACAGCAGAGCAGTAGTACCAGCTGAAATCCAGCAGGCCACACAAATTTTTGGTAGAATTCTGAGGTATCAGACTAGAAAAGTAGTCTTCAGGAAGAATTCCTGCTAGAGATCTAGTATATGCATGGAACATAAAGGAAACTTAGGTACTTTTACTGTTATTTTGATTTTTGAATGATGGGAAAGACTCTCTCAATCTGCTTTGAATATTGCTTAGGCCAGTGGTTCTCAACCTTCCTAATGCCGGGACCCTTTAATACAGTTCCTCATGTTGTCATGACCCCCTTGCTCTGCTTGGAAGAGGCCACAAGCCCCCTTTGGCAGGCCACTGCCACAGGTGCCATAGAGAACTTTCCTTTACAGGCACCCTCAGGCAATCGCAGCCTCTGGTGCCATTGACTGACATCCCCTCCAACCTATCAAGCTGTAACTCACTCTTTCCCCCTTCCTCTCGCTCCTTCTCCAGACCCAAGCCGTTTGTGCCCTTTTCTTCACTGGCTCATGGCGACCCCTATGAAATGGTTGCTTGACCCCAAAGGGGTCCCGACCCCCAGGTTGGGAACCATTGCTTTAGGCAAACTGTAATAGCAACTCTGCTCCCAGAGACCCTTAATCCAAACAAATCACCAAGTGGGGCCCTTTATAATAATCTCTGTTTGAGGGTGACATGAATTTTGAGTGAGATCCATGTAAGAATCTGCTTGAGCACCTACTTAGGAACTATTGTATTGTTGTATTGGTGTGTGTGGCTCCATCTGAGCCACATGGCACCCTAAAATGAAGTGATGGGTGCAACGTGCCCTCTTATTCTCAGGAGCTCAGAAAAGTGGCCCCGCCTCCTGACACGGGATTGATGTGGCAACCAGAAGCCCAGTTGGCCAAAATACTGGATCAGATGTGCACACCTGATGAAGTGGGAACGTTGGATGGGTGCATGCCCAACCACCTCACATTTGCTCTCTGCCTCCCCCAGTGGCGGTGTTGAGTTCCTGCAAGAAGTGAAATCTCCAGATAGCAACTGCAGTGACTTTCTTGTCACAACTGAGCATGGTTTGACTTTACTACGCGGACAGGACTTAGAGCCTCGCTGGATTCTGAAGCAAACGGACATTGACAGGTGATGGGACATTATTCTTATTTTTTGCTGGGGACCACTGCATCTGTTCTTTCTGCAGATTTCAAAATACAATTGATTGCACTGTATCCTCTTTGCTGTGTCTTTTTTGGGCCAGGTCCACGAGACAAGAGAACTGTGAAACAGGTTTCCCTAAATTGGGGGTAGATAGCCTTGAGAATTCTCTTGTTTGGGGGATTCTAGGATTTATAGTCCAAAAAACTCACTCACTCACTCACTCACTCAAATACCTCCTTTGAAATTCTTGACTACAAAGCTCATTAAGTGATCTTGAGACTGTCAATATTCTCAGCCTAATCTACTTCCTAAAATGATTGTGATGATAAGACTAGAATGAAAATTGGGAAACAAATATATACAAATTTGACAAACAGTATAAACTTGTATATATGTGTGTCCAGACCCCTGAAGCTTACGTAAAAGGTGTTTCTTGTGTAAACTTATATTGGGTGCCTGGTGAGACTGGAGTTAAAGGTGTACTGTATTTTCAAAAGTATGGGAAATGACATGGTTGCTAACAAAATAAATGCATGCAAAGAACGAGGGCACCGCAAAGTCATGCCTCGTGGCGAGGAACCGATTATAGCCACAAAAGTTGTTTCATCTTGTAAAGCTGTGGGATTATTGGTTCTTGAGGCCTGCGCTCCCTTTTCCTTGCCTCTGCCTTGGATGAATCAGTAAATGATCTTTACCCCACATGAGGGGACCTGACTTGATGGATGAGCAGCCCAGTTTGTTTGGGCAACACTTGCCCTTGTAGGAATGCAGGTGAGCTCCTGCTGAAGATGTGGATGGGGGGGGGGTAGGATAAGAACATAAGAAGAGCCATGCTGGATCAGGCCAAAGGCCCATCTAGTCCAGCTTCCCGTATCTTACAGTGGTCCCACCAGATGCCTCTGGGAGCGCATGAGACTAGATATCTGCCTCCTGATTCCACTCCCCTGCATCTGGTCCTTGAGGTACCCCAGTTTTAAGCTTGGAGATGATACATCTCCCTCATGGTTTGTAACCTGTGATGGACTTTTCCTCCAGGAATCTGTCCAATCCCCTTTTGAAGGCATCCAGGCTAGATGCCATCACCACATCCTGTGGCAGGGAGTTCCACAGACGAACAACGTGCTGGGTGAAAAAACTATTTTCTTTTGTCTGTTCTTACTCTCCCAAGCCCTCCATCAAGGATGCTCTCCTTCTGTCTCCTTTTGACAGTTGTTTTCTCTCTTTTTTTCCAGCCAGCCTTCCCCGGGTTACTTCAGTGATGATCAAATCCTGGACTTTATGGTTCAGGCACAGAGTGGAAGCAACGTCACAAAAAGGGTATGCTCACCAATTTTCTGTCCTTCATGACATCTGGAAAAGCATTAGTTCTCTATCCCTGGTGTCTGGGGTGGCACTCTAAAAATCACATTTTTTCTATTGCTGTATTGTATGGCAGCATAGTTTTGTATTTCCGCTGAAGCAGTGGATGGAAGTAATTAGTCAAACGTATTTTGCATATTATCAGTACTGCAGGCCAATGCAGATATGATTCTAAATGCATCTTTGCATTTAATTTGCAGAACATGTGAATAGTTATTACAGAAGTCTTAGCAGGACTGATGTTTTTTGAGTTTGTACAGGTTGTGTGGAGGGGGCTTCTAACTATTTCTTCTCGCTTTCCATTCTGATGAAAACTAGTCCTTTGAGGGTGAGAGAGTGGAGGATGGGAAGTTTTCAATTCATTGAAATTAAATGTTCCAGATGATGATGTCATGGAGTTTCAACTGCACAATTTATAGCAGAATTTTGGCCTTTATGTGTTAATTGCTTATTTGCTTTTAACATCATTTCTGTGTTTGATCCCGCCTTTGCATTGAGAGTGCAGAAGTGCAGGCTAAATAATTTTAGACTGTGCATGTTCCCTGAGGCACATGAGTGAGCGTGGGAGAGCACTCTACTTGTGAATGTATGCTGGGAGATCCAAAGAGCTGTAGTATATAAAGACAACTTTTTGAAGCTTTGTGTAGAGTGGAAAAGAAGGTATTTGTCTGATGCCCCTGGGGTGGGGGGTTAAACAGGGAGTAAAAAAGGTAGCGGTCCCCTGAGGTTTATCCCTCCCTCCTCTGCTCAGAACTATACTGATCTTTAATACAGAATGCTCATGCTAACATGCCTGATTCCAGATCCTTTTACTGCCCCTGCCACCTATCTTCCATGTGTGTTTATTTACTGTACTCACTCAAAGTTTCTCTGCTTTCAGATGTTGGTGGTGGATGGGAAATCGGGGATCCCAATCTGGACCTACAGTTTGCCCTGTCATATGAAAAAATCAGATGCACTATCAGTGTTGACTTTGGACAAGAAATCAGTCTTCCTCTTCTGGGCCAATGAGAAGCAGTTTCTCTTTAAAAGCTTGGTGAGTAAGAGTCCAATCCCCCCCCCATTACAAGGAAGCTCAGGTTTTCATTTCAAGAAGGAAAATACATATGGTCCAAGCTTGACTCCATGCTGCTCTGCTTCCTTTAGCACTGATGCACCCTAGATTGCTAAGTTTAGTTATAGGTTATCGTGACATAATTGGCAGGTAAAGGGAGCCTGCAAAGTCTCAGATGTATTTTCCATTTTCACTTTTTTCCTATTCAGAAGGCAGACCTGGTCTGGAAAACACATTGACGGGCTAGCCCTGACATATCTTCAACACTGTTACAGTCTTGTGTTTTCTTACTCTTTTTTTTAATACTCTGTGCTGCCACATATGGCAAAAACCTTCCAGCTGGTTTAGATCAAAAGCATAATACACAGCAACTTGACACCAATAAAATCACAATTTTAAAAAATGAAATCATCAAGGTATTAAGGCAAGCAGCTGTTAAAACAGTGTAGTGTTCTATGTGTTGAAATGAAATTTGGGGTTAATAAAAAGGGGGGGGCTGAAATCCAGTCACGTAATTTAAAGCCAAGGACATCACCAGCCACAGCCATTTTTCAGAAGGCAAAACTCTCCATTCTACTCCAGGAGACCCTGAGGCTCTCTGGGTATCCCTCTTAGCACGGAGAAGCTATTGGTCCAGTGAAGGGAGAGCCTTCTATTTCAGAAAAACACCATCACCAGTAAAATCATCTTGGCAGTGATGATTTTTGGCAAGCATGGAATCCCTCTCCTGCCCTGCACTCCTTAACAGCTTCCCAACAACAAAAGGGATCTTGGGGGAGCCTTGGGATTTTTGGAAAGGGGATTTTGGGATTTCGGGAAAACTGCTTGGCCTGATGACATCATCAGCTTTTCACTGCAAAAATGTAGGCAACAGGATTTCAGCCAGTATCTGTTTGATAGCCAGTAGATGCCCATCTGTATTCCTAGATAGGAAATCCCATAATCATAGGGTTGATACCAAACAGGTTATTTTTCTTATACCAAATAGTTTACTAACCTCGGCTGATCATTAACCACTATTACTAGTACTTGATACCCACGTTGCCTGTTTGAAGCAAATAAAGAATGTCAGAGAACTCTAAAGACCTTTCCTAACTCTGGTTTTCATTTTTTTACTTTCATTCAGAAGATAAATCATATTCAATTGCTATGATTGCTGACACCATTGTTAGCTAATGTTAGAGTGATAAACTAACAGAATTGCCATCCTATGCCCGTCAGCCAGGGACTTGGGCCAATCTTTGCCTCTCAACTTGATTTCCCCAGCTGAAACATAGGTCTTAATGAAATCACTCTCTCATACATATAACCCCCTCTACCCCCAAGTATCCTGGATTTCACCAACAAATTCCTGAAATAGTAGCGAGCCACACCACTGACCTTGCACGCCACACAGGAGTCATGAGAGTAATGAAGAAAAGAATGCTCCAAACCTCTGACTAGAGTCCACAAAAGCTTATGACCTGGTAGTGGACTAGAGTCCACAAAAAGAGTCCACAAAAAGTGGACTAGAGTCCACAAAAGCTTATGACCTGGTAGAATTAGAAGGTGATGCAAGAACCTTTGTTTGTCAGATTTGGGTCCTAACAAATCACTCCTACTCAGATCCAATTCCCAGTATTCAGAGTAGGCCCTAAGGAGAAATGTGACTGCTATGGATTTGCCCATGGCTTCACAATTCTATTTGTTAGTTGTGGAGCTCAGGTGATTTATTTGCACTTTAAAATCTTCTAGATTTGGAAATCTCCATTTGATGAAGAGGAAGATTAAAAGTTCTGTTTCTGCTTATATACCGCCCCACAGTGCTTAAAGCACTGTCGGGGCAATTTACGTAGGCTTTACATTGCCCCCCTCCTCGCGAGCTGGATACTCATTTTACTGACCTCGGAAGGATAGAAGGCTGGGTCAACCATGAGCCAGTTACCTGGGACTGAACTCCAGGTCATGAGCATTGTTATAGCTGCAGTACAACAGTCTACCCACTGCACCATAAGGCTCCTTAAGTAGCAAAAGACTCGTCCATATATATTTTTAGTCTCTTTGATAGGGAGATGAGGTTTAAAAAGTTAAAGTTCTTAAAAGCAATATGTTAAAAATATAAAAGGGTTATTACTTGCCCACTTTTGTTATACTGTTGGGTTTCCTTATATATTTTAGAACTCTTTGATTATATAGTAAAAAGCATATACGTGTTATTTATCTTTAAAGAGTCATAAGCACTAGAGTTGTATCGTATGGAGTTTTTGGACTACAGACCGTGTAATTCTAGATTCTGAGAATTCAACCAGAGAGACAGAGGCCTAGCTATGCCCAGCTTCCTGTCCAAAAAAAATAAGCTGCCCCAATGCAAATTTGTAATCAGTACCATCAGCATATTTAATTTTCCTTCAACCAATAATCTTAATTCCTCTACTTGGCTTTATCTGTGTTCCCTTTATGCCTTTAACCGATTCCTGCCCACAAAAATTAAACATTCTCTTCCTTCCAAGCGTGTTTACCTTATTGCCAAGGTACTAAAAAGCTCATGAAAGCATTAACTACCCTGTTAGCTTTGGAACTTGAAACTTGCATGCTCTCTCCCCCCCCCAATGTTTTATCAAGAAGAAGCTTACTTGGACCATTTCAGAAACGTGCATGAAAGTGTTATCCTACTGCAAGTGCTTGTAATGAGAAGAAACATTGTTCCATATTTTTTTCCTAACCGTGCTAATAAGGACCTTTTTTTACATTCCCTGTCAATGTGTTTTACAAGGCAGCATAACTTTTAGCTGAAATCTTCTCACAGCTCACTCTCTCTGCGCAGATGCTGGGAGATAAGAAGATTGATTGCATGAGCTTGTTTATAATTGCCACTAAAAGGCAAATGGCTTGTAAACAGGAATGAAGCTATCAATTTTCATTGTTTTATATAATCAGGATCTTTTTAAACTTTCCCATATTTTTGCTGCAACAGACTAACACAGCAATACTTTGGAAGGTGGAAGTGCTTTGGCATAGCTTCATACACAGTAGTTATGAAACCCACACCAGAGCTGTCTTCTTTGAATGTTAACATTGTACATGGAGGAGACTCATCCTCCCCTCGTATGGTGTTGGCTCACACTCACACTGCAGTTTCATAAAAACTGCGGAACACTTTATGTGTGATTAGCTGAAGCCCTGTGATTTTAGTGGGTCAAGGTCTGGACTCGATAATCCATAGGGTCCCCTTCAGCTCTGCAGTGCTAGGACGGTGATGATGACAATGGCTCAAGTGTGACCAGCTTATGTTGGAAGCAAGTCTTTGTGAAGGGCAGATAATTTGTGACTTGGTCTTCTTTTCAGGAGCCCAGCCCAAGGGTCCACCATCTTTATCTTCTCCATCCTACTTTCCCTACAATCCTCTTGGACCTTAGCAACACGACAGACAAAGTAACTGCTTCATCCAGTGAGTATAGGCTGTTGTGTTAAACAGGTGTTTGAAACCTTTTCTGTTTGTGATGGGCAGTAATTCTAGTCTCTTCTATTCTAGTCTCGGACAGTGCGAGCTTAAAGATGAGCCCGGTAATAGGGATAGCAGACCACATACCTCTCTTCACCAAGAAGAGCTGGCAAGGTGGTGGTGGAGAGAGCAGCTAGAGTGAAGTTATACCATACTTTCTACACCCCAGAAACATAGCTATAGTGAAGTCCTAAGTAATTTCTATCATCTGTAGGTCGGGAAGGTTTGCACTACAGAATCTGCTAGCCTAGAATTAGCTGACACTTTGGCCAGTTAGGGTTACGTTGTACATGAACAGTTGGTCTTCTATACATAAAGTGTGGGTGATAACTACATATATGTGTCCAGAGGAGAAAGTAGCTTGCAAAATTTTCCACTGCCTTCCAAAACAGTAGAGGGTGGTGTAGCTATATAGCAAGTCTACTACAGGTGGACAGCCATTTATCTTGCCAGCACACTGCAGGACCTGGTGGTGCTATCCTGAACCCATCCAGATCCTGGGCTTGTCCTTTACACATACTAGAGCTTCACTGCAGACCTTGGAGCAGTTATGTTTTGGACTACAACTCCCAGAATCCCCAGCCTACAGGGCTATTGACTAGATAAGTGCATTTCCCCTGCTCTGAATCTAAGCAGTAAATGCCAGCAGGAGGGGAGGGAATCTTCAGAGGGAAGACTTGTCCAGCTGTGTGTTTCCAGCCTGATAGGCTTCTTCTGTAACGAATGGTTGAACTCACTATCTCCGGTTCCTCAGTCAAGCTGTACAACTGCAAGGTTGGCTCATCAAGTGTTCCACAGTGCTGCAGTTGCATTTTTTTCTGGGCATCTTGTATGAACCTAAGGAAGCAGCCTTAGGGGTCATCGTGTAATAATTTAGATGCAATCCCTATGTCTACTCTGGCTGATTATGGTTGTAAAGCAGGCTAAGGTTTCAGAACTAGGGGTTGTTAATTGCAGCTTAGCATAGTATAAGTGATGTTTCCTTTTTGTTTGTAACTGAATTTGCCCAAGTCAGAGACACTGGCTGTGACTGCAGTTCTGCACAGACATTTGTATTCATTGCAGAGTTTCAGCCCACTGATAAGTTTAGGCGATGTCCAAATGTGTTACTCAGTAGTTATTGTATTAAGTATTAAGGTTCAATAAGGTTTCATATAATCAAAGAGTGTTAGCCTGATATGGATAGATCTTCAACGACATGGTTGCGTACCGTTTGCTCATGGTTGCATGAGCACCATGGAAGCCAAGCTGCAGCACAGTTGAAACAGCCAATAGAGGTTAGCCTGGCGGTCAGACCTGAATGGAGCAAATTGCACAGTGTTCACCAGCATTTTTCTTTTCCCTTCCTGCCTGCTAGTTGGAATCAATGATCTTCAGAAAGATGCATTTTATGTCACGGTGACCACAAGCCCGACTTCCGAGCACCAGCCAGGTTTTCTGTCGGTTAGCAAACTCCGCCTGAGGTGGGCCCTCTTGACGCAGAGCCGAGAGGTGCCCCTGAAGGAGTCTGATCGCAAAATCAGCCCTGGGGAACTGCGCCGGTTTCTTTCCCGGATCAAATTCACCGATTACACTCACAAGGTAAGATGTTGGAAGAGTTACTGGAGCAATGCACATAAAAAGCAGAAGAATTGATGGGGTATTTAGAGAGAAAGGAAAATTGCAGAAGGGGAAGCTTGAGACCACATGGTAAAAGTGTGTGGGATAATAAGGAGATGGATCCGAGGCCAGGGATGGCGAACCTTTTTGGGACCGAGTGCCCAAACTCGGCGGCGGTGGCGGTGGCGGGGGTCGAGATCGGCGGCAGTGGGCGGGGAGGGGGCAAAGGCAGCAAGGGTGACGGAGGGGGCGTGGTCAGGGTTGTCATCGGCAGTGGGAGGGGCAGTGATGGCGGCGGGGTCGGTGGCAGCGGGGTCAGGGGTGGCAGGGGGTGGCAATGGCAATGGCGATGGGGACGGCGCCGGTAGGGACAGCCTGGCACACAACATGCTCCCTGCCCCCTCCATTTCCCCCTCCACAAGTTCCTCCAGCGGAGGGGGAAGTGCGGGGAGGGGGGGCAAGGAGCATGTCGCGTGCCAAGCGAAAGCTCGTTCCGTGCCACCTTTGGCACGCGTGCCATAGGTTCGCCATCCCTGTCCTAGGCTCTGAATCTGGATGGGTAGCTGAGCAGTCTTGAATTTTCCTGGCAACATTGTGGTCCTCTGGAGACTTTGTGGACATCGGTCTTGTATAAACAGTTGCACCTTACAGCTGATGGGGGCATTCCTTTTCCCAGCTATGAGATGATCCTCCACAACTGATTCCACTTGCCTTACACACTGTTGCTGTTGTCACTCTCTTGGCTGAGCCATGCATGAAGTGCGGGCGTTGGGTCCTTCTTGTCTGACAGCCGGCAGAAACGTGCAGCCAGCATTGCAGTACGTGACTCTCTTTCTCTCTTTCTCTCTCCTTTCTACTCCAACCTAGTTCTAGCCACGGGATTCCTCAGGTTCTTTTTAGAGCAACAGGACAAAATAAAATGTGATGCTGGATCTCAGCAGGCCAAGCTAGTCAGCCAGGCTTTGTGAAGCATTCGACTGAAGAAAGAGGTTGGTGCTGGCAGTCCCATTGCCAAGAGCTCAGTCATGCTGGAGAGGCGGTACCAGCGTGACCCCAAGCATCCTGACTTGAAGGAACATTGCTCAGTCTATTCATTGCCACTGCATACTTCTTCCCAGGTAGATCCACGGTGTACATTTTATGCAGAGATAATATGTATGTGTATATATGCTGTATTGTTATTTATGCTGTTGTTCAAGACACTCTTATTTATATCTTAGAAAGGTTCCGTGTACTGTGCCTCTTGTTAGAGTACCCTTGATCTATGATATTCACACTTTGGGTACCTTTAGCTTTTCTACCTCTTTTGTTTCAAGGGTCACCACAGTGTCCCATTCCATTCTTCTTCCCCCCACACCCATCCTTCAGATCCCCAACCAAAGCCATGTGGCGTGATACACGGTCACTCCCCATGACTGTAGGCATTTACTCAGAAGCAGATGCCTTTTGTGCTGAAGCCGAGCTAAAAGGCTGTGCTTTCTACAGGCTCCCCCATTCTGATCATGCCGGCACGAGCTGTCCCAGGGTCTTTTATCATCATGAATAACCAAAAGACCAGGAAACGTTCATCTTAATGCTTGTGCTAGCAACAGGCAGGTGATGCCTGGCAAATGTGCAACATTACATCTATTGAAGTCATGCTAGTGCAGGGGACACAGTTGCTTTGCCAGACCTCTGCAGTCATTGTTATCAGGAAAATGAAAATGAAAATGAAAAACTGGCATCATGATCTGGCAAAAGCAGGCAATGAATCGAGAACAGGGGCACCTTCTCTTGTGGTGATTTCTTATAATAGTTCTGAGGCTTGGCCAAACTATTTAGAGGAATGCTCCCACTGTGTGGTGACCTGTAGATGTGTTTCCAAGTGCATTTCCCATGATGCCCTGCCCGCAGAGCAAATCTCCTACTTGTCAGAGAAAAAGTCAATTCATTTATATTCTTTACTCCTAGGATTGGCCTTTCCGTTGAGTGTGATTTTTTTCTTTGCCATGTCAGCTGAACAGTGTCCCCTCAGTTCAAAGTTAATATCTCTTTTGAGAACATGGACTGCCTGTCGTCTTCTTATTGCAGCAGAGCAGTGACTCCTGGCCTTGGGTCTCCAGATGTTTGTGTACTAAAAGTCCCAGAAGCCTTCACAGGTAGTTGTGCTGGCCAGGATTTCTGGGAGTTGTAGTCTAAGGACATCTGAGTAGCCAAGGCCTGGAACCACTGCAGCAGAGTGCCAAGCTTTGTTACAGGCAGGGATTGGTTGTGAGTATACATCAGGATGGCATTTTCCACCCTGCCACCGCCACCGCTGTTGCTCCTTGCATCCTGTTCTCTACCCCCCTCTTGCTGCTACTTCTGATCTCACCACCACTCCTTCCTCCCACCTTGCTTTCCTCTTGACCACAACACCTTTCTTTGAGGGGGACATTGCTTAGACTTAGGCATCATGGCCAAGATGCTCACTGTAGAATAGGCAATCACCATGACCACCCTGCTCGCTATGCCTTGCTCTAAGAAAGGAACCCTTCAAGCTGGGAATGTAAGACCTTCCAGACTCTGCAAAGAAAAAAAACAGAAGCTTCTATGTGGTGGCATTTTCTGCAGTAGAAAAGAAGCCATCCCAAATGATATCTGGAAAAATCATTTAGGTGCTGCCATGGTTCTTCCACACAGCTGCATGAGCTGTGTCCCATCTGCAGCTTCTATTATATATAAAGGTGATGACTGGGGGCACTTCAGAATGGCTGTGGGAGGGGGGCTTACCAGTGCAGGGAGGTTTGTTGACCCTCCTTTTCTGCCAACTCAGATAGGATTCGACTAGCGTTGTGGGAAAAGCAACCCTGCTCGTTGGGTAGGAAATAATATCAGACATGTTATGGTACAATGCGTAAACACTTGGGAATTACTGGCACTCCTCCAGGACTTCACACACTAGCCACTCACTGTAAGGTGTACATTTTTACATTATGACTACATAGTGGCAATCTTTGCATGTGGATTTTTCTTGCTGGAAAGGGGAGGGGAGAGCATTACTGTGTTCTCCTTTTCTTTCCTTTCTTTTTTTTTTAAACTGATGACATAACACTTGTTTGCACTGCCTCTTCCTAAAGTTGTATCAGAAATGTGAAGAAGGGCACTGGCTCTATTGATGGTGAGGTTGCCTGTTTTCTCACCACTGGGCTCCTGTTGCATTAGTTTTCGCATGTTGGACAAGGCATAACACGGATGTTACTAACCTTTGCCACCAACCTGCACACGATGAGGTAAAGCAGGAGAGAAAGGCAACCGTTTTTGTATATGTTCAAAACCTTTACTGCATTTCCGGGTAGCAAATACCATAAGGGGGCCTGTATGTTGTACTGGAGATGTACTTCTGTTTCTCTGCCCCTTTCCCCCCACCCCATTCATCTTCATTGGATAAATCAGTATGCCAGTATGAGAGAGGAAGAAAAACTGCCCCTTTCTCCATTATTTAGGCACGATTTGTGATTTTATACACTGACCCCTCATTCTTTTCTCTTTCTTTGTAAATCAAAAGGTCCCAAGTGCTAAAATGTCTCCATTTTTAGAATAGTTGCTCCGCTCTTCTATTTATTTCCACTGCTTTTTCCTGAACATTTCCCAGTTCTATGATAGCTATTTGGTGGCATGGAGTGACCTGACCTCTGCCCCGAGTGTATTTGCTCCACCGGATTTGTACGGAAGCATTACAGCATTGATGGCCAAAATTCTGTTGCGAAACACCCCGCAAATAA
Source organism: Phrynocephalus versicolor (assembly GCA_023846285.1). NCBI lineage: Eukaryota > Metazoa > Chordata > Lepidosauria > Squamata > Agamidae > Phrynocephalus > Phrynocephalus versicolor. The sequence continues at coordinate 29,063,808 of JAHTLZ010003526.1, read as the reverse complement.
GGGGAACAGTGCCGACAGTTTTCAAAATTTCCTGTCTGTTGACCACATGCCTAGGCTCACGATAGACAGCTGGAACAATTGTGCATCTCAGTTATGCATGTTCCAATTCATGTTAGTGATGGCAACTGAATTCTGGCTGACATTTGGCATATGATCCATTTCTTCTTGCCTCTTGTATTGCAGTTCAGGTTTTTTCTTCCACAACTGCCATACATTGGTTTAACCTTTTCAGTGGGCTCTATGGCTACAGAATTCTGTTGTGTCGGGCAGACCTCATCTTTACACATGGGAAATTAGAATCTTGTGCTCTCAGTGCATCCTTTTAGACTGAACCTGTACACTGAACTAGATTTGGCAATTTAAGTGTCCACTCATCTATTTGGAAATCTCTTTCTGGAGTTCATTGCAACCCTCCTTTTGTTACCACTCTGACTAACCTGGTGTCGTCTGACTTTTAACTCACGTCTAACTCTGTTATAGGTGAGTTAGAAAATTCATGAACAAGTTCAACAGTGCCATGCCTGATAGAAACCTCTAAGGACACTCCAGTTATTAATGTTTTCATACTCCTGCTGGATAAGAGCCATGATAATGGTAGGGAGAAAGTTGTTCATTCTTGCTGCATTGAAATAAAAATTTGATTGTCTATCCCTTGTAATATTTCTTTGTCATTTGTTGGAGGGGAAATTGGCTAAATAAACAATAGCACAACAAATAGCATTGGTCCTCCCCTTTGCCGTCTTTGAGATCTGGGCAGTGTTTATAGTTAAAGGTATTAACTTAAGGCATATGAACTTGTTCCAGATTTCCTTAATAGAGATAATGAGTTTTCATGCTACTCAGTCCTGGTTGATAAATTCTGTAAACTACCTGAAATGACAGAATATGCTTTGAGTTTGTTTAACCCACTGACTTGTCTGATGACATTAGATTCTCCATAATGTGAATTTTTTTTGGTGCACTTTAAATAAAGAGGTTGTATGTATATTGTTTGAATTGTGAACCATAATGAAACAAATAAATATCATGTATAGCATCTCTGTGTCTGTTTTCCCCTCATAGCTTTTCCAAGCATATACAAGGGAACTCTTGAAAAGAACACACATGATGTTTTCAGCAGAGTCCTTTAGCTGTAAGCAGCTGGACATAATTTCTGTGGTAACTCTACCCTGGGAATACATTTACTGAAATCACGATATGCAAACAGCTTCTGCACAGGTCCCCATGCGAAGAGAAACAGGAGTTGCACAGTCAGTTGTGAAGGAACTTCTCCTTCCCCTCACTGCCTCTCTCTAAGCAGGACTACTTGCAGCACTGATTTACTGGCTTTTATGTCAGTCCCACAACACCCCCTCCAATCAGGTTGAAAACTGTGTTTGTGTAAATATCCCAGACAAAGGAGATGCTTAGATAAATATAGGCCGCAAGAGACACTGACACTCAGCAAAAGGACTTCCTTCCACATGTATATTTGTATGCACATTTTGTGAGAAAACTCCATTACAGTGGGGTAAAATGTGGTAGGCTGGAAAAGCATTAGGAACCCTTCAGTGTGTGATTGAAAACTCCCTTCATGTGTAACTCCTGCAAAGGGCCTCCAGGCACTTAACAGTGTTGCTGGCCCCACCCTCATTTCCATCTACCCCCCTTCTGTTTCCAACCTGCTTACATTGTGTGATGGTCTAAAGCAGAGGTGTGGCCCTCTCTACTTTTGGGACAGTAGCTGCAGGAGCCCCGGCTGGCATAGCCAATGGTGAGGAATCCTGGGAGTTGCAGTCTAGCAACTGGGGGAGGGTCAGCTGCATTTTGCACACTTTTGTTCTAAAGGGAGAGCGAGGTGCATGCTTTTTTTTCCCAGCAGGGCTTTGTGAAAGGAAATGCAGGCAGGCTCGCCACGTGACACCATTTCTTGATCCTTTAGAAAGTGTCCTGCCTCAAAGTACCTTTGAAGCGAATGTTTTGAACCTAGCCCAGATATAAGATGAAGCTTTGTTACATCTCCCCTCCACCACCAGACTTTGATAATAAATCCCACAACACCTACAGTGTTTTTTAAAAAAAACTATTAACAAGCCAAGAATCATTCACTGTGGAGTATACACTTATTGAAGCATTGGAGACCTGAACTAAACATCATCCGAGTGTTGGCTAGAAATGTGGTGTCTGGGCAAAGCTGAATGACTCCAGTTCACACCAGTTCCAAATTTCCTGGCAGAAGGAAACAAAGAAGCCAAACCCTCCAAAGAGGCTTGTGTTCTGGATTAGAGTTCTTGTTTCTTTTCTATGACCTGGCAAACCCTCTCCATCTGTCCTAACACGGATCCTCCACAACGGCCTTTCTCAAGACTTCATTCATCTCCAGGTCAGGCTCCCTGTGTAGCACCTTCTGCTGCAGCTCAGAGTAGAAATCAACAACCTCAGAGACAGAATGGGGAAGTTTGTCTTGGTGCTGGTAGAAGCCACCTGCTTGTTCTCTGTGCTGGTGGTACTGTGGTGGCATGAAGCACTGATGGTGTTGAGGTTGGTTGGCTGAGAAGCTCCCTTCGCAGGCTTTCTCGTGGTTGCGTTTGAATGCCAGTACAGTCTTGGTGTACGTGTTCAGGGTTGTGACTGCAGAGGCCATGCAACATGTGAAGGAGGCCCACGCCATGCTGAAAGAGAGAAGGGGTGTATGTGAGGAGAACATGGTGGACTTTCTTTTCACACTTAAGCATTGTGGGGCTCAGTCAATGGCGTTCACACCTACCACTGTTCAGCAAAGAAGCAAAGGACTTCCAAAGATTCAGTGCCTTTGGGGAGCATGTGAAGAGCAATTCATAGAGGATAGGAATGTTAGACTGGGCTTGTGTGTGGACTGGTGTTCAAATTCCCATTCACCCATGACACGCATAGAGTGTGACTTTGGGCAAAGCCCATAGCAGAGTAAAATTAGAAGGAAAATATAGAGTATTTATTTGTCCACATTAAGAGACCTAGGCCACACTTAGGCTTGTGCAGCATTTTGTTTTACAAAATTTCATTAAGTGTATATCCTAACTTTCCTTCAGTGACCAGATCCTGTTGCTGATTTATAGTTGCATAAGGGAACTCACATACTTCATGTTGGCAAATTGCTGCTGGTTGAACCCCTTCATGCATGCCTTTGTACCATCAGTCACTTGTACAATGGACGGTAGAGGAGAGAGAGGTGATGAAGAGCACCACTGGCCCTGCCAGAAGCTAGTTACGTCTGCCTTCTCTGCCCCCTTTGACTCATGTTTTGTCATTTATGAGATTATAAACAGGTGGAGATAATTCTTTTTACTATGCCTAAGCTATTCTGAAATATGTTTTGGTTGAGGTGTGAAATAGGATAAAAATATCCAAAATAAGTAAGTGAGATGCATACATGAAGAGAGAACAGTGTCACACAGCAGATTGGCAGCAGTGAGAATTAAACCAGTAGAAACCAAAAGAATCATACTTTCCATGTGATCATGGAATGACTTGTGATCAGAATATAGCAAACACATGAGCATCACAGAAGGACTAGCTTCCTGAGATTGAAGACTTCTACTGGATTTTTTTTCTAGAGTAGATCAATACCACTGGCATTGTTGGTATGTTTTTAAAGATTTGTTTCTTGTCTAAGTCATAAGCAGCATGAATTAATTTTCCTGGAACAAGATGACAAAAAGGTGATTCATACCTTCCTGAATATGAAGCAAATTCTTTATGCAACACTTTATACATTTAGCTGCCCTGCCATGAGGTGAAGCATTTGTTAGATGTCTCTGCAACAGAGCAGATTGGTTTTGAAAGGGAACTTAATTCAGTGGGCGGTAGATCATATAGCAAGGTCCTGGGTTTTAGATTGGCACCAAGGACAACTCCAGCCTCAGACAGAGTGAGACAGTCACCTCAGGGATCAGGAAGAGACTGAACGCCATGTGAGGCACCTTCACATGTTCACTTCTCTAAGAAATGTGGCATAAGCAGATTCTAGTGAAGACGAAGTATACATACTAGAAGGCCCAGCCATAGTCCCATGAATGTGGTCTCCAGTCTTCTGGCCCCAGGCTAACAGTTGCCTGGAAAACCTGGCTGTACATCATGTGAGCCACCATCCCAAGGAGGCCTAAATAGAGAGCAAATGAGAACAAAGTGATCCACACCAAGCCATAATTCAAATGGAACCAAATAAACCAGTGGTTCTCAACCTGTAGGTCCCCAGATCTTCCTGGACTGCAACTCCCAGAAGCTTCCACAACTTGATGTGCTGGAAGGGATTTCTGGGAGTTGCAGTTCAAGAACATCTGGGGACCCACAGGTTGAGAACCACTGAACTAAACAAACACAATTTTTCCTTGTTAGTTTTCAGACCTACAAGCTTCAAATTCTATTATAAGCTTCTTGGATTGAAGTGATCACCAGCTGATTTCAGGCTCCCGTGGGTCTTACTCATAAGGCTTCTCCTGGCAACTTGCCTATTCCCTTCCTTTTGTTTGTTTTTTTTATTCCATTGCATTTCTCCACACTCTGTTGCACACTTCTGTTTGCCTTTAACACACAGCTGCCACTCGGGAGATGATACATTGGCACTCATATTTTATGGCTGCCTCCAGTTTCCACTCCAGAGCCCCTCTCATTTATATTTCATGAGGGTAAACACTTGCAATCACCCTAAAAGAGGAAATGACTTAATGCCCAAGTGGCATTTGCAAAAAATTAATGCCCACAAATTTGCAAGAAGTTCTATTTTTAAAATTTATATTTACAGGTGCAAAGCTACACATTATGTCTACAGTATAAGTGGAACTATAATGCGTTTCACAAAAGTGGAAAGGTAATGACTGTATTACCTGTGTGCCTGCTCTCTCTGCTATCCAGGTTGATCACTCTGGATAGGCCATTCAAGGTATTTCCTCATTCTTGTGAGGCTTTTTTTACCAGTGCCCCACCTAGAGAAGACCTACTGAACAGGCAAGTTAACATTCAAGAATGGGAAGTAAACCAATGGGTCAACTTCAGCTAGGACTAGCAAGAAGATACGGGCCAGTGTCTTTTAATGGGGTGTGACCTGGACAGTCCTTGAAAGCCTATGATTCCTTCCAATACTACAGGGTTGGCTAACTGTAGCCTGGAGGCTTCCTTCAGTTCCTGGGGCCACTAGCCTCTGGCTGCAACATCTCTGAGGTTCCATTCCTAGATGCATTTGGTTCCTCTTCCATCAGCCCTCTGTGAGTAAAACTGGTCATTTATCACCATTTGGGGCATCATAACTCATTTTAAGTTGTAGGATCAAAAGCAACATTGGCTACAGTAGGACCCACGTATCCACTGATTCATTATCCACTGATTCAGTTATCCATGGTTGGCAGAGGAAAAAAATAATTCAGCAGACACAAAGCAAGCTGTTGTCACAAACAGTGGCCATAAAGCAAGCAACTGTCTCAAAGCAGCAGTCCTAAAGCAAGCCACTGTCACGAAACAGCAGTTTGGGGGTGGGTAGGCGGGTGTTCTCTCTTATCCACAGTTTTCATTATCCACGGGAAGGCCTGGAGCCAATCCCCAGCGGATACCAATTTTTAAAAAAGGCCTGGGCAAACCTGAATCAGATGAAGATAATGTGCTAGAACAAACTGAACACAGAGGGTGTCAACAGCCCTTCAAATATAGCTCTCTCTTCTGTAAAGAAGGCCTACCAGCTCCCCTAAGTTTCCTATCCAATGCTTACCTGACAATACTGAGAAGACAGCTGCAAAGGCATTGAGCTTCATTCCACAAACTGGGTTTCCGGTGTACATCATCTCCACTATCAAAAGTAGGAAACTAATCAGCAGTAAAATTATGTACGTAATTTCGGAGCCGACTGACAACCAGAAGATGCCTATTGTGTGAAAAAAGCAAAATAAATCAGGATTGTAACAATTCAGCAGAAAAGAGTGCAAATTGTCTTCATTAAGGAAGCAGTTGGAAGACTTTAATCCAAAATGAAGCAAGAGAGAGTGCTGGAAGATGAGACTTCCAAAAACAGTTAAGGCAAGACTGAAGCACCTGCCAATCAGGGGCACCAGCCTGAGAGAAGCTTAAACACCTGTTATGATGTGATAGCCAAGGTGAAACAGTTGAGAAAGCCCCTGACAGGCTACTTCAGCATCCTGTAAGTATTCTCACATATTCTGAACAACGATGAAGGATGACTGAAGAACAAGGTGTTCTAACCAAGGAAACCACCACAGTGAGACATTTATCAACCTTTTAAAGGTCTCAAGGGTCTGAATGGGGGAATTATTTGACATACAGTGGTCCTCAACAGCAAAAGGGTTGGTTGGAAAGTGTAGGATCTCTGAGTATGCAGTCAAGTGGAGGGAAATTTACATCCAAATCTTACATTTAGGACAGTGGTGGCAAACCTTCGGCACTCCAGCTGTTTTGGACCACAACTCCCACAGTCCTTTGACATTGGCAATGTTGTTGTTGTTGTTGTTCAGTCATTCAGTCGTGTCCGACTCTTCGTGACCCCATGGACCAGAGCTTGCCAGGCCTTCCTATCCTCCACTGCCTCCCGGAGATTTGTCAAATTCATTTTGGTTGCATCGATGACACCGTCCAAGCATCTCATTCTCTGTCGTCCTCTTTTCCTTTTGCCTTCGATTTTCCCCAGCAACAGGGACTTTTCCAAGGAGTCCTCTCTTCTCATGAGGTGGCCAAAGTACTGGAGCCTCAGCTTCAAAATCTGTCCTTCCAGTGAACATTTGGGGTTGATTTCTTTCAGGATGGATAGGTTTGATCTCTTTGCAGTCCAGGGGACTCTCAAGACTCTCCTCCAGCACCACAGCTCAAATGCATCAATTCTGCGGCGATCAGCCTTCTTTATAGTCCAGCTCTCACTTGCATACATCACTACTGGAAAAACCATAGCTTTGACTATCCTGACCTTAGTTGGCAAAGTGATGTCTCTGGTCTTTAGGATGCTATCAAGGTTTGCCATTGCTTTCCTCCCAAGAAGCAGGCGTCTTTTGATTTCGCTGCTGCAGTCGCCATCTGCAGTGATCAAGGAGCCCAAGAAAATAAACTCTGTCATTGCCTCCATTTCTTCCCCTTCTATTTGCCAGGAGGTGATGGGGCCGGTGGCCATGATCTTAGTTTTTTTGATGTTGAGCTTCAGCCCATTTTTTTCACTCTCCTCTTTCACCCTCATTAAGAGGTTCTTTAATTCCTCCTCACTCTCTGCTATTAGAGTAGTATCATCTGCGTATCTGAGGTTGTTGATATTTCTTCCGGCAATCTTACTTCTGGCTTGTGATTCATCCAGACCTGCCTTTCTCATGATGTACTCTGCATATAAGTTAAATAGGCAAGGTGACAGTATACAGCCTTGTCGTACTCCTTTTCCAATTCTAAACCAGTCAGTTGTTCCATATCCAGTTCTGACGGTTGCTGCTTTTCCCACATATAGATTTCTTAGGAGACAGATAAGGTGGTCAGGCACTCCCATTCCTTTAAGGACTTGCCATAGTTTGTTGTGGTCTACACAGTCAAAGGCTTTGGCATAGTCAATGAAGCAGAAGTAGATGTTTTTCTGGAACACTCTGGCTTCCTCTATAATCCAGTGCATGTTGGCGATTTGATCTCTAGTTCCTCTGCCCCTTCGAAATCCAGCTTGTACTTCTGGAAGTTCTCTTTCCACATACTGCTGAAGCCTGCCTTGTAGAATTTTGAGCATAACCTTGCTAGCGTCTGAAATGAGTGCAATTGTGTGATAGTTGGAGCATTCTTTGCCATTTCCTTTCTTTGGGATTGGGATGTAGACCGATCTTTTCCAGTCCTCTGGCCACTGCTGGGTTTTTCAAATTTGCTGGCATATCGTATGCAGCACCTTTACAGCATCCTCTTTTAAGATTTTAAAGAGTTCATTTGGAATGCTGTCACCTCCACTGGCCTTGTTGTTTGCAATGCTTTCTAAGGCCCACTTGACTTCACTTTCCAGGATGTCTGGATCCAGGTCAGCAACTACGCTATCTTGGTTATCAGGGACATCCAGATCTTTCTGATATAATTCCTCTGTATATTCTTGCCATCTCTTCTTGATCTCTTCTGCTTCAGTTAGGTCCCTACCATTTTTGTCCTTTATCATATCCATCTTTGCACGAAATGCCCCTTTAATATCTCCAATTTTCTTGAATAGATCTCTGGTTCTTCCTTTTCTGTTGTTTTCCTCTATTTCTTTGCACTGTTCATTCAAGAAGGCCGCCCTGTCTCTCCTTGCTATTCTTTGGAAGTCTGCATTCAATTTTCTGTATCTTTCCCTTTCTCCCTTGCATTTTGTGTCCCTTCTCTCCTCCGCTATTTGTAGGGCCTCGTTGGACAACCACTTTGCTTTCTTGCCTTTTCTTTTCTTTGGAATATTTTTCATTGCAGCCTCCTTTACAATGTTACAAGCCTCCATCCATAGTTCTTCAGGTGTTCTGTCCACCAAATCTAGTTCCTTGAATCTATTCTTCACTTCCACTGTGTATTCATATGGGATTTGACTTAGGTTATACTTGACTGGCCCAGTGATCTTCCCTACTTTCTTCAGTTTAAGTTTGAATTTTGAAATAAGAAGCTGATGATCTGAGCCACAGTCAGCACCAGGTCTTGTTTTTGCTGACTGTATAGAGCTCCTCCATCTTTGGCTGCAGAGATCATAGTCAATCTGATTCCGGTATTGTCCATCTGGTGATGTCCATGTGTAGAGTCACCTTTTGTGTTGTTGGAAAAGAGTATTTGCAATGACCAGCTTGTTCTCTTGACAAAACTCAGCTAGCCTTTGCCCTGCTCCATTTGGAACTCCAAGGCCAAACTTGCCAGTTATTCCTTTTATCACTTGACTCCCTACTTTAGCATTCCAGACATTGGCAATACAGGCTTGCAATTCTGGGAGTTGTGGTCCAAAACATCTGGAGTGCTGAAGGTTAGCCACCTCTGGTTTAGGAATAGGAGCATTTGTAAAGGAAGGAACAACCCATGGCTCAGCATCTTAAGCATGGGATGGAATAAAGCTACCTAAGCTTGTCTGATTCCTTTCCCAGAAGGGCTTCTTAGGTGTACATCACTGTGGGTCAATCATATCTTTAACTACCGCTTCATGTACTCAGAGTGCATAAAGCTACTTATTGAAGTGGCCAAGCCTACTGAAAGTGGAAAGAGGTGGAAAGAAATGCCCCCCCCTCTCTCTCTCTCTCTCTCTGTGTGTGTGTGTGTCACAGAAGAGATCACAGAAGTGTACCATAAAACACAGGGCCATCACTATCACAGTGGCTGCAGGTGGCAGACTTTGGGAAGCAACAGTAGGGTTTTGGAAGAACCATCCTATTCTGTGCCCCTTTGGCTAGCCTCTGTAACTCTTACATGTGATGGGGATGCTGACTTTTTCCTAATGCTGGGGGGGGGGGGGAATCAGCTGCCAGCTTCACTTGGAACAATGTAAGGGGATGGGGCAGCACCATTTTGTTCATCATTACAGGAGCCAGTTGGCCTGAGCAGCCATGCTACTTGGGTAAAGCTCAGTAACAGCAGTACAGTCTTGGGTTTCTCACTCCAGGATCATGTCTCTTGCTAATGTCCGCAGAGGCCCAATACCTGTCTACAACCAGTCCAACAGAAATGCTTGCTCCTACCTCGCTCTGCTGGAGGGCAAAGTTCAATGAAGCTGCGACACTTCTCGTCTAAAAGAAAACAGAAAGAAAGCATGGTATGTTTTGGGTTCTTCCTTCCCTCCGTTTTCTCTGTGCTCACAATCTATGGAAGATGACTATCTATCTATCTATCTATCTATCTATCTATCTATCTATCTATCTATCTATCTATCTATCTATCTATCTATCTATCTATCTATCTGTCTGTCTGTCTGTCTGTCTGTCTGTCTATCTATCTATCTATCTATCTATCTATCTATCTATCGTTGAGTATTTTGACCCCACCTTTCTCCTTGGAAAAGGTCCCAAGGCGGCTTACAGTAAGGAGAGACTATACTGTCCATTACAATTACAGTGGAACCTTGTATAACAAACAGCTTGTATAACATGAAATTTCTATTAGTTAATGGGCTAACATTACTAGTTCCAGAACTGGCACAGTTTTCTCCTTGGATAAAGGCATGCTTGGTGCAAAAGGGAACATAGGAAGCTGTGGGCCAAAGGCCTTTCACAGTCTACTAAGGAACTCAACTCTCAGGCACTACAGCCACTTTAGCACCATTGGTGGGACCTCTTGAAAAATCCTGGTATCTTGACGGCAGTGAAGGCTGGAGATTTCAGTGTCATGGGATTGGAGGAGAGATAAAATCCACTCCAGGTTTTAGCTTGAACCTCAGAGGAGCAGTCTGAAGTAACAAACCTATTTTGGGGTAGGGCTCCACACTTTGGTTATCTCCAACAAAGCTCAGGAGTGGACTCACTGCCCCCATGACATTGGAGTTACACTGCTTCTAGGGGCTCCACCAGTGGCATAAACAACATCCTGCAGTTTGTCCAAAGCCAGCTGATGGACTGCAGCCATGACTTAAGTGGGTATGATAAACATCTAAAGCACAATCTACGCCTCTCTGTTCAGTTCAGTACATTGATAAAGACAATACAGAAATCAACCAACCGAGAAGGATTTTAGTTCATTTAAATGTGAGTAAATTTTGAGATTCCTCTTCTCTTGTACTGAATTTGTACAGAAAACAAATTCTTCTAAAGGGCAGAAAGAATGAAAGGAGCCAACCATTTTAGATGGTCAGATGGCAACTCTTTCTATGTAATTTTTCTACACTAATTTACATAAAATAAATATATTGCTTGTCTCCTGTTGTGTTACCAATTCAATCACAGTTTTCCCCAACATTTGAGCCCAGTATAATTTATATCTCCTTTCCCAGCTTAAATGAATGTACTATCATACTTAGTTTCCTTACTATCTCATCCCTGTGCTATCTAACTTTACTTACATCTATTTTTAATACAAAGGATACAGCCTATCTAATCTCAACAATCTATTCAATCTCACTATTTAGCTCTTCGATACTAAGCAATTAAGGATAGATTTGGCTAACTATATATATTCTATATATCATCCACAATATATTTACCCATTCTTTCTAAAAGTGCCTAATTTCAGCAATCAACTCTAATTCAAGTTAATACTTTATGGGCTATTATAAGAAAGCTACCTCCTGGTCTATATATTTCACTTTATGCATAGAAATTCTTAACCTAACTGCCTCTATTCTTTTAAAAATCCAACAGACTAACATTTATTTATATACCAGGTTTGTTTTCACATTTCCATTTTCTGTTTCCCATATCATACCAATTAACCAGTAGTCTTCGACAATCAGAATACAGAAAGCATTTTATGTAATAAATTAACTAAGACAAATGTTCTTTTTTTCAATTTTCCCTTTTCCTGCCAAGCCCCCCATCCTCACATATTGCTTCCCCCTCGCCAAATCCATCATCCTTATGGGTTGCTATATTATCTTGATAGTAATCTTGATGGCCACTTTGCCACTGAAAAAGTCCCAAATTTTCCTCTTTTTGCCACACACCAAGTAAGTGGGTAAGCCGCCCCGCTCTTGGTAGTGGGGCCGCTAAATTTTTTTATAAATAAAATAAAAATAAATAAATAACACAGACTCCATGGACCTGGCACATCCAAGGCCCCAGCCTGCACCATTCATGTCACATTAGTGTTCATGTTAAGATCTGCCCTCTCTTCTGGTTCAATCTCTTGACTCGGACTGATTTCAGTAATTACGTTTATCATATTTTGTAAATTTGACATATCCAGATATTTAACCTGGATCAATCTTGTTGTGTTTGTCTGTGGATCAAGATCAGCTCTTTGTTTTGGCTCAGTCCCCTGATCAGAGCTAATTTCAGTTTTTTCTAGAGACCCAGTGTTATCTACCACTCCATCTTGAGGTCTATCTTGCAGAGTTGCTGTTGTAGTAATCTGCAAACTGCATTCCGGTCTCTGTTTTGCCTCTTTGTCTTTATCAGAATTGAAGATCTCTGTATCTTCAGAGGATGAGTCTCTCTTTGTGTGTGTGTGTGTGTGTGTGTACACACACACACACACACACACACACACACATTTGCAAACTGCATAGAGTTATGTTTGCAAAATCTTCTTCTGAGATGTTTTTTAAATCCATTGTGTTTTATAATTCACAAGAAAGGGTTAATATTGTTTGTAATAAGAGAGATATGGAGGAGAATAGCTAGATTGAAGCAGCCAGGAACAGCCTTCAAGCTTTGTTTTCAAAACATGCGGTTATTCCAAGTTCAGAAGATGCTTTTTTGAAGAAACAGCTTTTCCAACATTGCTCTTACAGTTGTGTCTTTAAATTCAACATATAGAAAGCGCAGAGGCATAGGGTAGTTTCCTTTAAGTTTTGTCTTTATATCTACCACATATAAAGAGCAGCAAAGGCATAAAATATTTTTTTCCACAAGAAGGCAATAGGCAGGAAGGCAAGTTCATGAAATAATGTGAAAACAATCACTTCTGTGCTTCTCTTTCAAAAACATTCACCCCTTCTTTGCTAAAAGCCGCTTCCTCAGAGAAAGGGGGTTTAGTGCTTGTCTGAGGGAAAGATTCCCAAATACCAAGTTTGGCGGTGATTTTATAAAAGCTTATGAATAAGTGACCAACTTGTAACATCCTTCTTGCCAATTCTTTTTTAATGATATTGTTTACAAGGCTTCTGGCTCTGTAGATTGTATTCCCCAGCTATTGGTTTGCTTTTTTAAAGGCCCCCACCCCCCAGCTGAATACAGCCTTTTCCTTTTTTTGTAGTTCCCTCCTGCCTGGAAGGCTAATCTCTTTGAGCCTCTTTGTACCACTTTTCCCCAGCACTTTCAAGTTCAGAATTTCTCCCCCTTCAATAAAAGCTCTACTGGATCTTGTTTCCTGAAGACTCTTGTCTGCTGCTTCATGGGCAATTGAATAGAACTGACCCTGCTGACTCAGACACAGCCAGGACATGATAGGGGAGCGTAAACACTGTTAGTTTCAGTGAAAACTATTTCCAGAATACAGTACTATGATTTAACCTCAGGATTTTGCAGGCTGATCTGCTTCCAGATTATCACAGAGATTTTGTGATCGGTCACAAGCTGTTAAGTGTTCTGTGAGCTGACTTTCAGCTCCCACATAAAAATAAATAACAAACAGTGATAGCTGTTGTGAGTTATTGGGCTATTTGGCCTGTGTTCTGGAAGTTTTTCTTCCTGCCGTTTCACTGGACTCTATGGCTGGCATCTTCACAGGGCAAGGATCTCAGAGAACTAGGAGTTCTCTTTGTGCTCTGGGGTATCCTAGTTCTCTGAGCTCCTTGCCCTCTGAAAATGCTGGTCACAGAGTTTGCCAAAACATCAGAAAGAAAAACTTCCAGAACATGTCTAAACAGCCTGAAAAACTCACAACAGCTATCAGATACCGGCCTGTGAAAGCCTTTGAGAATACAAACTACTGTACAGTGATGTTGAAAGAAAACCCACTCTTTATTAGAGAAAAAAAATAACTATGTCCCTCATACGGCAGTTGGACAGACTATAAAGGAACAATCACCCTCAAAAGAAAAGAAAACATAGACAGCATTACTGGAGCACATGAAGAAAGTGGGTAATATTGCTTGTAAAAATGGTGACACAATTTTTGTTTGTAACAGCAATTATAAAGGAAATTATATAATAGATCAGAAATACCATGATGACAATTGGTTTTCTAACTGTCTACACAGGGATTTCTGAAACAGCTTGTTATGGAATCTAGAAGCTGTTTCTGTCAGTGTATCATACAGTTAGAAGGGGGATGAACCCTTTTCATGTGGAGCGTGATCATCTGATTAAGAAATGCTTCCTTTATATCTGGAACTGGAGGTTCTCTGCACAATCCAGGGCCCTGATTTTTTCAGAGTTCTGAGTGACTTGGAGAACCTTCATGTGGAGAGGAGGTTATCCACTTCAGACTGCTGCTCTTCATGTGAGGACATGCAGTGATGCAAGATGGTGGGTCTAGTCCAGGCCTTTCTTCAAAATTACTTCAATTAGATTACAGAGTAGTGAAAGAGGATTGGTTTGAGGGCAGATGTGTTGTGTACCCTGGAATTTCTTCCTTGGAAATATTTATTTAACCTTATCTGTTGCCTTTGGCAGTGTTTTTTGTTTGTTTGTTTGTTTTTAATCTGCCTGTCTCCCCTATAAAGAGAGGAAAGATTCTGGAATCATCCACAATTTGGCTGCTCCCTTTCTTGAACTGTCTGTTGACAGACATTTCTCCTGTTCGTTACAGAACACATTTTGTCGTGATACAAAAGCATCAGTAGCTTTTGAATTGCACCTCTAAAAGGCCAAGCACTTTAACTGCAGGGAGAGATGAAATGGAATGAATACAGAGGAAGGCTCTTGCCTTTGGTATTCTAGATACATTACCTGAGCCTTCTATGTTCTCCTCACAGGAAAGCCACATGCCTGTATGGAAGTAGCGGAAGGCAAACCGGTCATCCCCAGTCTCCCAGCTATAGTGCACGACGTTGTGCAAGGGTATGGAGGAATTGCCAGCTCCTCCCTCATGAGGCAGAGGGACACCTATACATTTGGTGGTCTTTGTCTTCCCGCATAAAGGCTTCGGAACTTTCTGAGTCCCAACACACCAGTAGCTGCCAAGGAGGGCTGTGGTGGACAGGCTGAGGGCTAGCAGGTTGAGAAGCACAGCCAGGACAGCACGGCGCCAGGGGAGGATCTTCAGGAGCTCCATCTAGGAGAAACGAGCAAGTGTGAGACACTCTCATATGGCTTTTCCTTGTTCAGGTTATTAAGAGATACAATGTGACTCCCATTGGGAGACAAAGGTCTCTGTCTGTCCCTCTCATTGCTGCAAGACTGAGAGCTCTACATTTCTGAAAATTGGCAGGATAATGAAGAGGACCTTAGACATGTGCACAATGCGGACATTTTGTTTTTAAAGATGAACAAAAACAGTTAACTCACTCAATTAATGTCAGTAATAGACATGGGCACGACCAGAAAAAATGACGTTTCGAGTTTTCGTTTGTCGGAATGGGTCCGTTTCGGGTCGTTTCCATTTGTTGTGAAATTTTTCAAAAATTTGTCATTTCGTTTGTCGTTTGTCATTTCCACCGCGATAGCACGATTTGACTTCCCAGAGCACAGGGATGTCCCGCAATCAGGGCCGGCGCTAGGTGTTTTTGTGCCCTACGCGGTGGGTGGGGCGGGCGGCGGGCGGCGGGGGGAGGTGCGGGCGGGCGGTGGTGGCGGGGGGTCATGGGCGGACAGCAACAGCGGCAGGGGGAGGCGCGGGCAGGCGAGCGGGTGGGCGGTGGCCGCGGGCGGGTGGCGGCCCCGGCGGGCAGGCGAATGGGCAGTTAGGATATCACTTAGGATAGAGGTTCTGTTCTTGGCTTGCACCCCAAATGTGTGTGTGTGCAAGCAAATTGAAAATAAATGGTAGTATATAATATATTTTAAAAATAAATCCACACCTCCCACTCCCAGTCGAACCTCCCCCTTTATCCAATATCAGAAAAAAATCCTCACAAACTGCCAGAGAAGAAATAAAGAATAAACTGCTATTCCCTTCAGCAGACAAAGCTGCAGGGAATCAAAGAAATTATTTTCTAAATTCAATTCCCTCCCTCCCTGCCTAACTTAAATCTAAAGCCTCCAGCCTCCCTCCAAATTCGAATAGCCAGCACGCAGCAGCCAGCCACACAGCCCTCCACCCTCCTCCACATCCAGACCCGACTGCGACTTCTGGAAGGTGCCTCGGCTTTTTATGCCCTCTGGCACATCCAGAAGTGTCAGTCAAAACCTGGCGATGCCATTGGTGGAATGGTTCAAAAAATTTGCATGGTCCCATCCCATGCCCAGCCCACATGGGCAGGTCTAAAAAATAAGAAATAAAATAAAATAAAATAAAATCAGTGCAACTTTTTACTGCTATAAAAAGCCCACTGCTGCTACTATAAAAATTCAGGCATTTAAAATACCTAATTTTCACATGTTTCTGTTGTGCTTTGGTGGGTTTTTGGACCACGATTTAAAAATAAATATTGCGGTCGCCATTTTGGATCCCCCCCACTGCATGGCATGGCGACAGACAACGAGGATGACCCCCCCCCCAGCCTGGTGCAAACAGCCCAGGACAGGAGAAGAGGGGGGAACGGCCGGGGACCTCCCAGAAACCACCCCTCTGGTAGGTGGCAAAGCCTCAGGCAGGCATATTTTCACCTGCTTTTTTGGCCGGGAGTCGGGTTTTTTTTAAAAAACTTTTAAAAACTTTTTCTGTGATTCAGATTGCGCGATCGCCGCAATGCCACAAACAAAAATGAAAAACCAGACCAAATTTTTCTTTTTTTGGTTCGAGTTCGAGTTCTGACGGCTTAATTATCGTTAACGTTTCAGTTACGTAACGGAAACGAAAAACAGAAACGGAAACGAAAATTTCGCCGAGTCGTGCCCATGTCTAGTCAGTAATCCAAAATCTGTCTGCAGCCTCAGTGACCAACTTCAGTCACTAGGTGGCAGACCTCTATAACATTCCCTAGCTTGTAAAGAGGAGGACATTCTAATCATGCCCCTGAGCCGCTCCACATGGTTGGGGGAAAACCCCAAACAAATTATCCAGCTGCTGCCTTTCTTTATAGCATTTTTGAACAATTGACAAGGAGGGAAATAGAAATAGAAAGGGATGCCACTAGGGGTTAACAGGGAAGGAGAGCAAATAGAGTAAATGTCTGAATTTTCCTCTGTTTGATTGGGGTGCAACTACACAGCAGGGAAAATATATATAGTATTCCTAAATGACCTTGGGATACTGCGTTCCAGTGAAGCCTTGCAAGCATTACCAAGTATACAAAATCCAACAAACAAACAATTTGGGTAGCTGTTGTGAATTTTTCTTCCTGACATTTCACCAGACTCTGTTGCTGCCATCTTCAGAGGGCAAGGAGCTCAGGGAACTAGGAGTTCTCTCTGTCCTCTGGGGTATAGAGTGAGTGAGACCATGGGGTTTTAAAGTTTTGGGAAAGAGAAAACTTGTCCTATGCAGGAAAATAGGTGTTAGACATTGTACTGTGATGGAGGGTTTAAGAATTTTCACTGCAATTAGGGGGGGCAGCAATCCTTCATTGAGCTTTGATCTTTTGCAGGCTGTAGTTTTCAATACTGGAAGCCAGGCTTTGTTGATTTTTAGATTTTCTTTTTTGTTGTGCTTATATTTGTGGATTTCAATGGCTTCCTGTATACTCTGACACAGTGACTGGTTGTGTTGTCCAGTACCTCTATGTCCTGGAATTGGATTTCATGTCCAGTTTGTTTCTGGCTCACCCACTGCCGATTTTTCTGGTTGTTTTAGTCTGCAGTGTCTTTCATGCTGTTTGATTCTGGTCTGGATGCTGCGCTTTGTGGTCCCAATATATACCTGGCCAAAACTACAAGGTATCCGATATACTCCTGCAGTGGCGAGTGGGTTCCTTTTGTCCTTTGCTGACTATAGAATCTGTTGTATTTTTGTGGTGGGTCTAAATACTGTTTGTAAGTTGTGTTTCCCCCCCCCCAACATTTTGTCCATGTGGTCCATTACTCCTTTTATGTATGGCAGAAATACTTTGTTGGGGGCTGTTTTTCTTCTTTAGTTTTTTTTATTTGATGGCTCTTTTGACTTCATTCTTGGAATAGCCATTTGCCTCTAGAGCTCAATTCAGGTGGCTGAGTTCAGTATTGAGGAATTCGGCTTCACAGTTTCAGTTTGTGTGGTCTACAAGTGTTTTGATTATGCCTCTTTTTGTTGTGGCTGGTGGTTTTGAATTTTTATATAGGTACCTGTCTGTTTGGGTGGATTTTCTGTAGACCTTGTTTCCTAATTGGAGGTCCAGTTTACGTATGACCATGGCATCTAAGAATGGGAGTTTCCCCTCTATTTCTTTTTCCATAGTGAATTGTATATTTGGTTGGATATTGTTGAGGTAATTTAGAAATTCTTCCAGTTTATCTTCACTATGGCTCCAAATTATAAATGTGTCATCCACGTATCGGAACCAGACTGTGGGTGCAAAGGGTGCCGCACCCAGAGCTTGGTTTTCAAAGTGTTCAATGTAGAAGTTTGCTATTACCAGGCTGAGGGAGCCCCCCATGGCAACTCCATCTGTCTGTTCATCGAACTAATTTGGAGCCACAGTGAAGATAAACTGGAAGAATTTCAGAATCAAGGAACACGAGAGACACTGCTGACTAAAACAAGCAGAAATATCAGCAGTAAATAAACACACCCTGAAACAAACATGAAATCCTCTTCTAGGACATAGAGGTACTGGACAACACTACCAGTCACTATGTCAGACTATACAGGGAAGCCATTGAAATCCACAAACATAAAAAAGAAGAAAGTCTAAAAATCAGCAAAGCCTGGCTTCCAGTACTGAAAACTACAGTCTGCAAAAGATCAAAGTTCAATGATTCCCACCCAGCCACAAACATCAGTGATCAGGTCACGCAATAGAACAGCTAATGACACCCATCAACTACAGAGAAGAATCTCTGCCACCACTGATTGCAGTGAAACCTCTTAATCCCTCCATCAGAATACAATAACTAACACCTATTCTCCTGCATAGGACAAGTTTCTTCTATCCCAAAACTTTTAAACCTTACAGTCTCTGTCACTTTATACCCCAGAGCACCGAGAGAATTCCTAGTTTCTTGAGTTCCTTGCCCTCTGAAGATGCTGGCCATAAAGTCAGGCAAAATGTCAGGAAGAAAAACTTCCAGAACACAGCCAAACCACCTGAAAAACTCACCCCGGCCATGAAAGCCTGTAAGAATACAAACAGTTTGGGGACAACAGGTACTGGAACCAAAAACAGTCTGACAGAACAGACATCCCCACAAGTGGTCTTTTGCATTCCGATCAGGCAATCACACTGGGCAGAAAGCAGGCAAAAGTGATGTCAACCCAGCCAGTGCAAATTTAAACCATCCTTACCTGCTGGAAAAAAAATTATTATTTCCGCTAAAAAGAGATGATTCCACAAGAGGCTTCTCTGTATTGAGCTTTTTGCCTCGTAGTTGCTGGATTTTAATTTGAATTCATCTGAGCCTCCTCTGTAGCAAATTATGGGGTAAATAACTCTAAGGAGTATGAGTAGCCTAAAAAGCCTCTGATGTGTTACTTGATAGCTGCCTTCCTGAAACAGATTATTTGTGTTGGCACTTTATTGTGCACACGTTTAAGCGCCCTGTTATTGAATGTGTGGAAAATAGGTATGAGCAATCCAGCGTTGCTGCCATGATGTTCCACCCTAGTTCTATCCTCCTCTCACACTTCCTCCTGCACCTTTACTACTCATCAATAGAACCAAAAGAATAAACATTTCCGGTCTTTGACTAATATTGATACCTTTCAGGAGCTCATTCTTTCTGCTCTGCAGAAGACAGAACTGCTCGCTAAATGCGTAAGAAATATCTTGCAAATTGTGCTGTTCTGAACAAAGAGTTTGCACTTGCAAATCTATAAACAAGAAAGAACACTGGACCCTATCCCATGCTTTACTCATGTGCTACTAGATACACACAGGAGATGAAGATATTAAGCAATGCCTCCAGCAAATTCATTGGATCCCCTGATTAGCATTAATGCTACAAAAAGTGATGTGGACATCTGCAGATAGAGAAAATATCATATGGAATGAGGCCAGAAAGTGTGATCCAGTAGAAGCAGGGCAGAGCTCACAAAACAGAGAGAGAGAGAGAGAGAGAGAGAGAGAGAGAGAGAGCATTGTCCCCCCCCCCAGCTTTGATCCTGATATGTACTATGGATTTTCTAATTTATTCCTCTGTGTTATAAATTCTCCTGCATTTCCTTTCTTTATTTCCCCTCAAGGCTTGTCCCCCCCTTTTTTCCCTCTGCTTCGATTTCCTCCTTTCTTTTCAGATCATCTTTTCTCCATTCTGCAAAACTTGTATCTTTAGCAAGAAACAACTGACAAACCCTTTTGCCTTCAGCAGAGAACAGTTGTTTCCTGCACATGTCCTCAAGATTTGTCAGTTTCATCATAGCAAAGGAGATGATTTGAATATCATCCCTTCCAGTGGATTTTTAAAAGGCATGTAAAATCTCAGGTCACTTTCAAAAGAGGAAGGTCACCAAGTATGGAAGAGAGAGAGAAGGGAAAGCACTTACCCCAGTGTAAGCATTTTTCTACTTTGTACAACTATCCATACTTGTTTGTTTAAATGTCTGAATTCATACAATAATGTATACATTTTACCCTGAAAGTAAATCCCATGCTATCAATGCAGCCTATTCCCAAATAATAATAGTCAGGACAATAGCATAAGTAACGCCTATCGACACCCAGAGTCATCAGGGGAAAATCCCCAGACGCTAAACTTCATACAAATGCATTCTTTATAATTACATATTGTATTCAAACATCCTTTGTACTGTATAATAAATCACTAGGGTAGATGGAATACCGATAGAACTATTTCTAGCCACAGACACTCAATTCATCAAAATACTAACAAGAAAATGTCACCAGATATAGAAAACAAAACAATGGCCAACAGCACTTGATTGTCCTGATGCACAACTGTTTTGTGGACATGAAGCTACCATCAGGACGGAATATAGGCCCTTATCCCATATCCACTTTGATGCACTAGAAAGTGCTCTGTGATGCAGATCTTAAAATTGTTCTCCCACGTCCATCGCGCTTTAAGAAAAATAAAGTACGACCATAGCCCCCAAAGCACGACTCAGCAAGTTTTACAAGTTCCTGGCTACAGGGGGGTGAAATCCTTGTCGCTGTTCTGGGTGTGGATTTTAAACTGGAACACGAGCCCGTGGGAAATTGTTAAATCCGCAGCAAAACTGTTTCCCTCCCTCTTTGGTGTCTTCCTGTGAATTTTTTAAAAGTACTTTCTATGGTATATTGGAGGAGGAGGAGGAAACCCAAGCCAAGGCAGAGGCACCGGAGCCAAGGCTTTTTGGGGAGGGGATTGGGCTGGAAGCCACTGCCCTGCTCCGGCAACCTCTTCCTGCAGGATCCCTCCAGCCCTTTCCTATCTCCTTGGCTGTCCACTGACAGGTGATCACAACAAACAAACAAAACAACAAGAACAACAAAACAACAACAACAGTCAGCTTTGGACCCCCCCAAAGCAAAGCCCATTTCTCCTCCTCCTCCTCCTCCTCCTCCTCTGATTGTTAGCCCTTGAATTTATTGGTTAAAACCTCGCCGGAGAGAGAGTGAGTGAGAACTCACAACCTTCCGTGCCCATTTGCATGCACTGGCTGCCAGCTCCGTGGCTTGATGAGGTCTTCTGACTGTCCTGCAGAGCCACGGTCACCGTGAAGGACAAGAAGGAAATTGCTCAAGGGAGGTGAGGATGCCTTTGAATTGCACCATGGCTTTTTTTATAAAAGGGGAAGGCAGGGGTGGTGATTGCCTGCATGGACGATAGCTGAAAGTTGATTTATCAGTATACCGACAGTATGAAAATGAAACTTTGATGCAGACCTCGTACATGGGGTCACATAAGGTACGGAACATTAAAATGCATCCGTGGGGGTGCATTTACTGTGTTTTGTACCACGTGACTGCAACAAAATAAAATACACATTTTATTTTGATGCAGTACAAAGTTGACGTTGGGTAACAGCCATAGAGAGACAAAATGGTTTCCTATAGACCAAGGTGTCAGACAAGAGTGCGTTTTATCCCCTTATCTGTTCATTCCATATTCAGAACATATCATATGGAAAGCTGGACAAGATTCAGATGAACGAGGAGTGAAAACTGGTAAAAGAAACACAAACAATTTAAGATATGTAGATAACATCATCATACTGTCAGAAAACAGCAATGACTTGAAATAACTTTTAGTGAGAGTTGAAAGAACAAAGTGCCAAAGCAAAAACACAGTTGAACATCAAGAAGACCAAAATCATGGTGGCAGAAGAATTACATAGCTTTAATGTTGACAACGAAGAAATTGAAATAGTTAGAGATTTTGTATACCTGGTTTCAATCATCAGTCCAAATGGAGATTGCATCCAAGAAATCAAAAAGTCTGAGACACAGAAGGGCAGCAATGCTGGAACTAGAGTGGACACGCATTGTAAGGATGTGTCACTGGAGACCATCAGCAAAAGCATCCACACTCTTATATTGCCATTCATCTGAAATGTGGAGCTGGAAGATTGTTTTGTGGATACCTTGGACTTCTAGAAAGATGAACAGCAAGGTTCTAGAAGTCCAAGCTCTTCAGATCAAATCAAGCTTGCACTATCTCACAAGGCAAAAATGTTCAATCTGAGGCTGTCCTACTTTGGGAACATCGTAAGAAGGCATACTTCTCTCTAAAAGACAATAATGGTGGGAAAGGTGGAAGGACACAGGAAAACAGAAAGAACAATTCCAAGATAAATTGAGTCCCTGAAGGAAGCCAGAGGCTTCAGTCTGGGGGAGTTGAGCAGGGCTGTTGAGAACAGCAGCAGCAGCAGCAGCAGCAGCAGCAGCAAGAACAACAAAAGGATTAATGCAAAAATGTTGTTTTGGCATCAGCCCCGACATAAAACAGCAGAACGAATGCATGGTGAAGCAGGAAGAAAATCCCAACCCCTTCCTTCTTTCTCAGAATGCCACCTTTCCAGTACAACTGCTGGAGAGTATACTACAGAACACCGTCTTTCACAAAAGCACCACGAGCTCAAATTACCTTTCCAGAGGATTCCACAGTTGCTGCAATTTAATCTGCAGGCTGCACTGAACATAAGTCTCCGAAACAGCCTTGACTCTCCCACATCTTCCAGCTTGGATTCCTGATAACCAAACTCATCCGGCCCGCCTTATACTTCTTCATCCACCTTCTTCCAGTTTTAACCGCCATCTCAACCCCCCCCCCCACAAAAAAAGAAAATTCCCTTCAAGTTCCCCTGTGATTATTAAACACTGTCCATCCAGTCAGCAGCTGTTTTGCAGGAAATGGGCATTTTATAATCCACAATGCAATCACAGCACAGCTGTTCGGGGAGATTAACGAGGAAAAGATTGGTGTTGCAGGCTGGGATTAAGCATGAAAATGACCTCCATTCAGCCGGGGGGTGGGGGGTGGGGAATGTTCCAGGGAAAACAGAGGAAGAGATGTTGTTCATACATGGCCAGTGGCAATTGGACTGGCACTTGGTTCAGAGGCACAAGTTGCCAAGTGTAAAAACAATGACTCACCTTAGCCTCAGAAAGAGTGGCAAAACCCTGAGGCATCCATAAAGACACATTCATTTCTGATGTTGTGATGTGTAAGGCTATAGAACAGAGCTATGGTAGGGTGGCTTTTTTTTTTTTTGTATTGTGCAACAGGAGGTACCAATTTATGAATAACATAGTTGCCTAAAACAAGATACTTTATTTTTTGTAACAGGCCAAAACTGAATCATATTTCAGAAGTAACTTAACAGGTGGGAAAGATAAAACCAATGAGCAATGTTTTCCAGTTACTTCTAAACATTACTTCTTAATTTTAGAGTGTGTGTGAGTTTTCAGATTTTAGACAATTCTCTTATTTTCATCTCTTATGTTTTAAGGAATGAAGAATCACAACAACAAAAAGTAGTGTGCCACACAGCAGGTATTGAAACGAAATGCACCTGATGAATGGGGTGACATCCTTTACCAGGAAAAACACATTAGGTTTAAGGTACTACACAAGAGCCTACCCGGTGAGGGAGAGATAAACTTGCCACCCAGCTACCTGCTGTTGGGACCTATTGCCCTACTTAACCTTCCACTGAACCAGGCCTCTGAATCGGCATTTTCCACCTGGAATATTCATGTCTTTAGCCCGTATGACTAAAACCTGGAGTTCTGTAGAGATAGGGCTGTCGTGAAAGGGAGGTGAGAGTACAGTGAGATAAGCCCCCTGGGCAAGCACAACGGGGAGACCCTTCTGATGATGACACTAAAAGGTCAAGAGGTACCAAAAAGGCCCTGTCCTTGCTACTCACATCCATCTAAACAAACATACAAACAAACAAACAAAACCTCAAACAGCCATGAATGGCTCACATTCCTGCCGAAAATGCCACAAAGTGGAGAATTCTGTAAGACTTAGAAGAGAAGGTAAAAAGGTAAAGGTTCCCCCCGCACATGCGTGCTAGTTGTGTCCGACTCTAGGGGCAGTGCTCAACTCCGTATTGAAGCCGAAGAGCCAGTGTTGTGCAATTCCATGGCCACATGGCCAGCATGGCTGCAAGGAAACACTGTTTCACCTTCCTGCTTTTTACAGCAGTACCTATTTATCTACTTGCATTTACATGCTTTCGAACTGCTAGGTTGGCTGGAGCTGGGGTTATCAGTGGGAGTTTGCTCCCGTGCGTGGCACCCGGGATTCGAACTACTACTTTCCAATTTTCCAGCCACAAGTCCCCTGCTACTTAGAAAAAGGGGGGGGGTATATTTTATTCCCCAACCCCCCTCCGGTACCACACACATTCTGAAAGGATATGATCTACGGTTTTGCATACCTCACGAACATCACAGATCACTATCCATAGAGTAAAAAGAGGGCTCTGAGCACTACAATGAGCAGCTCACAGCTTAAATAGGCAAATCTGTTAAGCTCAGCCATAGAGGTTAAATATTTAAAAAGATCTCCATTCAATGAAAAAACAAGCTGTGGCCATTATACCCAATTGCCCACTGGGCTTGCCATTCACATGTAATTTCCCACTATTGCCAGCATTTCACTTTTCTTTGAGACAATAGGAGAGAAAGAGATTTTAAAACATAATTTCCCTGCAGGTTTAGTGTATAGTGAAGTTATTGCCCACTGATTAAGGGAAAGACAGAAATATTTTTATTGAAAGTGTTTTTGTGTCCACTGACTGACTGAAGAAGCAGGGCCTTTTTATGGTGGGTGTTGTTCTCTATTGCTCTTTTTGTAATTTTTAAATATGTTTTTACTTTGTATTACTTCAGGACTTTACAATGAGAATCTATTTAATATTGCTTTAAAAACTTCTTAACTGTTAGAGCAGTATGACAGTAGAACCAATTACCTCAAGAAGTGGCGAGTGCTCAACACTGGAGGCATTCAAGAAAAATCTGGACAACCACCAAACAGATATCCTTTGATTTATGGTTTCATCCAGCAGGAGGGGTTAACTTGATGGCCCTACAGACCACCTCCACTATTCTATGATTCTAAAATACCGCACAATGGACCCTCACATAACAAACGGTTTGTTTAACAGAAAATCCGCTTAAAGGAAAAAAATTCCAGAGTTAGGGGGAAATCGCTTAACAGAATTGCCAATGGGGCAAATCCGTATGACAGAAAAACAGTTGTGATTAGGGATTAATCCGTTTTCAATGCATTCCTATGGGAAATTTGTACAAAGGAACATTTGCTTAACAGAATTTCATCTGAAATGAATTAATTCCTTTATACAAGGTACTGCTGTATTTTGTATATTTTCAAACTCTACTTATTGGCTGTTCTTTTAAGAATAATGCTGTGAACCACTTTGAAGCTCATAAGGGAGAAAGACAGGATGTAAAAGAAACAAGTACACAAACAAATAAATAATTGGAATGTTGTTGCAACTAAGTGACATAGCTTGTTATTGTTATGTGCTTTCAAGTTGGAACTGAGTTATAGAGATCGTAACATAGCTGTCAAGGTGAGATATTCAAGGTCCACTTCTCCAATGAGCTTTTATAGCTAAGCAGAGATTTGAATTCAGAAGAAATTTCCTTTAACAATTTTTTAAAAATACTGTTTTGTATTGAGTAATTACAATCCTTAATTTTTCAAACCATTATGGGAATGACACATCTGCTTTTGTAAAGTACTTTCTCTACATATCATAATCTTTTCTTTCTACATCTTTCATGTTGCCACCATTAATTAGCCCTTTTTATGTCATTCAGCCATATGTGTTTTCTAATTCAGGGACCAGAGAGCACCAAACTGTGTTAATTGCTGGCCAAGGGACTTATCTCAGATCACACACATGATTCAAAGAGTCCTTGTGGTATATAACGTACATTGCATAACAGCCTAAAGTGTTTTGTAATTTGGTTTGCACAGTCAAGAGTGGATTAATTTATTGTTCTCCTGGGTAATCAGAGAAGCTTATTGGTTTCCCTGAAATACTGCCACCAGTACCCATCCCCCTCATGATACACTGTGTGATCAGCTCAGCTATAATGCTTTTTTGAAGAGCCAATGTTGTCATTATGGAGAATGAGGCAATCACTTCCAGAAGTCTGGTCTGTCCAGGGCATTTTTTTAAATAAATGTTCCTCGGAAATATGTCGTGTCATCTTACTGCTCTTAGGATTGCATGATTATGAGGCCATTGTGAAACTTAATAAGAGTTCTGTTGACTCGCATCCATGCTTGATGAACTCATTGTGAACATCAGTGGCTGCTGGTGCCCTTGTAGGTGTTCTAATCATCTTTTATTCTTCTTTGGCAGGACATATATGCTGCTAACTATTGTGCTTAGTAGAGAACTGGACATATTTCTGGAGAAGACTGTCAGTGGTGACACAAAGGTCATGATGGCTCTGCGCTAACCCAAAGTTCAGGGGCACCAATGCATCTGAATATGGTTTGATGATGAACAATAATAGCAGGAGAGGGCTATGGCCCATCTGTTGTACTTGAGGATTTCTCAGGGATGTTTGGTTGGCCACAGGATGGGGAAACAGGATGTCAGGTAAGACCAGACCTTTGATCTGATCCAGCACAGTTTTCTTTTTTACCATCCTATGCCAAATAAATAAATAAAAAGATAACAAAGCCCAGAGGTGGACCTGGCCTCTTGAGGTCATCTTAATTCTAGGGAGGATTTAGAGGCTTAAAAATGGTGCCTGTGCTGATCATTCAGTTTGCTACTGAAGATCCTGCTCATCACACCACCCTCTTCCCTGCCAGTTTTCACTGCCACTCCTTATCAAAATGGGTGAATCACACATTATCAGTAGACATGGGCACGACTTAGCGGAATTCCCGTTTCCGTTTCCGTTCCTCGTTTCCGTTAAGTAACGGAAAAGGAAACGACAATTACTCCGCCAGAACTCGAACTCGAACCGACGAACGGATAATTGGGTCTGATTTGTCGTTGTCGTTCCTGGCATCGCGGCGATCCCGTGATGCCAAGCGGCACAGAAAAAAAGGTTTTAAAAGTTAAAAAAAATCCGATTCCCAGCCAAAAAGCAGGTGAAAATATGCCTGCCTGCGTGAGGGCTCAGGGCACCTGCCAGAGGGGTGGTTGACCCCCCCCCTCCTGTCTTGGGCTGCTCTGGTGGTGGGGGAAATCCTCGTTGTAGTCGCTCGCAACAAGCCGGACTCGCCGCCGGCCGCCGCAATTCAAGCGGACTCCTGTCCTTCCTGGGCTGCTCTGGTGGCGGGCAATGGCATCCTCATCGTCCCGCCAAAGTCGCCGGCTCGCCGGCTCGCCGCCATTCAAGTGGCACAGAAAAAAAGTTTTTAAAAGTAAAAAAAAAACCCGATTCCCGGCCAAAACATCAGGCGAAAATATGCCTGCCTCTGAGAGTGCACCTACCAGAGGGGTGGTTTCTGGGGGAGGAGTCCCCGGCCTCCCCCCCTCTCCTCCTGTCCTTCCTGGGCTGCTCTGGTGGCAGGCAATGGCATCCTCATCGTCCTGCCAAAGTCGCCACCTTGCCGGCTCGCCAACATTCAAGCGGCACAGAAAAAAAGTTTTTAAAAGTAAAAAAAACCCCGATCCCCAGCCAAAAAAGCAGGTGAAAATATGCCTGCCTCTGAGAGTGCACCTACCAGAGGGGTGGTTTCTGGGGGGGGGTCACCAGCCTCCCCCATCTCCTGTCCTGGGCTGCTCTGGTGGGGGCATCCTCGTCGTCTCGCCAACTCGCCATGCCATGCGGAATCCAAAATGGGGCGACCGCAATTTATTTTGAAATCGTGGTCCAAAAACACACCAAAGCACCCAGAAACATGCGAAAATAGCTGCTGCCTGCTACTATTTTAAGACTGCCAGAATTTTTACAGTAGCAGCAGTGGGTTTTTCTTGCAACAAAATGTCCTCCTCTCCATTGATTTTATTTTATTTTATTTATATTTTTTTACACCTGCGCAATGATGGGCTGGCCATGGGAGTGGACCATGCAAATTTTTGGAGCCATTCCACCAATTGCATGACCACTTGGCCACTGAGACTTCTGGGATGTGCCAAAAAGCCCAATAACCCTGCCCTAGCCCTAACCCTAACCCTAACCCTTACCCATACGCCACAGTACACTGTCCTTCTTAGTGGGTCAGAGAGGCACCCAGAGGTGCACCCCACTACTCACCCTAACCTCACCTGTAACTAGCCTAACCCTAGCCCTTGCGCTAACCCTAACCCTAAGCCAGATCTGTGTACTTGCATTGCACACGCAAGTACGCTTCCCTTCTTAGTGAGACACAGAGAGCCCGCATTCTCTGACTGACTGCTGCAGTTCCCGAAAGAGGGGTGCCTCTGCCAGTCCACTGCTGCAAGCAAGTCTGCAACTTGGTATGCATATCCATATGGCTATGCATGCCCTTTTGTAGCGGGCGAAGAGAGGAGGCACCCACGAGGTGCCCCCAGGAGCCTGATTTCCCTTCCTTCCTAGCAGGTGAGGAGAGGAGGCACCCACCTACCACAGAGGTGCCTCCAGGAGCCCGCTACCCCCCCCAAACCAGTACTAACGACAGACGAAAAAATGAAAAACGAAACGACAAATTTTTGAAAAATTTCACGAAAAACGGAAACGAGCCGAAACGGACCTGTCCCGAAAAACGACAACTTGAAAAAAAATTTTTCCTGGTCGTGCCCATCTCTAATTATCAGTGCAGGGGAACTTGGAGAGTTCCAAACACTGTTTTCATAGGATTCCAATACTGTACTAATGATGATGTTGATACACTTGCAAGGTTATCATAAAGATGATGCGTTTGGAGACATGTCAAGCACTGCATGAAACTGCACCAGGAAACTGTTTGCTACCCCCTCCTCTCACCACATGCCACTGGCATCCATTTTTAATTTGTCCAGCCTGCAGCCTCCTTCACCAAAGGTGAGAGATAACAAGGACCAAAGTTTGTCCTCATGGAGAGCTGCAAACAGAGCCTGGAAAGATACCAATAAGAAGAATGAGTACCACAGCTTGCTAAAATTGTCTGCATCTAAGCAGTCGTAAGATGGTGCTCTGAGACTCAAAGCACCGTCCTGCCCCTATGCTGTTTATGAATGCTTTCAGCATGTCATTACAGTCATACTTCTTAAAAGTAACTTCCTCCGCTTGCACTACATCATGCAGATGATAGCATGAGAGGCACATACTTTATTTTTTCAAACTTTTCACATAGATTAACTGAATTCTATGCCACAGCAACCTTGATCACTAAATCAGGGGTGGGAACCCTTTGGCCCTCCAGATGTTTTGGATTGCAACTCCCACAGTCCTTTATAATTGACAGTATAGGCTTGGAACTCTGGATGTTGCAGTCCAAAACATCTGGAGGGCTGAAGGTTCTCCACCCCTAGCCTATATGTTTACATTGCTAAATATTATGAACATTACATTTAAAGGTCACCCCCCACATGCATGCTAGTTGTGTCTGACTCTAGGGGGCCCACTCATCTCTGTATTCAAGCCGAAGAGCCAGTGTTGTGCAAGTCCATGGCCACATGGCCGGCATGGCTGCAAGGAAACACTGTTTTACCTTCTTGCTTTTTATGGTGGTACCTATTTATCTACGTGCATTTACATGCTTTCGAACTGCTAGAATGGCAGGAGCTGGGGTTATCAGCGGGAGCTCGCACTGTTGTGTGGCACCCGGGATTCGAACTGCTAAGCTGCCGACTTTGCAGCTGACAGTTTTCGGAGCCTTAGTCCACTGAGCCACCACACCACATTATGAACATTAGGGCCTGTACAAAATCACTACATTTTAACAATGCACTAAATTTAATTCTAAATGGATGCAAGTTACTACTGCAGTTTCTCAGACAGCTTTGCACTGCATAACTTAACGGGGTGTAAGTGAGAGCCAATGTAGTGTAGTGGCTAGAGTTTTTGACCTGGGACATGGGAAGAACAAGTTCTAGTCCACACTCAGTTGTGCCTCTGCGTGACCTTGGGTCAGCCATTCTTTCGAAATCCCATTTACCTGTGAGGGTTTGCTGTGAGGACAAAATGAGTAGGTAGAAAAGGGTATACAGGCTCTTCAGAGTTCACTGGAGGAAAGGCGAGATTCAACAGTAAGAAATGAATGCATGAATGCATATAATCTATTGAGTTCAGTGTGTTTACCCCTTAATTAGCATGTAGTCACAATGCAAAAGGATTTGGTGTGCTACAGTTTGTGGAAAGGGGGCGTGTTTTTTTTTGGGGGGGGGGAGTTACGACAAACAGAAATTCCAACTCTGAATACTCTCCAGTGTTAGAAAAATACCCCTGCTCTGTGGGCTTCAAAAGCAACAGCAAAAGGCACTGTGCCCACCATTTCACACCATTGCCAAGGCGTATAAAGTCCGTATCTCCTAAAATAAAAAAAAATCAGGTTGTGTGGGTTGAAATGTAGCAATTGTTTATCCCAACAGGAGGTGGCAACCTCACCATACAAGTCCTTCAGGGCTGGGGTAGGGGAGCTATCCCATTTGTTTTGGTAGCAGAAAACCTTTTTTAGGAAAGGAAAGCATCCTTTCCTCCTCAGGCATTCTTGTTTTTTAAAGAAATACAATTATAGCAGCGTTTTCATAAATTTCATTCTTGAATTTCATTGCCTGAAATTCTTGAAAAGACTAAGACGGCTACCCTCTCTGAAACTTGAATTTTATAATGTCCCACCAATTAAACAGATTAGAGATGGGCACGACTTGAAAAAAAAAATTTCGAGTTGTCGTTAGTCGGGCCAGTTCCGTTTCGGCTCGTTTCCGTTTTTCGTGAAAAATCGCAAAAATTAGTCGGTTCGTTTTTGTGTTTTTTCGTTTTTGTTAGTACTGGTTTTGGGGGGGTTTGCGGGGTCCTGGAGGCACCTCTGTGGGGTGGGTGCCTCCTCTGGCCCGCTAGGAAGGGAAAGCGGGCTCCTGGAGGCACCCGTGGGTGCCTCCTATCCTCACCCACTAGGAAGGGGAAGCAGGCTCCAAGAGACCCCTCAACATGGGGGTCTCCCCTCCTCACCTGCTGCTGCAAAATGGCATGCATAGCCATATGGATATGCATACCAGTTGCAGACTATGAGACCAGTGTGGACAGGGAGAACCCTGAGCCATAGGGTGATGCCTAAGGCTCTTGTAGCCGCCGTGTCCCACAAAGAAGGGAATTGTACTTGCGTAGTGCAATGCAAGTAGATCTGGCTTAGGGTTAAGATGGGTTAGTGCAAGGGCTAGGGTTAGGCTAGTGACGGGTAAGGTTAGGGTGGGCTAGTGGGTTGCACCTCTGGGTGCCTCTCTGACCCACTAAGAAGACAGTGTACTGTGACGTATGGGTAAGGAGTCAAGGATTAGGGTTAGGGTTAGGGGGCTAGGGCAGGGTTTAGTGGTCTTTTTGGCACATCCCAGAAGTCTCAGTGGCCAAGTGGCCATGCGATTGGTGGGATGGCTCCAAAAGTGGCCATGCGATTGGTGGGATGGCTCCACTCGGCTAGCCCATCATTGTGCAGGTGTAAATAAAATAAAATAAAATAAAATAAATGGAGGACAGAGGAGGAGAGGAGAGACATTTTGTTGCAAGAAAAAACCCACTGCTACTGTAAAAAATCTGGCAGTTTATAGCAATTTTCGCATGTTTCTGTGGTGCTTGTGTGTTTTTGGACCACGATTTAAAAAAAAAAATTGCGGTCGCTGCCCCATTTTGGATCCCCCGCCCGCACCGCATGGCATGGCGACTCGAGTCCGGCTGCCCAGGACAGGAGAGGGGGGGAAGCCGGGACCCCCGCCTTCAGAAACCACCCCTCTGGTAGGTGCCCTGAGCCCTTAGTCAGGCAGGCATATTTCCGCCTGCTTTTTGGCCCGGGAATGGGTGGGGGGAGAGTTTATAACTTTTTTCCTGTGCTGTGCCGCTTGCGCTTGAATTCTGCGGCTTGTTGCTGCGAGCCTGCAGCGAGTCCCACCAGAGCAGCCCAGGACGGAGGGGGGGGGAGGCCGGGGACCCCTCCAGAAACCACCCCTCTGGTAGGTGCCCTGAGGCACGGCAGGCATATTTCCGCCTGCTTTTTGGCTGGGAATCGGGTTTTTTTTATTTTTAAAAACTTTTTTTCTGTGCCGCTTGGCATTGCGGGATCGCCACGATGCCAGGAACTACCACGACAAATCAGACCAAATTGTTCATTCGTCGGTTCGAGCTTGAATTCTGGCGGAGTAATTCCCATTACCATTTCCGTTGAGTAACGGAACCGAGTAACGGAAACGGAAACGGGAATACCGCTAAGTTGTGCCCATCTCTAAAACAGATAGATTCCCTTGCCCTGCCTTGCCTGATCTGTTGGAGAGAAAAGTAAGGTTGGTGTTCCTGTTTTTGTTTTACTGCTCACCCACCTTTCAAGCCTCCACAGAATGTGGTTTTCTTCATTTTCTCTGGGGAATAAAAGCCAATGTCTCTTGTAGCTCATTGTGTGCACATCTTCCCCCTGGATCTCAAAAGGTAGATCAATATTCACACTTAGATGTCAGCTCTATGAGAGAATAATTAGAAAACAAACGCTAGCACAAAAGACTGCACAATATTATTTACATCTATTTAGAAGCAAGTCTCATTGACACTGATGGGATTTACTACCAGATAAGTGAGCATAGAATCACAGGATTCTGAATGAATCTGCCACACAACTCTTTGCACGTTTATGTTACCAGCATAAGCTGTCCTAAGAGGCTGCCCAGATGGTTGTATTCAGCACTAATTTTGTAACAGTGATGGACAAATTAGTTGGCTTAAATTCTCCCTGTTTCTCAATTTTTTCAAACTTTAAATCTGGTTCACTCTATATTTACAAGATTTTTAATGCACACTTCTACTAAATTATGCATTTCAATATAACTTTACCTATTATGCACATTTAAGAGTCAAGATTCTATACTGTTTGTTATGGTTACTTTCAGAAATGCACACCTTATGGGGTGCTGCTTCCCTGATTTTCCCATGCTTTTTGTTTGCAGATCTCTATTGTAAAATTCACAAAAGTGTGCTATGTTTCCGTTTCTGTCTTGGTTTGAAAAATGGGGTGTTAGGGGATTCTGTTCCACAATGTCTGTCAAACAAGTTTTCCCCACTCATTTCCTGAGCCTTTTGGGAACAACTACATTTTCTCCTAGATCGGGGGTCTGCAACCCGCGGCTCTGGAGCCGCATGCGGCTCTTTGGAACATTTGCCGCGGCTCCGGGAGGGTTCAGAAATTTCAATACAAAGGCGCCGAATCTTGCAAGGACAGCCCGTCCCACAAGGCGGCGCGAAGCCAAGCGCGGCCACACTCTCAGTGCGCTCCCTCTTCTTCAGAGCAAGAGAGAGAGGGATGGAGGCGTGGTGGAAAGTGCCCGCCGAACGGCAGCCTTTTTTCTTTATTTTAACTTTAAGAAAACCTCCCAGATCTGGATTGTTGCCTCCCCCCCCCAGAAAAAAAGATGGGAGGAGAAAACCCTCCTTCCTTCCTTCCCCCCTTCCCCTTCCTTTCTTGCTTGGGTGTTTGGTGGGAGGGGGAAGAAGCGACATGTGTGTGTGTGTGTGTGTGTGTGTGTGTGCAACGTGGAGGAAGAGAAAACCCTCTTTCCTTCCCCCCTTCCCCTTCCTTTCTTGCTTGGGTGTTTGGTGGGAGGGGGAAGAAGTGACTTGTGTGTGTGTGTGTGTGTGTGTGTGTGTGTGTGTGGTGGGGGGCAGCGTTTAGACGGGACGGTTCAACGTGGAGGAAGAGAAAACCCTCCTTCCTTCCCCCCTTCCCCTTCCAAGCATTGCACATGTGCAGTTGGCATCTCTCTCTCTCTCTCCTTTTGCTTCGCTACAGCCCCCCCCCAAAAAACTACGGCTTTGCACTAACTTGCCGGGATGAAGCTCCAAAAACGCGGGGGAGTGGGCACGTGCGTGCTGCATGTCTCCGCGAAAGAGAGAGAGAGAGAGAGATTAGAAATTCCCCTCCTCTCCCTCCTGTACTATTTTTTGGAAGATTTTTAAAAACTGCCCCCCCCCAAAAAAAGTGAAAGCGGTGTGGGCACGACGCACTCGGGCTGCGCTTCCCTCCTCCATGGAGGGTAGGGGCGAGAGGAGGAGGAGGAGGAGGGAGAGATGGAGTGTGTCTGTGTGTGTGTGGGGGGGGGGGGAGAGTCAGACCATGGCTGCAGGATCCGGGCAGAAAGCAGCGAGGGCGGAATGGGAACCTCAAGAAAGGCGGCGTGGGGAGGGGGGCACGGCTAGTCTTCTCTCCCCCCTGCCGCCGCCCTGCTTCATTGCCCGGTGCTGTCAGTTCTGGCCCAACAAGCAAGGGGTTGGTGGCGGTGGGAGTGGGGGGGAGCGGCGGCGGCGGCGGAGAGGCGAGAAGCAACAGAGGAAGTTGGCTTTTCTTTTTCCTGCGCGAGATCAACTTGGCAGTCGAGGGACGTGGCGTGACAGCTAGTTCAAGCCCACCCCCCCCGAGGAGGGGTCTCTCTTATTAGACTTCCAGCGGCTCCCTCCTGGAGTCAGCCGGTTTTGGCGGCGGGGTGGGGGCACCGGGCTCAAGTTGTTAGGGGGCCCTGGCCAACCGGGGAGGCCAACAGCACGCCACCTGGCTCAAGAAGCTGAGCCGAGCCGAGCGGAGCGCCTGTGCGCCTGCCTGCTTGTCTGGCTTGCTCTCGCTCTCGATCTCTCCGAAAGCCCGCCAGCAACTGCCTTCCGCTACATTCCAACACAGAGAACGTGCCTCCTGCGCGCCCACCCACCCCCAGCCCGGCCCTCCCCGAGGCTGGCGGACACGCAGCCGCCCCAGTTGCGCTCGCGGGAGAACTTGAGGCAGGTGCGCGCCTCGATGGAAACCCTCGGGAAAAGGGTGGCGGGGTGGGGAGAGGCGGTGGCGGCTCGGGCTCGCCCGCTTGCTCGCTCTCCCGGCGCCCAAAGTGCCGAAGAAGCAACTTTCATTGGCTTCCTTCTCAGAAGCCCTTCAGGGGTGCCCAGAGGAGCCACAGCCGCCGGCGCTCCTTCCCACCCCACCCAAGCCCGGCGCCGGGGCGCAGCGTGTCCGAGGAGCGTGCGAGGGAGTGTGTTGCTTGCGAGCACCCAAAAAGCCAGGAGCAAGGGGAGGGGAAAATATATTTGCAGTGTTGTATTTGTTTTAAATTTCGCAATGGTTTTGCGGCTCCCAGTTTTTTTTCCCCGTCGGAAACGGGTCCAAGTGGCTCTTTATGTCTAAAAGGTTGCAGACCCCTGTCCTAGATCATCTCTCTGCGTTGACAGTTATGCTTCTCCTCTGAAAAGAGCCGATGCCAGTCTGACATGTAGTGGCAGCAGGCCAGCAAACCATGGCAGCTGGTACCCACTGTCCTTGGGAAGAGAAGATGCCATAGAGATGGGTACAGAGCCAAGGGTGATGATTCACACAAGCACACATGTACAGAGGCAAGCAACCATTTATACATGCACACAGCTGGAGAGAAAGACAGGCAGGATCCCTGCTTATAAAGAGGCAGGCAAAAGAGAACGTGTTGCAGACAACCAGACCTCATTAAGTGTCATGGACAAGCACAAGAACAGGACTAGAGTTCCCTGTCTGGGAATACTGTAGGATTCATATGTGCTGAACCAGAAGCCTAGTCCTTCCAGTTGGAGGTATCATCTAGCATTGACCTGACTGCTATTTTTGATGTCTCAGACATCTCTCATATTGGTTGCAAGGGGTTCAGTACTCAACCTGAGGAGCACAAAGGTGACATTGCTTTTCATATCTCTTCTTGTAGATCTTCCATTAGGTGGACCTGCAGCTCTGTGATGATGATTCTTCAAAAGGCCTGGGGAGAATGGGAAACGGGCAATTTAAGCACACACAACAAATCAAGAAAAACACACACAGAGAGACAGAAAAACAACAAAAAGGCACATATTAACATAGCAGCTGTTAACAGATACATGGCCTTACCCAGACTCCATTCTGTAACTTTTCCAGACGCAGCCCCGGTTGCCCACAATCTCCAGCTCCTCTTCTTGCCTTTTGGCCCCAAAAATATAACCCCCCAAATGGTCCTCATCTTCTACACAGAGGATCCCTTGTTGCCTAAAGCTGACCTCTCCAATTTGTGTAAGCAATAACCAGACATGACCCTTAATTATTTTGGAAAAATATTTTGGCCACAACCTGATTGGTTGCAGGTAAGCAGTACCCTGGCTGAGTCATTGGGGCAGATCCAACACATCAAGGAGCCTGCCTGCCCCTTTATGATGTCACGTTCCCCACCGACGTTTTGGGAATGCCTTCACCAGTTTTAATTGTGAGTTCCCCTGGGGTGTCCACCCCAACGGTAACCAATGTTCATTATTCTGTTGTTGTTTTCTGTGGTGCAGGTTCTATGCTGCTACTTTAACCACTTGGATCTGTCCCAATGCCTGTACAACCAACAACACTCACAAGTTGTGACATTCAAGCAAACAATTATATAATTATATAACTAACACATTTATTCCTATCCTCTTATACATAGGGTCGGTGTGTCAGGTTCTGCCCCATCTCCTGGTAGTGAAAGGTGTGTGGGGCGGTTCTGTTTGCTGCCTCCCCCTTAAATAAGGTGCTGACCTGGCCCCTGGGAACATGTCACCTTTTCCCAGGGGGCCTGAGTTGTTCCTAGCCCCTGGTTTTGCCCGAGCCCACCCACAGGCTTCGATCCGGACCCTGCCCTGATGCTGCTCCCTCCCCTTACATGTGGCTGTCGCCATTGGTCCTTTGTTATGGGATGGCGCACCGGCAACGATCAACAGACCCAGTAAGTCAGGTCCTTTCCTTTCCAGTGCAAATGATATTGGGAGTGCCAGACCTCTCAAAGCCTGTAACAGCCTGCAAAGGACAGATGCCTTTTTCTTGAGCCCTGCATAATTCCACTCAGATCGCACGACCTTTATTTAGCTCTTTAACTCTTCCTTGGCAGCTAACTTAGGATGTGCATTTCTCATTGAATACATTTTATAGGGAAAGGCGGCAGGCTTTTACAGATTTGATAGGAGAGATTTCACATCAGTAGTTTTAAGACAGGAAATGAATTAATAGCTATGAGAAAGCCTTCAAACCAGGGCCTGTTAGCCCAAGGCCCGGCTGATTGCAGTGGCTCCTACACAACCCTTGTGAGGCTATGGCACTTCATTGCAACTGGCTCTCTGCAAGAGATATAGAGGATGGATGTCCCCCCCCCCTTTTGTCCCATGCAGACGCATGTCTATTATTTGCAAAGTAGACCCAAAATGATTCAACTGGCTAAAGAGAACAAGCATGCAAGGAAGGAAAATGTTTTCCCCCTTTTTAAAAGAATCCTGCTGGTTTTGATAAGGGCACTCTAGTGCATCAATATATTAATACAAATTAGAAGACATGATGGCAGTAAATTTTAGCCTTGGCGTCTTCACCACAAATCTGTGAAAGTTTGAAACTGATGGGTGAAAACATACAGGACATCCATGTCTCTCTCTTTTTTGCGAAGCTTCTAACACAGTGATGGCGAACCTTTTAGAGAGCGAGTGCCCAAACAGTGATACAAAACCCACTAATTTTTTTTTGCAAAGTGTCAATACGGCAATTTAACCTGAATACAGGTGGCTGTGAAGGGGCGACGTCGGGTGCCCACAAAAAGGGCTCCGAGTGCTACCTTTGGCACCCGTGCCATAGGTTTGCCAACCCTGTTCTAACATATTCAAACCCCAACCCCACCCCCCAAAATCTCTTTCCAGAGTTGTCCATGTATTCTAAATTATGTCATACAAGTGGCAGGATTTGCAAAATGTGATGTGCCTCTCCATTTACAAGCGCGTCTAAAATAAATTTGTGCCAGCTTTGTTTTTGCAGT
Source organism: Phrynocephalus versicolor (assembly GCA_023846285.1). NCBI lineage: Eukaryota > Metazoa > Chordata > Lepidosauria > Squamata > Agamidae > Phrynocephalus > Phrynocephalus versicolor. Next base: position 29,025,753 of record JAHTLZ010003526.1, on the reverse strand, counting down.
TTATGGGAAATTAATAGCAGTATTAAAATGTTCAGTTGAATTCGGAAGCTGTTTTCTGTGCCTTGGATACTATGCCAGTTCATTTTTAAGCTGTTTTTCTAGCTGTATTAAAATAAACAGGCAAAGGCCCTCAGGCTGGGATGGGATTGCATCAGAAACTGTTGTTTAAGAAATGCTTATATCATGTAGTTGAATATGCATATCAGGAACCTGATGCTTGCACAATATCTGCAGCATACCTTTTTGATAATGTTCCTTTTTTATTTAGGGCCTTTCCTGTTGATGATCCAAGAAATAAATGGGGTTAGGGATATACAGAATCCCACCCATGCACCCTTTGGAAAACATTCCAATTTGCTCTAACTTCAGGCCCATGAGAAAGAGAACAACAAAAAAAGAGGTAGGAAGAATACAGTAGGACCCCCGTATCCACCGATTCATTATCCACTGATTCAGTTATCCACGGTTGGCAGAGGAATAAATAAATAAATAAATAAATAAATAAATCAGTAGCCGCAAAGCAAGCTACTGTCACAAAAAGCAGCTGTAAAGCAAGGTACTGTCATAAAACAGCAGCAGTAAAGCAAGCTACCATCACAAACAGTGGCTGTAAAGCAAGTTACTGTTGCAAAATAGCAGCTGTAAAGCAAGTTACTATCACAAAACAGCATTTTGGGGACATTTTGGCATTCTCTCTTATCCACGGTTTTCATTGTCCATGGGAAGGCTCAGAAACAATTCCCAGTGGGTATTGGGGTCCTACTGTATTTCAGAATAGAAAAATGCTATTTAAATTGTAGCACAAGTCTTCTCTCTTCAACCTACAGCTTCTGGCAGGGCATCTCAAAGGGGATAGATATTAGATATACCACACAGGGATGACCTCCAGTAATTCAGTGGCTGGAGCATCCAGGAGAGATTGTGGTCTTTATTGGGGGTTTAGCTGTCACTCATCTTCTCGTGCTAGCAGATCAATGTGAGTAGATGGGGGAAATTGGAGAGATGATTCTGGGCAATGTTTAAAAGGCTCTCAACTTCAAATTGAACTAATTTATCTCTTTCCATTCACACAGGAGTCAGTTCTTTTTCTGTGGGGAGGATCCAGAGAGCAGTTCACCTAATATTCTCCACCTTTCAATTATTGATGCCTCCCTCCCCTGCCTCTTTCTCCATCTTTTGTTGAAGCTGTAATTCTAAAGGCCATAGTAAATTCCAGTTTTTTTTTAATTAAGTGGCATAGCATTACAGCAACACATGAACCTATCATGGATGCTCCCTTTTATTTTCAATAGTACTGCATCACTCAGGATAACAGTTTAAAAATGCAAGAAAAGGAAAATACTGGAAGGAGGTTTTCTGACATCCTTTCTACTGTCACAACCGACTGCATGCATCGTAGGATTGTCCATTAAGAGAATCTGGAAGTTCAGTCATGGCAAAATGTTTCTGTCTCTCAAGGAAAAGAAGTCCAGTTGCCATGACTCAACTTCCAGATAAACTCACCTGGATGACTGAGAATCTTCACAGACAGTCCATTAAGAGAACATCAACCGCAAGTCTATTTGGGAGAGAACTAAGCAACCTCACAACCTCAAGAACAGGATAATGAGGAGCACTCCCAATTGCACCAAATAAACTGCAGCCCTGGTGCTGTGGGCCAGACAGGAGCAAAACAAACAACGAAAGGGCAGGATGGATCACTTTTACTTAAAACACATTTGGTTGCTGGAAAGTAGGTGAACCAACCTGCACACGTGAACCAAAAAGTGAACTACATCCTCATCTGTATTACTTTTGATGTCCCCATTTTCAGTTCAACTCATTGTCTTTTTAGCCCTAGGAATGCCAAATGGAATATGAGGGAATCAGTTGCAGTGTCATTTTGCCCAAGGGGTGAACAGCAACTCGTGGCGCAATCTGAGCCTTGTGGCACAGTGGTTAAATGCCTGTACTGCAGGTAAAACTGTGCTCACGACCTGGGGTTCAATCCCAGGTAGCAGGCTCAAGACTCAGCCTTCCATCCTTCCGAGGTCGGTAAAATGAGTACCCAGCTTGCTGGGGGGGGGCAATGTGTAGCCTGCACACTGTAAGTCAAATTGTAAACCGCCCAGAGACTACTTAAAGTGGTATGGGGCAGTATATAAACAGAACACTTTGCTTTTGCTTTGCTTTCCCCTGCCCTGTAGTCATCACCGTCCATTTCCACATATTTGTCCAAAAGCCAATGTGGGGCTTTTGACAGTCAGGCAAAATAAATCTGTCACAGGGAAGAGTGTGAAAGTAGAGCAGTGAGGAATGTTTTTCCATGGATGGTGGAAAAGCCTAAGGAAACTTTTGGGAAGATATAGTGGCCATTGTTTATCTGGACTTTCAGAAGCCACTGTGTGAGACAGAATGCTGGACTAGATGGGCTGTGGCCTATTCCAGCAAGGCTGTTCTTATGTTCATATGAAAATATTTTGCACCACTATTAGTGGTACCTTGTATAAAGGAATTAATTCATTCCAAATGAAATTATGTTAAGCAAATTTTCCTTTATACAAATTTTCCATAGGAATGCATTGAAAACAGAGTGATCCCATTTTATGTTGTACAGATTTGCCCCATAGGCGATTCTGTTAAGCAAATTTCCCATATCTCCAGAATTTTTATGTTGCACAAATATTATGTTATACAAACCGTTTGTTATACAAGGGCCCACTGTATTTTGAAATGGACCCCAAACTGGCTTTGTTGCACATGATTGCATCACACCATGTCCCACCTTCATCCTTGTGACTGCCCACAGCCAAGTCAGCCACTGTTGAGCCTCAAGGCCTGGAAATTAGAGTCTCTATAATAAATTTTTGCAAACACTGGATTAACTGTGGAAATGTTATTTAGTCAGCTCAAAGAAGTGCTGACCTCAAGGACCCAAGTAAGCATCAAAGAAGTACTGTCTACACCCAGCGGTATTGGGTGGAGTGGTGCAGGGTACCATGAACAGCAAGGATGCATACATTTTGTTTGCTTTTTGTTTTGTTTAACTGTATAATTGTGAGACCAAGAGTGGAGGAAATGTATCACCATTGTAAAACAAGCTCATTTTGAAAGGCTGATGTCAAGCAGGGAGTCAAGGTTGAGATAAAATGGGCTATAAACACTAAGTGTACTATCTGGTGAATTAAGTTGACTTAGGCGGTTACTTCATGTCCTTCCTCGTTCCGAGATTACATTCGTTTCATGATAACGTCGTTCGCAGTCACATGGTCTTGTCGCGGTTCTGTCCCTGTTTTCATTTACCCACGGGTGTGATTGATGGTATCATGATGACTGTTACTTCACGTCTTGTTTTGTGACATTATCTGTACTTCCCGCCTTTGTTTTCCCTTTTTTTGGGTCCGAACTTCCGTTTTTTGATATTTCGATTCTCCATAACTTTGCCTTTCATGCGTTAACAGCAAAGTTCGAGGTTTTATGCCTTCTTATCTCTCTGTGATGCATTGTTTACGCCATTGGGATTGTACTGGAGAATGCAACTTCACACTCCTGCCACTAGATGGAGAACACGTACGTTACGTGACGAGCCTTACTTCACAGGCACTTGTCTTGAAACAGGAACCGGCAAGAGAATTCCTGAGGTCAGGGAGAGGTATGGCTCATCACGCTTAAATTCCAGTTCAGGGTGTGTGGTTGGGATGAGATTCTGCTGTCACACAATGGATGTGAAGTAACATTTTCTTGTACCGGTCCCAAGTGTGACCATGAACCGTGATGAGAGGGACGTGAAGTAACCGTCTTAGGGGTCATTGAGAATTTGTTTCTTTTTCCTTGTTATCAAAATGTACCAATATATGCCAAATGTGAAAGAAAATGAAACCAACAGAAACAGGGGCAGGAGCTGAACTGACCAATTTGCCCATCTTCTTAAACCAAATAGATGGAAGTCTCAAGTAACTAGACATCAGTCAGGAGTATTTCCCTTCACTTCAGTCCAGTCCCCTCACTGCTGTGTAGCCTAATGTCAGAGCACAGTGTTCCAAAATGTAGCAACAAGAAAATCCCCCTGATTACTTGTGAGGTGATTTACAGTCTGTTACTGTATAAAGGGCACAGAGGAACAATAGTGGCATTTTGTATGCAGATTTTATATCACATGTTGCTTGCTCTGAAGAGAATTCTTTGGACTATGCTGATAGTAACTGACAGTAGGCCAGAGTCTCTGCCTCTTCTTGGTCTACTGTTTAGAATTGATCCACAATGCTTTCATGTCAGAGCAATGATAATGGAGGTCAGATCAATAGTGCAGCTCAATATAATACAGTTGTATGACTCTCTGCATCTGTTCTTTGAGGCTTCGGAAGAGCTTATCAGTAGTTTTCAGTTTCACGTAAAGAGGCTAACCTGTGGTCAGTGTCAGACTAGATTTCAAGGTGGTAAAGCTATTTGGAGGATTATTCCCTACTGGAAGGGAAATCTAGATCCTAGAGTAGAGGAGGTTTGGCACTTTGAAGTGGGCAGAGATGTTTAAACCAGCCCTACCATTGCACAGAGTGAGGTGACTACCTCGGGAAGAACTCTTGGGGTGCCATGAAAGTGAAGGAAACTGTTAATTATTGGTTCTTCTATCCTCTCAATACAGGATTGAGAAAGGTGCTTGCTGGATGTCCTCCCTTAGGTGCAAAGTAATTTGGCTGGCTTTGGGTATTGTCCACTTTGGTTTGAGTAACTTTGAAATTGCTTCAGATAGCAAAATATCACTGAAAATATTATCCCTGTTGCTGAAGCTATGCTTTTTTGGGACATCAAAGTACAGTATCTGGTTAATAGATTTGCCCTTTAGGCAAAGAGTGGTCTCTTATCTTTCTTCTTGCTCAGAAGGACCCTCCCTGGTCCATTATTCTCCTTTATTGTTGGCAGCAAATGCAAGGCACAACAAGACAGCCAAGGAGCTCAGTAGATCCTCAATGTGCAACAGGGACACAGACAGTGTGCTTGTTTTGAACCAAGATACCTTGCAAGAGTTGTAGCTTTTTGCCATGCTCTCTAAGTTTGAAAGTACTTATTTTGTGTTGTGCTTTAGATATCCTTTTGCCTGGGGTGGTGGAGTTCACCTTTTTATCATCCCCCCATCTCAACACAAACTTCCTGTACAGCCCAAGAGAGATAACACAACTCTGG
>JAHTLZ010003526.1:28987853-29020093 GCA_023846285.1 Phrynocephalus versicolor | reverse complement strand
CCTTGTTTGTAAGCCATGAAACTTCGGCTAAATCATGACTGTGAAACACTGACGTGATGTCAGCTCCACATTTTGCCCTCCAGACTGCAGTTTTCATATATATAACAAAGATGACTATCCAACCCACTGTTTATCGTATTGTGCCAGTGGGTGGGGTGGGCGAGGTTGCTATAGCAATGGTTTCTATTATGTAATTTTTTCTTTCTCTTGGTGTGTGCAATCAGGCGTGTCTGCCTGGAAGATTACTGTGAGGGTGGATAGCATTTCTTGGGATTGTTTCATACATGCACATGTATTTCTGACCAGAGATCACCTTTATAAAGTGAACAATGGCTTTTATTTGCCACAAACTCATAGGACAGTGAGCTGCTCCAGAGCATAATTTCCTGGCCTTAGTAAAGCTCTTTAGCTTGTTCCATGGAAGATATGAAAAAAAAATGAAGCTTTTGATTAAGCAGCTGGGAAGAAGCAGCCCAGCTGTGTGAACACCATACAAGCACAAACAGAATGTCCACAAACACTCTTCTGTTTTAGAAGGATGTGGCACTCGCAGAGGAGTATGATATTTAAGACTTGTTGGTTCTCAGGAGACCAGCTGAAATTTCATGGAATTGTTTTGAACGCCCAGTGGGTGGAGAGGCAAATCTCAGAGTGAACAACACAATTCAAGGAGTTTAATTCTAGTTTGTTTGTGAGGTGTCTTTGAACCCTGGACACCCAGCTATCACTACCTCACCTCAGCAAAACAGTTTGCGGGTGACTTGCATAGGAGCAAGGGGAAGGGGCTGAGGGTTTATGGTACTTCAACCCATCAGGATATTTGCAGCAAAGCAGGGAGTGGAACATCAGCACCACAACTTATGAGCCTTCCTTTAACACAAACTCTAACAGCACAGCTTTTGGTGGGTGCAGTGGAGTGATGGTTAAGGGTGGATCTGTGTGGATGTAGGTACAATCCTACAGGATGCAAACCTTAAGAGAAGTGGGGCAACTGCTACAGCTTCGGGGAACATTTTGCAATTGGTCACTACAATGTATTCCCTCCCCTCATTCCGGTTTTGTTATATTAACTGGTTAGTGGTAATTTATCTAGATTCTGGTTCCTGTTACCTGAACTACTCTTGTGTCCATTTCACAGTCAAATGGTCCAGAAGAAAATTTCCACAACAAGCTGGTTCAGAAGCCATTCAACCCCCTTCCCAGCCTTTGCCTGCCCTTACTCTGAAAACTTGAGGAATTTAACTCCAGTTTTCAGGCTTTCACTCTGGCGGTTACTTCATGTCCTTCTTTGTTCAGTGACTAGTTTTGTAACATGACAGTGTTGGTCGCAATCATATGGTTCTATCCCTGTTTCAGTGTTCTCATGGTTGTGATAACTTGTCTCATTACAAGTGTTACCTCACGGTCTTGTACCTCACGGTCTTGTGCATGTTGGAGGAAGAGTGTCAAGCAAATCAGACATAAAAACCCTTGATTTTCGAAGGGCAAACTTCCCTCAGATGAGGAAACTAGTTAGAAAGAAATTGAAGGGGAAGGTTGGAAGAATCCAATATCTTCAGAGTGCATGGAACCTGTTTAAAACAACGGTAACAGAGGCCCAGAACAAGTGCATACCACAAAGAAAGAAGAGCTCATTTAAGTCCAAGAGGGCACCAGCATGGTTAACAAGTGGAGTTAGAGAGGCTCTAAAGTGCAAGGAGAGGTCTTTCTGTAAATGGAAATCCTCCCCAAATGAGGAAAATAAAAAGGAACACAAACTCTGAAAAAAGAAATGTAAGAAGATGATAAGAGAGGCAAAGAAAGATTTTGAGGAACGCATGGCTAGCAATATAAAGGGTAATAATAAAAGCTTCTTTAAATATGTTAGAAGTAGAAAACCTGCCAGAGAACCAGTTGGCTCTCTGGATGGTGAGGGAGGAAAAGGGGAGATTAAGGAGGACTTGAAATTGCAGAGAAATTAAATGAGTTCTTTGCATCTGTCTTCACAACAGAAGACCTTGAGTAGATTCCGCTGCCTGACTAAAGAATTAAATCAAATACAGGTTAAAAGAGAGGATGTTTTAGGACTAATTGATAAATTGAAGATTAACAAGTCACTGGCCCCAGATGGCATCCACCCAAGGGTTATTAGGGAACTGAGAAATGAAATTGAAGATCTCTTAACGGTAATATGCAACTTGTCTCTTAAAAAGGCCACAGCCTTACATCTGTCCCAGGGAAGATGGTGAAAAGCCTCATCCAAGAGAAAATCTTAAAACACATAGAAGAGCAAACCTTGCTGAGAGAAAATCAGCATGGCTTCTGCAAGGGTAAGTCTTGTCTGACAAATCTTTTAGAATTTTTTGAAAAGGTCAACAGGCATGTAGATTTGGGTGAACCGGTGGATATAGCCTATCTGGATTTTCAAAAGGTTTTTGACATAGTCCCTCACCAAAGGCTGCTGAGAAAATTGCACAGTCAGGGGATAAGAGGGCAGGTCCTCTTATGGATTGAGAACTGGTTGAGATCCAGGAAACAAAGAGTAGGTGTCAATGGGAAATTTTCACAATGGAGAGAGGTGAAAAGCGGTGTGCCCCAGGGATCTGTCCTGGGACCGGTGCTTTTCAATCTATTCATAAATGACCTGGAGACAGGGATAAACAGTGAGGTGGCCAAGTTTGCAGATGACACAAAACTTTTCCGTGTGGTAAAAACCAGAGAAGATTGTGAAGAGCTCCAGAAGGATCTCTCCAAACTGGGGGAATGGGCTACGAAATGGCAAATGCGTTTAATGTTGCCAAATGTAAAGTAATGCATATTGGGGCAAAAAAAAAATCCAAACTTCATCTATCAACTCATGGGCTCTGAGTTATCTGTGACAGACCAGGAAAGAGATCTTGGTGTGTTGGTGGACAGCTCCATGAAGGTGTCTCCCCAATGTGTGGCAGCAGTGAAGAAAGCCAATTCCATGCTAGGGATTATCAAAAAGGGGACTGAAAATAAAACAGCCAACATTATAATGCCATTATACAAAACAATAGTAAGGCCGCACCTGGAGTATTGTGTACAATTCTGGTCACCACATCTCAAGAAAGACATGGTGGAACTGGAAAAGGTGCAGAAGAGAGCGACTAAAATGATTACTGGGCTGGGGCACCTCCCTTATGAGGAAAGGCTAAAACATTTGGGGCTCTTTAGTCTGGAAAAAAAGGCACCTGAGGGGGGATATGATTGAGACATACAAAATAATGCAGGGCATGAGTAAAGTGGATAGAGGGAAGCTTTTCTCCCTCTCACAAAATACCAGAACTAGGGAACATACACTCAAATTGAGGGCTGGGCCTGGGAGAGTAAGAACAGACAAAAGAAAATATTTTTTCACCCAGCACGTTGTTAGTCTATGGAACTCCCTGCCACAGGATTTGGTGATGGCATCTGGCCTGGATGCCTTCAAAAGGGGATTGGACAGATTCCTGGACGAAAAGTCCAGCACAGGTTACAAACCATGATGAAGATGTGTAATCTCCAGGCTTAAAACCAGGGTCCTTCAAGGGCCAGATGCAGGGGAGTGGTATCAGGAGACAGATATCTAGTCTCATGCATTCCCAAACGCATCTGATGGGGCCACTGTAAGATACAGGAAGCTGGACTAGATGGGCCTTTGGCCTGATCCAGCATGGCTCTTCTTATGTTCTTATGTTCATGACAAACACTGCATTTGTCTAGCTTCCTTTTTTCTTTCCTTTTTTTGTGGTGGGGGGCGTTTAAAAATTCTTTTTCAATATTTCGCTTCTGAAAAGTAAAAAAAAAAAATAGTAAAACAAAACCCGGACACAGTTTTCTGAGAGAAACAAATGTTTTGTATGACATCTCGGAGTAGGTTGCTGATGAACTGACAACCCTTAGCCCTTAATTGCAACGTACCTTGGGGTGCGGAAGGCTGCTCTATTTGCTCTGGATTGGGATAATAATTTTGTAACCTAACCAAATATTTTGATCAAATTAATCCAAGAAATAGTATGAATGGAGTAGGGGACCCTCTCCTAAAGGCACCCCCATCCTAATCCGTATGTTGCCACTGCATTATGCTTTGTCTTTTTTATTCTCAGTAATGATGAGTTATCTCCTTAGAAGCAGGCTGATGCAAGGGACGTGATACAGTTAAAAACAAAGAAGTTTGTATCCTGCTGTCAGGTCAGTGTGTAGTAAATGGAATGGCCCAATACAGATTTGTGGTATGTGTGACTGTTAAAGGGTACATCTGTCTTTCAGTTTCCCATGATCAAGAGGAAACCACAACCATCAGATCTGCTAATTTCCTTTTTGAGATGTACACAATCAAGTATGCTTGGGAACACATTTGCATATTGATGTGCCCAAAGGCCCTTGAGTCATTGGGAAATATGTGTACTTAGTAAAAAATGGGTGAATCCATGCCTCAAAAAAAAAAAAAAAGAAAAGAAAAAAGAAAAAGGAAAAGAAAAAGAAAGAAAGAAAGAAAGAAAGAAAGGGTTGAAATGCATGCCTTAGGAAAATAATGGGAAAAAAGAAGGCTATGGGCTTCTGAGAAATGCAAGGAAAACAAAGCCAAGAGTTTCATATCCAACTCTAAATAAACATGTATACGACAACCATAATTCAGTGATGAGTCCTCCATGAGTCACTGGCCGGCCTGATTAGAACCACAACACCAAAGGCCTAAAATGTCTGGACAGAGCAACAGATGACCTGGTTCGAATTACTGAATTGCCTAAGGATTACCACTGGACTCCATAATCTCTTAGATGTAGGTTCAAATGGATAAGGCATTTATTTTCATCTCCTTGTCTAAATACTGCATAGTTATAGATATAATCATAGAATCATAGAGTTGGAAGAGACCTCAAGGGTCATCCAGTCCAACCCCCTGCCATGCAGTAACCCCATCACAATATTTCCGACTAGAGATAGGCATGAAATGAACATTTTTTCATTTCCGTTTTCATTTTTTCGTTTCTTTCTGCAACAAAACAACAAACGAATTTTGTCTCTAAAATGAAACGAAACGAACAGAAACACCAGAAATTTTGTTGTCCATTTTGTTTTCGTTACGGCAATACATTGAACTGCTTTAAATGCTAAAAAAAAATCACAAAAAAATGAAATAAATGGTAACAAAATGGTAACGAAACAAACGAAAATGAAAACGATTTTTTTGCAAAAATTCGCGAAAAACGGAAACGAACCGAAACGGACCCCCTAAACGACAAACGACAAACGAAATGCCATTTTTTTTATTCGTGCCCATCTCCATTTCCAACAGATGGCCATCCAGCCTCTGCTTAAAAACCTCAAGTGAAGAAGAGTCCACCACCCTCCGTGGCAGCATATTCCACTGCCAAACAGCTTTATTTATGGGCAGAGCTTGCATATCTAATTGTTGCACCAACAGTGAACATTCAACAGGTGAAATTCCCCTCTTCATGACTGCGTAACTAGAAATTTGCCTTAAGCTTTTGTAGTGCCATTCCTATGTAAGATAGCCTGGTGCATTTCTTAAACATATGTTTTGCCTAGGCCTGGCTTCCATCTGGTGAACTATTATGTGAATTAATTTAGCACTGGAACAATCACTGAATTTTATAGATGCTAAACTGGCTGCCGGTTTCATGGAGATTAACTAATTATCAACAGAAATGGATTCCCTGTCCCTTTATAGTGGCTAAGTGATGATATTGCAATGCTGGAAGGGTAAATGGCCACTTTTTATTAATCAGTAGCTTGAGGACCCTATAGCTCTTTTAGCATTCAAACATGTGGCTTGCAGATTACAATTACATAAGGATATTTACCCACAGAGCATAGTGAACATCAATCCACATAGTGACCGAGAATTGGACATGACAGAACAGATAGAAGACAATAACAACTTACTTGGATATCTGGCCATGTTTCATCATATGACAAATATTTATGCCCTAGAACAGTGTTGGCAAATCTATGGCACGTGGAGCCCTTTCTGGGGCATGCAACATCGCCGCTTCACTGCCATGGCACTTCCCCCTCCACTCAGAGCGTGCCACTGTGCTCCATGCAGAGAGGTGGGTAAAGGGGAGGCAGTGGATTGTGGGCTCCATAGTCACAGTTTTTGGGATGCCCAGAGCGGCATGGTTGGAGACTAAACTGGTGCTATGAATGAGCTCACTGCCTCCCCTTCCCCTTGCTCTTTATACAGAGCACAGTGGTGTGCTCCAAGCAAATGGGGAAGTGTTGTGTCTGTGTATTGCTATGAAGAGCCCACAGAAAGGGCTCCATGTGCCACTTTTGGCACCTGTGCCATAGATTCGACCACACTGCCCTATATTGAGCTAAATGTGCCCATATTTGAAGCAGCACTTGTTGTAATCTCTCCTTACAACTACCGTTTGATCTGCAGCAATTTCTTCTTCTCATTCTCCTGCAGGTAACTCAACATTATTATGGCTATTCTGACTTTGTCAGCGGTAGGTCAAACACACCTATGCTGTGCTGCATTGTCACAGCCTTGCTGGATGAGTCTTACAGCAAGGACGAACCACTAAAACTGCTAGAAGGCAGTGGAACAAAAGAAAACAAAAGCAGGCAGAGAAAAAAGCAATAGTAGCAAACACTGAAACATACAGAAAATTTCAAAAACAATTAAGCATTAACTTAGTTACAGATTTGATTGTCACAGATATTCCTTATTTTTTGTTGTTACAAATACTTGTTTCTCTTAAACCTGTATATCTTGTTCATACAGAAAGCAAAAAAAAAAAAAGTTTAGGATTTTACCAATAAGAAGCTAAACTTATTTGACTGAACTTCTTGACATAGCTGCCATAAAATGCAGACTATTGCAATATGCAGAGCATTCTGACCTTTGTGTTTATAGAAGTCTAGGGATTAGGAAGTTCCTACACAACACATGTTAACACTAAACACTGGATGTCTGCCAAGCTGCCCAGGTTCCAAGAAGTGTTCTTTCAACATTCTAGGGTATGTTCTAAACCTTAAAGTGAGATTTAAGGATATTTTTACATCAGCCAGGACCTTAGGATCAGGGAGGCCATTCATGTGTGTAAAGAAAACCCATCTCTCAACAGGGGTTGAAGACTTAGGCACAATCTGTATCCTGTTTATCATGCTGCCTTTTCATCTATCCCCAGGAAAAGAAGGACCACTTTACACCTCCACCAGGAAGGCCACTGCTAGTGGCCCATGTTTAATGGGTGTTGGAACTAGACATGGGCACGACCAGAAAAAATGACGTTTCGAGTTTCCTTTGTCGGAACAGGTCCGTTTCGGGTCGTTTCCGTTTGTTGCGAAATTTTTCAAAATGTGTAGTTTCGTCGTTTCATTTGTCATTTGTCATTTCCACCGCGATTTAGCGCGATTTGACTTCCCAGAGCATAGGGGCGTCCCGCAATCAGGGTTGGTGCTAGGTGTTTTTGCGCCCTAGGCGGCGGTGGCGGTGGGTCATGGGCGGGCGGCGACAGTGGCAGGGGGACGGCGTGGGCGGGCAAGTGGGTGGGCGGCGGTGCGGGCCACAGGCGGGTGGCGGCATGGGCGGACGGGGGACTGGGCAGTTAGGATATTACTTAGGATAGAGGTTCTGTTCTTGGCTTGCACCCCAAATGTGTGTGTGTGCAAGCAAATTGAAGTTGGGAAAATAGAAAATAAATGGTAGTATATAATATATTTTTAAAATGAATCCACACCTCCCACTCCCAGTCGAACCTCCCCCTTTATTCAATATCAGAAAAAAATCCTCACAAACTGCCAGAGAAGAAATAAAGAATAAACTGCTATTCCCTTCAGCAGACAAAGCTGCAGGAAATCAAAGAAATTATTTTCTAAATTCAGTTCCCTCCCTGCATACCGAACTTAAATCCTAAATCCTCCAGCCTCCCTCCTCAATCTCGATCGGATCACACCAGCACCAGCAGCCAGTCCTCCTCCTTCAACCACATCCATACACCTGACTGCGATTTCTGGAAGGTGCCTTGGCTTTTTATGCCCTCCGAGACATCCAGAAGTGTCAGTCAAAAACCTGGTGATGCCATTGGTGGAATGGTTCAAAAAATTTGCATGGTCCCATCCCATGCCCAGCCCAAATGGGCAGGTCTAAAAAAATAAAAAATAAATAAAATAAAATAAAATCAATGCGACGTTTTATTGCGATTAAAAACCCACTGCTGCTACTATTAAAAATCAGGCATTTAAAATAAATAAATTTCACATGTTTCGGTGGTGATTTGGTGTGTTTTTTGACCACGATTTCAAAAGAAAAATTGCGGTCGCCATTTTCGATCCCCACCACCGCATGGCATGCGAGACAGACGACAAGGATGACCCCCCCCCCCCCGCCTGGTGTCCTCAGGCAGGCATATTTTCGCCTGCTTTTTGGTCGGGAGTCGGGCTTTTTTTTTTTTTTACTTTTTAAAACTTTTTTTCTGTGCTGCTTAGCATCGCGCGATCGCTGCGATGCCATTAACGACAATGAAACACCCGACCCAATTTTTCTTTTTTCGGGTCGGGTTCGAGCTGGAGCGGCGTAATTATCGTTACCGTTTCCGTTACATAACGGAAACGATAACCCAAAACGGAAATGACAATTTTGCCGCTCCATGCTTTACTGATAATATTGAGTAGTACTGGACAACTGACCTGGAAGGCATGTGCCATATTTGACAGGGGCTCCACATCACAGAATCTACATGCTGAGCATTTCACCGACCAGACCCACACCTAAATTGCTCTCAGCTAGAGAAAGGCTGGGCTGGAAGGCTTCATGGCCAAGAATAGTTTAAACTCTAAGACAGTGGTGGTGAACCTTTGGCACTCCAGATGTTTTGGACCACATCTCCCACAGTCCTTTGTCATTGGCAATCTAGGCTCAGAATTATGGGAGTTGTGGTCCAAAACATCTGCAGTGGCGAAGGTTCACCAACACTGCTTTAGGATGTTGCCCAGACATTGGTAGGGAGTTTGAGCTCAGCTTTTCCCAGCTGAGCACAATTTAGGTGCAGGTTGGACAGGTGGAACTGCTGGAGCAGAGTATCCTGGGAACTGGTGTACAAAGGGGCAAGGGAGAAAGACACATCCTATAATGATGGCATTTACTTTGTCCATGCAACCCCTGTCTTCTTTGCTTTCTGCTCATATTGCGGCCTGATCCTAGTTAAGCCTAGCTCCAAGCTAAATGAATTTCATCTGGCTGCCAGAGTTTATTATTCAGGAAGAGAGAGAGAGAGAGAGAGAGAGAGAGATGCAGCTAAGGCCTCAGTCTCTGGTGCTGAATGCTTAGATGATCTTTCTGTGTCTCATTTCCTTAAGTGTAGCTTCAAGATGGCTTAAGCATCATTGAGGGACAAATTAGCCTTCATAAAAAGGAAGGCAATCCAGTTTAAGAGTCCAGGTAAGGATTTTGATGAAAATCAGGACCACTCCAGGGTATGTTTCTGACTGGGCAAAGAACAGCATGATGCTTCATCCTGTTTCATGTACAAAAATCATCTTTTGATAGCTGACATTTTTAGTGCTAGTGATGAAGAAATGTTCTTCCCTATATGTTAAGGCAGCAGGGCTTGGGGTATTCAAGCAGGCCGTGTGGCACACAACTCCGTCAAGACACGAATGCACACACCTTGCGCCACCTCCTAGCTTTGTAAAGGCAAAGTTGAAAGCAGCGTGGAGGAAGGAAGCTATTCAGTATGTACAGTAAAACAGGAAAGAAGAACCTTTACACCAGGGGTGTCCAAACTTTTTGCAAGGAGGGCCAGATTTGGTGAGGTGAAAATGTGTGGGGGCTGACCATTCAGCTACATTTAGCCCCCCGGGCCGGAGATTGGACAAATCTCTATAACATACAAGGATGCAGGGAGGGCGCTGCAGCAAGGGAACCAGGGGTGGGTAGGCTGGGAAGGTGCCTGGGGGGTGGGTGTGGACAGAGGCAGGGAGGGCAGGCAAACCGTAAAACTGCAGCTCACATCTCCATCCAGTATGGAGAGGGGCCAGATGGCAGGAATGCGTGACAGGCTGAGCCGGTGGGGAGAGGGCCGCTCTAAATTTGAAAACGGGCCACATTTGGCCCCCGGGTGTGACTTTGGACATGCCTGCTTTACACTGTGTATACTAGGGGAAGAGCTAGATGGACATCGGCATTTGGCACCTTAAGTTTCTCAAGGCGGATGGAGAGGGGAGGCTCATAAAGGGCATTTTGGCATATGTTATTCTTTTTAGCTTGAAATGACTCTGAATGTGGCGGCTACCGTGTTCTCTATTGGACAAAAGTTCATTTGGGCAGCAGGTGGCCATGGAAAAGGACGACAAGGATTAGGGTGCTCTTCAGAAAGACAGCAACGGGTTTGGTACCACACTGGAGATGGACAGATTTATTACAGCAGGGACTTTTGCGGATATAATCTACTGCTTTAAATGATTAGTGATGAAATTATACTCTTTCGAGTACCTAAAAGCAGCGTACATGGCTGAGGGTGGGGCTGGAGTGAAACTAAATGCAGAAGGCGAGAGCTGTAATATTAACTCTAGCCAGCAATAGAACTCTTCTCTTGCCAGAGGAGAACTTAGGAAGAGTTATTAATTCCCAGGACCCACCAGCCAGGTTATAGTAAGTGAATGATTTGTATTGATTTTCTCATGCTCTGCCCTAGACTGCTTTGTGTATTTTGTGGGCTTGGCCCCTATTGGTCTGACTCAAAGAGAAGAAACATCTTCAGGTCACATAGATTAAAGGTCTCTGTTGCCCTCTACTGTGCAATTAATAAATTCATTCCAGCCCAATCCCCTGCTTGGAAGGATGATCTGAATCTCAATTCCTGGTGCTTGAGGCATGTTTTCATGTGCCAGAGATGGTATCAAGAGCGGGAGAAGGGGCCTCTGAAAGAACTTGGAGAGAACTGAGCAGAAGGAGGGCGTGACAGGGCAGAGAGAAACATGAGCCAGTACTGGGATATTGCCTAATCTTTTACTGTGTGGAAAGAAACTGGAATGGTTGCTCAACATGCCAATAGAATTCTGCGTAGAGGACTTGCTTGCGAGATGGTGTTTTGAAGGGACCGCTTCTATTGTGGGAAATGAGCAAGACAAGTAAGACATCTGGAGTGTCATGAGAATATTACAGTTTTGACAAAGAATAAAGATGTCCTCAGATCGCAACAAACGTTGACACACAGAAATATAAAATCAACATGAAGGAGGGGAATGCACACACAGTTCAGCCTGGCCCCTTTTTGTAAAAAATTCATAGGGCGAGCTTTCGTTTCAGCTGAGCAAATATTTGACATATTTCTTTTCCTTGATCAAAGTCAGATCTTCAGTTCATAAAAGCCGGGCTTTTAAATGTGGCATGCGAAACAGATGTTCATTACAGAAAGACATTACTCCAGACACATCAGAAATCTGCATGACAGAGTTTAAGAATCAGTTATTTACATGATACTCACACTTGAGGTTTTGAGAGGATTCTTAGCCAAGCAGAGGAAGACCCTTGTTTTAAATAAAGGTCTTCTTTGATAATACAGGCCTCGTTGAATACTAAGAAAGCCATAGGGTAAGCTGTTTTAGTAAATGCATTTTAAGTCTGCTGATAAGAATGATGCATTTTGAGTAGTGCATACAATTCAGTTGTGATGTTAAAACATAACGATAGAATTTGGACAGAATTGTAGGTTTCAGATTTGCTTGATAATCAACTGGTTTTCCATAGAATTCTCTGATTTTTAGAATCCCTTCCTGTGAAGATGTACCTTACCAATAGCCAGTCACATTTTTTTTACCGCTATCGCACTTCCGCAAGCAGACACTTTTTATTTTGGGTCGCCTTTTCTCCTCCAGGGGTCATGTGGTTGTAATAGCGATTCTGCAGTTCGCACTTAAGCGGATACCTAGCAATCGGCTTTCTAGTTCCCACTTGATTAAACTGCTATTTTATGAAAGGAAAACAGTTAAGAAATGGGGACAAAAAGGGAACAAAGCGACGTACTATGTCCGCAAATAACACCAAATTGCGTCAAAGGGAGGTGCAGGAAGCGATGTAAAAAAAAAAAAACCCTACCCCCAGTGGCCGTTGCAAGAAAAAGCACCACAGTGGCTAAAAATGGGTGTGGCCAAGGGGGTTCTTGAGATAAATCATTTTGAAAACCAGACAGTGATTTTTAAGGTGCCTTATTCTAAAGGAAAAGGCATTTGAAATCAGAAGTGTGGTAACAGTTAAAGTTTTGTTTTGTTTGACAACTGAGGCAGACACTCCCATAAGCACCTGTCCTCTTCTTGGAATGTTGATATATCTGTGTATCTATATCTGTGTCTCGGGCAGGCAGATGAAATAACTAAGGATTTGTTGTCTTTTCACGAAATCCACCATCTGCTGCATCTTAATCGTAGACTCTTAGAACTGCAAAGCTGGGATGAACCATCAGGGATCATCAAGTCCAACTTTCATCAAGGAGATACAGTGGGGAGCAGAACTCTCAACTTCTGGCTCTGCAGCCAGACTGAGGCAGCTGCTTCACCAGGCCTCATATAAGGGCCATTCCTGGGGTTATGACATCACGCTGACGTGAGCTTCCAAGCCATTCTGTAAATCTGCTGAATAAATGAAAGAATTCACAACAGTAACTTTCAGTTTCTTATGAGAAAATGGCACGATCACTTTGCCAGAAGTAAAACCTGAAACGGGGATCAGAGAACAGAGAAAGAGAATTGGGGCTGGTGGGAAGTAGAGGTGGTGGTGGGGATATTGTCAGTGTTGTATCCAAAGCAAAGGGCACCCTATTAAGTGAACCCCGGGAGATCCCAGCGCCATACACTGATGTGCAGCAACATAATGAGTTCCACAAAGAATCTCTTTCATTTTCTCAAACATTCTGGACTTTTCTTGGTTGAGTTTGGGCAGTCATCTAACATTACAAAACCTTAGCTCCTATTAGACAAATTGGGGGAAGTCCCTGCAGCACAAGAGACCTCAAAAGATGTCCAGGTGGCATATTAAGCTGCTGATCTCTTTAGTAGTAAGGATGTTTTAGAAACCATCCACATTTCCCACCAATGTAATACTTTGCTTTTGGTTTGTTTGATTACGGGCAGTGTCCTGGTGATCGGAACAACCTTTGAAATTACTATTGTTTGCTTACTTCCCATGAGGGCAACTCCTAGCAATTCAGTTAAGGCAGTAAACACCCAGATATTCATTGAAATTAAATTAAAGGCAGGCAGCTAGCACTGTGACATCAAGAGGCGTTTTGCCTGTAAAACCTTTCCTAGAACAAAGGCACAGATTTATATTTGCAAATGTGCCTTTCTAGTAATGATGCCTGTCCAAACACACAAGTGAAAGCCATTATGACGTATCTTCTCAGTAACAGGAATAGCAGAGAGGAGATGCAGGATTCCTTGTTTAATGACAAAATTCCGTTCCTACAGCTAGGTCATTAAGTGAATTGGTTACGGCACATAGTTGTAGCCCTGCTTCCTCCCCTCTGAGCTTCTGATAAGGTAGGTGCAAGCAAGCAAAAGCAGGCTGCGTGCATTGATCCATGCCCTCTGGGTGGGAACAGCAGGTTCTCCCCGAGGCAGCAGTTAGATGGCGGTGGCAGCTTTGACTGTTGCCATTGGTTATAAGTCTGTATGGTCATTAAACAGGTAAGTTGTTAAGTGAGGAGTGGCTGTAAAGTCCTGAATGGGTGGGCAACATTTCTTGCAGCCTGTTTTCTAAGTGGATGAGTTGTAAATGTGTCATGGATTGGTATGAGCCACTGTGATGTCACAGAGGTGAAGCAGATGAGAGTTCAAAGGGAAATGGGGTCCCCAAGGGTCTAGGTCAGTGGTGGCCAAACTTCAGCCAGCCAGATGTTTTGGACAACTCCCACAGTCCTTTGTAACTGGCAATATGAGCTCAGAATTCTGGGACTTGCAGTCCAAGAGATCTGGAGGGCCAAAGTTTGGGCACCAGTGGTCTAGGTGATTTTGGCAAATAGTCATGGGAGGAATCTGGGTAAAACCTAAACAACCAGGGAATAAGGCAACACAGGGCTAGCAGAAGGAAAATAAAACAAGAAAAGCACTTGCAATCCTTTTATTTATGATTGTGTTTATTTGAAACATTTATATCCTGTCCTGTATCACAAGACCACAGAGTAGGGAACAATAAAAGCAATTGACAACAATTTGAAAGGCATAAAATAATTTAAGCAATTTAAAATGCTTAAAAATATTGCAAAAGGTCCCTTAATGAAGCCAAGATCCTTAAACCCAAAAGGTTATGGGCAAACTGATGTATATTTATTTGGTACTATAATAAAATCAACATGGGTGTCAATCAGGCCTCCAAGGAGAGAGTATTAGCCCCCCTCCTGTGGGCAGTGATCCTGTTGATCAGCTGGGCAGCAGGGATGAATGGCAGAGTACCCCCAATGTCCTACACAGGTAGTAGCTGCTGATAGAGAACTTCTCCTGGAGATCTGAAAAATTTACAACAAGATGGAGATATTCTTAGACAGAGAGCTTCAAAACCATTTAGTGTTTTGAGAGTTAAAACTAGGACTTTGCATGGGATCTGACATACTATGCAGATCTTTCATACTATGGTTGTATAATTCAGTCAATTCCAACTTTTAGTGACTCATTCCTAGATAAAGGGTAATCAAAAGTGGTGTACCATTCCCTTTTTGAAAAGGGTGCTCTGGGATTCATGTACCTCTGCCAAGGTCACATTGATCCTACTAGGCACAGTGGGACTGAATTCCTGGCTCCTGGTACAGCCACCCACTGAAGTAAAGAGTCAGCTAATTAGCCACTTAGCTGCTGCATATGGCATGGCTTCAAGGTCCTAGGTCAGTGATGGCAAACCCACAAGAAAAGCCCACTAATTTGTGCCAATAAGTGCCAATACAGCAATTTAACCTGAATACAGGTGGCGGTGAAGGGGCAATGTCAGTTGCCCACAGAAAGGGCTCTGAGTGCCACCTTTGGCACCCGTGCCATAGGTTCGCCATCACTGTTCTAGGTCCTCTTCAATAGTTGCTTTATGTAGAATGTTGTGCATCCTGAGGACATGAAATGCCTAAGACATCGATGATTGTGGTCAAGTCAGGTCAACTTAGATTACAGCTGGCACACTATGCTGAGTTGTGCAAAGGGAATCCAGGGGCACTGCAGAATTAGAAAACTTCCAGTCTATGAACCTGAGTCCTGACCTCTTGGGGGAAGTACAACCCTTTCTATAATAGGTTGAATCCTGGTCCCTGAGTCTGACTTTCTTCGGGGAAGCACCACTTCTGCCTTGCCAGGATCTAATTTCAGTGTGCTCACCCTTAACCAGCCCATTATTGAGTCAGATAGCGTTCAGAGGTGTCGACTGCTTTGTCGATGTTAGGTGACAAAGTGCAGTCGCACTGGATGTCACCAGCATATTGGTGGCATGGTTCCATTTAATTAAAAATGTAAATGTTGGGAAATCCAATTACAAGTCCTTCCAAGAACAAATGATGACTATAGAGGGTGATGGCAAGGAAGGGCAGAGGAGATTGGGTTGGGGGAAAAGGGGGTTAATTAAAAGGGTAGCTGTGGAGAAAATATTGGGCTAAAGACAGGGGGACCTGTCAAGGACAAAGATGAGGCCAAGGATCTGAAACATATGTGTACATGCATGTCCATTAAAAAGAGCATGACCTTGTGTTAGACCTCTCTGGGACCACCTTTACAAGCCAACCTCAAGACGGTTTGACACTTGCTGAAATAGCAGCAAAATCAAGGAAGACACCACTTGCCTATGACTCTTCCAATGCACATAGCCTTTCTCCTAGCAACCAGTGCTGTAGCACTTTTGAGTTCTATGGTAGAGATGGGCACGAAACGAACAATTTTTTGTTTCCGTTTCCGTTTTTTGTTTCGTTACACAACGAAATGACAAACAAATTTTGTCTCAAAAATGAAACGAAACGAACAGAAACACCAGAAATTTTGTCGTCCGTTTCGTTTTCGTTACAGCAATACATTGAACTGCTTTAAAAGCTAAAAAAATCACAAAAATTGAAATAAATGGTAACAAAACGGTAACGAAATGAATGAAAACAAAAACGAATTTTTTTGCAAAAATTAATGAAAAACGGAAACGAAACGAAACGGACCCCCTAAACGACAAACGACAAACGAAATGCCTTTTTTTAAATTCGTGCCCATCTCTATTCTATGGGTCTATTTTTTGACTTAGACATCTATTGATGGACCTTGCAAACACAGTTCCACAAATTGATTTTCTTCTTATTCACATTTATATAGAAGAAAACATGAGTAGTGATAGGCGCTTCATGCTTCCTACCAAGCAGAAAGCATGGCTGGCCAGCTGATTCTTATCCCCACTCCCCCACTCCCTAGCCATCCGTATGAAGCCCAAAGCACCCATCTCTAAACATGAGCATTTCAACAGCAGCAGCAGCAGCAACAACAACAGCAGCAGCAACAACAACATTCAATAATTTGTGCAATTATCTCCTCGATAACAGAGGTTGCTTATAGGATTGCAAAATTCAGGTGTCCCTTTGAATTCAATTTCAGATAAGAATCCAAGGTGTCTCCCCCAACTGGGTTGGGTGTTCACAACACAGAAGAATCAGCTTTGCATGCACAGTCTTCAAAACCCAAGAGTAAAGTATCAGTTCAATTGCATATACATGAATTCAGTATGAGGATTCACCTCCAATGTCGCCTATAGGAATTATCCTAGACCAAGTTGGCAAGGGCAATAGCAGTCAAACTGGCAACAGGAGCTCCACCCTCTCCATCTCACCTGCTCTTTCTAACTCAAATCTCTTACTCACAGCTTTACGCTTCCTTAGCCCTGCCCCTTGCGGCTGAACCAAGATTGCATAGTGATTACACTACCCTTCTGCAAGCCCTTCCCCAAGGAAAGAAAAGACTGAACCTTAGGAAAGGGGATGGGAGGAGGATCAGCCTTCTGTGCTCGTATAAAACCATATAAATAAATAAATAAATAAATAAATAAATAAATAAATAAATAAATAAATAAATAAATAAATAAATAAGAAGCTTGATTAAAGTTTCTCTCTGAAGTGGTGCCTCATGTTGAATAGCTGTTCAGGAGAACCCCATCTGCCCTAAAACAAAAGCAGTCAGTTTCTTATCTCCTTTATATGTGCTTGCCCCAGACATAGGAGCACTTTCAAAGCAAGGCAAAGGAATGTAAGCCCTATGAAGGTTCTCTCTCTCTCTCTCTCTGTGTGTGTGTGTGCACGTGCATGCATGAGAGAGAGAGAGGGAGAGAGAGAGAGAGAAAGAGAGAGACTCATTCTAGACTTCAGTTTGGGTGTTTCCATCTCAGTCTTCCCTCCATGGCTATGCACCCCAATTCCCTTTGAGGGGGCATGGAGTCAAATTTAGGGTTGATAGGTCTCAGGCATGCCAGTTATGCAATGTGTAAATCCAAAAGAGTATTTCTGTTGTAACACTCGCTACCTCACAGGGAAAACTAGAGGATGCCATAGGACAAATGCTGCCTTGAGGCAGCACCTCACCCATCTACAGGGCTTTTTTTTAAAAAAAGAAAAAAAGTATTTCTGTTGCTTACACTGGGGTGGGAAATGCATGACCCTCTAGAGGTTGCTGTATTACAGCTCCCATCAGCCGGTCAGCACAGCCAGTGGCCAAGGATGATGAGAGCTGTGGTTCAAGGGCATCTGAACAGCCACCCATCCCTGATTTCTCCTGTCCATGGTATTTGGTGTGCTTTGTAAGGTCATTTTAAACTAAAGCCACTGTTTTCTATTTAGAGGGAATGCCATCAAACAGAGAGAAGTTCATTTCAAAGATAGCTCTTTGATCAACTGAAAAACTTCTGCAGAAATTTTTGGGTGCACAGTAAGAATGGAGACATCTACTGCTTTCTTTCTCCCAGCTGACTACAGAATGGTGCTCAGTAAACCCAGTCAGAAAACAGAATTTGATGTGCACCCAGTCCATGGGGTCTCATAGGGTATGCAATATTTAAGTGCAACCGTGGAGGAGCAGGAACGACGACTAAACCACTTGACCACAACAAATTAAAATCCACATTTTATTTTGTTCCGCACCTTTGTAGACGCGGGAGAAGGGCCTTAGTCTCCCAGCTTGCTCACCCCCAAGATTACTCTTGCCTGAAGCAGTATTACCCCACAACAAATAATCACCATCAGAGGGAATGTTCCTCAGGAATACTTCAAAGAACGGAAAGGGTAAATTCTCTTTCCCCTCTCTCCTGCTGTCTGTATTGTCATAATTATGGATGACCCCAAATGTAGCTGCTTTACTTTGGGGCAAGAAAACTCATCCCTGTTTAGTGAATGTAAAGCCAAATGTAAAATCAGATGTTGAACGACCATTGGTTCCTCATCGGTGCCTTTGTCACCATGCCTTTGCAAGTTTTGAAGAATGCGTTCAGTTTTACATCTGTAAAATGGGAACAGTGGTGACTTATCTGGCAAGGCTGTAAAAAGGAAAAGTGCAATGAAGATTTTAAAGCCCTTTGTGGAGCTGGACAGATGCAGAAATTATTAACAGCTGCAACAGCAGTGCTGTCACATTATTTAAACAATTAGATGCTCACTTCCTATTCCATATTGCATCCTTGGGGATAATTAGGACATACCATTTCCTCTCAGGAAGTCGCTCCAATATTTTGCTGCTGGTGAACAACTTAAATCTGTTTTTAAATAAAATGATTTCATTTTTATCCTGAATGTAGCCAGCTATTTGGTCATGTTTGGAAGCTTAAAATCATTTTAATGACTGCTTTATTTCTGAAAATCATTTTTGGTTATTTCCATAATGGACTTCCTGGCACTTTACAAGGGTGTGGGCCATCATGGTATTGAGAAGATTGGTCTCTCAGGGCTTCTCTTTTCAACAATGAAGGCAGACTGTGAGACTTGGAGAACATTCTTTAAAAAACACACAATAGTGTCAAAAAATTACTTTGAGGATTGTAGAAACTTGTCTATACTGACTACAGGATTCTGGAGGAAAACAATAGTGACTTTCCCGATTTCTGATTTTCAGGTAGCGGCACTCAATGATAAACAATGAATTTAGGGTGTAGTGGCACTCATGGACAATCAATCTCTAATTATTTCTGATTGCTCGTCCAAAGTATTGCTATAAATTCTCCTCCTCCTTTTGCTTCCATGCATGACTAAGGCCCTGATCTCACTACCGTTATCTGCACATCTTAATATGATGCATACTATTTTTTCAGGCGTTCATGTGACGTTTGATGCACAGTTAGCGCCCCGACAACAGGAGTATTTTACTTCTCTGCATCCATCCCAACTTGCTTACTGTGCATCTTTTCTTCTTAATATCAATTGTAATGCAGGCGGAACGCCAGTAAAAATTGTGCCGGCATGCCGGTATGCCACCAATTCAGTAGCATAAACTATTACCAAGGCAGAACTACAGGAAGTGGCAGAAAAAGGGGTACAAATATAATTGGTATGAATTTTATGGGGTCACACCTCATTTGAGGTGTTAAAAAGTGTGCATCAATAACAGAAGTATTTTAACACAACCCCTAGCAGTGGTACAAAATGCTGCGACTAAATTGCTCTTCCAGGGGCATGGTTGGCCGGTGTACCAAAATACTGCTCTTCGGAGTGAAAGCACAATCTTTTGCTATGCAGTCTTTCACAGCAAAAAGAGCAACAAAATCATCATGAGACTTCCAAGTTGGCAGTACCTCACTTCCTGAGATTTCCGGCTCAAAGCCTGAGACTAAAAGGTGGGTCCTTAATATTTTATAGAGGCAGGGCAGGGGCCTCCCTTATAAGGAAAGACTAAAACATCTGGGGCTCTTTAGTCTGGAAAAAGGGTGCGGGGGGATATCATTGAGACATACAAAATAATGCAGGGCATGAGTAAAGTGGATATAGGGATGCTCTTCCCCCTCTCACAAACTTCCAGAACTAAGAGACATACATTCAAATTGAGGGCTGGGAGAGTGAGAACAAAAGAAAACATCCCCCCAGCATGTTGTCTGTCTGTGGAACTCCCTGCCACAGGATGTGGTGGTGGCATCTGGCCTGGGTGCCTTCAAAAGGGGATTGGACAGATTCCTGGAGGAAAAGTCCATCACAGGTAACAAACCATGAGGGAGATGTGTAATCTCCAGGTTTAAAACCGGGGTACTTCAAGGGCCAGATACAGGGGAGTGGTATCAGGAGAGAGATATCTAGTCTTGTGCACTCCCAGACACATTTGGTGGGGCCACTGTGAGATCCAGGAAGCTGGACTAGATGGACCTTTGGCCTGATCCAGCATGACTCTTCTTATGTTCTTATGTTCTTAAGAATGCTAGAAATGATTCTGGGCTGGCTGGCTGTGAAAACGTGCACATACAGTAGACCCAGAACTAACCAGCACAACATGGCAACCCAGATCCATCCAGGGGAAAGGAATGCTTGTCTAGCAGCTGGGGAGGCACATTCCCATTTCCCCTTCCTGCTCCCTCTGACCTACAGCACACACACACACACACGATGCGTTTTTCCAAGCTGTTGCTGGGGTTCTGGCTAGCCTACTGGGATTCTTCTCCCCCCCTCCCTCCACAAATCCTGAGCTAATGAGAATGGAGGGTACCATCAGAAGGCTTCATCGTGATAGCTCTCCATTCTTTGCCATCCTCTAAAAGGCAATATGGGGCCTCTCTTCCTGGTCCTTTTCCCTGATCCACATTGATTCTCTTATACCCAGCCATCGCCCAGAGACGTGACTAGCACGTGATGCAACGTTTACAAGCACCATCGCTTCAGTAAAGCAGAAAGAGGATTGCGTTCCTGACTGCTCTTCATCCTTTTGGATGAAGTATTATGTGGATGATTGGAACTTAGGAGACAGGAGGTGGGGGATGTATTCTTTCCAGTTTGGTTTTACTATGAGGCAGAATGAGGACCACCTCCATCTTTCCTGGTCCATAACTCAGGGGAGGAGGGAAATATCAGAGCACGGCCATCCCATGGGCACTATATAGAAAACTAAAGTATGGCTGAGGCCTGTGATCCCCAATAACACTCTCTTCTAAGAATGTGAAAAGGAATACTCACAGAAAACATAGTGTTCATCAGATTTCATGGGCTCATTTGCCCAAACAAGCCAGCACTCGGATCTGATTTGCAAACTCAAAAGGTGCAACATTTTCTGCTGCAATCTATAACAGCCGCTCTGGTGTCATTGCCCGACCATGTGATAATTGCCCACTTCAGTTCAAGGACTCTCTTCTCCTCTTACCTTGAACTAACCTATTCATCTGAAGAGATCCCATGCAACCACGTGGCTCTCCGCACATTAATGAAATATTCTTCCCTTGGGTGTCTCTCTCCTTCCAGCAGTCCTGATGTACTCATTCTTTTGCCACAGGAAAGCTTCTTCAAGAGGAAAAATTCTCCCCCCTCACTCCCCCACCCCTTGTCCTGGGACAAGGTCAGTTCACAATCCCCTCTGTGTTCAGAGAGAGCCCACCGAGAAGGAAAAAGAGACTCTGGAAATGTTTTGTTTATCATTTGTATTTTGGGTTCGTGAGGAGCTCTCCTTTCACAACTATTTCCCACCGTCCTCAGGGCAATCGATTCCAGTATGGGGCTCCTGACAAGAAGTCTCATGTTTGGAAATCTTTACTCCCGCTTCTTCAGTGCAAATGGAAGGTGCTTGCAATGGTCTTGTGTCAGAAAGCTACAGAGACCTTGATACATCTCAGCCCTTTATATTTAAACAGCCATTTCTCCCTGGGTGCGGGGGGGGGAGGAGCCCATCCCTCCTATCAGCCTCACCTTTCAGCAACCAGAGAGAAGTACAAACTAACAGTAGAGGTAGCAAGGGGGAGTAGGGAGCAGCTAAGTGCTGGTTATGTGAAAGAGGACATTGGCCATTGTGGGAGTCAGGAATTTCTGGGTTTCCAAATGCTCCGAACTAGAGCTGCAATAGGTCCTTACTTCTGGCCATGTCTTATAGCCCCACTCCAGGACAGTTCAGTTCAGGCAACTAGGAGGTGATGTCCAAATCACCTGCAGCACCAGTTTTCCCTATCCCAGTCTCCTGCAACATGCAGTCCAAAGCTGGTAATTATATACTGTACCAATCTAGACTTGAGTTGCTATAGATCAGAGATGTCTAAAATTTCTTAGTAGAACAGAAAGAAAAAAGATTGAAGGCAAGTATTTTACAGATGAGGAGAGAATCTGGAACATTGCTTTTCAAAAATAACTTGTTGCATTACCAGCTGTCTATCTCACCAGGTAATTCATTGCATTACTGTTTCTGTGGGCACAGAAACCAGAAGTTTGTATTCCCATTACCTTCTAATAATTACATACTGTTGAGCCCATTCTGACTTACTCTAACCCTTTTCAAGGTTTCCTTTGGTACAGAATACAGTACACAGAAATGGTTTACCATTTCCTACTTCAGGGGGTCTCCTGGGATTGTACAACTTGCCCAAGCCCACACAAACTGGCTCTGTTTGCATATTGGAGAATCAAACTCCCAACTTCTGACTCCATGGCCAGATACCTAAACCAATGAGCTAACCAGTTGGCTTGCCATAACATTCCTCATGACTAGAGATGGGCACGAATAAAAAAAAATGGCATTTTGTTTGTCGTTTGTTGTTTGGAGGGTCCGTTTTGGTTTGTTTCCGTTTTTTGCGAATTTTTGCAAAAAATCATTTTCATTTTTGTTCATTTTGTTACCATTTTGTTACCATTTATTTCAATTTTTTGTGATTTTTTTAGGATTTTAAGCAATTCACTCATATTGCAGTAACGGAAACGAAACGCACAACAAAATTTCTGGTGTTTCTGTTCGTTTCGTTTCATTTAAGAGACAAAATTCGTTTGTCGTTTTGTAACGTAACAAAATGAAAAAACAAAAACAAAAACGAAAAATTGTTCGTTTCGTGCCCATCTCTACTCATGACATTATTTTCATCAATTGCATCTGCTTATCTAAAGTGGACAAGGGGTGTGTGCTTTCCATTTCTAACGTATAATCAGGCTCAGCTGCTACTCAGAGTTGTGTAGTACCTGGCCTCTTTCATTTTTCTAATTCCTACACAGTGTAGGAATGCCCACAGCTTCCTGGAATAACTAGACCATGATGCTTTAGGTATACAATTTAAATACTGCATAGCCCCCCCCCCACTCCATATTTTTTCCATGCTCTGTCATGTAAATGTATGTGCTTGAGATTCAGCAACCAGGGCTACTCAGCAAATAGTACAAAATGGTATATATCATCTCTTCTGGAGTGGGGCTGAAGAGAGACTGGACTTAGACCACCTCCTCCTTCTCCCTTGCCAAACAGCTCAGGCAGCACAATTCTTGCTTATCTGTCTGGGCTCTGGGAACACATGATTCTTCAAGGCTCAGAAGCGGGAAAGGGAGGCTGAAGGAGAAAGGCAGTTGATTTGTGACTAGGGATGGGCACAAAATGAAAAATGAAATGCTGTTTCGTCGTTTCATTAGGTAACGAAATGAAACAAAACGAAACGAAACGATGAAGCAGCATTTCGTTACATACGAAACAAAAGGGTCATTTTTTCATTAAAACTAACCATTTTATTTCCTCTGTAAAATGGTTTGCCAATGGCCCACAGGCCAGCTAGTTGGATGGAAATAAAAAAAAAACACAAAAACAAAAACAAAAGTGCTGACCCAGCCTGTGGGCCAGCTGGTTGGCAGGAGATTTTAAAAATGTAAAAATAAAAAAAGTGCCGACCCGGCCTGCAGGCCAGTTGGTCAGCGCGGGATTAAACAAACAAACAAACAAACAAATAAATAAATGCATTGACCCGGCTTGTGGGCCAGCTCATCAGTGCGAGATATAAACAAACAAACAAGCAAACAAACAAATAAAAAAACACGCCGACCTGGCTCACGGGCCAGCTTGTCGGTGGGAGATTTTTTAAAAAGCACCAACCAAGCCCGCGGGTCAGCTTGTTGGCGCTAGGTTAAAAAACAAAACAAAAAG
Source organism: Phrynocephalus versicolor (assembly GCA_023846285.1). NCBI lineage: Eukaryota > Metazoa > Chordata > Lepidosauria > Squamata > Agamidae > Phrynocephalus > Phrynocephalus versicolor. The sequence goes on along the minus strand of JAHTLZ010003526.1, from coordinate 28,996,084 downwards.
TACCCACTAAGCCTCCCCGCGGGTCACCTGGTCAGCGGGAGAGGGGGGAAAAGTGACCATGGCCCCAACAGTATTAAAAATAATAATAAATGCAAAACAAAACAAAATACGAAATGATTTAAAAAAAAACATTTTGTAATAAACGAAACAAAACAGGGGGAAGAAACAAAACTGAAACCTATTTGCGAGATCGCCTATGCTTTTCCAAAGAGGAAATGCTCGGAAATGTGTTGAAAAACAGGCCGGCAAAAAAGCAGGGATAGAAGCACTTTTCCCTTTCTTGGCTCAGACCTTCTTGAGCTTCTCAACTTCCCATTTAGTTTTCTGTTCCATGATGCCAAAAAGAGTAGAAGTGTCGCTTGAAAAGCAGCAGGCCTTCTGCCTTGAATGCCAGGCTTGTATGTTGTGCCACCTAGGTTGCTCTTTTTAGCTGTCATGTACATAACCAGGGAGGCATAGGACTATGTTTTCAATGTTAGTTTCCATCACTCGTAACTTTGCATGGAACTTTGCTCTCCTTTTAACTGCTCACGTTCTCTTGTAGCTTCAATGTAATGTTGTCTGTTAATGCTTTAAGTTAAGATGTCCCTCAATTCCATGTTCTCAATTCTTGAACGTGTCTTAATTGTATTGGACTGTATATTATCCCTCATTAGTGTAAGCCGCCTTGAGTCCTTTTCCAAGGAGAAAGGCGAGGTGAAAAATATGCTACACAGACCTCCTTTGACAAACTAGAGGAATGGCTGTAGATTGATGTGGCCCATCTGTGGATCACAGGGCCAAGGCTACAAGTGCGCCCTGCTGTCCCTGGCAGTGAAAATATAGCTATCATAAATTAAATACACAACGCTTTACCCAAGGTAGCAGCCAATCTCATGGTTGGGCTCACCTTGAAAAAATGTATGATTTTTTTTTTTGAGGGGGAAGGGGGGCATTTTGCAAAGTGAAACCTCAGAAATAATATAAAACGAGGGTACATCCTCTCAAACTGAGGGTTGGGAAAGTAAGAACAGACAAAAGAATATTATTTCACCCAGCACGTTGTTAGTCTGTGGAACTCCCTGCCACAGGATGTGGTGATGGCATCTGGCCTGGATGCTTTCAAAAGGAGATTGGACAGATTCCTGGAGGAAAAGTCCATCACAGGTTACAAACCATGATGGGGATGTGTAATCTCCAAGCTTAAAACCAGGGTACTTCAAGGGCCAGATGCACGGGAGTGGTATCAGGAGAGAGATGTCTAGTCTCATGCGCTCCCAGACACATTTGGTGGGGCCACTGTGAGATACAGGAAGCGAGACTAGATGGGCCTTTGGCCTGATCCAGCATGGTTCTTCTTATGTTCTCATGTTCTTATATATACTTTGCTTTGCCTTGGAGTGTGCCTCATACCCACCCAGCAAAAGATGTTGCCCCAATAAATCATTAGGTACACAGAATCAATGGGAATTTGGTGGGCCATATCCCCTGTAAGTTCCTTTTGAGTCAGTGAACCTGCTTTAGTTGCAGCTGAAGTCAGGACTAGAGTAGATCCATTTGAATCAATGGAATTTATAGAGGAGATGACTCACCAAGTCTTCACTGATTCAACTGACCAACTATGAAAAAAATTACTTTATTAAGCAAGAGGATTTCAGCCACGGAAGTTGCTGTTTAAAGTTACTGCTTCAAACTTCAGGGAGATCCGACATATGAGAAGTTTTGAGCCTCTTGGATCACAATTCCCAGAATTTCCATTGGTGATACCTGGGGTATTGAGAGGATAGTGTAAAACAGTATTTTCTCCCTTCTTACAAATTATGATGCATCTCTGACCTTCATTTATAGTCTGGTATTCTATAGCCCCCCCCCCAAAAAAAAAACTCCTGTTCCTTTAAAAAAAAACACCTATTGGTTGAAATATTTTTTTCAATTAGCAATCAAAGCTAAAACATTAATCTGTGCCAAAGATGAGCCCTGAAAGTTCAAATCAGGCATGGTAAACCCTGGGGATTTGTTGTACAGGTTCTTATCTGTGAGAGAACCTTTGACTGTTTGTTCTGTCAGAGTGATGACTGTCTAGGCAGGGAAATCCAGAAAGGGTTACTCTTGCTGACATGCATTCTGCTATTGTGAAAAGCTTCACACAGGTATTTGCCTCTGCCCCTCCCCTTTACTAGTCTCAACAGAAAAAAAGCACACAAGCTCTGGTGGTGACCCTTGGAGCAAGTGAGGAGGAACCAGAGTGGATTAGCAAGCTAGGATGGCCAACGATGCATGTCATCCTTGGAGGAAAACACACGTACTGTATCTCTTTGTGGTGGGTGATCTAAGGAGCTTCAGGGAAATGGTGGTGCCTCGCTCCACGCAAGCTGCTGAAATCTGAAGTGAAGAGTGTCACTCAGAACAAGGGGGAGGTCAAAGAAAAGCTACAAACATCTTCCAAGCACAGGCAGAGTCTGAGATTAGAAATGCTGCTTCTTTGAAACCACCTTGCACCATCTCACAGAGCCAGCAAGGTCAGGGGCCTTGGTGGCTCTGGGTCCCTTGGAGCATACCCCCCCAAAGGTATCCCTACTCCCCTCCAAACATCTGGAGCACATTTCCAAAATATAGAGAGGATAAGCCAAGTTCCATGGTCAGTGGCCACATTGCTTTGTATTTTCTGGCTCAACAAAGTACTGTACTGGTAACTTTTCTGAGAAACACCAGGGCCTGTGCACGAGCCATGAAGACCCTTCCGGGAGATGGTTAATTGCATGATTAGCATCTTGCCTATTTTGGCTGTTATTTATTTCCTTTTATGTGCAAAGATTGACAGTACAATGCCAGTACCCAATGCACACTCCAGACATCAGAAGGTTATCTGGTCATTTCTTTTGGCCCACAGTTGCCGGGTGTAAGTAGATGAATAGGCAGAGCACCATTTCCCCCACCAGTTATGGATGACTTCAGCTGCCTGTCATTATAATCAGTCCTCTTAACTATGCACACTCTGAAAATAGGAAGCAAAGATAGTCTCTGCCAAAAACAAGAAGAATGTTGAGATTCTTGCTGTTTTCAGAGTAGTCTTTCTGCACAAGAGCAAAAAGGAATTTGCAAAACAAAACACAAGAATGTGAATGTGCTGTTCACATTCTTATCACATCATAATAACTGGGCAGGTGTGCAGCAGCTGGTGGGTGTGTTTTTTACAGGCAAGTTGGATATGCAATATTAGAAAGCTTGTGTTTGGCTTAAATGTGATAGGATGTCCAGGATGATGTGGATCTCTAGAAGTACCTACCCATTAGTACAAGGTGGCCATGAGGTATCCTGCATTAACTCTGGTATGCCCTATATTTTGGAGCAGAAGTGGCAATCACTTGGCTCCCAAATGTAGCCCCGTGAAAGGCTAGGGAAAGAACACATTGAAAAGGTACCCTTGTATGTTTCTGGGTAGCACTTCTGCATTGTTCTGAGGGGGCTCCACACTCCCTGCTCTCACCACGAAGGTATGGTTTTAGTTAGGAAAAAAAATCACATTTTTCATAAGTTCCTTTGGGTCTCCACAAGGGAAGAAAAGCAAGAGAGAAATTCACTAACTAAATAAATATGAGGAAGACACTGAAAAAAGCAGAGAGAAGGTGAAAGAGAATCTATCCCAAAAGCAAATGCAGTACAACCTACCACCACGAAACAATACAACCCCAAACCCTACCAAAAAACACACCTTTCACAGAATGAACATGCCGTAACCGAAACCCAACAAAATATGCATCTTTATGAAAATGAATATTTATTTTATTTATTTATTTGACATTTATACCGCCCATATAGCCCTAGGGCTACTCTGGGCAGTTGACAATATAAAATCTCAACATAACAATGAAAACAGAGTTAAATACGTAAATAGAAACAACATGATATGACAAAATATAATCAAATGAATCAACAACTATAAACTAAAATAAAAGTAGAAATAACCAAATTATTGATATTAAAAAAAATAAATAAAGATCAACAGTAAAGAGAAAGATAGCATCTTGCTAGGTTTTTAGGAAACCAGGGAAGGCCATTCTGTAAAACCATGTTTTCAGTAAATTTTTTAAAAATGTTTGAAGTGAGGGTGCCAGGCAGATTTCTGGTGGTAAATGATTCCATAAATGGGGAGCAATCAGCTTTCTGGGCCTCCCTTCGATTTGGAACTCCCAAATGTCCTGCCTGGCTGGAGAGATGCACCAAACTGGATTTAAAAAAAAACAAACAAACAGGGAAAGCACCCACACCCACATGGGGAAAGGGAGCAAGTAAAAAAAGAAGCACGCACATAAACACATCTCCAAAACCAAGAAAAGCAAGCAAGCAAGAAAACACAGGCAAAAATCAAAGCCTCCTCCCAAAGCAACTAGAATATGGAGATAGTCACAACATCAACCATTTGATCTCTTCCTTTTCCCTGCTTCTTTGTTCCAGCATAACTGAGAGCAGCAGCCTAGTTTAGGAAATGCAGGGAAGGATGCAGGGGACATACAACTATGGCCACCAACAAAAAGAAGCAGGGAAAGGGGGATCCCTGAGAGAATATTCTGGGGCTGCTGTCACCTCCTGCATGTCTGCTTTCTTTGAGTCAGAAACACCAACAAATTATATTGACAATTAAACATACACTACTAAGCAGAATATATATAAGTTATAAAATCATTACATATGAAAAGGTATATAAAATGAATGAGATTTAAACAAACTCGATGACATACTGGGCCACTTCAACATCATCCCCTCTTGCCAGCATAAGATCTGCTGCCTGAGGGGCTTGTCTCACTCGGCTCAGTGGTAGGGCCATTCATGAAATAATTGGTCGGTTCAAGTTCTGTTTTGGAAGAATGGTGTGTGTGTGTGTGCGCGCACACACACACTTGTGTGTGCATGTTTGTGCATGTGTGCTTCTGTAAGAAGCACCCCTGAAACTGCCTTCCTCTTTCGGAAAATTTTCGACAAATAGAACCATTTTCAGGGTGAAAAATCAATGTTGTTAGACAGCCTCGAGTGTCGTTCCTTTGGCCAAAAACCCTGTTGCTTCACTGCAAAATGAGCAAAAACAATGAGACCCAAATCTGCCTCCTCCACCTCAACAGTTGATTTTCACCCCTGCTGGGACCATTTACTGGAAAAAGCATCATATGCACATCACACATAAACTGAAAAGAGTACACAGCAAGCTGCTGTTTAAGTAATCTCAAAGCTGTTTCCCACATCTTTTTTTCCTTATTTGTATTCTTGAAATGAAAATTGAAGCAGCTTGACATTATGCATTTTCCAGTACATCCATGGTTAGGTGAATACATATTTAGGAACATACACCATTGCCATTCACGTCTGATAACATTGTTCAGAATCTATATTATTATTATTATTATTATTATTATTATTATTATTATTATTATTATTATTATTATTATTATTATTATTATTATTATTATTATTATTATTATTAACTACTTTATAGTGCTAGAACACTCTCTGGGCAGTTTACAACATGGTTATGCAAGGAGCACTTTCCCCCTCAGCAAGCTGGGTACTCGCCTTTGCTTATGAATCTGAAAATAAGCTTAGTGTGTTCCATTGGGTTGCTATGAATACACCTTACCTTCCTCCCCCCCCAAACGTGCTTCACATATGGTTGAAAGATTCTGTTTTTCCATCTGATAATGCCATGTGAAAGCATCTTAAATCCTCCCTCCAAATAGGCACATGCTAAGTTCCCATGGATTCTTAATTACTTGAACAGGCCTCAGTTTGCTCTGAACAAGGATCCCAATAGTTTCTGTTCACAGGGTCACATCACAGCTCAGAGCAAAACCAAATGTCCTTCTCTTGTAAAACTCTCTCTCTAGGTTTGTATATTTTTCAGTGATACATGCCTGAGACCTCAAACAAGCAAACACAGCTATGTTCCCAATGTAAAACCTACAAAACTATCTTGCCAAATGTGGATCACGACAACCTTACATTCGAACAGATAGTCTTCTTTTCCAAATGGTAGACTGTCTCTAGATATGAATTTGGCAGCTCCTCTAGTGCAGTGGTTCTCAAACTTTTTTTTGCTATGGCACCCTTGCTGGGCTAAAAAACTTTCACAGCACATCTACCCTTAATGCGGTTTGAATACTTAGGAAGAGAAGAAAAAAAACAGTGCAAATTTAATGCTCAGTTTTCTTTAATGCGATGAAAGAAACCATGAATTTTTCATTATTTCCTTTATGCTTATGGGAAGTTTAGGTAACTTGCTAAATCTTAGTGAAAATTAAATATTATTGCCACGGCACCCCTGACATACGCTTGCGGCACCCCAGGGTGCCACAGCACCAGTTTGAGAACTGCTGCTCTAGTGAGACCCTCCATGACAAACTCTTGGTTGTAGAATCTCATCAGCAGTGTGCTGTTCCTCTCTGGAAGACTGGCACCAGTTTTGGTAGATGGCATCAGAACACACAGCCTTTTAAACCACCCCCCAACTTTTCAGTTTTTAAAATGCTGTATGTAACTAATTGAGATACAGCATTGCATAGTGGATTGGAGTTTAGGATTTGTACGTTCAAATCTCTGCTTATCATTGAAAACTCACTGAATGGTGGCAATGGAGATGCCACTTATACCACAAAAATCCTACTTAGGGTCACATATATGAATTGACAGCACAATGTAACAACACGTGACAACACACTCTGCAAACATGCTTGTCTCAGAAGGAGGTTTGCCACTGAAATTATTTGCTATTTAGATCTTCTACAGAATCTATGTATATTTTTATTCGGTCAGTTCATGAGCTACACATCAGCAGCTAGATTGAGAATGGAGTAATCCAAGGGCTGGTGATTCATATTAATCTCCAGGCTGCAAAGTAAACTCACTGCAGCTTTAAACAAAAAACAACTCTTTCTAACAGGGCATGCTTTTACATGTATTCTCAAAAGTAAATTCCATTGTATCCAGCAGGGCTTACTCATAAGTGAGTGGGATTGCAGCCTACTTCTTTTGTAGTTAGTAACTTGTATGTTATATTTTGTTTAACAACAACACTGTTGTTGAAATAAGTCTTTTTCCCATGCCAGCATCTCTATTTCAATAGAGGGAGCTTTTCTAAACGTGAATATGAACAGTGGATTTATACCTTGTGGAATGACTTTGCATACACCTTATAATAACATTGACCTTATAATGACATTGACCTCTGCAGTCATACTATGGAACTTTACATCTTCAAGAGTAACAAGTAGAGATGGGGGAGGAACTGAAAAATGAATTACATTTTCTAATGAATTTGGCTGATTTGTCAAAATGCATCAGTTTGTAAGTCCCCTGGCATATACGAACTGTTAAACTTAAATGATTTTTTTCTTCATCATTTCAGTGGACTATAAAATGGTCCTCAAGGGACCTAGAGGTACCCAAATGGGTGGGAAGCACCCCCTGAATCTCCTCTACAATCCCTCCAGGTTTGGTGGGGATTTATTTATTTATTTATTTATTTATTTATTTATTTATTTATTGGATTTCTGTACCACACCATCTGGCAGCATGGCCACTCTGGGTGGTTTACAAAACCCATCACAAAAACTGAACAGTATACAATATAGAGCAACATTGTATATTTCCTCAACCCAATTTCTTAATGATACTTTCCTAATGGGGAGACTTTGTGGGTGTATAACCCACTTTGTGGGTATATAACCCAATCTTTACCAAACATACAGGGCTTGTAGAGGAGAGTTGGGAAAAGCCTCTCTGCCAACAGGTGCTTGGGGAGCATTTTCCTGGGGGTGCTTTGGGGGGTATATAGTGGAGACATCTAAACCCCAATCTTCACCAGACTGCCAGAGATTGTAGAGGAGAGTCAGAGGAAGTATATCTGGAGCCTCTAGGTGCTAACCTGCTGTTTTTAGAGCATTTTAAACAGAAAATCAATCGATCCATGAATGCCATCATTTGTCACTGAAAATTTGTCAGTTTGTCTGCCCTGACAAATACAAATTATGACAAAACACAATTTTTGATTTGTCCCCATATCTAGTCACAAATTAAAACAGTGTGAAAAGAACTATGAACATTGACTCCACAAATTGAGTGAAAATTGCTTTGTAGATGCTCCCCTTTATATTTGTGTAAAGTTTGGATTTGATCCTTACTTATCAATGTTCCTAGTAGCTACCCTAGTTCAAAAAGTAGTAGTAGTAGTAGTAGTAGTAGTAGTAGTAGTAGTAGTAGTAGTA
>JAHTLZ010003526.1:28960221-28987843 GCA_023846285.1 Phrynocephalus versicolor | reverse complement strand
TAATAATAATAATAATAATAATAATAATAATAATAATAATAATAATAATAATAATATCATTTGGAGAGGTGTCCTGCGGATTGGATTTCAAAGGAAGGGAGGAATTAAAAACAAGCTCTCAGTGAAATGATCTCCAGATGTGGACATTTTCCTCTCCCAGTCTAGGCATGAGGATAAGGAGAAAAGCATAAGTACTTCCATGCAGTGGAAAGGAAAGGAGGGGGGGGGAGTCTTAATGACAATGGAAGAGAGACAGCCAAAGAGGGGTGGAGAAACAGAATAATAAATAAGCAGCCAGAGGGGAATAAAATGAGCAACTGTTTGAAGCATTTCAGGGCGTGTAATGTGTCTAAAATAATATTCCCCCTGTGTGTGTGGTGGTATTGTAAATTATACATCAGCAGACCGAGAGCCAACCTCGAGCAGTTTAGGGATGGGCCTGGTCAAATAGGGGATAAAGAGGAATAAATTTAACTTTCAGGAAGTTTAGCCTGCACTTAATCAGGGCTACTTATTCATTCTTCTTTTTAGAAATTTCTCATGAGAGGCCCTATCAAGAAACACAAAGCATCATCACAGAGCACAGCTAAAACTATGTTTGGCAGCAACAGCTGTGTTCCCTATGCACAGATTTTAACATTTCTCTAGTCTGTTCATAACTTGTTCCAGAGATCTCTGATTGGCAGCCATTTTGAGAGACTATGGAAAATTTTCTGCGCAAAGTTTAGAAATGTCCTCATTTTTGACAATGGAAAAGAATCTTTCCCTACCTATGAATCTACCAGGGTAGAGGCATAACTAAGGGTATTTGTACACGACCCCTAAACTCCGCAGCAAATGGCTGCCAGCTCCGGAGCTTACAATTGTTTCCCCACCAGCTCCGGAGTTTGCAGGAAATTAAGTGCAACCATGCCCACCTAAGCGCGTCCCAGCGCACTTTTCTTGTACCTGCACTAGGAGGGTGAAAATCCCCAGGTCCGGATTTAATCTGGTGAGTGTGGAGCTCTCCTCGCTTCTGTTTGGTTTTTTTTTTGCCTCCCACCCCTTTAAGAGAAGGGGTGGGAGGCAAAAAAAAAAAAAAACAGAAGAGAAGGAATCAGGACGATGACGGGGCTCTGGGCGGCTTCAGAGATGAGCCTGCATTTTTTCCTCTCTTTCTTCCTCCCTCCCCTCACGCAGACAGGAGCAAGGAAGTGCGGAGGAAGTGCAACGAACCCCCAAGATCCCTGGCCCGAATTTAACTGGCCAGCGGATCTTAGGGGTCGTGTGAAAAGGCCCTAAGTATCTGGATATAGTGACTGTTTGGCATTTCGCCTGTATTTTTTTTTTTATTAATTGTCGCATGTTGACTTTGAAATGTTTTCACCTCTTTTAAAAAACACTGGTGTTGTATTCTACCTTTTCTTCTTCTTTTCCTTCTTTTTGAAAATGTTAACTGCACATTTAAACAGCATGTCTTTGGGGAATTACATGAAACTGGGTTTGCTCAAGATTAGGGATGGGCACAAAACGGAAAAATAAAGTTTCATTTCATTTGGTGCCCACCCCATTTTGTTTCATTTCATTTGGTGCCCGGGACCCATTTTTAAAGGGCTCCAGCCAAGCTGTTATTGGTTGGACCTCTTTAAAACTGTCCCAGTTGGCACCGGGGGATCCCCCTGATGCCAATTGGGCCATTTTTAAAGGGGTCTAGCCAATGACAGTTCAGTAAGAGCCCTCTGAAAATGGCTCCCCGACACTAAATCCCCTGCCTCTAGAACCCAGGGGGGCCATTTTGTTTCATTTCATTTCATACAATTTTTTAACCCACCTCCCAGTGGAGAGGAGGCCAGAAGCCAGGCTGAGAGGAGGCAGGGAGCGCCGGAGCAGTAGTGGTGACCCACCTCCTCCTCTTTCCTCTCCTGGGCTCTAGCCGCGACGGATACCCTGCAGGTAAGTGACCCCTTTTACAGTTGGAACAAAATGGTCCATTTCAATGGAAAAACCTGTTTCGTTTTGTCTGTAACAAAATGCTTCTTCCTCGTTTTGTTTCATTTCATTACGTAACAAAACAGTGAAGCAGCATTTTGTATTTTTTTGTTTCATGCCCATCCCTACTCACGGTATTTTGCATTCTGAGGTAGGATGGTAATTGACATTCCTGCCCACACCCATGTCAAGATATATATATTTCTGGTATGTGAGGTTAAAAAAATGCTCAAGTCTCTCACCGCAAGCCTGACAGAGAAACAGAACAATAATAAATTATATAGTAGTATTTTTTTAAAAAAAAATCTCTTTCATTATCACAGGAAAGGTCCACCTGAGGCTGCTGCTAAGGGCACTGCTTCTACTGCCAACATGACTCCATCTCCCATGGCTGTTGAGGATGTCAGTAGCTAAACAAAGCCATAGCTCTGTTGCCAGGGTTGACCCACTTCTTCAATCAAATTCAGCCCTAGCACTGATCAAAATTTATTTTATTCATTTATTTATTTTAGAGTATTTTTACCCCGCCTTTCTCCTTGGAAAAGGACCCAATGAGGCTTACAGTAATGAGGGATAATATACAGTCCAGTACAGTTAAGACATGTTCAGGTATTGAGAACAGGGAATTGAGGGACATCTTACAGCATTATTAGACAACATTACAATAAAGCTACAAGAAAACACGCCAGTTAAAAAGAGAGTAAAATTCCATGTAAATGTTATGAGTGATGCTCTGGAAGTTGAGTCATGGCTACTGGACTTCTTTTTTGAGAGGTAGAAATGTTTCGCTGCTCATCGCTATTTGGATGAGCAGCGAAATGTTTCTGTCTCTCAAAAAAGAAGTCCAGTAGCCATGACTCAACTTCCAGATAAACTCACCTGGATGACTGAGAATCTTTACAGACATATTGTTATGAGTGATGGAAACTAACACTGAAAACATAGTGTTAGTGCAAACACATAAAGTTATAAGTAGTTATAAAGACAAAGTCTATGTGATCCTATCAATTCATATAAAAGACAAGCTCTCCGCCTCCTTCCCCCTATTTATTCCATCCATCCCCGGTTTACTGCCCATGCCATACCTTATTATTTTATTTTATTTTATTATAATTTTGTATTATTTACTTTGTATTTTTATTGTTATGTGATAGGTACTTATTGTTGTTATTGTTGTTAGTTTTATTTTTAGTTGTTGTGTTTTTTTTCTTTCCCCTTCCGTTATGTTGGCAGGGACTCATATTCCGACTGTGTCGGACCGTGGTCGATACGCTTGGAGACGAAGGGTTAGTCGGGTTAGAAGAACTAGGGTCAGGCGTCTCGTGCCTGTCCCACATTCTGACCCCCCGGCTCACTGCCACGTGTCCCGGAGCCATCCCACCAGTGCCTCCAACCTGTCCTGCCTCCTCATGAATGCCAGGTCGGTCCATAACAAAATCCCCGTCATTTACAATTCCATCACTGATGGGAGGGCTGACCTGGCCTGTATTACCGAGACCTGGGTGGGTGCAGAGGGGGGGCGTTGCTTTCCCAGCTGTGCCCTCCTGGGTTTTTGGTACAGGTGGTGGGTAGGTTGGAGGGTCAGAAGGGGGGAGGGGTCGCCATCATTTACAGAGACTCTCTTCATGTCAGCAGGGCCTCGACATTGGTTAGTCACGGGTTAGAATGCCTTCATCTGTTAGTGGGACAGCGGGATAGATTTGGCATTGTGCTGGGTTACCGTGCTCCCTGCAACCTAGCACAATCCCTCCCAGAGCTCTTGGAGTTCATCGCGGCGGCACTTTTGAAGTCCCCTCGCCTGTTGGTTGTTGGGGACTTCAATGTGCAGGCTGGCGGTGAGCTATCTGGTGCAGCTCTGGAATTCATGGAGACCATGACCTCCATGAGCCTTTCCCAGCATGTTCTTTGTCACACTCACAGATCAGGGCATACCCTAGACTTGGTCATTACCTCCATGTGGGGGACTTCAATCTGGAGGTAGGGGACATTTGTTCTCTGCCTGTGTCGTGGTCAGACCACCACCTGCTGTCTTTTTCTCTGTCGGTTGCTGCCTCTCCCCGCGGGGACCTTTGGCCTCCTTTGTTGGCCCACCCCCAAAGGCTTCTGGACCCTGCTCGGTTTCGGGATGCCTTCAGGGAGCTTCCTGGTGGCTTGACTGATGCTCCGGCCGAGGCTGCGGCTGACCAATGGTTTGAAACTGCTGCCCGCGCCGTCGACCAGATCACCCCCAAGCGCCTTCTTCGATGCCGAGCTTGGCCTTCGCTATGGTTTACGGTGGAGCTGAGAGCGATGAAGCAGGAACGGAGAAGGCTGGAGAGCAGCTGGAGAAGCCGGACGGTAATCAATAAGACCACGGTTGTGATCCAGACTAGACGCTATTCTCAAGTGATCAGGGAGGCTAAGTCATCCTATTACTCCCTGAGAATTGGTGAGGCCTTGAACCTCCAAGCGGAGCTCTTCCGGGTGGTTCGGGACCTCACCAATCCTAGTCTGGCAAGGCCTCCTCCTACTGAGTTAAGTAGTGAGAATTTTGCAGTCTTTTTTCGATCTAAGATAGAGGCCATCCGGGCCGGCTTCGACTCCGGTTGCACTAGCCCTTCCCCGCCATCCCCTGTTGCTGCACCCCCTCGCTCTCCTCGTTTGGATGAGCTTGGGCCTGTTTCCTCTTTGGAGGCCTTTAGGGCAATTGCCCACTGCCGGCCCGCGGCCACCCCCTTTGACCCCTGTCCTGCCTGGTTGATAAAAACTGCCGGTGGGAGTATGCCAGAATGGGCATCTACCATCGCCACCGCCTCCTTCAGCAAGGGGGTTTTTCCCTCTCATCTGAAGGAGAGAGTGGTAAAGCCCATTCTTAAAAAACCTGGCCTGGCATCAGACCAATTGGCCAACTATCGTCCGTTTATGGGCGAGGTCATCGAGAGGGTGGCCGCAATCTGGATTCAGTCTTTTCTGGAGGAACAGCAGTGCCTTGACCCATGCCAGCCCCCTCTCGCCACCCTCCGCTGCTCCATTTTTCATCGCACGAGTGGTGCAACACCAGTAATGGAAACAAACAGAACCGAAGAAAATTTTCTTGGTTCTGTTCGGTTCGAGCCTGCCCCATTGCAACAGTCGTTATTCATACTGTTACATAACAGAATGAATAATGGAGAATGGTAACGAAAAAATGGTCGTTTTGTGCCCATCTCTACTAAGAATTAATGTTGCACAAACACAGTGAATGTGAGAACAAGGAGAATTTCACAGAGGAAATTGCACCAGTATGTTAGATACCCTTTGAAGTGCAGGCTCATTGGGGGCAATGGGGAGCCTTCAGCCAGCCTAATCCTGCCTGACTTGTTAACTGAGGATGAAGGTCAGGGATCAGCCATGTTCCCTTCCAATTGAACTCCTGGCCTCATAACACACTGTGACAGTGTTTTCCATTACACTTGAGGCTGTGAGCACATATGCATCTCTTCTCTAAGACTTGGGCCGTTACTTCACGAAGCTCTCGCTGCGCAGCGAGCCGTAATTTCCGTGCGAATGGATCGCTTCAGTCCGCACGCTCCTCCTCTTTGGATTCGGCGCCACCCCGACCACGCCCCCTAAACCGTGCTCCAAGCGGGGCGAGAGATTCCCCTGCCGGAGGCCGGGAATCTCCTTCGCTTCGCATCCCGCTTCGCATCCAAAGTCACGTGTGGCCAGTTAATACATAAATTTTTATTTCCTTTAACTTACTTTTTCTCCGAAATGCGGATGCATAGATATTTCGGTTAACCCGTTCTTTTGATCTTGCCTTCTGTACACGGGGCAGGGGCAACAGAGGGGGGGCAAGCGTCCCCGGGTGACGTGAGCAGAGCCCCTCCGCTGGCAAGGGATGGCGAAGGGCTGCACAGAGGGAGGGGAGAGGGGGTGTCGGTTGCCGCCGCTGCAAGACACCCCCGCGCGCGCCCACCCAAAGAGCGGCGGCGGGGCACACAGGGCGATGAAGCTGAGAGAAGCCTCTCCCCGCCCCACCCCCCCCCAAAAAAAACCAACCCAGCTGCTCTGCTTCAGGGAAACACGATGGCCGCCCACAAGTCCTCGGGACAACCGCAGGGGCCTTTGAGTGCCGGCTTGACCGCTGGCTTGTGCGCCTCTGACCGCAAATGACAGCCGGGTATCGATGCATCGATACGCCGTGGTAATTTTTTTTAAAAAAATAAAAGAAAGCAGAAACCGGAAGTTGCAAGTAAGCTTCCGAAAGCGAAGGGAGCACGTGAGGTAGTAATGGATTCGATCCTAAAATTTCGCATGGTGAGGACAGAGAAAGAGGGGTGGGGGCGAAGGGAGACCACGTGACCGGCTTCGCATTCAAAGCGAAGGCAATCCCGCTGCGAAGCGAAGTACTTCGTGAAGTAACGGCCTTTGTGTCATTTCCCTCTCCTCCATCCTCTGCCACCTGAGGCAACTGGTTCACTCTGGGAGATAATGAATAGAGCAAAGTCTGCAGCCATTTGGCCACAACTGTTATAATCTTTTCTCCTGCCAGATAAACCATCTAAACAAAGAACATTAGGTGGCCTATTTGGCTAACTTTCTGAGAACTTATTTCTATCATACTTGAGGCTACGTGCACAGTGTGTGGAACTGTAATAGGTTTAGAAACCTGAAAGGTTTGTAGCTCTGATGAGTTGAGATAATAGAGAACAAAGAGTATCCAATACATAGAAGGCTGAATGGTGCACCATAAACATCTCCGTCCCACTGGTATCCCTACTTGAATCTCTGCCCTTCCATCTCATCCTCATTATCTTGCTCCCCTTCCTTTACTGCCTCCTGGTCTCTGGGGAAGATGGAAAATGTTCTATTTCCCTTCCTCAAAGTCTGGAAGATGAGGAAAATATGAACACACATTGCTTTTTTCTGATCAGGAAATTGTTGGAAAAATCATTTATTTATTTATTTATTTATTTATTTATTTATTGAATTTATATCCTGCCCATCTTCCCAAGGGAACTCTGGGTGGCTTACAGGGCTGAACAGGTCAGCAGACCATACAAACTGGGGCAACATCAACAGTTTAAAAACAACATAATAAACAACTTGGGCATCATAAAAACAATCGAAGGCTCTGCGACAGCAAATTATTGAGCGAGCAATACAGATGGCGAGAGAGAGAGAAAGAAAAAAAATTAATCTAAGTCGCCAAAAGCCTCGCTAAAGAGCAGGGTTTTTAAAGGTCGGCGAAAGGCTAGCAGGGACCCTGCAGAGCGCACTTCGCTTGGTAAGCTGTTCCATAGGGAGGGGGCGGCCACTGAGAAGGCCCGGTTGTGGGTAGATGTTTTCCTGGCTTCTCTAGGGGTGGCAACCCTAAGTGAGTGCGCTCACGACTGCCGAACTGGACGGACCGAAGTTGATCGCTGGACGATTCGCTCTGACAGGTCGTCCGGGCCCAAGCCATGGAGGGTTTCCCCTATCTCCGGAATTAGGAGTGTCTATGCACAGCGTTCCCCCTCAAAAACCCGGATAGACTATAACATAGTCTGAATAAAACATTGCATACCGGAAAACAGACCTGAGACCCAGCAGAAAATCTGGTGCTTTTCAGGATACCAAAAAACTTTGCAGACAGCTTGTATTAGAAAAATAATTTTATATTTAAACATTCAACTTAGAGAGCCTGCCTTCAGCAAAAAACATGATACATAAAAACATGCCTGATAACATTACCTTGACCAACAAAAACTCAACTAACCTTACACAGGAGCAGCGTGACTGGCTTTAAACAAAGACCAGTAACTTGTGATCCCTCTGTGCTACATTTATACAAGCTGCAGCCACAATCACCAGCACCTACCAGATGCTGCTGCAGCCTCAGAGGTTTTCCTCACAATCTTAACAGCTGTGTGTGCTTCACCCACACACAAACTCTGAGTTGCTGTACTCTTCTGAGTGAGGTATGGTTCAATATTTTAAAGTATTTATGTTTTTATAACTTTGTTCAAGTATAAAAACTTGACAGAAATTGTGTGAGAAGAATTGGGCTTAGCGTGGAGACTGAAGCACAGAAACATCAGACTGCTGCACCTTCTTGGCTTGGCATCTGCTCTGACAAGAGTTATTGTCTCTTAACAATTCCAGATCCTCCCTCCCACTGAAAATATCTGTTTCGTATTATTTCCCCCAAGATAAATAGCTCACATATTTCTGTGCTGAATCTCACACTATTATTTCCTGCCCATAAGGTGCCTCGAAAACCAAGGAGTCATAAAACAGACTGTTAATGCATCATGCTAAAAGCAGTACTTAGAGAGGTGGGAGGAATAAATTGTGTGCTAGTGATTGTATATGAATGAAGCAGAAAAAGTGTCCATAAGAGAGGCACCCTAATTCTATAAGCATTACCTATGATTGCCTGTTGGATAGACTCAACTCCACATGTACTTTTAAACTTTTGGAAGGCTACACAGAAAGAAGAACTTGAAGCTTATATAGTGGATCCTCGTATAACAAACGGTTTGTATAACATAAAATCTGTACAACATAAAAAAATCCCAGAGATAAGGGAAATTTGCCTAACAGAATCATCTATGGGGCGAATCCGTACAACATAAAAATGGTCACGATTAGGGATTACTGTTTTCAATTCATTCCAGTGAGAAATTTGTATAAAGGAGGTGGCTGGTGAGCCCTTGTTACTCAAACCTTGTTACTCAAACCTGGAAGCTACTGACTCCACTATACTGTTCATATCAGAATGTAACATAAACACAAATTGCGACCACTTTTCTCCACTGTTCTTGCTTGTCTACCATTTACACATATCCACTTTGGGCTAAATTACAGCTCACAAAAGCTCATGCAATCAGGTATGAGAGAACTAGAGATACGTGGGCTAAGATTTGAAGCACTATCATACTGAAATGTATTATTCTGCATTTCCCATTCCTCAAGTGGCTGAAATTGTCAAAAAAATGATATACAATGATTGATGTCTCAGTTTTTCAAAGCATGTGGGTTACTCTCCCATGGTAATGCTATTGGGGGGGGGGAGGAATCTGCAGATCTTTATATTCATGTCAAAGGTTCTGAGCTTTCTTGTTTAAGACCAGATTCTTGTCATGAGGTCTAGAATCTTGTTTATATAGACACTGACAATTTCTTCCTATAAAAGGCAACCACAGTATTAAATCTACCTGTCTCATAGCAGTCCATCGTGATCATAGACCATGGTACAGTCAAAATTAAGCAATTGGGGTTCCGTTCAGTTAACTGCAAGAGGAAAGTACATGGGATAGACCTGTGGATCAGTCACTTTTAATTACTGTTTAGAGATTTCTTTGAAAGAGATCTGTTTCACGGTGCTATTAATAAATAATGGTGGGAAAGGATGACACATTATCCCTGTATCTGATCTTCTTGCATGAGAGGACTATAGTTTGAAGAACTGCCAGGAAACATGGGAGGGCCAGAGCATGGACTGGAACAGCCCCGTCATGCACCTGCAGGAAGGAATCTGGCTACATTTCTAAAAAAGCCGTCAAGCATAACTGTAGCAGCAACAGACAATGACAACAGAAGCAATGGGCTTTAAAGAAAGAAGTGAGACACCCAGGCTGGTTCATTTCTAGGCAGGTCTCATCTCGCAATATCATTCTGCTCAAGTGGCCCGTGCTTAAAAACAATAAACACAGGTGCCACCTGCCCGTTCGTCTTCAGAGGTTTAAGGGGAGACTTAAACTACACCACTGGATGGAATGTAGGCAGGAGTTGCTGTAAGTTTGCAGTGGCAAATTTCTGGCTCGGATGATCACATATGAGCAAGTTTTTACCAAGAGGTCAAAACTGCCTCTAGAGGAATTCAAACACTCCTTTCTCTCTCTAGGGAGGTGGTGCGGGGGATAGGTTTTGTTTCGCGGCCAAGAGTGATTGGAGCTTGGAAGAGTTTATGTTTGGGATTACAGCCCCTAGAATCCCCCTTCCAGCACGGCTTCTTGGGAGCTGTAGTCCTAAACAGAAACCCTACCTAGTGATTCTCCAAGAACTACCCCTGAGTTTTCTTAGGAACATCTTGGGGATAGAGAGAGGAGGGCATGTTTCAGAAACAACAGCCCTGATGCCTTCTGGAGCATGGAACCACCTTGCCAGAGAGCTCTTTACCTTTTGATGGGCTACACTCTTTAGGAAGAAGGTGAGTGGTTGTTGTGTATTAAAAGTGGCTTAAAACCAGCTCTGTGATGCCAGGCCTTTTTAAAAATCTTAAAACCAGGGTGCCCTGTGCAAAGGAATTCAAGCCATCTCCCATAGCAAAACTAAAATGAACTTTTCCACCGCCACCCCTCCCTCACCGGCCCTGTGGCATCAATGAAAGCTCCTGTATCCAGCCTGAAGGATCATGCATGACAAATTCAATTCATCACAATGTTCTGAAGGCCATCACATGTTCCCACAAAATATCAGATCACATGGATATCTTCAGACCTTGTATATGCTTCATGCAACAGCAAGGACACAGGGTTTCTTCCATTTTGCAGGGATGCGCCTGGTTCTGTAAAACCCTCTGCACGTATCGCTTCTTCCCAGCCTTCTAATAAACTACTGATCTTCGTCTGCAGCAATTCAGAAGGATGACTGTGCTGCCTTATGGGAAACTGTCCTTTCCATCATACTTGTGCCTCTTCCACTGCCACAAAACAATGCTGGGAAAGCATGGTTCCCCTTGCAAAAGAGTGGGCAGAGACGTGGCAATTCCATGGGGTTCTGCTTTTCCCTTCCAAAGTCCTTTCCCCCTGTACAGGTTTGCAAACCTACACTTAAGACCGAAACCCACCTCTGGAACCTCTGCCAAGGAAAGCACTCCTGGAAGGTGAGAATTGTAAGGAGGGGGCAAACCATTGGCGGGAGAAGAATTAAGGGCTTTCTTCCCATTCATCGCTTCTATGAAAACTGCCATCACCAGAATTTTATTTATTTATTTTATTTATTTTTGAATTTATACCCCGCCCATCTTCCCGCAGGAACTCTGGGCGGCTTACAGGGCTGAAGCAAGTCAGCAAATGCACAACCAATCAAAATATAAAACAAAACAACAAAACAACAGAACAGTCACAACATATAATTAAAAACGCAGCGTAGACTTAGGCGCCCTTGTTATGATCTAACCCTGCTGCTAGGTCAGTTCATTCATAATAAAGGGATCGATGGTGAGGAGAAGAAAAAAAAAAAAACTATTTTGCTAGGTCACCAAAGGCCTCGCGAAATAGGATGGTTTTAATTGCTCTGCGAAAGGCCAGCAGGGACTCTGCAGAGCGCACTTCGCTGGGAAGGCTGTTCCAAAGAGAGGGGACAGCGGCCGAGAAGGCCCGGTTCCGGTGTGGCTAGGCTTCAAAGACATCAGGTGCAGAGGCAGAACGAGGGTGTCAATTTACACAATCCCCCAAAGGTTTTGGTCATGGACCGTAAATAAAATTTCATTCACAACCCCCCAAAATGAGGATATGCGCCACTAAAAAGGAGGTGAAAAATGGTCCATGGATTTTTGCAAAATGGCATGTGCAAACATGGAGAAAGAGATGTTAAATGAGTGTATAAATTTGCAGTGCTTCTCATTGGGATTGGGGACACTGTGACCTGATGACCTATGTGCCTGGCGAGAGTAGTGCTCACTGTGTCTGGACAATTTTAAGTTCCCTGGTCTTCCTCCATATGGTTCCTTATCTTGAAATGACATTTGGACAGGCCTTGAAATGGAAGACTTTTCCAAAAGGAGCATTTTTCAGATGGAGGTTTCTCCTCCATAAGAGAGCACCTCTTATGAACATGTAGAGAGCACCCAAGCAGAACATGTAGTTTCACCCTGAGAATGGATTTGGTTCTCCCTCATCTTCCAATCTGCCTTGTCATGACAAATGAAGATGTACGTGGAGGACATTCAGTTAACTTACATGTTAGGAAGACAAATGTTATGATATGGGGCAAGTTGATCACTTGCCTGAAGAACACAGTTTGTACTTCCAGCTGGTTTACTGACCATTTGTGGCCTTTCTTGCCAGGAAAGCTTGTGTTCTTTGTCCACACTCCTATTCATTACATGCTGTGTTTCAAAGTCAAACGAGGGCAGACTTTGATATTCTGCTATTCACATGATCTGAGTGTATTTACATGGTCACTAAGGACAGAAAGAGTTATAAAGCTAGTCTAATTACATTCTGTTGTTGTTTTCAGATAGAAACCAATGTACATGTAATTACATTATGTGTAGATAGATATGCCAAAATAGCTATGGTTTAACCCAATTCCAGAAGGAACAGAAGGGTCTATATACAACTATTTCTAGTATTGTTGCACTAGCACATTTGCCAAGTCTGCTAATTCTTCACATTTTTGAAGTGACACAGGAATTGAGGCTCATCACCTGACTTTATCTTTGTCCTATTAAACAGTCTCTCCTCCCTTTCAAAGTGTAGACTGCAAGTTGACAGACTGTCTTGTGGGCATAGGTCACCCATCTGTTCCTCCTCTGTGACCTCCTTATCCTTCCATTTACCACCCTGAGGCCGATGCAAGGGTTCTCTCTGATGACGAAGAAAAACTCAAAAGGAATGTATGGATGCATCCTGAAAAGAACAAGACCTGTCCTACTCAATAATGCCTGCTAGTCCCTCTAAATCTGCCCCCTGTCCACATGCTGTGTTTGTGACTTTTCGAAAAAGCAGTTGGTCTGAGGTTCCATGCTTGTTGTATGTGTGTGCTTTGCTTCCAAGGATGTGACCAGATGGGAGGTTGTCTAGGGCTGATGTGAAGTTCTCTGTACCACACCCTGTGGTGACTGAAATCCTTGTCATTGTTCACCCACAAATGTTTGATTCTCCTGGGAAGGTGTGTTTCTGGTGTCTACACACAGAGGTGCATTTCATAGCTTTAGAACTGCAGAGCCAGTGGATGATTGAGTCCAGCTCCTATCAAGAAGACACAGTTGGAGATCAAACTCTCAATCTTTGACTCTGCAGCCAGATATCTAAACCACTGAGCTATCCAGCAGTTCATTGTTCTTGTACTACAGTATATCACATCATCCTCTGTTATCACTCCTTCCCTCTTCTTTGTCAGGCTCCTTCTCTTGTTCAGTTTATGAAGCAATATTGTGCTTTGTTGTTGTTGTTGAGCCAGGAGGGGTCCGTTCAGCTTGTTCTGATTGGGTTGGCATTGATTATGTCTGCTTTCTGCCAGTATGACCACCTGATCTGAAGCAAAGGGGTGCTCGCAGTGGGTGCCACTTCCTCTCAAGCGAGCGCCCTTCATCTCTGCATAGTATCTTCAAAAGCTTACAAGTCAGTGGTGGAACAGAGTTCCACTAGCACACCTAGGAGAAGTAAACAAACAAAAAGAGAGGTGGAAATTGCCAATTAGTGCCTTGAGACAGCTGTTGCTGTTGGAGCTCCATGCAAACACAGTTCTCTTCCTCTATGCCCTGCTGACTCCTGCAAATTGTCATCTAGACAACTCCAGCAATTTATCTGGGGAGACCTAATTTAATAAACTGGGAATACAAAGTAGATCAAACACAATCTTCACCCTGTGCAATCACACCCAAACAACTGTGTTTGCTTGTGATTAGGTTTAAGTTGTGTTGTTAATTGGGGGGGGGGACTTCTCCAGGTTTTGTAAAACAGTGAAAATTGTAGAACAAACAGCAGGATGAAAGTCCACCTAGTTGCTGACACAAATTGTTGTGCATAGAAATTCTGTACATATTGTGGAGACCCTGGATTGGCGGAGTAGAGTGACATGGTCCTTGTCCTGCTTTTTCTTCAGGGCTAGAAAATTCTTCATCCAGGTTCCCCCCCCCCCACATACGTCAAGACAGCTGGAAGGCACAAAAAGCAAAGTCTTTACCGAGCCCTCCCGCCCCATCCTTAACCTTTGGAAGGTGGACACGTGAGTTGTTCTCCACCCAGAGTTCCTAAAGGGACACACCCTGAAGCCGACATTCCACAGTGAACCAGAATTCACTCTTTCCCTGAGTTTTTCTCTCTCTGTGCATGGCCAACATTCTCTGCACTGTGGCCAAGGGTGGTGGTGGTGGATTGCTGTGACTCACGCCGATAGCATCACCACCATCTGTAGCCAAGCAGTTGTTTGCTTGTTGTGTGCACTGTATCCCTTTTGCATTGTTACCACATTTGTAACCATGCATTGTTTTTTTTTTAAATGGTTAGCAACCAGAATCAAGTTTGTCTACATCGATCTAGCCTGGGTGTCTTCTTCCTTCCTCCCTCCCTCCCTCTTACTCACCAGGCTGAAGGACACCCCTTTTAACATAGGCTCCTCTTGCTGCACTGAGTCACCCGGAGAAAAAGAGACTTTGCAGTTGTTGGTTTCTACCCAGCAATGTCTGGCTTCCTGCCAGCAAAACTGGGCGTAGTGCATTAACTCCACCACTACCCACCCATCCCCCTTGAAAGCCAGCCTGATTCATAGAAACTCTTCTAAAACACAGTCAAAAGACACCACCCTGTTGCACATCCCAATACAGCGGCAGGGGAAACTTATAACCCCGCCAGGCAAGGCACTCCCTTCACTGCACTTCAGAGTTTCAAGGCAGCAGGAGTTTAAGAAACCTCCGTCCACAGAAAGGCCCTTCCTTTCTTGAAGGTAAGGCTGCTCTCGGGCATACCTGACTGCACACATCTGCTTTCCTTGCTTTGAGCTAGGAGCTTTCCTGGCTTGCCTTCTTAATTCCTGCCAGGAACATTTAACAGGGCTTTGCTCCTTATTTTAATACACCTGGCTTGCAGTGCTTGGGAACATTTCCTTTTGGACTACAAATCTCAGGAACTCACAGCCAGCCTGGTCAGCAGTTAGGCTGGCTAGGGGACCCTGGGAATTGTAGTCCAGAAAAGGATTTTTCTAAGCTTGCCAATTGCTAGAAAGTGAGCCTTGGTTGAATTCAATAGGATCTGTTCCTTGAGCAGACATGCCTTGGTTGAATTCAATAGGATCTGTTCCTTGAGCAGACATGTGTTGACTTGTGCTGTCTTTTCACTGAAAAGGTCCCTCCAGCCACATTTTTTTGTTGTTTCAGGAATCCCAAGCCAATGAAGCGGCAGTTTGCAGGCTACCTGGACAAACAACAACAATTTAGGCATGCATGTTGACTTTAGAGAGAGGAGAGAAAAGGGAAGAGCTTCATGTGTCATTAATTCCGCAAAGCAGGGAATTCCCACATTCTTCTATTAAGACACGCTTGCCTTTGCAGACTTGATGGTTGGTCAATAGTTTGCCGTGTTGTTTTTTGTTTTCAGTGGAATGAAGCTTCAGGCAAGGGCAGGGCTGCTGTTTCTCAGACCACAATGAATCCTTTCATTCCAAAGTGGTCTGCATCTTTTCGCAGATACATTCTGGAAAGAATGGGGCAAATAGATCTGGACTAGCTTTCTCTGTCTAACTAGTTAAAAGAATTTCACTCAGTGTTGGAAAAGTGCTGAGAGCAAGATTGATACTGAAGGCATCCTGGCTGAGTTGTAGTCCAAATGGTACTTTTTTTGGACTACCACTCCCAGAATGGCCACTGCAGGGTTGAAAATTCTGAAATGCTCTAGCCCTAAAAGTTATTGATCAAATTTAAATGAAACAGTGGCCATTTTGTGGGGATTTTAAGTAGGACAAAGACCCATAAACCTAAGTGGCTTGGTTCATTGCAAACTAGTTTTAGACAGGGTGTGACGTATCTTGCCTTCCACAGTAAATTTCTTACTGCAAGGAATCCACTCATAGATGTGTATTGCATTTATATAATTCAAAGTGTTAATTAGCTAATGGATACCATGATATCTGAATGTGGATTGTGCCATGTGCTTGGCAGTGTTTCGCAGTACAGTTGGCATTACTGCTGCAAGAAATTTATGTGTGACTCTTGATGTGCCTGTGTAGGGTGATATTTAATTAGCTCACACTATTAATTGGTTGGCGCCCAAATGGTTCTGCAATTCAAAATATTCTTGTCAATGGACAGTCTGGACTAGTGATAGTCTGCTAGGATTACCCTGTTCCTCTGTCTAAGCCTCGGGCCACTGTTTTGCTTTACACCCTGGCTGTTGACACATTCTAATGGTGAAGAGAAAAAAAAATCCAGGGTTATTACATCTGGATGTAATCAGACGGCGGTCTCTGGTTGCTGTGTTCAGTGGGACTTTCTCCAAGAGATGTAGGCTCAAGATTGTAACCTTAGATCCACATCCAAAAAAAAAAACCCTCATTAATAGCGGTGTTGCTGCTTTTTAAAAGGAAATGTATTCACATTTTCTCAACAAATTTTATTTGAACAGACCAGCATGCTGCTTGAAAGAATGTAGTGTTCCTTAAGTATGGCCCATTTGACACAGTTCCTTTTAGAAGCAGATTCAGAGGAAGACATGCAGTTGGTCTGTGCAAGGATAGGAAACTTTGTACTTGGGTGTGGATTATTCTGGTGATACACAATGGTGCAACCCAGGGTTTAATTATGAGAAACACATACCAGAGAGCATTTTTATTTATACTCTTGATTCTTTCCAGTGTGCCATCACACTATATTCACTTTCCAGTGAATGTGTGAAAGGCTGTTCAAGATGTGTGCCAACACACTATAAAAAGCAAAAGACACATTGTTAAATAAATGTTTGTTATAGCCAATATAAGCACTACCTCTGCACTGCTGTCATGAGGACTACAAAAGGCACAATTAGGGTCAGATTAAAATAAATTTGCCTTATGAACTGATAAGTGTGACTGCTTTATATATCTTTATATCTTAACTACACTTGTTCAGTCCGAGTATGGCTAGTAGGAGACAATCCCATTGGTAAACAAATAGGTAAGGCAATTGTAGTGGTTTCTGCCCTCCAATCCCATTGCTGGTCACAATGAAAGTTTTAAAATCAGAGAATGATTGAGGGTCTGGAAGAAATGTCTTACAAGGAGCGGCTTAGGAAGCTGGGAATGTTTAGTCTTACAAAAAGAAGGCTGAGAGGGGATATGATAGCTATGTTTAAATATTTGAAAGGATGTCACATTGAAGAAGGGACTGGTTTGTTTTCCATGTCTTCAGAGACTAGGACTCGGGGAAATGGTTTCAAACTGCAGGAACAGAGATTCAATTTAAACATTAGGAAGAATTTCATGACAGTTAGAGCTGTTCGGCAATGGAATATGCTGCCACGGAGGGTGGTGAGGTCTCCTTCTTTGGAGGTTTTTAAGCAGAGGCTGGATGGCAATCTGTCGGGAGTCCTGTGATGGGGGTTCCTTCATGGCAGGGGGTTGGACTAGATGACCCTTGGGATCTCTTCCAGCTCTATGATTCTATGATACTACTGTTAGATTTGAGAGCTAAGGAAATACTCTCAGAGCAACTTACAAAGATTAATGCATGATGTAATGTAAACAACACAGTCCAAAAGGAAAAGAGAATGTTTCTTTATAGGGTTGCCATCTTATCGGTTTCTTTTCCCTGCTTTGAACAGTCACCGTGAAATTGGCAAGGCCACACAGAAAGATCTTCTCTTTCCAGTACAGTATCTACAGGTCTCTTCCAACTCTGTGATTCTATGATTCTATGATTCTAAGTGCCAGATGGACTCTCCTGACCTAAATAAGGATGCTCTTTCCCAAAAAGGTGGATCACATTGCAGCACTTGTCCAATTCAGAGGCATCATGTGAAGTGCACCCATGATCATGGGGTGATGTGCTGCACATGCAAGGACACATGACTTCCTACCAATGCGAAGAGCCCAGCTGGCCTGACAGCAATGACAGAATGCTTCAGGTGATTAAGCCTGTCATATGTAGAAAGGAGAGCAGAAGATCAAACTTGTTCAAGGAACATCTCAGGGCAGGCAATGGGTGGGACACTCGTATAACCTGTCATTCCTGCTGATCAACGCCAGCCCTGCTCAGTCTTGCTAAGGGTACATCTAGCCCACTGATGGGCAACTCAATTTAACACCTTCAATTTAAAAAGGTTGTTGACAACCTCAGGCGCATCCAGAGGAAGGCAACCAAGATAGTTAAAGTCTGGAAGAAATGTCTTACAAGGAGTAGCTTAGGGAGCTGGGGATGTTTAGCCTTACAAAAAGAAGGTTGAGAGGGGATGATAGCCATGTTAAAATGTTTGAAAGGATGTCATATTGAAGAGTGGGATGGCTTGTTTTCCATGGCTTCAGAGGCTAGGACTCAGAGCAATGGTTTCAAACTACAGGAAAAGAGATTCCATTTAAACATTAGGAAGAACTTCCTGATGGTTAGAGCTGTTCAGCAGTGGCATATGCTGCCACAGAGGGTGGTGGAGCCTCCTTTTTTGGAGATTTTTAAGCAGAGGCTGGATGTCCATCTGTCGGAAATACTGTGATGGGGGTTCCTGCATGGCAGTGGGTTGGACTGGATGGCCCTTGAGGTCTCTTCCAACTCTATGTTTCTATGATCTGGTCCTTCTGGGATCCCAGTCCATTCACCTGGTCTTCTGCAGGGGACCCTCCCCAAACCCACTTTCTCCATGATGCCATCATTTGGTAGCTTCTCAACTTTATAGTTCCCTTATTTTAAAAGGTGGAAATGCTTCTCTTAACGCTTAAGTTTCTGACAGTAAGCGTCTCAAACCAAAACATGGTAGCATTAATTTTGGCTCTACCCAGCACTGTGACGTGCCTCCAAGAACTTCTCTGAAATCAAATTAGTTCCTTGTCTCTTTTCAAATCTCAGTAGCCAGTTTCCAGCAGTAATCCTGCTAGATTTCTCCGGGAGAGGCCCCAGGTGAGTCTGGAAGACAACAGTCTTCTCCTAGAGTTTCATTCCAATATCTGATACTTGGAGGTGCACTGTCCTTGAACGTGGCACTTCCATTTTGCTATGGTGGCTAATAGCCACTGATTTGAATGGAGACTCATTAGCATATCACAGCCATGAGATCTCCTCTAATAGTCCCAGTCATTAACACAAAATCAAGGACATTTCTTTGGGAGCCTCCAACATTGCAGAGGAGGCAAGAGGTGACTTGGGAAAAAATGGGTTCTGCTATTTTATGCTGTTCTCTGTATTCTTTATACAGTGGTACCTTGGATAACGACTTTAATTCGTTCTCCAAGGCAAATCACTATCCGAAACAATCGTTATCCGAAACATGGTTTCCCATTGAAATGAATGGGAAACCATTTTAATCCATTCCAGAGGTCTGGGAAAAAAAGGGGGGGGAAGCCTTTTTTCCCTGAGACCTCTCTACAAAGTGCGCTTTCAAAGTGCACTCCTCCCCCTCCTCGCCTACCCCTGCCACCAGTGCTTCCTCCCACCCACCCCTGGCCCTCGACTCTCTTCCATTGCCACTGCCACCCCCGGGTGTTTGGGCGGCGGGAGAGCCAGGCACGTGTGGCGCTTCCTCCCCCCACCCCCTGGCCCTCACCTCTGTTCTGTTGCCGCCACCACTGCTGCTGCTGGGTGTTCGGGCAGCGGGAAAGCCGGGCGTGTGTGGTGCTTCCTCCCCCCACCCCCAGCCCCCACCTCTGCATGTTGCCTCCCCTCCTCCTCCCCATGTCCCCTGACCCCCCACCTTTGCCACCTCCACTGCCACTGCTTTCTCCGCCATCTTACCTGGCCCACACCTCTGCTGCCACCGCCACCAGGAACCAGTAAGAATAAATGTGGAGGGAGGCTGGGGCTCTGGGCTCTGTGTGTGTGGGGGGGGGGATTGAAAATAACGTGTCATTATCCAAAAAATTTGTTATCTGGGGCAGTCGTTATCCGAGGTACTACTGTATTTTTATCTGTAGGACTCATGTTTCGTTTATTGTCACTTTGACCAATTACTTGTATCTTGATTTTTGCCCCACATGGAAATGGACAGACCAGTTTTAAACAAACACTAGAAGAAACCAATCATTTTAATGAATCAGATGAAATATGGCTGCTGTTTGTGTGACATGGGCCACCTTTGAAGCAATTTTTAAAGAAATGCAATGTATCTAAAGGAAATGATAGCTTGGATGAGCTGAGTGCAAAGCACAGCAGAAATACAGATCATCCCTAAGTGTGTGAGGAGAGAAGACCTTGGTTCTTTGTAGCCCAGCAATGCTCAGCCAAGCCAAGCCTTTGGCAATTGACTCTTCATAGAAGAGGGGCAGGGAAAATTGTAATGCTTTGTAAGATAGAAAATCTCTCCAACTCATTCTGAAATGAGCTTTGATTCCTGGGCTGAAGTAATGCTTTTGGTCATGTTAGCCTGGACAATTGCCTGAGAAGTTAATGGAGCCTGAGCTCCATTAACTTTCTGGATCTGCCACTTCAGCTGTCTTACAAAATGGGCTACTATTGAGCTTTCTGTTCTGTAAGAATCACCACCAGTCATTTCACAGGTCAACAGGGAGATTACAGGGAAATGGATGGTCATTCTGATCTTTTCTCTTGAGGCTCCTCTCCTGAATACCATGTGAAATTGCTGGAAATCTTTTCATTTTATTGCTTAACTGCCACCCTGCCTCACTGTATGTGACTCGTATGGGAAGAAATAGCTTCCTGAGCTTGGTGTCGTGTACAGCTGTTGGGTTGCAGTCAACCAGAAGATTCCTGGTTAGGGCTATTAGGAGTCCAAATGCATCAGGGGAAGACCAAATTGGCCCAGAAAATGCTGCTTTAGAAAATCCAGATGGAGTTGTCTCTGATAGAGGTGTGCGTTCCTCAACCAAGCATTTCAAGGAATGTCCGTCTGGCTACCTTTCCTTTTGGTTTCTAGGAATTATCTGATACAAAGCACGGCTTCTGAGGGCTTGCCTACAGCGGCCAAGGCTAAAATTTTGAATCTTCCAGGATAGGAATTGACTAAGATCACCTGAGACATTTGAGGCTGATGGATTTATATATCCTGACATCTGTGTGGCCTTGGGCAAAGCTGCACTGACTTAGAACACTTCTGGCTGGAGGGATGGATAAACCACAATTGAATACTCTATTTATAGGAAATCATAGGAAGTTTGCCATAAATTGGGATCAAATAATGATCATTTTAAGGTCCAAGGGACATCTGAGAAGGTAGTGGGTAGTGGGAGCAGGAAGCTGAGTAGGTGCCAGTTTCCCAGTTCTCTGTTGTGTGTGTGTGTGTGTGGGGGGGTGTTGCTAACTGATGCTACCCAACTAGAGATGGGCACGACTCAGAAAAATTGTTCGTTTTCGGCTAGGGGTCCGTTTCGGCTCGTTTCCGTTTTCGTGAGCTAATTTCAAAATTTTTCGTTTTTGTTTCGTTACGTAACGAAAACGAAAAAACGAAAATGAAAACAAATTTTTTGTTTCTTCCCATTTAGCTCCATTATGTGTTTTTCCAGTAACAAAAAACGAAAATTGGCTCGAAATTAGTCGTTTCGTTTCCGTTTCCGTTCCAGCTCTGAGCCGTTTTTCGTTTTTCGTTTTGTTACGTAACGGAAACGAAAAACGAAAACGAAAATGAAAATACCGCTAAGTCGTGCCCATCTCTATACCCAACCCTTCTCCAAGTCTCTTTGCCAGCATATAGCAACACCCACAGGAGAAGAGGGGAGGAAGGAATAGAGGAGATGACCTTGCCATCTTCTTTCCTCAAATGGCTGTCTACCTCCCTTAATAGCTTGACCATTTCACAGCCTGCAGTTATGATATAGCCTTAGTTCTGGGGACCCTCAGAGCCAGCCCCTCAAAGCCCCTAGTGCAAAAGCAGCCATTTTATGCGGGTAGGTGTCAAATCAAGAAAAGAAGGTACAGTCAACAGCCAATTGAGTGTTTGTGGGTGGCTGTGCTGCCATCCTAACAGTTTACCGTGTGAGGCAATTCACCTCACCAATGGCTGGCCCACCCTTGAGAGGTAGGCTTTTATGTGCAGTTCAACCTATCTTAGCTTTAAAAAAAAGACCAGGTTCTGCTAGAGATTAGAATAAGGTCATGGATTGCTGTGTTTTGTTTGGGTTCAACACAGCTGCCTGTATTTTTGGCTTTTCCTTCAAGGCCTGGTTATGGGGGCTGTTGTAATAGATGTCAACATTTATACTTCTCCTCCTCCTGCTTTGTGGTTTGTGAAAATTCCTCTTTGCTGGTCATTCTGTGGCTTTGCTTGGCATTGCTCAGTTGGTAAAAGCTGATTTGTTGATTTTCTTGACACAGGCTACAGTGTATACCTTACCTCTTTAAAAAAGCAAAACAAGCAAGAACAAAACATATCATACAATTTTCGATGGCATCGCACAAATATCCTATCATGAAAAGCCAAAGATCTTAATCATCAGGAAACATAGTGGCAAATTAAACTTTTTATAAAAATAACCACAACTCTGTATTTTAACAATCCTTCACATTACAACAAAAAGGAAAAGACAAAGACAAAAGCAACCTTAACAGAGTAACTTCCATTGTAATCTTATTAATTATAATAGTTTACCATCTTAGGCACCAGCTGTTTACACAGTTTAACAAGGTTACATTTAGTCTCCCAATTCACTTTTCCATCCTAAAAAATAACAGACCAATAATCTAGATCATTTCCTAAAGCATGTTTCTTCTCAATTAACTCATTCTATATTTTAATAAAGGTTTCCAGTTTCCATGAACTGACCACGCTTTATTCCTCTTTTATATATTCTAATCTTATTAGTTAATTTTTCCATCAGCACTGTTTGCCATGTCCAGTTAATAAATGTCTGTAGTGGAAAATTCTGACTGTTTCTCCAACTTTTAGCAATCACACTCCTTGCTGCCCCTACAAGGTTCACAGTTAGCTCTTAACTGACCAGCTTTTCATTTTCCCTATTAAATAATGAGAATAATAGTAATGTTTCATTCATAGTTACTTTTTGATTAATCAAGATCTCTAGCCAATTAATTACTTCATTCCAATATGCCACAATCCATTTGATTAATTAACCTTAAAACAAACACATACATGGTGCTTTGTGTATATGTGTGTTCAGCTCTTCAGAGATGGTTTGAAGGCAGGTTGAAGAAAAATTGCTGCTGTCTTTGTCCCTGACCTCCATAAGTTGATCTGCTTGTTTTCACAAAACCCACTTGCACAGTTTTTGGTACAGCTGATTAGGAAATTAAAACTTAAGCAGAGGGAAGAGGAGAGAGATGGCTTATAAATGGGAAAATAAAAGGATCTGTGGGAAGAGCTACTCTATGGCCGTTATTTCACACTATACAGTGTAAAATTTACTAGAAGTCGTTTTAAACTTTCTAATCACTGTTAAAAAGGCATATCTTGAAATATCAGCAAATCACAGTGTGTATACAGAAGGTGGGGGAGAAAGAAACCTCAGTAACATTGATTTTCCTATAGTGCATTTGTTGCTCTGGACTCTGGAGTGTCTTCTAAAATATCTCTTTTGAAAAGCAGTTTAAGTGAGGCTGGTGTTTTTGGAAGGATTTGTGTGATCATTAGCAGCTTGCTGAAATTGTACAGGAAAAGGCAAGAGACTAATGCTAAGCTCAGCATTCCGACACCTCACAAAGGACCGTAGCCCAGTTTTTCTACATTATCTGGGTGTGTTGTACTGGACATTATAGCTCTATCTCCCTCCCTCCCTCTCCCCCCCCTCTCTCTGTGTGTAATTGTTCCACTTCTGCTTTGTTTTCATCATACTTATATGCTGGAGGGGGAAAGCTTCCCCCAAAAAATCAAAATCAAAAGAGCTTCAACCAGGGGACACATTTTTTCCTCGGGGGAAAAACAAACTGTTTCGTAACTATCATTGTAGCTTGCCAGGGGTGTGCAAGGTGTTTGCACAAGTCTTGGTTCAATTGGCTGGGTTTCAAATGGAAAATGGAAAAAAATGTCCATGCTATGTCTTGGTCGTGGGCCGCTATCCCACATCCCAGAAGATCTGATTTTTTTTTATTTTATAAAAGGCGTCTTTGCCTCTGCCACGATCACGTGGTTGAAGGAGCAATTCCATTGTCCCCATGTCCACGGCTGCAGTCTTATTCTTTTATCTGTCCCCACAGCCAGAAGCCACTTTCTCAGCTCATGAAGGGAGGAAGAAGAGGAGGAGGAAGGGCAGGAAAACTGGTCTTGCAGCCCCTACACACTTCCCAGATTCCATTTGGGGCTCGGGCAAGGCGGGGCATGTGGAGCGGGCACGTGGGCACACGCCCATTCTGTCCTCATCCCCAATCCCACCTCCACCCACCCTCCTCCTTCCACTTCGGGGTGCCCTGGGGCCCAACGCTCTTCCCAGCACTCACTGGCTTGCCCTTTGCTGTTG
Source organism: Phrynocephalus versicolor (assembly GCA_023846285.1). Lineage (NCBI taxonomy): Eukaryota > Metazoa > Chordata > Lepidosauria > Squamata > Agamidae > Phrynocephalus > Phrynocephalus versicolor. Next base: position 28,963,666 of record JAHTLZ010003526.1, on the reverse strand, counting down.
CTCGACACAGCGCAACCAGGGACAGTGATGAGAAACCACCTCTGCTCTGAAGAGAAAAAAAGGAGCAGTGGCGTGGGCTTCTTGGGTCCCCCTCTGTTATTTGAGTCGCCTAAAGAGGCACCTCCCAAGCGACTAAAAAAAAAGGGGGGGGAGACTACCCCTAGAGGTGGTATCAGTAAAACACGCTTGGAATTTGCTTCAATGGGTGTGGCTGAGGTTTATTTTTAGAAAAGCCTTTTGCTCATGGGGGCACTTTTTTTTTTTGAGGTGGCTTTTCTTGAATTTATAAAGCAGATTTTAACAGTCGTGGGACAGAGCTCTTGGTCTGTGGCTGCATAGACCGGTAACTGCTTTGGGAATACCTCATTCCTAACTGACCCCACCCCATCCTCCGCCTACTACTCCTTTCTACCTACCATGAGTATTGCACTTAGGAGCCCTGCAGGATGATTTCATAGGTTCTGGGATATGCCTCTTGATAAAAGGAAGCAGAGAGCAGATGTACAGTTTCTGTCTTACGGAGTCAGGTCAGAGTCTGCTGAAGGATTGTTTTAAAATGACATGCTCAAGTAAGTTCAATGTCCTCAGGTTATGATGTCAGTGGGCTGTGGAGTGGGATAGTTTGTGCCATTTTAGTTCATTTTGGTAAGAAGATGCCTTCTTAGATGCTCTAAGCAAGTCTGATCTCGCCTGATTTCAGAAGCTAAGCAGGGTCGGGTCTCGCTAGTACTTGGATGGGAGACCACCAGGGAATACCAGGTGCTGTAGGCACCTGGAGTGGGAACTGGCAAGGCACTCCAGTATTCTTGCCAAGAAAAACTCCATGGACATGGAGTCATGGAGGGGTGGTCACAACTCTAACAACACAACACAGTTCATTTTGGTGGTGGTGGGGATAGCCTATCCTAGTACAAAGTAAGGATATAATTTGGGGAAAGGGTTCATCCCGAAATGCCACCTCCCCAAAGCATGCTAGCTTCCTCAAAGTAATGGGACAAACACCTGCCATGTTGAAGGGTCAAAGGTTCCCCACCCTAGCTTTCCATTATGATCACACTCACACCTTTGCAGCCTTCTGATCACATCTATAGCCTTCAGCTAGTAGCTGGAGACATTTTTTTCATGGTATGTTTATAAATTGTGTTGCCTGCCTGCTACTCCGTAAAAACCAAGTCCTCTTTCAAGTGGGGACTTCCCCCTACCCCTTTCTTCTTTATACATTGTGAAGAAAGCCTGTCAGGGCTATAGCTCGCATATTGGATTACTTATGGCATGGTCTGGTGCGAGCAATTTCCTAATGATCACAAGACATATGAGCAATGATGCTCCAGTCTGATGCTGATCTGTGCTCAAGTTGGACCTTTTGGGTGCAGCAGCAAGGCTATGCTTTTGGGGGTCAGGACTGGAGCAATTCCTGGACAGATAGAAAGTCACTTTAAAGGAAATTGCTCCTGACCAAGTTACCCTTTCCAGTGTGATCAGGTATGATCCTTTCTCACTGACGGTTACTTCATGTCCCTTTCATCGCGGTTCGCCGTCCCACTTGGGACCGGTATGAAAAAATGTTACTGCACGTCCATTGTGTGATGGTGGGAGTTCGTCCCGACCACGCCCACAGAACTGGGATTTAAGTGTGATGAGCCATACCTCTCCCTGACCTTGGGAATTCTCTTGTCTCGGTTCCTGTTTCAAGACAAGTGCCTGTGAAGTAAGGCTCATCACGCAATGTGCGCATTCTCCATCTAGTGACAGGAGTGCAAAGCTGCATTCTCCAGTACAATCCCAATGGTGTAAACAATGCATCGCAGATAGGGAAGAAGGCATAAAACCTCGAACTTTGCTGCTTAACGCGTGAAAGGCAAAGTTACGGAGAATTGAAATATCAAAAAATGGAAGGTCGGACCAAAAAAAAAAAAAAAAGAGGGGAAGGAACAAAGGCAGGGAAGTACAGATGTTGTCACGAAACAAGGATGTGAAGTAACAGTTGTCACTATACCATCAATCACACCCATGGGTAAACGGAAACAGGGACAGAACTGGGACAAGACCACGTGATCGCGAATGATGTTATCATGAAACGAACATAATCTTGGAACAAAGGACGTGAAGTAACAATCACTGTCTGATTATTCTCCAATTTTAGTTTTTGGATATATAGTATATACAGGGAAAGAACAGCTGGTCAGTATTTGTGCAGACTGTTAAATTCTGCCAAGTTTTCTGCAAAGTTGTCTCAATAAACCTTGCACAGAACCCCTGAAGGTGGCTGAAAAGCTGGCAAGCCTGGGTGGTACCATATATATGGTATTTCTGATGAACCCAAGTGTTTGATTCTTGCATTCTTTTTAAAAACCTGCTTATATTGTGACATACGATGTGTTTTCCCCACCTAAATATTTTTACTACTTTGCTTGGAGAGAAAAACAGCCCAACCCTAGTTATGAAAACACATATGTTTTTATTCCCCTAGCCACCTCAGAGGCAGGATACGTGCATTGTAAATACAGTACTTGTATTAGGACTGTAGCCAAAAGTCACATTGCTGACTTCTATATGAGCCTTATAATGAGGTGAACAACTGTGGGCATTTTTCACTTCTAATTCAAAGAACCAGTGTTTTCTCCCCACAGCTATCCTATTATCATGAAATCTAGATCTGGTGGCCTATCAGAGACCATGCAGGTGATTGCAAAACTGAGGACAATTCGTAACCCATGACTTCTACTCTGTCTTCTGGATTTACCCTGTTCTTGTTTACATATCTTTTACACTCTCTCTCTCTTTCTCTCTCTCTCTCTCTCTTCTGATCATCCTCTTTCCCTTTTCCTTTTCACTAAAGTAATGTACTGTAGATGTAAACAACCAGTGGCTCTTAGGAATATTGCCCTCAATGACATGCCCAGCCAATCTTTCATCAGGCAAAGACTGAAAGAGTCTAAAGCCCTCTACCCGCTTCATTCCCTTGAACCCTGAGCCAGGTTTCCTGTTGCTAGAGAAGAGATTTGTATGTGCCATGTTCCTACTATCCCTAAGCTTGGCTACTTCCCTTGGGTGTGTCACCAGCCTTGCAGGTAGATCCACTTCTCAGAATGACTGCCTTTTCTACATAGAACTGAGAGTGCAGCCTTTTGTTCTTCGCCACAGGCAGCAAAATGCCTTGGGCTTATCCCAACTTCATAACGCCCAAATCCCAAACTTGGAAATGACACCTTTTTAGATCATGTGGGGGCTTCAATCCAGAATCCTGAGCCCTAGTCCTACATTCTGACCACTCTGGCAAAGAAAGAGTTCTCTGGGAAACTTTGGCAAACAGTGCAATTTGTGTGAGGAAAGACATACACTTTCCTGATGTGCACTGGTGTTGCATATCTCTCTCTCTCTCTCTCTCTCTCTGTGTGTGTGTGTGTGTGTGTGTGTGTGTGTGTGTGTGTGTGTGTGTGTCTGT
>JAHTLZ010003526.1:28940672-28960211 GCA_023846285.1 Phrynocephalus versicolor | reverse complement strand
GAGAGAGAGAGAGAGAGAGAGAGAGAGAGAGAGAGGTTTCCATTCATTGTAGCTCCCTCTCCTCTGTCCCTCCTTGTTCTCCCTTCCCTGCACGTCTGGAGCTGAAGCAGGCAGGGGCAAAGGGCGACCCTCTCTTTTCCTCCAGGCGTGGCTTTTGGGCTGCCTTCCAGGCCTCAACAGCAGCTGCCTGTCTCCACCCCTCCCGTCTCTTCTGCCAAGAGTGCTTTGGAGTTTCTACCAAACCTCTCACGTGGCTTCACAAGCACTCCAGGGCTGCTGCTTCTGCCTTTCTGGGCAAGCTCCAGCCACTTGGCATTTGCCTTGGCAGCAAAGAGTCGCCCGTTCCCTGAATGAATCATAGCACTTGGAGCTGGGAAACCACGACTGCAGCTCATGTTTTCCATTCCCGCCCTCACGGTAAGCTAGAGAGAAGCTGCTCCATCCAGCGTGCTTTTCCCAGCAGTCGCTTCTTTCCGACAGACAATGGGGGTGTTGGGTGGGCGGGGGGTGCTTTCCACTATTCCCCCCACCACACCGGGAGCCGGTTCGATTTCTTCATGGGTTTTCCTTCTTCAGGGAAACCTCTGCTGGAAACCAATTGGCACATGTTCAGTTGGCTCCGTGGTACGTCTCGTTCCTGTTTGCTTCTGCCCCTCCACCCTCTCAATGTTTGCCTACTCCTAGGCACTGAACATACCTTGCTGTGGGCTCTTGTAGGAACAGGCAGAGTACATATTTGGCTCTAATTACTGCTTGTAAATCAAAAAGTCCTAAAGCTCACAGGAGACTTGCTGTCGAAAAGACTGACTAGGATAGCCAGGTTCAAGCACATCAAGGACAGGACATGAGGACAGCCTGCAGTAGCAACTTCGCGGGAAGACTATATGGACAAGAAAACCCTTTATGCATTTTCAGTTGGCTTTGGATCAACATCCCCTTGTAAGCAATTCTTAGGGGGAAATGACAGGTCCCCTGTCATTGTTATAGCTCCCCCCACTAATGAGTCAGTAAATGGGGACATCCTCTTATTAGATCATCAAAAGATAGAATGCACTGTGGCTGTCATGCATCTCAAGACAGACTCAATAAGACTGAGTCACTTCCCATGCAAGAAAGGGAAAGTATGCTATAATTTCACCCATTATAGAGAAAGCTACCCCCAATTTGGAGCCCTCCTGGTGTGTCAGATTAGGATTCCTATCATAACTAGTTGGCACAGCTATTGGTAGAAATTTCAGTGGAAGCCTACCATTGATCTAGCTTACTCTGCCAGGGCCTCAGCAAAAAAGGTTTGAGGTTCCCCACCCCCATCTTCTAATCGTTCTAACTGGGGATACCAGGGATTGAACCTAGAACCTCTTGCATGCAAATGCTTTCCTCTATAACAAAACAGGAAGGGATCTCTCAGCTCTGGGTTGAATTATTGGGACCTGCTCTTGGACCAAAGGAACCTGTATTCAAAATGTGATTTCTCCTAGACCTGGAGAGAAGAACGAAGAGACGAGGACATGCTCTCAGCCTTTTTTCACTTCCGCCTTTCACCAGATGGCTGGTATTGTGGGCTCAAAATGATCCAAGCATCCCAATGCAACTGTACAGATTTTGAGATAAATGACATATTTTACTGAGGGTGGCATCCGGTACTTGGTGTGCTACAAATCTTACCATATATTTGTGCTGGCTTTTGATTCATCACTTTAATTTCCAAATGCCTTCATCTTTGATTTAAGTCATTCTATGCTCTATTACTCATCCTTTTGAATAGGAGCTAGCTTTTCTCTGCTGGCTGTAAAATTTGTGAGGGAGGCCCAGGCACAGTCTGCTACCAAGCAAGGACTACTACATGGATTAGAACAAAGCTGCTCTTCTGTGTGTACCTGTTCCTCCTTTCCTCTCCCCAAGATGAAATTTTCCAGCCCATCCAGTCCCTAATAGATGCTCTCCATCTCATCTCTCTTTCATTGCCCATACTCTCTCTCCCAACCCTGTCTCTCTGCCAGCCTCTTGCATCTCTTTCTATCTTTCCATCTCCTGTTCCATCTCTCTCTCATGCTTGGTCACCAGCCTCTTTCCCCTTTTCCCACCTTTTTCTTGGCGTGTGTCCATTTCAAGCACAGGAGAACACAAAGAAGTTGGCCAAAAGGGAAGGCAGTTCAGGCAGATTGTGAGGGCACTTCCAGAGCAACAACATTCTTGCTGGTTACAGCTCAATGTGGAGTCCATTTATTTCTGCGTCACTTAAAGATTTGAGAAGATCTTTCTTCCAGTTTTGCCTCTTCCTTTTTAGTTTAGCATAGGCACTACTTGAAGATTCATCATTGCTCACAACACAATAGACATCTATATGTCTTATCAGTTCATACATTGTGATCATTTTGAGGCAGGTGACTGGACTGAAGGTTTTTAGAAAGATGTTGTATGCCCTCTGTTGAGGATGCTCTAGGCGTGAATGTCCTCCATATGAAGGAATTGGAAAAGATGAATCTTGGTCCCCTCTGTAGCTTTACCAGTATATGACTCTACGATGAATGCTTCCACACAATCCTTGCATAAACTTGATAACATCAGTGATGGTGCTACACTTATAATATCATGCATTGATTTTCCCCAATGAGGCAAGGTCTTGGCATGGTGAAGTCCACTACACGATCACCCATATGAGTTTAGCCAAGAGCGAAGTTGTCAGGGATGGGTCTGGTTGCTTTCTTCAGCTGAAGAAATCCTGGGCACAGCAAAGGATTTCTTTAGATCCGAGATGCTGGTTGAAGGAATGTTCTTCTATGAGTGCCTCCATCATGTTTTGCTTAGGGCAGTGTTGGCAAACCTATGGCATGGGTGCCAAAGGTGGCACTCAGAGCCCTTTCTGGGGGCACCCGACATCGCCTCTTCACAGCCACCTGTATTCAGGTTAAATTGCTGTATTGGCACTTTGCAAAAAAATAGTGGGTTTTGAATCACAGTTTGGGCACTCAATCTCTAAAATGTTCACCATCACTGGCTTAGGGATTTTCTCTTTGGAGAAATCAGTGTGGCAGCTTGCTTCACCTCCTTCCCTTCCCTTGGTGGGGGGAGAAGAAGGACGTAACTGAGCTGCAGCCTTGAGGCCTGGCCCAGTTGCTCTCCTGGGCCCTTTCCTTTCAGAGAGGGTGTGGCTTGGATAAAGGGATTCACCTACAGATGTGTGGGCCAGTGGGGATGGCCTAGTACAGTGGTGGCAAATCTTTGGCACTCCATATGTTTCAGACCACAACTCCCACAGTCCTTTGTCATTGGCAGTACAGGCTTGGAATTCTGGGAGTTGTGGTTCAAAATATCTGGAGTGCCAATTGCCAAACGTTCACCACTGTGGCCTAGTAGGTCACAGAGGGCCAAAGCAGCTGTTGAGCAGTTGTATAGCGGTGTATAAAATTCTGCTTGCCCAGGGTTTGACTTATGGGCTTGAAAGTATGCACCAGGCCCCAAGGATCCTGTTCTGCTTTCTTGCTTACCAGTATATACTAGAAACATTAGGGGGACTGATTATATCAAACAGCTGTTTCTTCTGAATTATCTGTACATCATAATTGTGTTTGAAAATCCTAATCTATGTGCAATGCATGAGTCTCAGCCGTTTCCCAGGGGAAGCTTATTGGAATGTTGATAGCACCACATGTACTTGCCCTTCCCTTCCTTTTGACACCCACTCACAATTCCCTGTACATTTCATCACCATTCAAAACATTTCTCTGCAGCACTCTGTCACCTTCCCTTGTGCCTGTTCAGAGGAATCATTGATCAAGCTAGTAAACAATTGCAGACCCCCCCAACCCCCCCAAAAGAATGTCTTTCCCCCCTCTTGACATTGATCTGTGGGTAGCAGCTGCAACATCCTATGTGAGGGCAGAGCCTCCAGTTCACTGGTTGGATGCTGAGCTTTTCATGCAGAAGGTTCTAGATTCCTCATCTCGCTTGTTTTTAATGTCCAAGAAGACCCTTGTATGAAACCCTCAAGGACTGCTTGTGGAGTAGAAGACCCCTGTGCCTGTGAGAAAACAGAATGCAGAAACCTTGAGTTGCGAATAATTTGTTGCTAGTCATTAAATTACTTCCAAAAAGGAAGATATAAAATATGTTGGCTTAAATTGTGTCGCTTTACATGCAGTCCGATTCGAGCTGGCAAAAAGTGATGTACTGGTGTAGTGTGCTGCTCAAGAACTGCAGTGGAAAGTCTTTGTTTGCTGGCTAGAAATGGACTGAATGTTACAAGCTGTGTTACCCTGAGGAACAGCATTTCAGACATGATGTCTGAATCTCAGGAAGGTTATATCACGCTTCCCACAATGTAACAGTTACGTTTAAGTTAGCTTTATTGTTACAGGGTGTGACCATGGTAAAGGGTGGAGGAGAAACCTTATGTGGTTGGCTTGGGCTGTGCTTCATAGTCCGCTGGGGAACATGAGGCAAAGGTGAGGTGTCTGGGAAAAGAGTGGCTAGATAGCGCAAGGGTTTAAGTACCTGACTGCAGAGTCAGAGGTTGGGAGTTTGATCCCCAACTGTGCCACTGGGAGAAGTTCCAGCCTGTGATGCCTTGGGAAAGCTGTACAGTCTCAAGGCAATCCTGAGAAGAAGTGAATGGCAAACCACTTCTAAGTATTCACTACCTGGAAAACTCTGACAAGAGTTGACATATGTCAGAATTCACTTGATGACACATGAATTCAACTTCTTGTCCTCAAGGCTGTGATACATCCACATACCCTGTCAAAACAAAAACAAAAAAGCCCCAACCAAAAAAAATGCCTTGTAATAGTTTTCATCCATGCATGAGTGCAAAAGGACAAAAGTTTCTCTCTTTTATGAGCAGCAACACTAGCAAAAATGAAAACTTTTTTTGGCATCCAGAATTTTGCATTTTTTCAGTTTTTCCATCCCAAACTTGTATGCTATCCCAATTTCAATTTTTGTATGTGCAAATTTGAAGCTCCTTTTACACAAAACACAAAGCTTTTGTTTGTTTGATTTATGAAAAATACAGAATCATTCTCAGCACCCTTGTAATCTCACCTAGCGATGGGGAAAATTATGCATGCCTTTCTCACTTGCTAGGGAAACAAGTGAATATTGACATCCCTAGTGTGTTGTACCTAGTGGCTTTTAATATACAAAAAATGTAAGTAAGTCCAGGAGATTTGAATAACTTTTGAGAAACTGCGGAGCTCTGACATTAAAATGTAATTGTCACTATTTTCCCACTTTGGAACTAGAAATATAATGAACTGGGTAAACGAGCAGAACTGTGTCAGTCCCAGGAGCTACTTGAAGCTAGAGGACCTGCTCACAAAGCCTGGTCGCTGCACCTTGACATAATTTGACTTGTGCTAATGTAAAATCCCAACAGGATTTACCTCTAAGATATTGATTAGGTCTGGGCAAAAATAGCAGGACACCACAATGGACAAACTTCCTTGTTCTTAGTAAACGGGTGGGTGAATATTTGACCAAACCTTTCAGCCTCTACATTTCTTTTCTAAATGCCTTCCCCTGCTAGACTTCCTCGGTGCCAGGATTCTTCTTCCAATTCTAGAAGGATGTCCTCTCTGGGCTGCGACATCTGGTAGAACAGGAACGAGTTCTGTTCTGCAGGTGAAATCATGACAGGGCCTCACCTTCACTGCATTCCAGACCTGTGGCGCAGAGTCTGATCTTCATCTCACCAGAGAGTGCGGAGTATCTTTTTGTTATTTTCTGCTCAAGGGTGTGGAAAATGTTTGCATCTTGCAGTCGGGTGAGGCCACGGGAAAAGAGCAAAGACGCAGGTCATACGCAGTGGCTACATACTTTTCAGATTTCGGTCTCAGTGCAGGTGGAGTTAAGCCTTTACTTGAGAGCAATTACCAGACTCTCCCCCCTCTCTCTCCCTCCCTCCCTCTCTCTCTCTCTCTCTCTCTCACACACACACACACACACACACACACACACAATCTCAACCCAAAAGAACCACCAAGAATCCACTTTTCTGTAAACTCGGTTTTCTCCCTTTTGGCTTCGATATTATGCCATGCCATCTATGGCTATGATCAAGATGAGAAGTAGGAAGAATACAAAGAAGGATATAAAGGGTTTATGCATGAGAGATAGAGGGAAGGATCTCCACAACAGCAAACATTGTTTGTTCAGAAAAGCTACCACAACTGTCATAGTCTCCCAGCAGGACCAAGGACTATGGACCAAGGCTGTATTCTCCTGAAGCAGTGGTTCCCAACCATTGGACCCACTCAAATTGAGGGTTGGGAGAGTGAGAACAGACAAAAGGAAATATTTTTTTTACCCAGCGTGTTGTTAGTCTGTGGAACTCTCTGCTACAGGATGTGGTGATGGCATCTGGCCTGGATGCCTTCAAAAGGGGATTGGACAGATTCCTGGAAGAAAAGTCCATCACAGGTTACAAACCATGATGGAGATGTGTAATCTTCAGTCTTAAAACCAGGGTACTTTAAAGGCCAGATGCAGGGGAGTGGTATCAGGAGACAGAGATCTAGTCTCGTGCACTCCCAGATGCATTTGGTGGGACCACTGTGAGCTACAGGAAGCTGGTCTAGATGGGTCTTTGGCCTGACCCAGCATGGCTCTTCTGATGTTCTTATAATCCCAGATGTTCCTAGACTGAAAATTCCAAGAGCCCATTTGTGGTGGCCAGGATTTCTTGGAGTTTTTAGTCTAAGAACATCTGGGGACCACTGTCCTAATGTAACATTTCAGATAGATAGATAGATAGATAGATAGATAGATAGATAGATAGATAGATAGCAAAACAAGCAAGTATATTTACCTGTTTCACTATGCAATCCACCTCCCATTCAGGACTTATTCCATGCTCAAGATCCTTATTATATCGATCTTCCCATTACTCTCCAGGAATATATTCTCTTTAGCTAAGGGCTGCTCAAAAATGCCAGGGTACTTTTACGGTGCAATTTCATAGGTTGAAAGATTAATATCACTATCATGGCAAGTCCTTCTCCTGCGACAGTGAACAAAGCCTTGTGCTCAATGCAGAGGTTTTGTTTGGAGTGAAGAAAGGGGTGAAGAAAGGCAGCCAAGTGATGTTGCATCAATAAGGAAGGGTTACAGAAAGATAAGGTTAGGATGCTCCGAGAGGCCCTTTTTGTCTTTAAGGAGTTGCACCAGGTAGAAGGAGCACTGCTTTGAGCTGAAGGGTGACTAAAGACGTCATTTCCCTCTCCTGCTCCTGTAATTCGGCGCACTCCTGTTAGTTATTTGCTGACCTTGATAGAAGATAAGTGGCCAGGGAACAGTAATGGCTGACAGACCCGGCAAGAATGGGAAAAGTTGTGTTATCCTGTTCCAAAAAAGACCTCATAACTTTAAAAAGCTATGCACAGGGCTGCAATTAGTTGAAACAGAGGGAGTGGGGGAGGTAGAAGAAATGAATAACACATGTGATTCTGCAAACCCCTGTGGTTAAGATTTCCATAACATGCATCCTTAAAGGAAAGTTGAGTGGTATGTATATTTATTACTACCAGACCCCGATTTCAAATTTTTCATTGTATTTTCGATTGCCGTTATCACACTGGTTGCTGCACAATATCCATTAACATAGTAGTGTTACTATTATTATTATTACTACAGTATCATCATCGAGTTTTCATCACAGTGGTACATCCAATAATCATGCTGTTAACTTTGATTGGCCCACACTGAGAAGATTAGATCAAGGGCAGACAGAAAGGTGGATCAGTACCTGTTTGCTGCTATTCTCGATGATTTGCAGTGGCCGCATTATCTCTAATCAGGACATTGTTCTATCTAGTTCTGTGTTGTTTCCGTCGCCTTTGTGTGGCTGTCCAGGGTTTCAGATGGGAAACCTTTCCAGCTTTAACCGGAGATGTCAGGGATTGAATTTGGGAATGCAGAAAGCAACAGGTTTAGTTTTCCAGGCAAGACACATTTCCTAGGCACGTTTTGCCATTTACAGTGGTATCTTGTATAAAGGAATTAATTCTTTCCAAATGAAATTATGTTAAGCAATTTTTTTCCTTTATACAAATTTCCCATAGGAATGCATTGAAAACAGAGTAACCCCTAATCACGACTATTTTTATGTTGTACAGATTCGCCCCATAGGCGATTCTGTTAAGCAAATTTCCCCTATCTCTGGAATTTTTTATGTTGTACAGATTTTATTATATACAAACCCTTTGTTATACGAGGGTCCACTGTATAAGCTTCAAGTTCTTCTTTCTGTGTAGCCTTCCAAAAGTTTAAAAGTACATGTGGAGTTGAGTCTATCCAACAGGGGTTGAATGGTCATTCCTTCTTGCAGTTCACTACCAATACCCAATCCTGAGCTAGGCATGTAAATCTTAGCTTGCTTTGTCCTTACAGGCAAGGGTGACAAACTGCAGTATCTTTCTTCTCACTTTCAAGAGGGTGACATATTTTATGGTGCTATCAAGAATTTTCACTCCTCCTTCAGATGAGGGAGAAACAGAAATTGGTGGAAAAAACATCAATGACCTCAGAAATGCATAGGACACCATCTTACAGCAATGGCTTAAAACATCATTTATTGAAAGTGGAAGAAGGAAATGCCAAAGTAGGACTTCAGCTGGAGATCGAGAAGACAAAAGTCATGACTGCAAAAGAGCTACACAACTTTGATCATGACAATGAAAAAAACAGCGAAAGATCTTGTTTAGCTTGGTTCAGTCATCAATCCAAATGGAGATTGCAGCCAGGTAAATCAGAAGACCAAGATTCAGAATAGCAGCAATTAGAAAAGATCATTAAGTGTAAAGATGTGTCACTGGAGACCAAGACCAAGAGCATCCACACTATTGTATCCCCAATCGCAATGTGTGGGTGCGAACGCTGGACAGTAAAGAAAGCTGAGAGGAAAGACAAACAAGTGAGTCCTAGAGCAAATTCAGGCTGAACTGTCTTTGGAGGTTAAAAGGATGGAGCTGAGGCAGGCCTACTTTGGGCACACAGTGAGAAGGCAGGACTCTCTGGAGAATACAATAATGTGGGGGAAAGTTAAAGGCAGCAGGAAAAAAACACAGACTAAATACAAGCAAGGCTGTTGAGGGCATGGAATTTTGGAGATTGCTTGTTTGTAGGGTCAGCATAAGTTAGAGGTGACATGATGGCATAGAACAGTGGTGGCGAACCTTCACCACTCCAGATGTTTTGGACCACAAGTCCCAGAAGTCTGAGCTGAAATGGCCAATGACAAAGGACTGTGAGAGTTGTGGTCCAAAACATCTGGAGTGCCAAAGGTTCACCACAACTGGCATATAACAACAACAGCTGGATTTACACCAATTCTGTAACCTGTGCAAGTTACATAAAATGGTGAGGACTGTTGCATTGTTTTTGTGACACTTTCAAAATATGAAGTACCGAATGGGAACCTGGCATCTTTTAAAACAATCACCTGGTCCTTCTGTGCTTCTTGTGTGTGACTGTGGGTTTGCTTTCCTTCTTAAAGGGAAAGGGTGCCAGTTTGGTATTTTGGAGACCTTGCTAAACTTTAAGGGAGTCGGAGTCTTCTGAGACTTGAACATTCTTTATCCAGGTGCTTCATTATTTTGAGACAGTAATGTGAGAGAGCGCTTTAGCAAGTATTGCAGCAAGTATCCCTATCTCAGGGACAGAGAGCAAAGAGAAGACACAGACAGGCACACCCTTAGTTACAGAGGAATTCTGAGAAAGGAGCAGAGCTTCATCACAGCAGCTTGCATGACTAAGACACCAAGCTTTTTCCACTACCCAACAAAACTAGTCAGCATGACTGAGAAATCCCACAGTTAATCAGAACTTGTGGCATAGACAGGAAAGAATGGGAAAATGAATCAACAGTTACAAATATATAGTGGTTTTCTTTGGCAGTATACTGAGGCAAGCCCATAGTATCAAAAAGGACAGAATGGTGCTCACATTTCAAAGCATGGATTGTTCTTGTGGAGGAACCATGACAGCGATAGCATCGATCCATCAGCTCCAGCAGGAGGTCTCCATAAATGTCACTACATGTGATCTGGCAATAACATAGAATTCTGTTCAAAGGAAGGCTTGCCGTAACTCTAGTGCCTACAGACGCCGAAAGGAAACTAGTGCATTAATGTGTTGGTGGCCACTTGCCTTGTGGCCATACGGTGCTTCACAATTCCATTTGAACATTCGGAAGAACTTCATGACAGTTAGAGCTGTTCAGCAGTGGAATATGCTGCCACAAAGGGGATGGTGGAATCTCCTTCTTTGGAGGCTGGATGGCCATCTGTCGGAAATATTGTGATGGGGGTTCCTGCATGGCAGGGGGTTGGACTGGATGGCCCTTGAGGTCTCTTCCAACTCTATGATTCTATGATTCTATAATTCCAGACTGCCACCAAAAGGAATGGAAATAACATCTAAGTATACTTGCTAATTGGAAAACCTATAGAAGGCTTCTGAAAGTCAGAACTGACTTGACAGGAGACAATTTCAGTTTTGTGATTAGTCTTCAGAGTGGAGAATGGGATACCTCCAAAGTACCACTCCCTTCTTTAGGGTGTGTCCTAGGACTGTGAAGCTTACCCATGATTACATAGGTTGACTCTGATCACAGGAAGCTCTATAGGGAATTGAACTCCTAACCTGTAGATACCTAATCTACTCATCAGCCAGCATTTTAATTTCACCAGGCAGTTGCTTTAATAGTTTGTTAATGTTTCACCTGAATGATTGTTTTGTACCTCCCTACCCCCGATCATATCTGTGCTTTGTTTACATGTCAATGTGATGGTTTCAAGAATCTGGTATTCAGAATCACCTGGCAATCTCAGCCATTCTCTACTTTTGCTAACTCAGGTCCACTGTATGGGTATACTCATAGGTTCTGGGCTTGACTGCCCATCTTTTGGGAGTAGACAGGAGCTATTTTGTAAGTATTAACTTTGGGAATAGACTCCCACCTGAAATTCGCCTGGCCTCCTCACTGGGAGTCTTCCAACAGTTGTTAAAAAACATGCCTCTTTAGACAGGCTTTCTTGAACCTCAGGCCATAATATTACAGTGGTTGTTCAGCATTCAGTTATCAGTTCTGCCACTTTGCCTTTAAATTATGTTAATTATTTTAGTTAATTTTCATTTCTACAGTGTACTGTCCACACTCTTTGCAGCCTTGACTGCCCTGAAACCTAAAAGGACCTGCATTACAGCACTAAGTGGGCCAGGTTTGTGAAAGAGCTGGTGTTGATACTGTGCCAGGGTCCCTATGAATTTGGGCCGAAATGCATGTTTATGCTTTCAGGCCAAAGGTCTCCCTGATATACCTTAATGAAAAGGGTGGGATAAAAAGAAATAAATGCAACGTCTCTCCCTCTCTGCCTGCCTGCCTGCATTTCTTTTAAAATTATAAATCCTATAAAGTTATTCAACTTGTTTTTTCTAAAACACACCCATGACTTTTCCACAAGTCTGCTTTTAATTTCCTGAAAAACTTGTTGTGGGAGTTGCAGTACCTTATTAATGTCTTGGAGTGATTAAGCTGGGGATTTTCTAGGATTTGCAGATCCTCTTTGCGACAATGTGTCTGTTGTGCCATTGGTATGAGTTTAACGTTCGTGTCTTCGGCACATGTTCTCAGGTATTCTCATGCCCTATTTGTAAAAGCAAGACCTGTTTTTATATGTTTGCTGTGTTTCTCTCTTACAGACTTCTCTGCATTTGAGACACCCCTACACTGAGGAGGCAAGATGTTGGTATTACTGGCTGGTATTTTTGTGATCCACATTGCCACTGTGATCATGCTTTTTGTCTCCACCATTGCTAACGTAAGTAGCAAGAGCTTTCCTATGTTATTATTCCTGGGAATAGTCCCAGGGTGGGCAGCCTTTCTGAACTGATTGTTTCCAGAGGGCATTTGAACATAGCCTGAGGAACATGTCAGATTAGGAATCCTAGGGCTGCATGCTGCCTACCCCTAGCATTGTCCAAGGAAATAACACATGCATGCACAAAGACACACACACACACACACACACACCTGCATCCAGAACCTTGGGAACATTTTTAAGAGGCAAACATAATGAGCCAGTTCCTTCTTAGTGATGTTTTTCATGCTGGTCTACCTCCAGGGGGTTGGACTGGGGATTAATAATGTCAGAAAACATTTCAGGTTCTTATGTAGCTTTAGGTGTTGTTGCTTGCTTTGCATGTTGGGTGGTTGTTGAAACCCATCAGAAACGTCACACCCTGAGAACTGGAATGTTCCTTGTTTATTAATGGAAACAAAGCAGGAATTCAAGGCAGCCGAAAGGGGTGAAATGGTAATAGTTCCATTCTCTAGTCTGAAAGAGAAAGCACCTGGGCACACCCCTCTCCAAAACCAGTCAAGTGAGTGGAATAAGGACACAAGCATTTTGCATTCTTCTGCCCTAGCAAAGGGAGGACAGGCTGCTACAGAATTAGAGTATAAGGTCTTTCCTTGAAATCATAAACTATTCTTCCAAAGGCAAATGCAATACAAAGACAGGAGCATTATTTAATATTGGTATTTTAAATCAAGACTGAGTCTTCCCTAAACAAAGCAAAATCCTACTCTTATTGCTGACCTCTGTGATGGTAGTAATATGTAGCAGGACTAATTAACCCTCCAGGTACCCCAAATAACTAGTCATGTTGGGTGGTGGTGCATGCACAAATTGGCTGAATGCTAACATTTCTACCTTGTGTGATGGCTGACAAATCCAGAAGGATGTTGGGAACCTCTGAAAATGGACACTTTCCCCAGTGTCTCACCCTTGATTTGGTCTCACCCTTGATTTGATGAATGTAGATGAATCATATTTGGTTGTTATTCATGAGGTTTGGGGCCTCCTCCCTATAATATTTATACACAAGTTCCTTTCATTGCCTTTCAATGCAGAGAGAGTACTTTCAAGACAATGGTAATGTTTAGCTCCATCTGCGGAATGCCTCTTTTTCCTCAAATACCTCTGGAAACTTCTTCTTACTGTCCGGCTCCACCTTTCTCTCCCCATTTCCGTGCTTAATTGATTCCAATCAGTTCTTCTCCCCAATAACCCTTGAACAAAAGTCACGTTATTTTAAACAAACCAGAGACTCCTCCTCCTTCTTAACTAACAAGTCATGATTGTACTGCTCCCTAGTGGACAATCTCATAAAGACCCACAGAAAATACTGGCCTTCACCTAGCAGCTGCTCTTTCAAAAGAACTAACAAAGCGTTCCCATAACCCCTCCATCAGACTCTGGAAACAGCCAATTTCATTTAACATTTCATTACAGAACACAATGCCCCCCTCTCTAAAAAGGTCGGCCAGATAACTGATTAGCTTAATTTAACTGGAACTTTTTGGATGCAAAGTTTAGTGTATGATTGATTAGTCCTGCCTGCATTCAGTGTGACACACATACTTCTAAGTCATACATCTTCCATTTGATTCAGTAGTCCAGTGTCGATTGGTCCATGTGATGATTAAAAGAAATAAATAGGGGAGTTTTGATGCCTCTGTGAGTGTCTTCCAGTTACATCCAGCCACGGATGTTTTTGAGATTAAAGTCTTGTTGTGTCGCAACTGAGAACGGCTTTCAAATCCAGCCCAACGGATTGTAAAATATAACATTCTCAGCAGGTCTGCTACCTGTATGCAGTCAAAAGCATCGGAGACTTGAAAGGAGTGTTTGCAGGCAAAGCTTCCCAAGCTGCCAGTTTCTTTGGCTGCTTGGCCGCATGTGGTCCAGACTGCGAAAGGGAGATGAAAAGCTGAGCATTTCCGGGAAGCCTCTTGGCAGAAAGCCACAGCGGCATCAAACAGCCTCTCCTGGCACAGCACTGGTCTCTCCTGGGCCATGATTTCCATAACCCTGAGCCAGCACAGATCATGGCATGGGTAGAACTGCAGCCCACCGTAAGGGCCTTGGGTTAGGGAAAGGGAGCATAAAGGACAGTGAGTTTCATGTGCCTGAGACCACTGAGTGAAAGAAGGCTATTTTGTCCAAACTCTTGGGTGGACACAGAGGCATGCACACCTTCTCACATACATGATGGTCCACCAGACTGCATATTCTTTGCCACAGGGTAGATTGCTTGCATTGTTAATATAATTAACACCCGGGTTTTTCAAAGTACAGTCTCCAGCGGCAGCAACTGATCCTGATCAGGAGTACAAGATTTAAGTCAGATAGGGCCATGATGCCTTGGATATTTTGAAAGCTGTCAGTCAAAGTTTTCCCATCTCTGTCACTGAAGGTTTCTTCACCGGGGGAGGGATGTGTGAGTTTTACACTTGAGTACAGTTTGTTCTCAAAGGGAGATATTTATCAAGCAGCCCTTTCATCAATCTCCAGACAAATCAGAAGCACTTCACACCACCACCAGCAAGGCCATAGCTAATGGTCCACACTTAATGGGTGTTGGGAAAGGTTGCATAGGTGGGACTTTGGTGCACCTTGGGCCATTGCCCACCTCATGAGCCTATTCAGATTCTTGTCCACCTACAAACGTATTCAGGCCACTGTATTTATTTATTTATTTATTTATTTTTATATTCATATACCACACCAATTTCCCAGAGGGAACTCTGGGCAGTTCACATAAAAAGCACAGGAAATCTGCAATATAATAGAAATTAAAAGGACAATAATAATTAAATAAGGAGGAGAAATACCCAACAACAATTAGAAGAGAGTAAAAAAATAAATAAAAGTAATTGGCAAGAGGCGTAAGACTAATGATAGGTACAACCCCCCAAAACAACAACAACAACAAAAAACCCTACATAACAAGCCTATTAAGGCCATTGTCTAACGCATGAGCTTATTCAAACCAGGGTGATGTGAAATCAAGGTGAACTATAAAATGGAGGACTCGCCACCAACTTTCCTCAGCTGATGGATGAATAGCAAAACGTTTCAATCTCTCAAGAAAAGAAGTCCAGTTGCTGTGACCCAACTTCCAGATAAACTCATCTGGATGACTGAGAATCTTCACAGACACTAACCTGGTGTAGTAACCTATTCTTTATGGTCACTTTATCAGATGAAGCATAAGCTTAAGAAGATCCTGCCTTTTAAATGGCTTAACTGGCCTGTAAAGGAGTCTCTTAAGTAGAATATACCAAACCTTCAGTAAATAAATGTATGCCTGTATACCTTTGAGGCTTTCTCTAGCTTGCATTTCTTTATCCTTGGGACCTTCCCCCTTCCTTCTCTTTTTTTCCTTAGCCCCATGACAAATTGGTCTCTTAGCCTGCCAGCACAGCCAAGAGCCAACCTGTGCGTCAGTGTGGGCAATGCTGGAGGGATGTACCCTTTACAAAGTCCGAGAAGAACTGACCTGATCCTTACCTCCCAGGCTTATGTGCCAAATGATACTTGGCTGTCCATCATCTTTCCGCTTCCTTATGTTCTGACAGGATACTCAGCTCAAGTGCTCCACTGCAATACAATTGGCAATGAGCCCCTTGAATGGAGAAAAACACTTAAACATCAGTTGTATGCAGATTTATTTATACTGGAAAATTAATAAAGAAACAGGATGTACATGTGCAAAAGGGACATGTACCGATAAACATCAGATGCACTCACAGCTAGTTGAGCATCTGCATGAGAGTGCTTAGAAAAGTTCCTTTTTTTAAAAAAATGCAGATCTCACAGTGAGACAGAGATTCTGTCAGCTGTGGTCTCCCAAAAACGACTTGTCTAATTTTGTTTCTTTGCATGTGCAGTGGTCGGTGTGTAGGACTCATCTACTACAGGTTATAGAAAAAGTGTACATACTTTTTACAACAACAACAACAACAACAACAACAACAACAACAACAAGCTTATCAAATGGGTCTGGAAACAGTCCGACATTGCCCCTAAAAAGTGTGTGTGTGTGAGTGTGTGTGTGTGTGGGACAGTATTAAGCATTCAGTATTAAGAATCCCTTATCTAATATCAAGATGCACTTGATCCTTACAGAGTCATCGTGAAAGAGACTCTGGAAATTTGAGTTCATTGTCATCTTAAAACTGCAGAACTGGAAGGGCTCCTGTGGATCGCTGGGTCCAACTCTTGTCAAGTGGGGAGTCAAACTCCCAACCTTTGGCTTCACAGCCAGATACCTAAACCATGAAGCTACCCAGCCGTTTTTTGCAGCAAATCTCCCGTCAGCCGTTACATTCACTGGGTGGCTTAGGGCCACTCTCATTCTTTTAGCCAGACCTACATACCTTCCAAGTGACCCCCCCCCAGCCCTGCAGCCACTCTCCCATCATGGGCCATTGCCCGAGAGGTAAAAAGAAAATGTCGGGCATTGTTTCTTTTGCCACTGCAGGCTACAAGGACCATTTCAATAAAGTGACCAGACTGTGAATTCGAGATTGCTGGAACATTGGCTCTGGAACAGTAGTGGGTCTTCCGCTATGCCACATGAGTTTAAGATGCCCATTCAAAATGACCCGGGATGGCTTAGGGCAGTGGTTCTCAACCTTCCTAATGCCACAACCCTTTAATGCAATTCCTTATGTTGTGGTGACCCCCAACCATAACATTATTTTTAGCAGTGCAAGGGGCCAGGCTGTGTGACCTAGGAGTGCCCATCTGGGACATTGGCCATGGAGGAGGAGGAGGAGGCCATGTGGCCTAGGAGAGCCTGCCCACCTGCCGGCAGGAGCGGTAGCGGCGGTGGCAGAGGAGGCGGATGCATGGCCCAGGGGAGGAGGAAGCAGAAGGAGGAAGTGGCCGTGCTGCCCGGCAGAGCCCGCCCACAAGATTGTTGGAGGAGATGTTGGAGGCGGTATAGTTCCATGGTGGGGTACCACCGGGAGCGGTGTCTCAGTTCCTAAAACCATCAGAAATATGTGTTTTCTGGTGGTCTTAGGCGACCCCTTTGAAAGGGTCGTTCAAACCCCATAGGGGTTGTGACCCACAGATTGAGAACTACTGGTTTAGGGTCTAAGAGGCAACTCATAATCTCCGTAAGGCAAATTGCGATTAAGTGTGTAGCCTTTGTAACGGAAGCAAATGCAGCATTCATGCACTGTTCTTTGCCGCAGCTTAATGGCATGGCAAAGTGCTTTAGGGGAGAAGGAGGCCAGTGATAGTGGTTTCTGAGCCATTTTTGAGGAAAAAATATAAATGGATGCTTTTCAGACTGCTTTTTCTAGAGGAAAAAAGAGGTATACAAAAGAGAGGCTTCCAAGTTTCCCCGGCTATCCTGTTGAAGCTGGCCTAGCACCAGGGTTGAAATGTCTTCCTTTTACACAATCCTAAATGAACATAGATTGGAAAAGGCCCCTTGACTTTGAGAGACTTACACGGGAATCAACCTGATTATATGTATTGCTTGCCAGTAGCTGCCACTAGCCAGTAAGAGAATTTAAATGCATGGAGATGTTGAGTTTAGAGCAGGCATGTCCAAACTCCAGCCCTCCTGATGTTTTGGAGCACAACTCCCAGAATTTAAAGCTTAGATTGTGGTGGGCGGGGGGGCAGCGGTGGGCGGCGTGGGCGGGTGGGGGCCGGGCGGTGACAGGCAGTGGGGGGACGGATGGCTGGGGCCGGCAGCGGGGGGGGGGGGCAGCAGGCTGGCCAGCGCCCCCTGCCCATTTTGGCACCCTAGACAACTGCCTAGTTCGCCTTAATGGACGCACCGGCCCTGCCGGCGCCCTCTTGGATTTAGATGAGCTCTTCTTTCTTTTTGGTATGCACTTGTGCTGGGCCTCTATTACCATTGTTTTAAACAGGCTCCATGCACTCTGGAGAGATTGGATTCTTTTAAGCTTCACTTTCAATTTCTTTCTAACTAGTTTCCTCATCTGAGGGAAGTTTTCCCTTCGGAAATCAAGGGTTTTTATGTCTGATTTGCTTGACACTCTTCCTCCAACATGCATGGCAGAGGAGATTGTAGCATGGTCACTATTCCGCAGAGGCTCAGTGACATTCACATCCCTGACCAGGTCCTGAGTATCACACATTATTAGATCCAGAGTTGCCTGTTCTCGTGTGGGCTCCATGACAAGTTCCTGTAAGGCACAGTCATTCAGCATGTCGAGAAACCCGGTTTCTCTTTCTTGTCCTGAGCTTGCATTGGCCCAGTCAATGTGGGAATAATTGAAGTCCCTCATGATTACTATCCTATCCCTCTTAAACACTGCCATGACTTGTCTCCTCATTTCAAGGTCCCCCTCAAGTTTTTGATCTGGTGGACGATAGCATACCCCAAGTATCACATCGCTCCTTGGACCTGGTAGTTTAACCCACAGTGATTCTACTTGGACCTGGTAGTTTAACCCACAGTGACTCCCACTGTGGGAGTTGTGGTCCAAAACATTTGGAGTGCTGAAGGTTTGCCATCACTGCTGTAGTGCCCTACATGCTGCAGTTGCAATTGAATTTGGTCAGCAAATTCAGGACCCACCACTATATGGACCCTTGCAGATGGATGCTAGGGTAGGATGCTGAGTTTCCAGATCACAACAGTCTCTGCCTGAAGATCAGTACTCTCCACCCAAGCACCTTCCAATAAATTGTTTATTCACACGGAAGATACAAACATATATTGCAACATGCGTGATTTGTAAAAGCTGAAACTAGGCAAAGGTTTACTCCATAATACAAAACAATTCAATGCAAGTGTGAAAGGTAGTTCTTGGATGTCTCAGTACAGTAGAATATGGGGCTGGGGATGGGGAGTAAAAACCTTTTACTGTTAACACCAAATTTTGGCAACAGGTGCCTCTTGTGTAGGACAAGTTGCCAGTCATGGCTTTGAACAACTTTGTGTGTTAGCATGGATGGGCGTATCAATGTGATAGGAATAATTTTTTGCTTAACTACACATCAGTGATCTTGTACTGGAGTAAGCCATTGTTTTCAGTGTATCCTAGCCTGAATTTGCAATTTGAGTGGACAAAAGCAAATGCATGGGAGCAGATTTCCCAACTTGTTCCCCTGTGTCACATGTCTGGCAGTGTCAACCCAATAACGGGCAATTATACTCCTGAAAGTACAGGGGCGAAACCAGCTTCTCTGTGCAGTTCCTGAATTAACTAGACAAATAATCCATCTTCTTGGATGGGCAAGCCATAAAATACAAAATATCTTCTGTTTTGTTCTAGGTCTGGATGGCAGGCCGGTTTAACAGTATGACAAACACATCAGGGCTCTGGATGCAATGTCTAGATGGGAAGTGTTCAGACCTTCGTTTTACAGACGATGACCTCTGTAAGAAACCTTTTATTATTCTCTTAATGTGATCTGCCGTTTTTGAAGCACCACTGGGATGCATCTGGCACCCAGAGTGGCTTTCTTCACGCTCATGAACCTTTTCCCTCTCTCTTCCATGTGTTGGCTCCAGCTGCCTTGAAGTCAGTGCAGGCGTTCATGATCCTAGCCATCATCTTTTCCTTTGTCTCTCTGGTAATGTTTGTGGTGCAGCTGTTCACGATGGAGAAGGGAAAACGCTTCTACATCACTGGAGCCTTGATGCTGATTTGCTGTAAGTAAGACACACACACACACACACACACACACACACACACAC
>JAHTLZ010003526.1:28874159-28919457 GCA_023846285.1 Phrynocephalus versicolor | reverse complement strand
TAAATAAATAAATAAATAAATAAATAAATAAATAAATAAATAAATAAGGCAATTTAAGTAATGTTCATATTTCATGCTCTTTTGGGTGTCCACTAGGAGAGAAAGACAAGATAAACATTAAACAAGCAATCAAACAAATAAATGGAATTGTGTAACAGTTGTTTTCACTCTTGATAAGAAAACTTTTCTCATGGGGACATCTCTGGACATCCACAAATGTTCTTGGATAGTTGAAATCTATACAGGAGTGAAATGGGGGCACTGCCTTACTGATCCCAAAATATTCTCAGCTTTCTTCCCAAATGACCACTTCTTCTTTTTGCAACTTAATAAGAAGGCAGCAAGAAGGCAACCCTGATTGTGGCTGCAGCCATCTCAGAAAGGTGCTGTAGGAAGATAAAAAGCTTCAGTAAGCAGGGTTCCACTCATGCCTCACCCCCATGAGTAATTCAGTAAAACTCTAGAATTGAAAGTCTATTAATTAAACTAAACAAAAATAGAAATGTGATTTTTATGCTTGTCTGTTGTTTGTTTTATCCTTTTTTAGTGTACATCGCCCCGAGTTCTGCCTCGGAAGATGGGGCGGTATATAAATATAATAAATAAATAAATAAATAAATAAATAAATAAATAATGTTCTTTTCTCTGACAATTCGGTTCCTGAAGGAATAATTGCCAGGGTGATCAGATCTTCAAATAAGGGGCATTTTCTTTCTTTCTGGCAGTCACAAAACAAAGCTTGCTGGAATAAAAAATATAGATTAGAATGAAAACATGTGCTTTCCTAATCAAATTTCTTTTGACACATAAGGAAATATGGGTTCTAATGGAATGCGTACTATTTTGACTTTTTGAAAGGTATGGGGGAGCGCAAACCACAAGGCTCCCACATTTGCAATATGCAGCATCCTGTTGTCAGTCTCAAGTAGCATGAAGTAGTTTACGCAGAGTATGACTACACGTGGGGGAAATTCACTTGGATCTGCTGTGATTTGCAGTTTCCCAAATTGGGTTTCCACAGGTGAAATTTCTGTAGCTGTTGAGACAACAAAGAATTTGCAGGAGTCAGGAAGGACAGAGGCAAAGAATTGTATTTGTATCGGGCTCTAACAACAGAAGCTGCCTGTGATAAGGTGCTAATTGGCAATTTCCACTTCTATTTTTTTTTAAAAAAATAGTTTTCTTAAGTGGCCTAGTGAGATTCTGTTTGACCACTGCTTTGAAATATATACAGTATGTACAAAATATATAGCATCAGCCTAGTTAGAGCAAATTTAAATCACTCCTGCTGGATGAACCTGGCAAAATATTTCCCCACTAAAAAGAGATGATTCCACAGTGGGCTTACTTTTGCTAAGCTTTATGTTGCATATTTGCTGGATTTAAATTCAAATTCATATGTGCCTAATATAGGCCAATTGCAGGTAAATGTATTTATTTATTTATTTATTTATTTATTTATTTATTTATTTATTTATTTATTTATTTATTCTATACTGTCTGTTTTTTATAGAAGTGTTGATTTATCAATCTACATCTGGTTCCACCAATCTTCCTGGATGGTTTCAGTGGCTGATTTTTATATATATAAATAAAGAGAAAGAGAAAGATATATATATATATAGTATTTTAAACTGTTTTCAGACCATTTAAATTTGTTATATGCTTTAAATTGTCTTAAATTGGTTCTTATTGTACCACTGGCCCTGAGACACAGGGTAGGATATTACTAAGTAAGAAAGATACCCAAGGAACAGGTCAAACTAGCATCATGCAAGTTCAAAGGGGTTAAAATATGTAAAAGTGTTTTGCAACTCTTTAAAAAGAATGTCAGGTTTTGCAATGACAATTTCATATCTGAAAAAAAGAAATCATGAAACAACTCTTGAAGCAGAGCTAAAGGGGACTAGAAAGAAAGATCTCGTGGACACATGCACTTGGACCATCGTTCCATTTGAAATAAGGCAGGGAGTGGAGCACTATTATATACAGTAACTGGTGGGAATGCTAATGCCTGGTAGCATTAGCTCATATTCTGGAAAAAAATATTTGTGAGTTTTGAAAAACTCCCTGTAAGTCATGTGAGCTGAAGGTAAGGCAAAGGGGTAGAAAGTGTTTCAGAGGCACCTGGATACATTTCCCTTCCTGGCTGGCAAAAAGTGGCTTTATCTCTAAATAGATAATCTCAGAACTGCAGAACTAGAAGGGAGCCTTTGGATCAATAAGTCCAGCCCTTGTCAAGGTGCTACAGTGAGGAATCAAACTCCTAATCTCTGGCTCCCCACCCAGATCCCTAAACCACTGAGCTATCCAGTAGTCATGACAGCCAGTGTCTCAAGAAACATTTAAATATTTGCTATTGTTTTTGTAAAACAAACAAACAAACTCGAATGCATGCTGACAATGGGCTGACTCTACAGTCCAACGTGGTTGTGCTTTAGCTTGCTTGGAACTAACAGGATTTATGACTAACGTCATCTGGACCAAAGCCAATAGCACCTCAGAGACTGAAATACAATATGAAAATGCTGACAGTGCCCACAGAACTTGTTTTCAATGTTCCTCTGCTTTCACTGTTTTAAGAGGAAATTGCTTTGCAATCAAAAGGTCCCAGGTTCATCCCCTGAGATCTCCATCTGAAGTATCACAAAAGAGGCTTCGAATTTTGTAAACACTATAAAGTTGCATTCAGTCATAGTAGAAGATGACTGGCTTAGACCGACCAATGGAAATCAGCTTCATTTCAAGGAGCTTCATTTCAGTCATAGTAGAAGATGACTGGCTTAGACAGGCCAATGGAAATCAGCTTCGTGCCATACAGGTTTGATACTGTCCATACAAGCTAACCCAGGTGATCATTGAAAGAGGTCCTTCTCTTTGTCCCAGCCATTTTAGAAGTTTGTTGAGTGAGGGGACAGAGGAGAGGCTTGACAAGCAACTGTGGTCCTCCCCAACAAGGGAAACTTGACTTGATCTTTCGTTGTAGTCCTTCTGCCACAAGGCAACTATCATTTTATGTAGATAATTTTTTAACAGTTAAACAGGGTTGTAGAGGCAGGGACTTTTAACATGGGGAGGCTCTTTGCTTCCTTCTATTGACATATTTCAGTTGTGTTTTGAATCTATTCTATGCCTTAAGTGAATTTCTTTAAGTGTTCTAAGCAGCCTTTGTTGGGAGATAGAGAAGGTATGTCTCTGAAAAATGAAATAAATGATGAGTATATTGCAGGAAATAGTAACTCCAATGTTCAAAAATGACCGGGATGCATTGAATTTGGGACAACAGTAAAGTAAAGTAAAGTAAGTAGAGTAAAGGTTCCCCCCGCACATGCGTGCTTGTCGTGTCTGACTCCAGGGGTGGTGCTCATCACTGCATTCAAGCCGAAGAGCCAGTGTGTGCAAGTCCATGGCCATGTGGCTGGAACGGCTGCATGGAAACACTGCTTTTTATGGTGGTACCTATACAGTAGATGCCCTAAGCACATCCGATCTTGCTTGATTTTGGAAGCTAAGCAGGGTCGGCCCTGGTTAGTACTTGGATGGGCGACCACCAGGGAATACCAGGTGCTGTAGGTGCCTGGAGTAGGAACTGGCAAGCCACTCCAGTACTCCTGCCAAGAAAACTTCATGGACATGGAGTCACAAAGAGTCGGTCACAACTGTAATGACACAACACACACACACACATTTATCTACTTGCATTTTACATGCTTTCGGAGTGCTAGGTTGGCAGGAGCTGGGGTTAACAGCGGGAGCTCACTCCACTGCGTGGCACCCAGGATTCAAACCACTGAGTTGCTGACTTTGCAGTAAACAGTTTCGGAGCCTTAGTCCGCTGAGCCACCATGGCCCTGGGACTAGAGTAGGTTAAGTGCAATCAAGTCGACTTACATGTTGGCTACAAAATTCCATTTATTTATGTGGATTCACTTTAGTTAGAACTTAAGCTACTGGGTTTATACAACCCTTTTAAGGCTGTTCCACCAAGCTTTTGATTAGGTGTCAAAATAGAGCACACAATCAGTGATTGGCAACATTGTCTGCGGCAGCATAGCTGAAAGCAAACACAGGATGAATGGCAACTAGCTCCCATTCACTGAATCGGGTATGAAGAGGCCGATCCAGCCTGATAAAAAGCTTTAGCTGCACCAAACGGCAGGGTAACATTAATGGAATACTGTGAAATATGTCACAGTGTTCTTTAAAGTGATTTAAAGCCATCTGGGTTTGTGTTGCCGTTTGCATTCCTTTTCAGTTAATTCTATTTAGTTTTGTATTTTTAATTGCTGTGCCAAACTTGGAGAATGCACTTGCAATTTGAGTCGTTTCATTTCTTCTTGTTTCATTTTGTTTCATTACTAAGAATTTTTTTAATTGAAACATGAAAAATTGAAAAATGAAACAAACCAATTTGTTATACTATATAGTGGCTCCCTTGAGTCCTAGAGGCCCCAAATTTGGGGGGGGGGTATCTTCTTTGGTCTGATCCCTTTAAGTTCCCCCAATTTAGAGGGGTTTGGGTTTCAAGGGGCTGAGTTATTAAACACCAAAGTAGGCCCTCCCAGAAAAATTTGTAATTATTAAGGAAAGCAGTTAATTGCTTCCCCACAGGGGGAGTGACTAAGCACTTCCCTTAATAATTCTCCTGCAGAAACTCCCCCACAGGGAGGCTATTAAGTGCTTCCCAAGTCAATTACACATGATTTTTACTGGGGGACCCATTTTGGAGTTTAATAACTCAGCCCCCTGAATCCCAAACCTCTCCAAATTTGGGGGGCTTTAAAGGAAAAGGTCCAAAGAAGCTACCCACCAAATTTGGTTCTTTTAGGATGAATCAATCATTTCATTTCTAGAGGAAAAATTGTGTTTTGTTTCATTTTGTAACGAAACGCGTCTTACATTTTGTTTCATAATGAAATGATTTGTTATATAATGAAACAATGAAACAGTGTTTCATTTTTCATTTCGTGTCCATCACTAGTTGTTAATATGTGTTGTGAACTGCTCAGAGTGGCCTTGTTGTCAGATGGGTGGTAAATAAATAAATAAATAAATAAATGTAGTCAGAGTTTGTCAAACCAATTTTATTTGGGAAATCATGATTCAACAATGGTTCTTTTACAAACAAGAATCCATTGTCAGGATTGAGATAATTATATTGGTCTATAAATCTCAAGTGAAAAGAAACAGATGTGAATGCCAAGGAACCAATGAATAGTTAGTTATAGTTTTTTCTTATATTCAGTGAGAACGAGTATCTGCAGAAGCTAAGAAACCCTGTCCAAATAAAATAAAATAAATTTAAAATTAAACTGCTATGAGGTTAATAGCTTTCGTGCTAGGGCAAAAGACAAGTGTTTTGTTTTGTTTTGTTTTGTTTGCTTAATTATTTTTTGTTAAAGGTAGCACTAGCAAAAACCAAAAATGCCCTTTAAAAAACATAATATATATTTTAATTTTTTTGAACAAAATAGAAGGCTTTTGTGCAAAATACAAGATCTTGTGCAAGAACATAATTTTTGAGGGTGGCAGTGCCCCCTGAACTTTGAAAAATGCTTAAACCTCTTGAATTCTCACCAATGTGGAAAAAACTTTTCATAGAATAATTGAATCATAGAGTTGGAGGAGAATTCAAGGGCCATCCAGTCCAACCCCCTGCTATGCAGGAACCCCCAGCAAAGTATCACCAGAGAAGGAGGCTCCACCACCCTCCATGGCAGCATATTCCACTGCCAAACAGCTCTAACCGTCATTACGTTCTTTCTTATGTTCAAATGAAATCTCTCTTCCTGTAGTTTGAAACCATTGTTCCAAGTCCTAGTCTTTGAAGCCATGGAAAACAAGCCAGCCCCCTTTCCAATATGACATCCTTTCAAATATTTAAACATTTTGTAAGACTAAACATTCCAAGATCCCTAAGCTGCTCCTAGTAAGACATATGTTCCAGACCTTTAACCATCCTGGTCGCCCTCCTCTGGACCTGCTCGAGGTTGTCAACATGCTTTTTAAATTAAAGTACTCCAGTTCTTTGCATTTTTTTTGTTTGTTTGCACTTGTGAAAATGAAATGAGTAAAGATTTACTTTCATACTACATATATGCCTGGTGGTAAATGGCCTGATGAGAGTGGATCCAACCTTCTTTGAAGATTTGTCAAGCTGCTCCTATCTCAGCCTTGAGAAACCTCATGTTTCTTCAAAGGTTGTTGGAATCTGATTCCCAGTCCAAGTCATCCTAACTACTAGTCAGGTATCACGTGATGAGTAGGTCTACATTAGATCATCAATATTTGGAGGGCTACAGTTTCTTCTCACATCTCCATTCCCATCTTTTGATTGATCCAGGGGGAAAAACTTTAAAGGGTTTAATCAATAGCCACATTTTATTATGTTTTAGACACTATGCTGCAGCCTCTTCTGCTTTTATTGCTGATACTTTATCATCAGTGCCTTACCACTGGTTTTCTTTCCCAGTGATATATTGTTTTGCATTTTTTCACTTTTATTGTAATTGTTTTAACCAAAAGGATATAAACAGAGCAATGTTTATCAGAGATTTTTTTAAATAGACCAAACTCAGACACATAAACACCATAGTTAAAGATTAGCCTATTGAAGCGAGGAACAACAGACTATAAATGGAGCACATAAGAAACCAAAGGGCATAATGGACGAGTTTCTCACCTGGTCTGCTGCTTTCCAGACTTTTTTCTAAGGGCCAGCCTGAAGACTGATCTTTCCAAAGATGGTTAAGCAAATTAAAATGAACACCTCTTACCCATCTGCTTCTTTTTGCTCCCTGTTTCTCCTGAGAACAATAGATCTGTTGTACGTGAACACTATTAAATTTGCTGTCTTGGAAACTTACATGATAGTTGTCTTAACAAGAATAGATTATAGAGATGCAAGACTTAAGGCTGTTCACTAAGAAGGGTAGGATTCAGACACAGATCAAGTGAAACTGCTATTGCCACTGGATTTGGGTTCTTTCTTTCTTTCTTTCTTTCTTTCTTTCTTTCTTTCTTTCTTTCTTTCTTTCTTTCTTTCTTTCTTTCTTTCTTTCTTTCTTTCTTTCTTTCTCATAAGAAGGTGAACCATAATTAACAGGTGGAATCTGCCACCTGCAATTGTGGCAATGACTGCTGACTGAGGTACCGTTGAAAGGGAATTAGACACAAGGTACGGAAAATTAAGACTAATAATGGCTATTAGTCCTGATATTGATACATTTTAACTCTAAGAGCAGAGGTATTGTTTCTGCAAGTTACTGATGTGGAAAAACAGTAAAAAAAAAAAAAAGAAAAGACTGTAGCTGCCTTCCTGTGGGCTGCCCAGAGACATCTTGCTCTGCTACTTTGGGAAACATTATACTATAGTACTGTGGTGGTGAACCTTCAGCACTCCAGATGTTTTGGACCACGATTCCCACAGTCTTTTGACATTGACAATACAGGCTTGGAATTCTGGGAGTTGTGGTCCAAAACACCTGGAGTGCTAAAGGTTCACCACTACTGCTATAGTAGATAGCCCCCCTTTTTAAAAAAAAAAAAATCAAACAGAGCTTTTCTTGTAGTCTTATCTCCAGAACTCATAAGAAGTATCTTGGAATGATAATAACTATATTCTGGGCGGAATCTAACATCCTTCAGCAGATTTGAGAGACCCTTCTTACGCAATAACCCCTCCACATATTTCTTGCACAAAATGGGTCCATGTGTTGGAAAGCAGTCAGATCATGACACTAGCGCTGCCCCAACATTGTGCAGAAGCTGCGCACACCCTAGGGATTATGCAGCAGGCATGGCAATCTTGAGCGAGGGAAGTCTGTATCCATAGCCCTCAAGCCAGGTAGAGTTCCATGTGTGCTGGAAGCTTGTGTGTTGAGAGCTCTAGGATATATATTCAGACCTACAGATGTAGTGGTCCATGCACATAGGCGGGTCTGCTAAGGATGCACCACACCTTGTGGAAAATAAACCAGAGGACATCCGAAGAAGGATCATCCCCACTCTTCCTTTCATTGTGGGGGACAACAAGAGATAAAGTATCTGACTCCCCCTCCTTATTCAGATTCACGAGACATCCACATTCTCCTTGAGACTCATAGCTTGAGAAATGTCACATTATTCCAACATGTAAGCACAATCAAAATAGAACAGAACATTCTGCTTTTTTAGTCATCAAATATGCAGAGAACGTATGGCCTGCTCAAGTGCTTAGTAAGTTTGCACAAATAATAAGGGCCAATCATAGGGACCCAACTTGGTGCGCTGGTGCCATTTTTTTTAAAACAGTACAGTTACGGAGAGGCGTGATGAAGTGCCCTTATATTTAGCTGGCATTGTTGTCCTAGTCCAACGTAACATCATGATGAGTATACACTGCCTCTCAAGGGTAGCCAAAGCCTTCCCACTCTTTGAGGTGGGGAACCAAATGCTACTGAGCTACCATGTGTGGCCATGCATTTCCACTCCCACATCAACAGTGCACACAAACACAGTCCATGCCACACCATGCTGGAGGGAGATGCAGTACTGCTGTTGAAGCCTCTACATCCTCCCAACTCCACTACATAAAAAGAAGGCATGGAAGCCTACTGTAGTGGTGACAGTGATGGCAGGTGTGTTCAGGGAAATTTATCATGGCATGGCACAGGCAATTTTTGAAGTCAACCTTGACTCTGAGCACCCCCCCCCAAAAAAAAGAACCAGACATTCTCAACAGAGGTGTCTCCGGATAGTTGCTGACAGAAACAGTTCTCTAAAAACAACACAGGCTGACTGGAGGCAAATAGGGAGTGGGGAATTCAATGGCTTCTACATTTCACTGCCCAAGATGTCACTTCACGTAGCCACATGAAATGTGATAATGTTTCAGACTCTGCTCCAAGGACCCAGGATACATCAAAAATCTGGAAGCAATGTCATAAGTGCACAGTATTTCCCACATAGAAAGGAACCCATGTAAAATGATAATATACTATATCTTTACTTCCATATTGTGTGTCTCCTCTATGAATGAGACAGCCAAACCACCAGGCCTAAAAGAGGGCTGGGGCACCAATCTTTATATGGCATTGAACAGAGTGGCAGTGTAATTCAAACATGCAGAAGACCGGACCCAGACTGGGGAGGAATCCTACAATAAATCAATTGCCATTCTGAATGGAATTCAACAACGCTGAGCTCCAAGGTTGCAATTTCAAGGGAACTGTTCTCTGTAGAGCAAATGCTTGTTCCTTCAGTTAATAGTGATACAGTTAAAAACTGAGCTGCCACAGAGGTTTGTAAATGGCCATTGCTGCTGGTCTTAAAGGGACAGGTCAACATACCTGTGAATGCCATGGAAGCCTATTGGATGGCATCTGTTCAGCGATGAGCAGTCTTGTTCCCCTTTCACACACCATTTGGGCTGTGCTTCAATCCTTGTTGTAAAAGTAGCTAAACAGAGGAGTTCTCATGGATATGTTCCCCTCCTCAGAGAACAGCAAGAGTGAGCCTACCCTCTTCTGCTACAATATCACCTCTTACAAACATTTTGTCTTTTATTATTGCTCATTGGTAATATTGCTTATGCAAAGTGGCTGACTGGGTATACTGTAAAATGTAAAACACAGTTCATTAAAATGACATGCTGTAAGAAAGAAGGCACCACAGAAGTCAGCCTAATAGATCTCACTGGTAGATTTGCTAAAACACAAAAACACAAAAACAAACACTAGGCATTTCTAGTTGGGAGCAGGAGACACTCTTGTCCTGAGCTAAAAAGATCAAGGGTTGTGAGCAACCTAAGCAGATATGGAAGTAAAATAATAGCCAAGAATAACCTGAAGAGCCTCGTGGCGCAGTGGTTAAATGCCTGTACTGCAGGTAAAACTATGCCCACGACCTGGGGTTCAATCCCCGGTAGCTAGCTCATGGTTTACTCAGCCTTCCATCCTTCCGAGGTCAGTAAACTGAGTACCCAGCTTGCTGGGGGTGGGGGGGAGAATGTATAGCCTGCATAATTAAAAAACAAACAAACTATAAACTGCCCAGAGACTACTTGAAGTGGTATGGGGTGCTTTATAAGCAGAACTTTTGGAGACAATGTTGCAGGGCACTAGGCAAGTTGTTTGACCCCGCTTTGCAGGTGATACTGGAGCAATTCAAAAAGAGTGTACAGCAGCTGGAGCCAAGAATTCAGCTGTTTTAAAAAGCTATTAACAGGCAATTAATAAAGCACAAAGATTTTTAACTTAGACAAAGGTCAACAAGCCAATGCGGGTTATTTAACTGGTCTTTTATACCTTTCCCTCCTGTTTCTTTAAACAAAAAAAGTATTATCAACTTCTTCCTAGTAACTCACTGGCCAATATATTTTGCCTGGAAAAGCCTTTGTAATGGCAGTAATTTTCTGCAATCTTAAAAGTGTTTCAAGCTAATCATATTAGAAGACTCTATCTAATTTTTGTCAAAATTAATCCCCTCAAATGCTATAATTCAATTTTAGTTCCATAAATTGGAAATTTTCTGGCATTATCCTGGGCACTGGTGGGTCAGATCTATATTGTCTGTGGTAATGCTCAAATGAAGTGTTTACCTTAATTCACAGCTGGATTCCCAAGCCTGTTAGTCATGATGTAAATCAGGCCTCTCTGACAGTGTTTTCTTTTGTGCTTTAAAGAACATTTTCTTTATAATAAATGGGACACCTGCTAATGTGGCTATTTTGTATGCTGTTATTAGTTCATTTAGATGGCATTGTAGGAATGCTTGCCATTTGGCAAGAAATAATGTCATAAGAAGTGGCAAACAGAGCAGCAAATAGGAAAGACAACAAAGAACAGCAGAACTTAGCAAATGACAAAAGTCATTATAATTTTTTAAAAGTAAACTCATTGATTGGGGAGATAATCACCTGCAGCATTCTAGTCTAGAATGGGTTATATCTATTCACAATAATAACATATTCTGATTATAAAGCTTTGTGAGATAAAACAGTGGTTTCCTCTAACCTTGGGGTCCCAGATGTTCTTGGGCTAAAACTCCCATAAGCCTTCACCACGAGCTCCCATGATTTCTGGGAACTGTTCCTAAGTTGAGAACCACTGAGCTGAAATAACGGATGTGTGGGGAATGTGCTAGAACATCTTAGACATTCCAGTGGTTAGCAGTTGGGGGTAAAAAGAATGATACCGAAAAACCTACAGTCTCTCAACATAAATATGTCCAGTCTTTTTTCTAATTTTCTGAATACTTGGATCAGGAAGACTTCCATAATCTTATACCAAAGATGACACATGCTGACTGCAGGAGTGCCAGACAACTGTGCCGAATTTTCTTCCCACTGGAGTGGAAGGGCATCTCTGAAGACAGAATATGAACCTCTAGAGACCCTCTGCTAATTTTGGCAGTCACAAGCAACATGCATTAATAGTCTGATTCAATATGGTGACTTCTTTATTTCGATCCAATTTTTTCATATAAGGTTTTTCCTTAGCTTCATTTTTTAGTGACAGCTTCCCAATTGACATGGTCAATATTAAATTCTTTGAATGTTGTGCCCATTCTGTCTTTGCGTTGTTTCTGTTGTCCACCACACAACCAAGCACCTGCAATGAGCTCTCCATAGAATATACATTTTGAGAAATGGTCACTCAACATCATGAAAACATGGTCAGCCACTGAAGTTGTCAAGATGGTAAAAATGCTTGTCATCAGAGTTTTCTCCAAGACTCCATGGTCAGGGACAGATGGGTAAGATGAAAGCAATTGGACTTTCTTGCATGACACTGATAGATAGTCCATGTCTCTACTTCATACATTAGAGAGGATCAAGGCAATTATTTCCAGATGGAACATGTTTTGTATTTGTATTTGGCTGGATCCCCTGTAACTAAGTTTGGAGATGTTTAGCTTCTCTGATACCTGATTTCCTTGTGGGCATTGAGGCAGTTTTGTCTGTACTGTATGTTCATTTTGGAGATGAGTCTCCAACAGTCCATCTAATATTCTGCTCCACACAGTGCTTGAGCAATGTATACATTTTGTCTATCTTTACATCGAACAATAACATAGTTGAATGCTAATGTTGGCACCGTGGATGCATCCAGGTTGCGTTGTGCAAGTTTTGAAGTCAAAATAATGTATTTGTAATGAGCAGATTGTATTCACTACAAATCCTCAAAAGAAGCAGATTATTGCTGTTACAGTTTCCAGTGCCATGTTTTCCAATAATTCAATTCAACATTTGATGATTTGAGAAAAGCTCAAGCATTAAAATCACCAAGGATAATCAGCTTGTCTATCTGGGCACACTATCAAGGGTGTAGTAAAGATCATTATAACATTCATCTTTTGAGTTATCATTATTGATAGCAGTTGGAGCATCACCACTGATATGTGTGGCATATATATGTCTTTCTAGAAAGTGGGGGTCTAAGTGCCTGTTTTTATGGACTTGCTGTTTGGTCCACTCCAGGGCTGGGCTGGTTTACTCCTTTTGCTAGTGATCAAACACCATAAGTGCCAGAATAAACCAGCCCAGCCTTGGAATGCTCCTACCCATATTTTTTCTCACTCCATGTCAGGGGCTACTGGTTTTTCAGTGTATGTAGGATCACTTTGGCTCAATTCCAGTATGTGGGATCAAACCAAACCAGGTAGCTGGCCATTCATTGGGAGTAGCTGCTTAACTGGAAACTTCCTCTGGGCTCTCCTTTGGAGGGCAGGGGCAGTGTTTTGTATTTCATTCTTGTTAATAGATCAGTAATGCATTGAAGGGTGTTTTTTTTTAAGTGCTGCCAAAGCATCACCAATTTGCTGTGTCAGTTAGCAACCATTGAAAAGAAATGGAAAGATTTCCCTCCCTTCTATGCCAAAGGTGAGTGACAAGGAAGATTTAAAGGGAAAGCTTCCCATTCCTCTGACTGTCTAAGCATCTAAAGGGATAACTTCAACAAATCTTGTGAATCTCTTCTCTTTAAAATGAAATAATATAAGGTGGATTCAAGGATCACACCACATTCTTGTGACTGATCGTAAGCAATATTATTTAGTCTGAAACTTGCCCAATCCCATTTGGCTGTCTAGCCAAGCCCTCAGAATTATTAGGCAGTCATTGATGATTTTGGATAAACTGGTAATTTAGTTCTGGACAGCAAAACCAACTTCTGCTTCATGTCAAGACTCTTTAGGATGGTTGCCCCCAAAGAAGATGTAGCCAGGACCAGCTTCTTTTAGTTGTCCTTCTCAGAGGTGTCTTTCACTAAAAGCAACAATGACAACAAGCATCCATGTTCTCTGGCCACAAGTGCCATTCTCCTCTGTTACTCCTAATGTTATCTAAAAATGAGAAAACATTCCGTGTCTCAAGCATAATTGGGATAGACTTTCTTCTTGTTGTGAATTCCCATCACAAACTGTGATAGGTCCATGTTAACTGGAACTAACTGGCAAGATATTGGTAAAGCAGATGTTGTTTAGGGCACACTTTTTCGCAGCTTCCTCAACATGGAGGTGAGCAGTGTGATCCTTTAAAAAAGGCTGCTCAGTGCACTCAGGGGGCTGCTGAATTCTGTTGATGCTTCAGTCCAGCTGAGAATGACCCCTTCCCGGAGCTATAGAAATAAATAAATAAATAAATAAATAAATAAATACCCTGAACTTCCTATGTGCAGGTCCACAAACTGAGCTTCTGGTGTATCTATACCTGTTTCAGTGCTGCTCACCCATCCCCACAGAATTGATCAAAGAACATGTACTTGTAGGATAACAAGCTGGTGAAGTGATGGGGATGATTTGTGTGAGAATGCACTTGAAGTAAGCCTCACTCTCTTCTCCCATCATAATATAGTAGCAAGATTAAGTTAAGGCAACCAAAGATAAGGTTCAATGCAGTGGTTGGCCAGGATGTTCTCAGTGCCTTATCTATCTCTACACCTGCAAGGAACATGTTGCTGGTTGGGTGACTTTCTGTTGGATCCATAATGGAGTCTTCTACTTGTCATCCATGCCAGTCTTCACATTCTGGGTACACATGTTCCATAAAGCCCCTGAGTAATCAGTTTACCTTAAGCCAGTTTACCTTAAGCCAGTTTACCTGCCTTTCGTGCATTTTATAGGCAGCTATAGGAACTTGGAGCCACAGCTGAAAGTTGAATGCCAGGTGAAGGTAGTCATGAAATAAGAGCTCATAGAGAGTCCAACACTCAGTCATTAAGGGACTTTTCCTACCAGACACCCCATATATCCCAAGATCTTCCACTAATATGGTAGATAAACTAAAATATTCATAATACACCACAGTTTGGCCATTGTCTTAAAAATATAGACAAAGCATTGATTTCATAGCTTTATACAAGGGGCAGATTTTAGTTTTATGCCAATTGTCCAGAGTGAGAGTGCTCCACTCCAAAGCAGAAAGTGTTCAAGGGTTGAAGAGTAGTCAGCTTGGTCGCTTTCTTTCCTGCCCCTCCTCTCTACCACAGTGTAACTTTCTCTAGTTTATTAGGATTGTGTTGTTTGTTTCCCACCCACTCTTCCTTATGATTTCTGCTTCTTAAAGTATGTTATGGAAACAGATGGGTGCTGAGGCATGGTTTTCAGGAACTGGGAGCAAGGGATGGATGGGCGGTGAACAGAAATGCAGTGATCAAAGTGAAGAGACAGCATGTGAGAGTCTAGAAATAAATGATGAAAATGCAGTGCTATGTCAGCAGCAGAAACAACAAGTCCCTTCACTTATGGTTCCTGGTTAGAGAAGGGAGGAAGTGAACTGAACTCATAAGAAGGAGAGTGGCTGGCTGGCAGAGGAAGGATCAGGTGGGGTTTTATGCAGAAGCCACAAAAAACCAAAATAAGTGACATGAAGGTGATGTTGGTTGTGGGGGAGGGGCAAAACAAAGAAAGCTAAGGGATATTCCAGGAAGACCTAAGTGGGAGGACATTTTCACTCTTTCAACCTTGATAAGTGTCTGCAATTCAGAAAAGTATGTCTATGCCTATCTGTCTATCTGTTGTTAAAAAGCTAGGCTTGCAGTAAAAATCAATGGAAGAGGCTAGTATTACAATCACTACATTTTAAAAAAAATCAAGTTATTGTAGATTCTGCTGTAAATATGAAGCAACCTTTTTTCATTCAAGGTCAGCAAAGCATTTATTTTTTAAGCAAGCTTCAAATAAAGCAGGTGAGAACCCTCCCCAGAACTGCTGTTTTCATTTGTGAGGGATACATTGGCCATGAATAAAGCTGAATCATTGCAAATTCCCACAACAACCCAACAATTGCACTGGTGGCTGATGGCTCTGAGTCAAGGGTCTGGATTTTAGTCTTTACTTTCCTGGAGTTATCCAGGGTGCTGAACCTGTTTTGGGAACAGGATTCGGTACAGTAGACCCTTGTATAACAAACAGCTTGTATAACATAAAATCTGTACAACATAAAAAATTCCGGAGATAGTGGAAATTTGCTTAACATAATCGCCTATGGGGAGAATTCATACAACATAAAAATGGGATCACTCCGCTTTCAATGCATTCCTATGGGAATTTGTATAAAGGAAAATTTGCTTAACATAATTTCATTTGGAACGAATTAATTCCTTTATACAAGGTACCACTGTACTTTGGCAAGCATTAGTACAGTGCAGACTAGAATTTAGGGAAAATTTACAGCACCCCTGAAACCGGAGTCACCAGCCACCAACGCAACACTGCCTCACATTTTAGACTAGCCATTATTTGGGTTGTAATATTCAGAGAGTGATATTAGCTGAGGTTGTCAAAGGGATGACAGGCTCAGGCTGTCAGGAATGGCCATAGGCTAGAATGGATCTTGAAATGGGAGAGGCTTTTAACACAGCGCATGTGGCATTTGGAAACTAAGACAAGCCCTGGAGTCAGAGTAAGTTCTAGAGATGTCTGCTGTGGAAGTTTGCATAAAATGAGAGAAGGACACGCTTGTGTTCCCATTTTTGGTCTTTTTTCTTTCTTTCAAAGGTTGTAGCAAACCCAAAGTGAAGGAAATAATAGTGTTTAAAACTGGGAAATTATTCTGCAAGCAGTTTTGATACAAGCCTTTCCAAGTACCCAACCTACAGCATCAGTTCCATCAGTAACTACCAGAGGATAGGCCTGAAATGGATATATCTGGTTTGACAGTGAGAGCTGTATGCTGCAGACACATTCCCCACCAAAGTAAATGTCTTCCAATTGCTCACAAGGAGTTAGTTATCCACACAGGTTAACCTGCTCTTTATGATTGCTTATCCACTTTGTCAAGAAACTGTAATGTGGGAAGTAGGAGCATCGATCCCCAAATAGCACTTGCCAGTACTTGAAACAAACAAACAAAAAACCAAGACTTTGGTTTAGACCTTGAAAAGGGTCCCAACTTCATAAAGCAGCAGAATAGGGTGTTATTATGCTGAGATATTTTAGAATGTGATGTTTCCCCGCATCATCCTGAGAAAAAAGTACCCAACAGAGAGATTGTTTCCCAATGAGGCACAAGATGTTACACACTTTGCTGGCTGAACATAAACAACTCAGGAGAGCCATACGTCCCAACCAGTACTGGCGCAGAACAGCCAAGTACCCAGCATTTTATGTAGTACTTTGGAATATAACAGCCCTGATTCACATTTATTAAGATGAAGAGGATTCCACTAGACGTAAGCACTTCTCTGATCCTGCTGGCTTAACAGAATGAGAAACCTGATACAAAATATGACAAATATTCACCTCCCCTCCATTTTTTTTTAGAAAGATGTGCCTTTTGGGGAGATGGATGGTAAAGTAGATATGTTATTTTTACATTGATAACAACACATTGGGAGATAATCCCCATACCTTTTGTCTCTTGCCTCTACACATTATGTTGTGGCACAAAAAGACCTGGATCACAGGTTAAGTAAATCCTGTTTGTATCCTTTCCTCCCTCTTTTACCCTCATCTACCAAAAAGAGAAATAAAAGACAGAGCAAGAAAATGGGGTTGGGAGGGTGGGCGAAAATTTTGTTCTGAAATGAGTTTCAAAATGAGAGTTGGCTTGTATTTAAAACTGCACTGGATCGAGAGAGAGAAATATATGCCCAGGAAAGTGATCGTGGCTGAAATAGAGTAGTAATTCATACTAGAGTAGTCCCACTGAACCACTAAGCTGCAACTAGAATAGGCCCAGCTGAATCAATGGGACTCACAGGAACTGACTTGACCCAATCCCCACTGATACAATGTTCCTACTCTAGTGCAATTTACTATGTTAAGCAACAGGATTTCAACCTTTGGAACTACCTCCAATTAGAAGCTAAATGAAGCCAAACTTAATAAATACATGCACACACGTCTTCTATTTTTCTTTCTTTGGGTGAAAGGTCTTGAAGGATTTTCAGACAACACAGGTTGTTTCTTGAATAACAGCCTAGATTCTACTTCAAGATTCTACTTCCACTTCGGAAGATGGGTGGTATACAAATGTAATAAATAAATAAATAAATAAATAACTGCCTAGATGTCCTGAGCACATCCGATCTTGCCTGATTTCAGAAGCTAAGCAGGGTCGGCCCTGGTTAGTGCTTGGATGGGTGACCACCAGGGAATACCAGGTGCTGTAGGTTCCTGGAGTAGGAATTAGCAAACTAATCCAGTATTCCTGCCAAGAAAACTGTATGGACATGGGGTTACAAAGGGTTGGTCACGACTATAACAACACAACACATACACACTTCAAATTAAAAGGGGAATAGGTGGACAAGCAAAAACCAATCCATAGTGATGTTGAATCCAGTATTGTTTGTATTTTCAGTGTGCATCACTAAAAGGGAATAACAGGATTTCAGGATTGTTTTCTTCTGTTAAATATTTCAGTTATATCTATTCCCATTGAGGAGAGGGGAGAATTCCTACAGGAAAAGTCGATCCCAGCTTACAAGGCTGATGAGTCTCACCTCAGCACTGACAGAAAAATCCAACATGCTGAGTTATAAAAGAAGGGGGGATTACACTTTGCTAAACAAATTTAACAAACAATGGGAAAGCGGGAAGATTGCCACTGAGGGGACTAAGGCACACAGACAATAGCCTGCGGATTCACTTGCACAAATGTGAGCTCCTTTGTCACCATTTATGCAGTATATAAACCTTGACATGACACCAAAATAAGCCCTTCGCCTATGAATCCAATCATACAGGTCACAGAGGGAGAGCCAGGAAATTATATGCTAGAATTCTCCCAATTTATTGTAAAGTGATTCCCCCTTCCCCCATCCCACAGGTAGCAATGTAACTGTTTGTGGAAACTGGATGTCAACTTCTACATGTGGCTAGGATGTCTTCCCTTGGACTCTGTACAATGCAGTTGGCAAAGGCTGCAGATAACTCCTCAAGTATGACCATGATCTTGATCACTTTTCCTTAAAACTGGGTTCCTGGAGGCTTGGGCGACTATAGCTCCCATCACTCTTGCCTACTCTAGTCCAGTGTATGGGCTCTGTAGTCAGACAGCATCTGGGGGCCCAAAGATGGAAAAAGTTGATCTAGATGAGGCAAGGGACAACAGACCTTTCTGTCCCCCTGAG
Source organism: Phrynocephalus versicolor (assembly GCA_023846285.1). NCBI lineage: Eukaryota > Metazoa > Chordata > Lepidosauria > Squamata > Agamidae > Phrynocephalus > Phrynocephalus versicolor. The sequence continues at coordinate 28,900,900 of JAHTLZ010003526.1, read as the reverse complement.
GACTCTGCAGCTCTACTTAGCTGTGATGTCTTAATCCACTGTTTGTGGTTGACTGACCCTTCTTGTTGAACAGCTTCCCCTAACTGGGGAAGACTGAGCAGAAGCAAAAGAAAATGCATAACAAGAGTTTAGTTATAGGGAGAAATTGTTTCCCATCAAAGCCCCAAGACCACGGACTGCAGGCAGGTGCAAACTAGAGGCTTGAGAAGGCAGATGTACACCAATCATTCCTTTTCCAAGGATCAATACACGTACTGATATGCGTCTAAGGCTTCCACTGAAGAAGTTGCTCCTGGCATCTGATATGGGTCCAGATACGCACAACCAAGCACGCAAATGACACCTCGTAAGAGTGCCACAGTAGCTTCTGTCAGTTGAGTCCCATACATATAAATACTGAACAGGCCATTGTGCTACTGAACTGAGAAATAAGAGATGCTCTCCACTTGAACATGCACACAAATTATTTTGCATGCAAAGCTCTCCTTATTCCCTTTCTAACGTTCTTGACTTTGGTAGCAGAATCTGGGAAGAAATTGGGTCCTTTCTCATTCTTCCAACTTTCCTTTCTGCAATATAACATTCTTCTGACCCCTTCCTCCCCAGCCAATGTGCCATTTTCGTGTGATGATGGCACATTGCAGTTCTGCCAGTGAGACCCATACTATTGGACAGATTGCATTGCTACAGTGGAAGTGTTTGGGGGGGGGGACTTCAAATGCATGGGTAAGTAAAGTGTTTTGCAATGCAGAGAGATGAAGATCTATTCTGAACTCTGGATGATCCCTGCTTTGAATGGGGTTGAGTGTTTTTACATGTTGTACCTCCCTACTATTTTCTTTTCCCAGCCTTCTTTTTCCAATTATCAATATGATTTGATGTGTCTGTTTTCTAGGATCCAGTGAAGCGAGACCAGAATGGAATTAAAGATGAGGAAACATTGAATGGTGTCATTTTAAAAGTATTTCTAGCACCTCATTTTCTGAGAATTAGAGTACTGTAACTTCATTTTTTCTGAGCAAATACAAACTATCTACAGTCGAATTAACAAAGAATGCTTGCAACAAATGACCTTCAAATTGGTTTTTTGCATTTCCCATACCTGCAATTTAAGATAGGGGGGAAAACACTCACATCTGTGTATGTAGATTTTCCAATTTTTAATACTCACAGGTGAAGCATTCTAGCTTTAAAAAGCATTCAGGGAGTCAGCACACACATAATAGAACAGTAAGGAAACAATTCTCCTTTTGAAAAGGGTTAAAGCACTCTTTCTTGAGTAGAAATCTATGGCACATAAATCAGTTATGGAGGTCACTTTAAAAACTATTTGGAAAGGGGGGATATATAAATATTCTTGAAATTCTGGACTACATAGCAATTACACATGCAGAAGTACCACATCCATGTGCCACCATGGCACTTAATATTGCATGCTGAATGTTCTTGCTTATTAAAATTCCCTGAATATTAGGAACAAAAATTAGTCTCCCTAATATTCTCATTATTTTTCTAATTCTTCTTTAAGGTACAAAGATTTGGGAAGCATTGCATGTATATTACATAGAGAGTTGTCAGGATCCTGCTCAGATAGGACTTCAGGGAACCCTTCTCTATAGAAAAGGAATGGAACTCTATGACTTAAGCTCAGCTGGGGATCTGCAAAAATCTTCTGCACTTCTAAGGGCACTTTTACACAACCCCTAAGATCCGCTGGCAACTTAAATTCGGACCAGAGATCTTGGGGGTTTGTCGCTCTTCCTGCGTTCCCACCCCTCTGCACCCCATTGCTCCTGTTTGCGTGAGGAGAGGGAGAAAAACAGGGAGGAAAGAATGCAGGCTCTGCTCTCGGGAGCTGCCCCGGGAAGCATTCCAATCTCTTCCAGTCTCTTAAAGGGGCAGGGGGGCAAAAAACAAACAAACACAAGGCAAGGAGAGCCCGGCACTCACTGCTTTACATCAGCATCAGAAAATTTTCACCTTCGAAGACCAGGTACTTGGAAAATGTGCTGGGACGTGCTTAGGTGGGCATGGTCATACTTAATTTTTTTTGAAAATCCAGAGCTGCTGGGAAAACAATTTTAAGCTCCGGAGCTGGGAGCCCTTTGCCTCAGATTTTAGGGGTCGTGTAAAAGTGCCCTTAAGAGAACCCCAAGCACCTGTAAGGGGTAGGTAATATTGCTAGTGGTTTAGTAAAATACAATTTTAAAAATCCATCCTCCATGTCCAGCAGGACTTTTCATCAAGCTGGGCACTGCAGAATTTAGGGTAGGTTGGGGGGAAACAGTCTAAAATTTATCATGTCTTGATGGCCAATCTGCAAGATCTGTAGGGAAAATAAAAGTTTTAAGATAAAGAAAAAAAGGTTTGAAAAATCAGTCTGAGCTGTAGTGCTATCAGGTGCCACCTTAGAAGATGTAGGGTAAGATATGGTAGGACCCCAGTATCCTAGGAATAACTTTCCAAGTTGTATTATTAAAATTGGCCACTAGGGGGAGAGACTATGCTATATTCTCTATTATCGACAATTTCTGGCATCTCTAGTAGGCCTTAGAATGTATCCCTCATGGATATGGTGCATCACTGTATCTTTCTGGATCTCTAAAGACAAATGTCACACTGTATATTTATGTTACCATCTACGTGTTGCACCCCAAAGCACCCCAAAGCACGGCTATTTCCCTATGAGAAAATCTAGAGACTAAATTTATTTGTTTCCTTGGCCAGCCCACATGTGGTCCAGATAAGCTCTGCTCCCATCCTGGCTCCTGCATCAACACTGATTCTTCCTTCACTTGTTCCACAGGGCTCAGGATTAAAGATGGCACAATACCTGGAAGCTGTTTTATGGATGCTTGTACGGCAGTGAGAAGGTGATATCACCAAGGATCTCTTGAAGAGGAAGGGATTAGTAGGGGAGCATATCTAGACATGGTCAATGACCAAGCAGTTGACCAAAAGGCCTACCAGTGAGGATGATGGAATAACAGTTCCAACTGATCAGGGCTGACCTACAACCTCCTGTTACCTGAGGCAAAGAATAAAAAGAAGCCTCCTCTTTTATTCCATACACACAAGATCCAATGGAAGGTGGCTCTCTCTTCAGCACTTTCTTCACACACATAAGCAGGAACCTAGTATAGGGGTAACACGCTGGGTGGAAAGCGGAGATGCACCTTTTCCCCTGGGTCCCTTGCTGTCATTTCTAACCCCAATTCCCTCAGGCTGCCTGAGGTAACTGCCCCGCTGCTCACAGACAAAGCATATATAGGATGGTGAATTTGAAATGTGAGATGGCATATGAGGAATCTTCTAAACTAAAGGACCTCTCCAGATGTATGTTATAAGAACATTGCAGACAAGTGTTTGGTTTACTAAGAGCAAGTTTGTTGTGATCAGTTAAGGGATAGATTATTAGCCCTATTTTTTAAAAAGAAAACATTTTTTAAAAAATCACACAACAATAGATTTGAATATCTTGAAGAAATCAAACTGTTTCAAAATCAGCTAGCTTGAGAACTTATTCATAACCTCCAGCTTTGTTAAGATGTTTTTGCCTGGCAGGTCTCTGTACTTTGATTAGTTTGCTGCTAATGCAGAGCAAATGAACAAATTTAAAAACGGCAAGGGCAAATATGATAAAAGCAAACCAATTGGCCACAACTTTCTCGGGTGAAAACAGCATTTTAAAATTTGAATGTCTCTCATGAAGCGAGCATACCCACGTTAATATTAAACATTTTCATAATGCAAGACATTCTCTGTTATGTCTCTTGCATAATTATTTATTTGGAGCTTCCTACAGTGCCTGCCTTTGCGTCTGTTAACAGACTATGCACCAGTAGGTGGAGCTCAAGAGCATTCTGGATGTCTCCTGCACGTTGTCTAGGGGCTCACATCTTTGTTGTCACCATTGCACCAGAATGAAGCAGCATCTCTTCCTCACCCACACCATCACAAAAAAAGTAGATTTATTTCTGCTGTAATGCCTGCTCTTTACCTAGACTGTATTTCCATAAAGCTACATGCCATGGTAGATTTGGTTCCATACCAGGCTCCACTTTCAGGCCCAAAGACTGGACTACAGCCAGTGGCCGTGCTGGTTTAGGCATTCAGGAGGCTGGAATTAAAAAAGTAACTTTTCCAAGCACTGTTGAGTCCTCATCCAAAATATAGTTTTATTCAATGCCCTCTGACAAGCTGCAACACAGAGAAGTTTACATCAGTCAAATGACAAAAGCAAAGTCTTACAAGAAAGGGTGTCTTGAATATGGGGCCTTTTCTTTCCTACTGTTATGTCTGTCTTTCATTCAGATTCCACTTTAAAGCAGCCAGTCCATTTTCCCTTACATGCCTCCTTTCTATGTGGCACTGGCAATAACCAAAAATTGAAACATGCCTACAGAAGCATGCCAACTGGGCTTGGCAACTGGAAGACGGCTGTACCGAAACACAAGAGTCTTCTTCATTGTTTGCTGACCGAAGGCATAGCAATCATCCTTGTTGCCTCTTTTGGGCTGATGTGCCAAAAATCATTAGGAGCACCTCCAGTCCCCTGAAAACAAGCCTGGAGCATCCTAGGGGAGGCCCCATCTGCTCCTATTTCTGGACCATGTCACGGCATAATTACTCCTAACCATGCCTCATTTAGTTTGATACATACCAGATTGAAAAAAGATCCCTTGGTGATAGCAAACATCTTGGACGGCTGGAACATACAAGCAAGATAAGTGGATGTGTGAATCAGACATTAATAAGGACAGCACACTGGGTTGCCAGACAGATGTGCTGCAGGATTGCAGGGATGGATGTCTGAGAAAGTAGCTGAAAATGAGGGTCTGGCTGGTTCTGGCAGCTCAGTTTTATTTGATAATTTGGCCCAGATCCTTGGCAGTTCTGTAAAGAAACTCAAGTTCTTAGGGTTTGGGGGGGGGTGAGTGTCACAAAGCACAATTGCATTTAGCAACGGTCAGTAAGTGTGTAGCATTTAAAGCAGGACTGCAAAATGGAGAATACAACTGCTGCAGCTTCCATCCTTGATGTCGGCATAGATCCTCTTAGTACTGTACTAGCTGTTTCTCTCTCACAACAGTCCACAGGCAAAGCAGGTACCATGCAACCTCCGAATAGCCCCAGATGCTGACGTCAGGACCCAACCATCAGAACGGGACAGAACAGATTACAGGGATGGTGCAGATAATGTTCAAGGAGGAAGACGTCTGAACTCATATACGGAAGCAACATACATACAGTGATGAAGGCTACATGAAAGGTAGTGCTGGAAAGAGGCAGCTATGGTAGCAAATGAATGTGTCAGAAAGGCCATTATGTTTTAGTATGCTGGGAAGAAAGGCAACTGAAGAGTGGGAAGATAATGCTGAAGGGACAGAGTGGGAAAATTGATGTGTGCATTGTGAAGAATGTAAGGCGTCAGTATGAGAGAGGAGTAAAGAACATTAGAAGCAGGGAAGTTACAGAATCCAGATCTGACACAGCAGTAGAATGGCAATGAAGGGACACGATGATAAGGAGCAGTGAATATGAGCAAGGTGCAATTGTCTTAGATTTTGAATGCTTTCAAGTTCCTTAGAAGGGCAAAGAGGAGGAAGGCATAAAAAAGAAAAAGAAACTAAAAGCCTAAACAACGGTTAAAGTAGTAACAGGCCACAAAACCAATGTTCCACTCCAATCACTCAAAGAGATTTCCCACTGGCATCCATGCTTGTTTGTTGTTCCACCAGTGTAATTTTTCTGGAATGAGCTTCTGCTAACTCAAGACTGGCTATTGAATAATTACCATAAATGAAAGGGAAGCTTAATGAAGGTACTCCTGACCAGTCAGAAGGCAAGTCAATGAATAAGGACTAAATCTTCACCGGGTGGTGTTATATTCTTCCTGAACATTCAGGAGCATAGCTTGGGTGTACTTTTGGATTCATCTCTAAGCCTGGATCCCCAGGTCTTGGGAGTGGCCAGAAGTATGTACACATGATTAAACCAATATGCATGGAGCACCCATTCCATGAGAAGCTTGACTTGGCTATGGGATGATCTCCTGATTAGAATACTGCAATGATGCACTCATTGTGGGGCTGCCTCTGAAGACAGCTCAGAAGTTCCTTCTGGTGCAAAAGGCTGCAGCCAGATTCTTAACTGGGGCTGGTTACAGAACTGTGTGACTTTCATAATACCCCATCTTAATCAGCTGCTGGTTCATTTCCATGACCAACATACATTGCTGGCCACATCCAGGTTACCTGATGCCTCCATAAAGGAGCCTCCTTGTGGATTAAGATCAGGAGGGGGCAGGTATCTGAGTCCCATCACTTTCACAAGCTCACCTGTTGTGGATTTGAGACAGGGCTTTTTCTGTGGCTGCTTCTCCAAGGATATGAAACTTCGCTTGAAAACACATCTCTTTAGAGAGGCTTTTGGGGAGGCAGGGGGAAACTGAGGCCTTTTAAAATCTGATTTATAGTGTTTAAATGATGTTTTTACATGTTACTGTATTACAGTTCTAAGTTGGTTTGTTTCAGCTAATGGTTGATTTTTAAATTCTTTTACAGACCTCCTTGGGTCCCCAATAGGAGAGAAAGATAGGATTAAGATCAAATAGGAATAGCTAGAAAACGATTACTGAGTTACTGCGAGCCAATGCCTGATCATCATGGAGTCAGATTTGAATCCCTTGATCTCAGGAGTGAGCAACTGTGAAGCATCCTCCTGGGGCTGCAGGCAGTGCCCCAAATAGGAACCCCACCCCCCCAAAAAATAATAAAGACCAGCAAAAGTAGCCAGAAATGCACGTCTGGTTTTTGAAAAAACAGGAATTTCTGTGCACCTGCTTGTGTGAAAAACTGCAGGAGGGGCTCTGACATTGCTTCAAACAGGGGTCTTTTTAAACCTTCGCTGCCCCCTGCTTCCACACACACACCCCAAACAATTTTGTGGAGGAAGACAGGAAAGGGCAACTTGGCACAGCCACCGGCCACCAACCCTGTTCTGGGGAGCTGCTTGACTGCATTCTGCCCATCCTTAGGAAGGCTGCCCTTCAAAACAAAGCTGACATGTTCCGACTCCGAGTAATGACCTTCAGAAAAGGACTTGCGGAGGGCTGCTGCCTAAAGCTTTCCTATGGGGCTCAATGGAGTCAAAAGAAGACCCCGGGGGTGGGGAGGAATAGGGTGGGGGTAAGGAAGGGAAGGAGGCTTTCCAGTGCGCAGATCCCCCTTGTAACCACTGGTGGTGGGTGGGCCATCGGACAGTGCCCGCCCTATGAGCCCTCTCCCTCCTCTGGGCACCCTGGGCCTGAACCATTGGCCCAACAGCTGGGGCTGGAGCAGAGTATTCGGGATGCCAAGGAAGCCCCCAGGAGGCGCTTATTATCCGGGAGGGCGGCGAGGGGAGGTGGGTGGCGCACCCACCCACCCCTTTAGCGGCAGCCCCATGTCCTGCCCTCCGGAAGCCCGGGCAGAGCGGGAAGGCAGGGGCGGCGGCGGCGGGGAGGGGTGTGTGTGCGGTGGCGGCGCGGGAGCGCGCAGCCTGGCCTCCCCCCCCCCCCTCGGGCGGCTCTGCACAGCTGGCCCGGCCGTTTCCAGCTCAGCTCACTCGCTGGCATCACTTACTAATCTGTGACAAGTTCAGTCTGTGCCCAGCGCTCTAGAGCGAAGGAAGAAGTGACATTGGCTCACCCTGGGCAGCCCGCGCGTTTGCACCCTGGCTGCCGTTCGCTAGATGGGCGGTAGATGGCTCCCCAGGCAACGCAATGGAACAAGCTTACCCTCACTTCCCCCTCCGACACACACACGCACTTACACACACACTTACACATTCGCCACCTCCCTTCCTCCCGTTCTCTTCAACTGCAGCCCTCCCTCGCCTTGCGGTTCCCATCCCCCTGCTTGCCGGCTTGCTCGCTCGCTCGCTTTCGCCCCCGTCACTCCTGGATCGCTGATCCTTCTTCCCAGCCCCGTTCCCCACTCCCACCTTTTCCCCTTTGCATCACCATTTGACCTCCTTTTCCTTTTTTCCTCTTAAAAAAGCCCCCTTCGCTACTTACTATTTTTAGTTCCTTGATTCTCTCTCTCCCACACACGTGCATTCCATCTAGTTTCTTCCTTCTATCTTCCGTTCTTGTGGAGGCGCTTTTCTTTCTTTCTTTCTTTCTTTCTTTCGGAAGACGCATTGATCCGGGAAGATATGAGAAGAATTCATTCTTCGTTGGCAGAATCAGTTTGTTGCCGTTCTTGAAAGTAGGAAAATCTTTTTAAAATCCCCTTTCTCTCACACATGGTTCGCCTCGATGTATCTCGGCGCTTCTATGGCATTGCTTCTGACTTGAAAGCAGCTGCCTTCGCTTCAGCATCCCCCCTGCTGAAGGTCCTTTAGTGACCACTTTAAATCCTCTGTCTTACACACACACACACACACACACACACACTGTAGCCTCTTTGCCAGCCATTCAGATTTCCCTTCCAGTTCCTTCGGACCAAAGGAAGATGGAAGGCAAGGTGCCTGCAAAAGGGTAATTTGGTTCTCTAGTACATCTAACTTATTACAGTATATGAGGATTGGCTGCTATACCTTGTCACCTTGTTGGAATGGTTCCTTCTCAATGGTAATATTAGAGGCTGCCCTGGAACAGAGTTGCAAATGTTCAGCAAAGAAAGCACAGCTTCATCATTTACCATGGTTTTCAATGATGCTGAAGTAGTGTTGGCAGATTTCTTATATAGGTGCTAGATCTGGAATTAGTGAAGTGTATACGAGCAGGGGCCATGCCAATCTAATTGCAGCCAAGATTCTGTTCTGGTGCCCTGTGTGTCAAAGGACCATAAGGAATGTTGAGTCACGTGTTAAATATGGACAGCGGTCATTAAGACAAATTCTATGAGTGCATTCTAGAAGCAGTAGGAGGACTCCGTAAGTTTAATCCACAAGTCTACTGGGGGCCCATATAGAATATCTCCCCATATGATTCTCAATCAGAACTGAAATAAAAAGGCCATATACAATTCACTATTTTTTTGCAGAAATGGTAACATATATTTTATAATGTTTCTAATTACTACAAACTGTAAAACATGCAAAAATATTAGTTACATAACAAGAATTGACATTATTGTTCCACAAACTAATAAAGGGTTTGATTTGTTAATGTTAAAACTTAGACAAGATCAGTTTTATTGCTTAATCCTTTGTATGTGGTTGACACTATATTTAGACCACATTTGCATTTTTCTTATTTGTATAAGTGTGTGCGTGTGTGTGTGTGTCCCATACAAAACTTTAGCTTTGGAATTGCAGATAAATGCAATAAAACTAATCAAAGAAAATTTTCAAAAGTAAAATCTGGAAATAATTGACTTTCAGAACATGACTTTCATATTCTGGAAGATTAATCAGTTGGTTAAAATGTCAGCTCTGTTTTCCACACTTCACAGATGAAATGCTACAGATCTTGTCACAGCTAACATCTTCAATATATTTCTGCATGATAATAAAGGAAATTAGACAACTCCCTTCTATCCACAAACATTAAATGATTAGCTTTTTCAAGTGTCTGGTACAGTTGGTCAAGAAGAACAAAAATGTACAAGAACAGTTCCAAATTCCAACAATATTTTCAAGCCCCAAAGATTTTGTGTTGGGCATTGTTAAGAGAATGTACAACATTCCATGCTGAGAATTTGTTCCTGGTATGTAACTTCTCATATAGCAAGTTAGCTCATTTGAAAGAACAAAGCATAACAAATACTTTTAATATGAATAGTTAACATACATTCTTGCTTTCTCTGTCTCTCTGTCTCTCTCTCTCTGTCTCCCCCCCCCCTGTGTGTGTGTGTGTTAGCACTGTTTATTTTAGAATGGATGACTTATTAGAAATGAACATAATGCAGATATTTAACTTGGTCAATTCCCATAGAGCCCTGTCTTATCAAGAGTGAGCTACTTAGCCATGATGGTTCCCCAACTATCATTTACTTCAATTCTTTTACCTGTGATATATTGGGGCAGGCAACTTGTGGTCTAGATTTTTTTTGGACTGCAGTGCTCATCAGGTCTAGCCAGCATAGCTGGCAATGAGGGATGACAGAAGTTGTTTAGTTCAGCAATAAGTGGAAGACTGCACATTCTGTTGCCTCATGCAGAACAGTGTCAGGTGACAAAGAGGAAATTAAATATGTCATTCTGCGCAGCTCTATGTAATAGCACCACCTAGTAAAAAACTTACTGACTGATCCTATGATCCAGTGAGCGAAGCTAAAGGTTAACAGAAAAAGGGTTGTGCAAATGCCATTGAAACAGTACCATCTTGCAGCTAGTCTTGTTATCTCAGGGCAACGAAATAACGGGAATGCCAGACTGCTGCAGCTACTGAGGACTCGACGACCTGTGCAACATCTAAACAAATCATTTGCAGATGTAAAAGACATAGGAATAAAGCATCACTAGGAATAGCGCATCACTACCGGTTTCACACTGTGTACAAACTAAAGCAATGTGTATGACAAACCACCATATCAACTGCAACTCTTTCGCCTCTTATTTCCTGGTGTGCTTTTTCTGCAATGGAACATGCCTTATGAAAGAAGCAGAAGCTTTTTGTTCAGTCAATCTGGCTAGAGTTTTGTTCCCCTGACTGTAGTACCTCACCTTTTCCTTCTTTATTAGACTCTTTTCTTTAACAGTAAATTTGAACCATTTCATCATAGATATATTGTTAAATGCATTTTGAGTTGCCACTGAAAGAGTGAAGCCAAACCAGAAGCAGAATTCTCTGTCATGGGAAAGGGACCAAAAGAAGATGAGGATAGAGAAAGACCAGTTTATATGTTGGTGGCAACATCCTCCAGGGCTGCTGTCTTGTACCCACCATCTCAACTTCCATGTGGGTTCAGGTTTGGTGCTATTTCACAGTGAAAGCTTCTGATATGATTTATCTTCTTCATAGGGAGAGAAAGGAGATGTAGCACACAAGAGACATCTGAAATGTTGCTGCAGGTATGGGTGGAATCCCCTACTTGCACCATTCTTGACGTGCATGGTGAAGCTGAGAGTTAATACTTGTTCCTTTGTTACATGCTAAGCACTGCGATCAACCTGCCAACAGCATAATCTATGCAGCCATAGAAAAGAAAGGGCAGGGAGAGCACAAAAAAAAGGGGAAAAAAAAGACAACAGAAGGCACAGACTGCCTTCAAAATGGGTGGTGGCAGTCGGGTAGTGGTGGGATGAGACCGATTGTCCCATAGGACTGCTGACCAAGTACAGTGGACCCTTGTATAACAAACGGTTTGTATAACATAAAATCTGTACAAGATAAAACATTCCGGAAATTTGCTTAACAGACTCGCCTATGGGGCGAATCCGTACAACATAAAAATGGGATTACTCCATTTTCAATACATTCCTATGGGAAATTTGTATAAAGGAAGAATTGCTTTACATAATTTCAATTGGAATGAATTAATTTCTTTATATAAGGTACCACTGTAGATTGTACTCATTGTAACTTAATAGCTAAAGCAAATTCCACTGAAACGGTAACAGTTGTGACAAGAGGAAACATGTGTACTCTACAAATATTAATATTAATGAAGGGCATATGGAAAGGTAATTCGGCAAGGAAGGGACCATAGTTCGGCTGTATATGCTCTGCATGCACATAGCCTCAGGTTCAGCTCCTCACAAGCTGAAAGACTCTCCAGTAGCAGGTGGCAGGAAAGGCAATAGACTGGAGAGCTGCTCCTACTGAGTGGCCTAGATAGATAAATAATCCAACCTGGTATAAGGCAGCTTCCTGCATAAATGCTCCAAGGAATGTTAGTACTGATGAACTCAAAGAAGTTGTGAGGTGGGATTTACCAAAGCTGACCCAACAATGGCTGTGCGCATGTGATATGTGTGTGTGTGTGGGGGGGGAGAGTGAATGAATGAATGAATTCTTTATTTACGGTTGTTAACCAAGTCCTACATGATATTAAAATAGTATATTAAGTTTCATACAATAAGTCCTTGTAGTGGTACATTTAGCAAAAATACACAATTTATATAATAGAACCAAATGTGAATAAAATCATATACTGTATAAATACATCAAGGGAATCGATATGTCAGTATTTCAGTATATCAATCATTAATAGTCAGCTCTTAGGGGTTAAACAGCTAGCACGAGATTAAAGCAGTTAAACCAACATGATGCCCCTGAAGGGGTGGGGGAGTGGAGGAGAGAGATCATGGGTGAGACTATTGAAATACATAAAGCACAGCTAAATTCCTAACTATAGTCCCAAGACATATTTTCCCTATAGACAGAGCATTGTGATGAAAGGCTTGGAATCTGACCTTGAAGTCAGCATCAGTCTCTCTCCTATCAGTTCAGTTAAAGGCCTTAACAGCCTTCTCCTCCACAAAGATCCTAAAAACAGTGGCCACAATGCCTTCCTAAAGCCCTGAGGTCTGCATTTGATTCTTGCTCCAAATGAAATCTGTGGTTCAAACTTGGTTCTCCACAATCTCACACTCATCACTCATGGGGCCATTCCCATGTGGTGGGGGGGTGGGATTTGAAGGGTGCTAGTCCAAAAAGCAGTGCCTTAGTTACTCTCCACTGGGTTTACTCAATATGCTGTATGTGGAGCTGTGTTTGAAGAGCTTTCAGAAATGTCATTGAAGTGAAAATTCTGCAGCTGAAGTGCAGACCAGCGCTGGTGGTAACTGGCTGCTGATCCATACCCAGCTCAATTCAAAATACTGGTTAATGGTTATTATGACCATCAGTATTGCCCATCAATAGTACTTCATTGCACAAGAAAGCTACAGTCCTCATTTTACAGATGGTAAGTTAAGGTGGCTTAACTACATTGCACAGTGTGAAGCACAATCTGGGTTCTTAGGAAAGCACTCTAATCTTACAACTGATCATTCAGACTCAGTTGACTTTCTATCACCAATGCAGAAACAGTGGCACTTTAAACAAGTCTGAAAGGATCACCTCTTTTTAAACTAGTCACTTTGGTTTCCACTCTTCTCTTTCTTCTTGCCAAGAGATACATTTCACTTGAAATGTAGATTACATATTCATCTGGCTCCCAACCCAAGAGACCATCATGCCTTTTCTGCATGAAATGAACCTGAGATCTGTTGTTCTTGTTATGCGCTCTCAAGTCACTTCTTCTGATTGATGGCAGCCCCATGAATTAATGACCTCTAAAAGGTCTTCTTGTTAACAGTTCAGCTCAGGATTTGCAACCTGAAGGCCTTGATCTCTTTTTTTTGAGTCAATCCATCTCAGTAGGTCTTCCTTCTTTCCTACTACTGTTGGGGTAAAGGAGGCTTATTATAGCAGTGCTTTGTTCTTGGCTGAACAATGAACCTCCAAGTTGGTTCAACAATGACAAGAATTTAAAAAAAAACCCATCATATCATTTTCTGGAACAAAAGGCATTATTTATATGTAAACAACAGCTTTCCTGTCCTTCTTACCTATGAGACCATGGGGCAAATTTCATAGCATTCAGCACTGTAGTGAAATTTTAGAAATCAACATCGCTTCCTTTGCCTGAATAGAGTGGCCAATATCCTTTTGTCTCCAGGCTGGGAAACAAATATCAGGGTAACCAACATAGGAGAAGAGCCTGTAATATTTGTCGTTGAGGTAGAATGATGTAGATAAAAGAGATAGCAACAATCTCAAGCATGGGGTATATTTTACTGCCTGCCAGGTATCTCATCAATGTTTTTTCCTACTCTTCTTATGGGTTGTTGTATTGCCTGTTCAGCTTGATTTTCCAGATTTATCTCATACCAGTTTCCACAAACAGCTGTCTAGAAACAGTCCCCCTTCACAACTGTTTCCTGCATCCCCCCCCCGGGTCACATCACACATACTTCTCCCCATCTCAGTTTTGCGACAGACATCTCAGGAAAAGGGTTACTGAGGACCTGAGGCTTAGAAAAGCTCTGTCACCCTAGATCTATGTATTTGGGAGTAATCCCCACTGAACACACATGATCATGCATACAGTACTTCTATTTAGAGATGGGCACGAAATGAACAATTTTTCGTTTCCATTTTCATTTTTTCATTTTGTCACATAACGAAACAACAAACGAATTTTGTCTTTAAAGTGAAACGAAACGAACAGAAACACCGGAAATTTTGTCGTGCGTTTCGTTTCTATTACTGCAATACGAGTGAATTGCTTAAAATCCTAAAAAAAATCACAAAAAAAATGAAATAAATGGTAATGAAACGAACAAAAACGAAAACGATTTTTTTGCAAAAATTCACGAAAAACGGAAACAAACCGAAACGGACCTCCTAAATGACAAACGACAAATGAAATGCCATTTTTTTTATTCGTGCCCATCTCTACTTCTATTTATTTGTTCTGCTCCCACTTTTCCTGTTCCACGAAACTGAAACTAGCGTGGTACTGCAGTGTCACGACACTGATGATTTATTTCTTCAAGGACTTTGCAGGTGAAAAGAAAAGGGGCATATCCTTCTTCGTCTTCCTTAGTTTTCCCCTCTATCTACTCATTTCTAACAACAAGGCGCGGATGCTGGATATAACACACAGGATCCGTGTGAACACAACAAAACTGAATGTGGCTTCTGCCTCACAAGAATATGCTTTACCCATTTCAAGCATTGCCAAAATAAAAGACTTTCTCCAAAATTAAGAAGGAAAGAGGCTTGTAACTTGTTTTTATTTTAAAACACGATTGTTGGAAACCAATGTTGCCGCTCCCCCTTTTTGGCAGCATAATGTCCAATGCTCCAAGAGATAAACAGTTTCTGAACCCTTTCTATCCCTGTATTTTGAATAGCAATTAGAGTGACCTAAGCTTTTCTGTATGGATGCTGTATGGATTCTGTATAGAATTTATTATTCGTTATTTGCCAACCTGTTGCATAGCCACATAGTTGCCATTAAGCCCACAGTAACCATAATAGTGCCAAGGTGGAACTGCTATCCACAATGCACTTCCATCAATTCTTTGTGGAATCTGTGGTGACAGAAATAGCGCAACCCATAGCACAACTGAACATGTCAATTTGTGTTGCCTAGGCGCCATGCTCTAGAAACCTTGTAACTTTATATTGCATGACAATGAACTGGACGCTGGCCATTTTGTATTTGCATAGGCAGCATTATGTCCTGTGGAAAAGTCACCTGGTCACAATGCTTCAGGAAGACCAAAAGGCACGAAGATCACCGGAAGGCGTTTGTGCAGATGAGAAGATGAACAGACAAGCAAACATAAACAAATGAAACAAGACGCACCATAACACTCCTGAGGGAGAAAAAAAAGCCTGGAGTATTGTAGGAAATTATGCAGATAATTGATATTGTGAGAATGTGAGGCAGCAATTTCAACAACAAAAAACTGCCTACTTTGAAAACTGTGATCATTAGAATAAGCGATAGGACACTAACTGCACATCAAACACCACCTGACCATATTCTTTGGTGTGCTCCAGTGGTCAGCAGATAGAGTATTTGCAATATTACCTCAATTGCCTCCTCTTTTTCAGAATTCAAACTGAATGTCAGGCATTTCTTGCTCCATATAAGGTAAATACCTTTGCTGCAGCACCTTGGCATCTGTTTTCTTGGGAATTGGAATATATATTGACTGTTTCCAGTCTGTGGGCCATTATTTTATATTCTGTATTTGTTGGCATATTCTTCTTAAAACTTTGACAGATTCAGAGCCTGTTCAGACGGGGGGGGGGGGTTGGGGTGGTCTGGTTCACATTTAAAAGGTTGTCACCTTCAATGTGATTTATTTTATACCTCACTCAAGCAATCCTTTCATTCACACTAGAGATGTACATTCTCCCGCGAGAAGGGTCCACACAGGTCTTTGGATCTGCTGGTTTATTCATGAGCAAATTTAAGCTTGGCATACTCATATACAAAGTTTATTTGGTTTACTCATGAGTAAGGAGGTGGTAGTAGTAACAGCAGCAGAGGGCATAGCAGCATGAAGGGAAAACACTGGGGTGGGGAGACGGTGGGGAGATGGAAGGCAGGTAAATTGCCTTTTTTCTTACCTTTCTCCTCAGTTGGAGCTGTGCTGTCTGGTGAGGGAAGCCAAATGAGTCAACATACCCCACCTTTTCTTTCAGCTATCATTCAGCAGGCCATAGCGACTTTCCTTTTTCCCTTTCTCCGTATTGTTAAATGAAGTAAATGCCATATTGAAATGGCAATGCGTCAACCTAGCATGGTATCAGAATTGTTATCATGGCATCACTTAGGGGATTTTTTTTTAAAAAAAGAGACAAATATAGAGGAGTTTTCTCCATCCTCCCTGGTAATGTCACAACCCACCTAATGCTTCACCGTGTTGTCACCTCGGTGAATGTTGCTCACCACCCCATTTGGGTGTGAAATAACCATGGCTACACAAGAGGATATTTAGCAGAACGGTGAACCATACCAAACAAACAAACAAACAAAACCTGAAGCCCCTAGTGCTGTGCCAGAGGCCACTTCTTAAAACGTCAGAATGAATGGTTCTAAGTAGAAACACAGGTGGCACTGTAATTTGTCACAGAACCCATACCAACATCAATCCAAACAGTGATCTATATACAAGTCTGGCAAGACCCTCAGCCTCCGTCTCCTGAAATAGCTGCATTGCTATTCTGTTTCCCCCCTGATGTTTTACTTCTTCCCAGTGCTTTCCAAGATTTTATTTCACTTTCTAGAACTATGGGTTTTCCTTTATAAGATTCCTCTTTAAAAAGCCTATCATCCTTTTATCTTTTCTATATAGGTCTTCAGTACAATTTTCTATTTTCTCTTTTTTTGAACTTGGTCAAATAGTATGCTTCCCTGTTGGTCTTTCAACACCACTTACTTCACAGAATTTTCTTCTGCATTATCTTCAGCACAGAAACAGACCCTCTTTATGTTGCAAAGTTTTTCATTTCTGGTTAAATCCCTCTAGCTGAGCAACAGAAGGGCAAGGATGCACAGAGCAGAATAGTAAAGAAAGCCCCTTTTGCATTAACTGGCACTTACAGTCTCAATAATTCACTCTGAGGCACGCGTAAGAGAAAGAATCAAAAATTTCATTTCCTACAGTTGAACAGGTCAAATAACAAACTGACAAAACATGATTACTTGCAGCAACAAGCCTCAGCAGACTCACTGAGTTCTAACAAACTAGTGAAAGGGGGTGGGGTGAAACTCAGATCAGAGAGGTGGATATCTCTTTGAAATCAGAGGCAGGGAAGGAATGATTGGCTAGTGCTGAATACATTAACAGTAACCTCATCCTTGCAGCCACACCCATGAGAGGCAGCATGCAAGGTTGCAAAAACTCCAGCTCTTTAGAGCTGGTGAATATTTCTTTAGATTTGTTTTACTTTTAAGTAGGAAGTCTAGTTATCAACTTCTCCCTTCACCTTGCTCATAGCAAGTGAGTTTTGAGGGATTCTGTAGGTCCAGAGATGGGCAACCATGTTGTTGTTAAGCACTTGCACGCACGCACGCACACATGCACACACACACGTGCACGCACACACACACGTGCACGCACGCACACATGCACACACACACGTGCACGCACACACACACGTGCACGCACGCACGCATGCACACACACACACACACACACACACACACACACACACACACTTTCCCCCACACATGTCCTGTTGTTATTTTGGTACAGGAAGGGAGATTTGTTCCATACAAAATCTTTTTTTAATAAAATGGAAGCCAAACAGTTAAGAGTCACCAGATGATTGAGGCAGGTGATGTGGAGGCGACAGTTTTGGAGCTGGAGTGGGGGAAGAGCAGTTTTATTTCTCCACCAATTTTGAAAAATAAAATGTCACACGTCCAGCATGGCATAGGGTGCATGCTGAAAGAGTCCAGCAGAGGCAAAAGGGTGGGACAAAGCCTCAAAAATCTTCACCATATGGGTGAAGATGGGGGGGAAAAGAGTTTGGTTTCCATGGTAACCAGGCATATGGTACCTCTGTTTGAGAAAGCTACAAGAGAAAGTGAGGCCTTTTTTCCTGTTAGGAACGCCAATGAAATGGAAAATAATTATGCAGCCTTCTAACCTTCCTCCCCTCAGTCAGGTGCATATCTGAATCTACTCTAGAGGCCTTTGCAAAGATTCTCAAATATCAGAAACCTTGTCAAAATAAAACAAGATTGGGAAGCTAAACTGTCACCAACGCCACCTGTATCTCTAAAGGTGTCTCAAACAAGCATCAATTGGAAACATGTCTGTGAAAATCCTCAGGGTGTTGGAAAGGTTGTAAAGGTGGGCCATTGTCCATCTAATGAACCTATTGTTCACCTAACAAGCCTATTTGGGCCATTGTTCATTGTATGAGCCTATTTCAGACCAGGGTGACATGAGGTCAAAGTGAACAATAAAATGGAGGACTCGCAACTAGCTTTCCTCAGACTGATGAAGCTGTTTGAATGAGCAGTGAAACATTTCGATCTCTCAAGAAAAGAAGTCCAGTTGCCATGACTCATCTTCCAGATATCATTTGGAAAGTCTTAGTCTGGTCTAGTCCAGACAGGGCAAGTTGGAGTGATCTGCTTCACGTGCACTGGAGGGGCGGAAAAGTACATTTACCCCAGGGCACGCAGCAATCTGCGGGCACCTGGAAGGGAAGCAAGAGGAGGAAACCATGCACCATCCCACCAGCAGTCCTCCTTTCGCCCCACTAAGGCTTGGTGATCCTTAGTCAGGGGAAAGAAGGAGAGGGAAGCAGATGATTTTTTTTCCAAGCAGCACCTCCGTTGATTGCTCCCCCTCCTTCTTCCCCCACCCCTGCTAAGGCTTGGTGATGGTTACCCTGGGGAAAGGAGGAGAGGGAAGCATGCAACATAAGTGCTGCTTTTGGATGGGGGAAATCCCATTGCCTGCTTCCCTCTCCTCCTTTCCTGGGGCTAATGATCAGCAAGCCTTAGCAGGGGAAAAGGAGGAGGGGGAAGTATGGTATGGAGGTAATGCTTGGGGAGAAAAATGCCTGCTTGGTGCTATCTGCATGCTGGGCAGTTTGCACAGGAGAGCTTTGTCCGGGAAGCCCCCAAAGAGGGTGTGAGAAAGAGGGACCCTTCTCCCCCTCCCCTGCTATTTCCCCAGGATCAGGCACCCCTTGCTTGGTGAGTGAGATGCAGTTGGGGGGCAGGAGGGGGCACAAAAACTGACTTTGTCCCAGGGCGCTCCAATCCCTACTATGCCTCTGTTCACATGTAAAGGGTTCTAATATTTAGTACAATTGAGTAATTATTCCTTTCACATGGCTTGATGTTTTTTATCCTGTAGGAAAACATGCTGGTCTTTGGAGCATTCCAATTTGTTCCCTTATTTAATGACACTTCTCTTCCTGACCCCCTTCCCTGTCTTTTCCTGCAGCCATCATTCAGTGGGTCAGTGACTCGGCATATATATGCCGAGAGAGAGAGAGAGAGAGAGAGAGAGAGAGAGAGAGTTCATTATTGTTTGTGCAGAATAGTGCTGCATCAGTAAGAATGATTTATCTAGATATGTGTTGGGAGGCAAATTCGGCCAAGTATGCCCTTCCAAGAATTTCCTGGCTTGTGTGACTGATAATTTTCTCACTTTTTTCTACAAAAAGTGGAGAAAGAAAATAAGGTCTGGCCACCAAGGAAGAGTACAGAGAAGTAACAAGGAAATGCAGGGATGGCATTAGGAGAACAAAAAGCAGAGAATGAGCTGAGATTAGCTAGAGACATTAAAAGCAATAAAAAGCGTTCTTCAGATATCTGGGAAACAAAAGACAAAGAAAAGAAATTGTGGCACATCTCCTCAATAGATACGGGAAAATGATAACAAATGACAAACAAAAGAGGTGCTCAGAAAAGATCGAGGGGTGACATGATAGCAGTTTTCAAATATTTGAAGGGTGGTCAAACAGAGAAGAGGCAGGATCTGTTCTCCATCACCCAAGAGCGTAAGACATGCATCAATGGGCTCAGGTTAAGAGAACCCAACTTTTCGCTAAAGATCAGGAAAAACTTGCTAACTGTTAGGAGCAGTACAAAAATCTAACCAATTACCTCAAGTGGTGAGTACTCAAAGACTGGAGGCGTTCAAGAGAAATTTGGACAACTACCTGGCAGATATCCCTTGACTTGTATTCCTGCATGGAGCAGGGGGTTGGACTCGATGCCTGATAGCCCCCTCCAAACTCCAGTATTCTATGATTCCTAGAATATATAATTTTAAAATTAAATGTTATTAGAGTAACTGAAAATAGAGGAAGAGGGGTTCTCTACTGTCTCTTTCAATCCCACTAACCACTAAATCAGTGGTTCCCCAACTTTTTCGAGTCACAATAACCAAGTAACCTGTGACACAGACACACCTGCCACGTTTGCATAAAATAGAGGCTTCTTTCTCCCCTAACGGGCCTGTTTCTCATACACGCAAATACATGCTAACCTTGATTTCCCACTCTGAAAGTTAAAGGAAGAAATTATTTAATAAAAGCAATATCACATATAAGGCAAACACTATGCAAGCCCCTTTGGGATCGTGGCCCCAAGGCCGGAAAACGCTGCACTTAGATACATCACAGGATTGTCAACCCAGATTAACACTAGTTCTATTTTGATATGAACTAACCATTTTTAATTGATATAACATTGATTGTGGGTCCTGATGGCAATTTTAGTGCATTGTTTTAGTGTATTGTAGTTATTGTACTTAAATGTTTTTATTGTTTTAATTTTATTGGCATTTTGTTTATTTGAATTGTAAGCCGCCCCAAGACCTTTATGTAGTGGGTGGGCAGCATATAAGCTATATAAATAAATAAGTAAATTTCCAAGGGCTATAGAATAGAATAATTAGGTGGGCTCCAGATTACACGGACACACAAACTCTAGCCCTAGCGCTGTGCTTAAAAGGAGCAGGGCCACTCAAAAGCGTCTAAGTCAAAGCATGCATGGATGCCATAATTTGATTTGTACCAAACAGCACCAAAAGTGGTCCAAATAGCAAGCAACCATCTGGACATGCTCTGCTAGGAGGTGTTTCTACTAGTATGATGGATCATTGTTACTTTCAATCAGCCAGCCTCCCAGGCTAAGCAATCAGTTTTAGAAAACTGAACTCTCCAAGCTGAAAATGAGGCTGATGAGATTTACTGTACATGCATAGTTATTTCAAAGGGGTAGCATGGATGATTGGGAAGGAGACAAAGGAAGGAAGGAAGGAAGGAAGGAAGGAAGGAAGGAAGGAAGGAAGGAAGGAAGGAAGGAAGGAAGAGAGATACAGAGACAGAGAGACAGAGAGAGAATAAGCTGCAAAGACGAAACACCATCTGTAGTCCCAATTATTTTTCTCTTATCAGCTACCCATTATTTGAGTGCTAACTGTCAAGTTTTCAGATTTTCAAAATAAATTATCATATATCACAGTGATATATAATCATAATAACCCACACTCAGAGCCGGTGCGTCCATTAAGCTGAACTAGGCAGTTGCCTATGGCGCCAAAATGGACAGGGGGCGCTGCCCAGCCTGCTGCCCCATGTCACCCGGCCCCCCCGGGCGCCGGCGCCCGGGGCCCCGGGGGCGGGGGGCGGCCCAACCCCCCCGCTGCCTCCCCACCCCCCACCTAGGGTGCGAAAAAACCTAGCGCCGGCCCTGCCCACACTGATCTTATTCTCAGATCCTTGACTCAAAGTACACAAAACACTAATTTCTAGAGGCTACAGCACCTACTTCAGGGATGGTCAACTCCTCAGAACAAAAGTTTTCTTTTTCTTTTTAATGCTTAAAAACTCATCTTGTTGTTTTTTTAAAAAAAGTATTAGTTTAGGAGGTAGGGAAGCAGTGCTTCTGGAATACCAAAACAAAATTTCCCTCACGCTTCCCAAAGAGACATGACAGGACCTTTAAAGAAAAAATTACTTTTGTAAAATGTATCTGTGGGAGCCAGAGAGACTAATGCCTTGCAGGAGGCCACGCGTGGCCAAGGAACACTCTCTTGACCAGACTGAGATAATCATGGTAGGATCACTCAAAACACATTCTGTGCCCTCAAACATTGGAGGCTGCTCCCATATGGAGGTCTCTTACTGCTCATATTTGAAAAGTCTCTTTCTTTCTTCAACCGATTTTCTGTAATAAGAAATAAGACAGAAGAGTCAATGAGCAAGTACAGGAGGTGAACAAAATAAAGACTCTGTCACTTGGCCCTCCAGTATGCTTACACTGCACAGTATCTGAAAACAGTCATATACTTTTATTTGAAAATTCTCCTTCATATTCAAATTTGGATGCGTTTATGAAAATAAACTATACTGTGTACACCTAAGAATGTGTAATATATAAAAAGCCATTCCTTGGATTTACTTGAATTTTGCATTTTATTTCTCTGGGGGAAGTTCGCTGCTATTTGTACAGGCTTTTTCTTACAAAGCAATCTGCAACTAATTTTTGTTTAGCTGAAAACTTCACGGAAATCTATTAATATTTGACCTCCATTCCCCCAAGTTTTGTTTGCATCTATAGAAAGGAATGAAGAGTGGTTGAAAAAGCACTCCAGGGACTAAGAGCCCAGCAGGAGTCCTGGGAAAATGCTAGGGAGGGCTGTTCCAGGGATCGAGCTGCCCTCCCAAGCATTTTCAGAGACCTCCTGCCGCCCTGTCATGGGCTGGACCCCTTTAAAAATGGCCCAGTCGGCACCAGGGGGTCCCCCCAGTGCCAACCAGGCCATTTTGAAAGGGGTCCAGCTGATGACACCTCTGCAGGATCCCACTGAAAATGGCCCTGTTGCCAGCGTGGAGCTCCTGCATTGGCAATGGGGTCATTTTCAGAGAGGTCCTGCCACCCTGTCATGGGCTGTACCCCTTTAAAAATGGCCCAGTCGGCACCAGGGGGGGTTCCCCCAGTGCCAACCGGGCCATTTTTAAAGGGGTCCTAACCCTAACCCTAACCCTAACCCCAATACCAGCTTGAATTTGTCTTTTTTCATAACTTGGACCTGATAAAAGGTGTAACCATACATCATGAAAAGAGAGAATTCCTTAAATACTGAGAGAGTCTGATTATCATAACAAAAGCTTTTCACACCTCCTGCAGATTGCTAATTACTTTAGTCTATTTTTTGTGGATGGAGCTTCTTTCATCCATCTGAGTTCTCAGATGCATCTACTAAAATTTTATAGTATCTGAAATCTTAACATTATTCTCATTTTCAGTGGCATGCGTTTAGCCCAAAGAAACAGTAGTGGACAGTTCTTAAAATGCAACCTGGCAACTGTAGCTAAAGGGGGTAGTCATGATTCACCTCTGAGCCTTTTCACATGATGCCTAAGATCCACTGGCCACTTAAATTCGGACCAGAGATCTTAGGGGTTTGTCGCTTTTCCTGCATTACCACCTCCTCCATACTCCTGGCTGCTGGCTGCGTGAGGGGAGGGAGGAAAAAAAAGGAAGAAAAGAATGCCGCTCACCTCCGTTCTGCCATCCCGGCACTGCATTCAGATCTCTTAAAGGAGCGGGGGGCAAAAAAAGAACAAACAGAAGCAAGGAGAGCCCGGCAGTCACTACGTTATATCCGCATCAGGAATGTTCATCTCCGGAGAGCAGGTACCTGAAAAGTGCGCTGGGACGCGCTTAGGTGGGCGTGGTCGCACTTAATTATCTGTAAACTCCGGAGCTGGTGGGGAAACAATTTTAAGCTCCGGAGCTGGGAGCCATTTGCGGCGGAGTTTAGGGGTCATGTACAAATACCCTCTGTTTTTGCAAAGGAGGACATTTTTAAAAAATAAATTGATGGTGCAAGATACGCTGATATACAGAAATTAATGACACCACCATCTGTGGCTGATAATTATTAATTTACATAATGTGTACTATTTCCTAGGTTGAAGAGAATTGGCTCTTACATGAAGAATTTGGTACGATCTGGTAGCAATGGGAAGTTACAAATTGACATCTGGCGATAAAGCCAGCCAATGCCTTGGATGTATGAAGCAGCAAAACATATCATTATCAAACAGACACAATGCTTTTCAGTGGAAGTGGCTCTTACATTCAGTTGGAGGTCATTGAGTGTTCATATTGTGTCTTGTATTTTACATTGCAGACAATAATGCTCCATTTGGACTGCAGTCCAGGGCCAGGCTACATCTTTTGAAAAATAAACAGCCATGAAAACAGTGAACAGGTTTCAAACTGAGTGCCAGTCATAAATAGACTCCTTGAGAACAAACTGAAGAGACATGCACGTCATCTAGTCGTGGCCTCTTCCAATATGGTGAGATACTGTATATAATGGTTTTGTTTAAATTATAACAGTTATTTGTAAAAATGAATATATATGGAAATGTTATGGAAATCAGGGTCCCCTTTGGATGTTTTTTTAAAAAAAATATTTATTTTGATTGCTTGTTTGTCTGGTGATTCAAATTCTCTCTTTCTCTCCCCCTCCCCCATCCAACACTGCCTTTGATTTCCAAAGTCCACATCAGCTATCTCTTGCTTCTCATTTTCTTTTGATCTTTGGGCTGAAAATGAGACAACCATTTTTCCAGAATTAATTCTTGTGGCACTATGTAACCTTGAGCTCCAAACAACAACAACAGCAGCAGCAGCAGCAGCAATGTGCCGTAAATTTATTTATTTATTTATTATTTTGTTTTGGGGGGAGGTCAGGTAGAAAATACTCAAAAGAGGTTGACCATTCCCTTCTTCTGAGGATATCCAGGGACTGTGCACTCACCATCACTCGTTCCCAGGTGGTGACAGGACACACAGTGTCAGAATGATGATATTTGTGTTGTGCCTGCAAAAATCAGTGCCCTTCCAAAGGGAAACACATGCTGGCTGTTTTCCTAGGAGGCACAATGGGGAATCAAACTCCCACCTCTGGTTCCACATCTAGATACCTAAACCACTAAGCTATCCAGCCAATTACACCCCAAATTATAGCCATGTCCATTTCCCTATTTGTGGTAATATATATTTTATCCAACAATATGCAAAAATACAAATACCAGCCAGAACACAGATAAGGATCAGGACAGGTCTGTTTGTCTCCAAAAGTCATAGAGTACAAAGAAGAATATCTAAATATCTAAGAAGAAACAACGGAATTGAAATAATTACTTCAGTGTCCCATTCCGCAGCCTCTGTATTTTTAGCTTGGTCCTCTTTTGACTTGTGAGATACTAAGTGATGAATATGTATGTATGAAGTATAATCAAGGAAAGATATGGGAGTTTTCTGGGAGTTTTCTGGGAGAGGTCAGAGCAAATTGATCTTAGTTGCAGGAGAAACAGACAGAGACAAGGTGCTTTTTCACCAGCCAGCTGGAGAGAAGCTCTGTGCAGGTGAAAGGACAAAGAAGAACTGGCTGAGCTCCTCCCAGAGACTTGTTTATTGCATCTACTGTTCATAAGCAGAGATTGGAGCATTTTATGAATACATTGCTTCTAAAAGGGAGCAAGTGCTCTTTAACCTTTCAGTCCTGCCTGAAAGCAAAGATGAAAAGGAAATAGAAGGTCACTTCCCCTCAGGAATGAAACGTGGTGGAGCCAGGATGGTGTGCCCTCACTGAAACTCCTCCAGGAAACATACCCCTCAAAGAAAAATTCCGACTGAAAATGATATTATCTCTACTCTAGCTTTACCCTTCTTCCTCTGAGGGGGAAAATACTGTGATTCATGGATATTTCCATGAATGATGCTAATAACCAGTCTACAGGTTCAGAGGAAAGGGTTTGTGGAGTCCACCTGGAAGAATTTACTGGAGGTGGACTATGCCCTGCAGCAATTTTTTGCACTCTCTATTCAGCACCACAGGTCAAAACCCTGGTCGCTCCACCATTGCCATGGCTCTTGTTTCATTGTGCCTTAGGTTGTCAAAAGGTCCTTAAAATTTAGTCTTGTACAACAGAAGCCTACCCTTCCCTCTTCTCGCCATGCTTTCCTTCTAATGGGGATGGGGGGGGCAGAGCCTCCTTGAGCTGCTGCCATTGCTGCCAGGACACAGAAGCAAAAACTGGGGCTAGAACTGGTGTTGAATAACGATTTGCTAGGAGAGCTCCCTGCCCTTCCCCTCATGAAAGGAGAGACCCACTCCTCGCTCAGTATGCCAAGATAAAGAGCCAGAAAATTATTGAGGTGATGCATGGAATTGTTCCCACAGTTCCTTTTGCAATATATAATTTACAACATCTGCTGCTCTGTTCTAACAAAGGCAGAGCTTTCAAGCATTCATCTCACTGCTGTAGCTGCAGAAATGTAACTCATCTCGCGTTCGAGAGATTGGTCGGCAGTGATGGGAAGAGAGCACGAGAGAGGAGACAGAATTCTACACTGACACTAAATTGGCTTAAACATTTGCCTTTGCCATAAACTGAGTGTGTACGCCATTTTGTTTTTTTAAGAGCAGAAAAATCCTTAATGGTCAACTAGGTGCTATGGTTATACTGTCAGTCGTATACTAGAGAAGATTGGGTTCAAGGCCTCATGAAAGTGGAAAAGCAGGATGCTGTGAAGAAATCACAGTGAAAACTTTTAGCTTCATGGAGAAGATCTCATATTATACAAAGACAGGGGTGGACAACTTGCTGATGAAAATACAGCATGAGGTATAAAGAAGGTTGGAACCTGTGGGAAATATGCTAATAAAATGATGATGATGATGATGATGATGATGATGATGATGATGATGATGATGATGATGATGATGATGATGATGAT
>JAHTLZ010003526.1:28854350-28874149 GCA_023846285.1 Phrynocephalus versicolor | reverse complement strand
ATGATGATGATGATGATGATGATGATGATGATGATGATGATGATGATCCTGGTGCTAAAGGCCATGTTTCACACAAAGAAAGGAATTCATGAGAAATGGACTTACCTTGAATAGTTAGTCACTTGTTAGTAGCCATTGAAGTACGTGATAGACACCATTCTACTAGTCTAGTAACAGGAAAGTTCATGATGACAGATGGATCTGTATGGCAGGAAATCTCATCAAGAATGGTGAAACACTTTTACCTATAGAATCTTAACCTTGTGTTACCCATTCCTATTAGCTACCCCCTTATGTGTGGAAATTAAAATTTTAAAAAAGAAAAGAAAAGAATGGTAAAATATTTAAATGGAGGGTAAGAACCATGTACTTATTTTTAATATCAATCTTCTAAAACTCCTTGAAAGGTTAAAGAGAAAAGAGAAGTCCCACCTTAAAGCAGACAGCAAAGCAATGAAGATTCCAGTTCCTGGTATTTTTTCACTTCATGTAGAAGAAAGAGAGAAGAAAAGTAATTACTCTTCATTTTCCTAAGTGTTCTGCTATTTAAACTGCAGCAAGTTTATAACTGGATGTCACTTTTAGATCAAGCTGTTCTTAAAATGGGAATGGGTGACTTCGGGTAATGTCATGCCTTTTCTCTCACAAGAATAACAGGCTGCGGTATTAAGAGAGGCCTGCAAAATTACTGGATGCATTCTTCAAGCCTCCTCGCCCCTCATTTTCCTTCCTGAATTTTTTTGTTTACTTCCTAAGCACAGGGCAGAATTATCACTATCCAGGTGTCGTCATTCTTGTTCTGTGCCTGCTGAATGTTCTGTGATATGGAGCAATCTGGATGTCACAGCACTGCCTTCGTTCTCCTTAGGTTGCTTTCTGATGGAGATGTTTGGAAGTGACACCCACAAGCCACAGGAGATAGGCTCGCACCCCCCATACATATCAACTCCTGTTACAATTTCTAAAGAAGTTGTTGTCTGAAAGCATCCTCAGAGACACTAATTAACTTCTCCCACTCATAAGATCAGTGGAGGGCTGCTTGCTCACATTCACACACAGACAGAGATGCAAATGTACTTTTCAGAACTATGGCAGTAATATTCTACAGCACTTCTTCAGCTCTTCTGCACCCCCTCCTTTCTTTCAGCCTCAGCTACCCAAATAACCATGTATGGAGGAAAATCATGAACCATGTAGACAAAAATGAAATGGTATCCAGGCTGAGAGGCTGGACAGAGTGATGGACTAGGATTTGGGAAGCCTGGGTTCGCATCTTTGCTTAGCCATGGAAATTCACCAGGGATGTGGAACTGGTAAAACTGCTCCACAAATATCTCACTTGTCTTGAAAGCGTTATTTGTGTGTGTGTGTGTGTGTGTGTTGTGTGTCATTACAGTCATGACAGACTCTTCATGACCCCGTGTCCATGGAGTATTCTTGCCAGTTCCTACTCCAGTCACCTAGAGCACCTGGCATTCCCTGGTGGTCGCCCATCCAAGTACTAACCAGGGTTGACCCTGCTTAGCTTCCGAGATCAGGTGAGATTTGGATGTGCTTAGGGCATCTAGGCAGCTGAAAGCCCTATTAGGACTATGGTATAATTCAGTCCTAACTTCCCAGCACTAAACGTGTACACAACCCAAATGAAAGAATAAAAGAAGGACAATGTTTGGCATGGACATGATGAGGATGCCTCTAGGTTTAAAAGGAGCGTACCTCAAATTGCCAGATGCAGGGGAGTGGCATCAGGAGACAGATACCCATTCATCTCATGTACTCCCAGAGGCATTTGGTGGGGCCAATGTGAGAAACAGGAAGCTGGACTAGATGGGCCTTTGGCTTGATTCAGCATGGCTCTTCTTATGTTCTTATGTGTTTAAAAAAAACACATATTGGATTAGAGCTCTTCTAAGCATCACCTCATCAGCAAAATGACCCTTGGTCTCTCATAGGACCCATATATGCCAAGTATCTTGGGTCATTTTGAGGTCACTATGCCACAAGAAAAGCCCATGAGAAACTGGATACTAGAGGTGGGCACGACCAGAAAAAATGACTTTTCGAGTTGTCGTTTGTCGGGACGGGTCCGTTTTGGGTCATTTCCATTTGTCGCAATAATTTTCAAAAATTTGTCGTTTCTGTTTGTCGTTTGTCGTTTGGGTTGGGGTTGGGGTTGGGGTAAGTGGGCTCTGGGAGGCACCTCTCTGGGTGCCTCTGACCCACTAAGAAGGGAAGCATTTAGCGTAGCCGCGTACCATACATTACATTATGTTAGGGTTGGGGGTTAAGTGGCAGATGCACCTCTCTGGGTGCCTCTGACTCACTAAGAAGGGAAGCGTACTGGCGTACAGGTTAGGGTTAGGATTAGGGTTAGGGGTAGGGGTAGGGGTAGGGGTAGGGATAGTGGGCTACACCTCTGGGTGCCTCTGACCCACTAAGAAGGACAGTGTATTGGCGTATGGGTTAGGGTTAGGGTTAGGGTTAGTGGGCTTTTTATGCCCTCTGGCACATCCAGAAGTCTCAGTCAAAACCTGGCCATGCGATTGGTGGAATGGGTCAAAAAATTTGCATGGTCCCATCCCATGGCCAGCCCATCATTGTGCATGCGCAGGTGTAAAAAAATAAAAATAAAAATAAAAATAAAAATAAAATAAAATAAAATCAATGGAGACGTTTTATTGCAAGAAAAACCCACTGCTGCTACTATAAAAAATCAGGCATTTAAATTGCCTAATTTCCACATGTTTCTGTTGTGCTTTAGTGGGTTTTTGGACCACGATTTAAAAATAAATATTGTGGTCGCCATTTTGGATCCCCCCCACCGCATGGGATACGACGAGGATGACCCCCCCTCCCAGCCTGGTGCAAGCAGCCCAGGACAGGAGAGGGGGGGGAAGGCCGGGGACACACACACCCCAGAAATCATCCCTCTGGTAGGTGTCCTCAGGCAGGCATATTTTTGCCTGCTTTTTTGGTCAGGAATTGGGGTTTTTTAACAATGCCATGAGCAACAACGACAAACCCAACCAAATTTTAGTTTTTTCGGGTCGGGTTCGAGCTGGAGCGGAGTAATTCTCGTTACCATTCTCGTTACGTAACGATAACGAGAACTGAAAATGGAAACGAGAATTTCGCCGCTCTGTGCCCATGTCTACTAGATACCCTTCATCCTGAGGGAGCCAAAGAAAGGAAAGGCGCGCGGGAGGGCAGTGCACATTTGAGAGAGAGAAAAGGCAAAAGTTTTTTTGTTTGTAAAATCCCAATTCCAAGGATTATAAACTCTGATCTCTTGTTCCTTGCCTAAAATGGAGAGAGAGAGAGAGAGAGAGAGAGAGAGAGAAACTTTGCATGCTCTCTGTAGTTTATGTGGCTTGGAGGGCTTTTCTGGGCTGAGGTGATTGTATATCTAGTGCTAGCCAATTGTTCCTTCCAGTCTTTGATATCAAAGAGACCCGACTCTCAGGATCAAAGGTGCAAAAGGGCTATTTTTTTGGACACAACTTCCAGAGTCCTTCAGCTGTTGTATCTCCCATAAGCTGTTTCGTTTAGCCCAATGGCTGTGGAAATTCTTAGGAAGGAACTGTGTTTGCAGAAACCTTAGTTTAGGCAGAAAAAAGGAAATGGGTGAGAGAAGTGTTTCTCTTCCCTGGGTGCAGGAATTAGGTCTTTCCCCCCTTGATTCAGATAACTGAATATCGGTATGTGTGTGCAGGATGGGCAGTGACCGTGCGGATAACTGTTTTGATATAATATATAGTGTTACCTTTCCTTGTGTTTATTTTTGGGCTGTCAGGAGTTTGTCTCTGAGACTACCTTCTTTTTTACCTTTGGTTCCTTGTACAGTAATACACTTTGAAAAACGGCTGTTTTAAGATTTGGTTCTCAATGCCTTTCAGACTTGGAGGCGTCAGTTTTCTGTGGGTGGTTCTTGCTGTGTCATCTTGTATGTGCATGACATTGTAGGGTTTTTGGTATGGGCAGTGGTGCTGCTACGACCCAGTATCGGCTCAGATTGTATTGTCGTTGTTGCTGCTGTTTTGGTTTGGTTTAAAAATCAAAATCTTTTGCAAAATTTATTGTGTTTGCAATGGTCATGTAGAAAACAGCAGGAGAGAGCCAGAAGAGCAAGAACCTGCAGAATTCTTAGACCCATAATTCAAACAAGTAACATTTCCAGGGTTCGATCGCTAGAGATCTTTCTCAGTAGCCTGGTTCCTTCCCTTCAGGCTGTTTCTCTCCCCAGGCTCTCCTCCTCCTCCTCCTCCTCCTGATCATTCATCCTAGCCACGTTTATGCAAAGCAGCTCTGTAGTCCCATTACTGTTGTGCTGCTGTCTCTGATTGTTCATCAAAGATTCTCTTTGCCACCCTCCATCAGACATTGGTGAACCTCATTAGGGGCCACGGAATGTGCCTGGCAAGCAGAGACTTGCTACATGATATTTATCAAGTGGCTGGGATCCGATCACCTTGTTCTCTATCTCTTTCTCTCTCTTACTCTCAGAATTCAGTGTTTAGCCTCTGCCTTGTCTTCTCCGTAAGCACAGGTTCCACACATGCTCATGTCAGAAAGGTTACTTAAGAAGAGATGGGCACGAAATGAAAAATGAAATGCTGTTTTGTCGTTTCGTTATGAAACGAAATGAGGAAGCAGCATTTCGTTACAGGTGAAATGAAACAGTCAGGTCTTTTTATTGTTGAAATGAACTGTTTCATTCCATCTGCATAAGGGGTCCCTTACCTGCTGGGCTCACAATGAGCTGCCACTGCCGCTGCTGGAGCCCAGGAGAGGGAAGAGGAGGTGGTGGGTCCCTGCAGCCGCTCTGGTGCTCTCCACCTCCTCCACTTAGCCCTGGCTTCCAGACTCCTCTCAGCTGGGAAGTGGCTGGTGGTGTGTGACTCCCATGGGTCCTAGAGGCACCAGATTTGGTGCTGGGGAGCCATTTTTGGCTGTACCCCTTTAAAATGGCCTAGTCACCACCAGGAGGATCTCCTGTTTCTCTATTGCAGGATCTCTCTGCATCCAGAATCTGGAAGTTGAGTCATTGCAACTGGACTTCTTTTCTTGAGAGATTGAAACGTTTCACTGTTCATCCAAACAGCTTCGTCAGTCTGAATGAGCAGCAAAAGTTTTCAGTCTCTCAAGAAAAGAAGTCCAGTTGCCATAACTTCAGGATAAACCTACCTGGATGACTGAGAATCTTCACAGACATTTGCATCCAGAAGTGTGCAAAATATGGGCTGCACACTTCCCTTGGGCGGGTGCTATACTTTACTTAACCAAACATAAGCTGAGCATGCCCAGCCATTAATGATTTTCTTTGGATAGAACAGATACATGCCAACATTAGGAGAGGTCTCTTGTGTATTTCAGAAAGGATACAGATCTGACTGCAGAAGTAAAAAAAAGTGGGTTGAGTCAAACGACCAGAAAAACAAATGTAAAAGTAGGCTAGGTGATTGTATGCGCTATACCTGTAAAATTTGCATTTTACTTCGAAACTGCAAGAGCTGCTGGCAGTTGTGCTTTGGTAGCTCACGGGTCACAAAGAAAGGGAGGGCAGCACATGTGTATGTTTGTGTGTACACATTTGCACTACTAGTTCAAAGAGCACGGCATGGTTCTGAAGGGAGTCCACCACTTTACGCCACCAACTGGGTGTGCTGTGTGCCTTCTTAAAGCAGAATCGTGCAGCCCAGCTGGTGAGTGGTGGGGCTGCAAGGGATCATATCACACCGATTCTACGCAACCTGCGTTGGTTACCACTTGTTGCCTGAGCCCAATTCAAAATGCTTGTTTTGGCATATAAAGACCTAAATGGCTTAGGACCTAGATACCTGAAGGACCGTCTCCTTCCATATGAACCTACCTGGCAATTAAGATCTAGCCAGGGGGCCCTCCTGAAAGAGCCATCAGACAAGGAGGTGAAAGGGATGGTTTGTAGGTCTAGGGCCTTCTCAGCAGCTGCCCCCAGGTTATGGAACACCCTCCCAAATGACATCCGCCTGGCACCAACACTGATGACATTTCGCGCCAGGTAAAAACCTTCCTGTTTCTGAATTTTTTTAATTGACATAAAATAGATTGTGGGTCCTGGTGGGAATTTTAGTGTTTTGTGTTTAAATATTTTTGTTTCATTGTCCATTGCCTTTTTAACATTTTAACTGTTTTAACTGTTCATTTTCATTGTAAGCCACCCAGAGACCTTTGGGTAGTGGGTGGCATATAAGTTGTATTAAATAAATAAATAAATAAATAAATAAATAAATAAATAAATAAATAAGAAGGACTACAGGAGTGTGCATGTAGATGCATGTTAATCTGCATGCAGTAATGGGAATCTGCCACTAGGGTTCTGCTCCCCCACACCATCTCCAAGTGTGTGTGCTGGGGCTGGATGACTCACACGGGCTTGCAAGTACAACACAGCTATTTTTCTCTAGGTCACTGCTTTCCATTTCACAAAACGTACAGGAGGACATGCTGTTTTACATGAAATCCAAATTGGAGCTGATCGTTCTCGAGTTTTTCTTTAGCTACGTGAAGCCTACACACTGTTAGGGCAGCGAGCTGAGCCTCAGCGGTACCTCCAGCCAGCCTCAGAGTCAGGGACACTGAAAGTTATATAAAAGAGTATTATTTCATGCACCGTTTCACTATAGAGAGAACAGGATGCCATTTAATCATCAGCCCTAATCATAACGCTGCATCTGGCCTGCAAACAGCAAGCATCTTTGTTAAATAAAAACTTGTGTCCCTGGCTGCATGTGTGTATGCGTGCGCGCATGCACACACACACACACACACCCCGACAGTGGGTGGAAATGAACAGAAAATGCAAATTTACAGGAAGGGAGAGACCATGAGGCAAAATCCTCTATCAAATTCTTATTAGGCGTAACAAATGAAAAAATGCTTGCTTCACTCTGAAGTTTCCCTGTAACAGCTTCAAGAGAATTCTGTTCCTCTTGTAATAAACATGACCTCCCCCCCCACACACCAAAAAAAAAACCCTCTTTGATCACAAAGTGAAATTTCCATCTACTTGTGCAATGTGCATGCTTTTTCTTTTCCCAGGGCTGAGCTTAAGAGGCTACAAAAGAGTTATAAAGTCGCATTATGTGAATGTGGTTACAAACACAGGAATTGCCTCCATGGGTGGCATGGTAGGGAGTGAGAGGTATGGAAAGTCTGAAGCCAGCAGAAGAGGAGGGGGTAAGCAAATAAAACCACAGAGTCAAGCTGAGTGACTCTGGGAAGAGGAAATGGGTTTTCCCAGTATTTGACTATGGTCCACGTCTCATCCCTTTCCTGGCCTGGCCTCATGGTAAAGGGGGAAGAACAGTGATATGGGGCAAGGAAGAAAATGAAAGCTATTGTTCTGCGATTTTTAGCCCCAAATCAGGTACAGTTTGCAGCAGAAGCAGCGCTGTGTGTCATGCCTCACCTTGATCGGGATCTCTTAGGGTATTTGTACACGACCCCTAAACTCCGCCACAAATGGCTCCCAGCTCCGGAGCTTAAAATTGTTTCCCCACCAGATCCGGAGTTTACAGAAAATTAAGTGCGGCCACGCCCACCTAAGCGCGTCCCAGCGCACTTTTCAGGTACCTGCTCTTGGAGGGTGAAAAATCCCAGATCCTCTTGTAAAGGAGTGAGTGCCCAGCTCTCCTCGCTTCTGTTTGTTGTTTTTTTGCCTCCCGCCCCTTTAAGAGAAGGAAGGACGACGACGGGGCTTGTGGAGGCTTGGACCGGCAAACGGAGGTGAGCCTGCATTCTTTTGTCCCTTTTTTTCTCCCTCCCCTCACGCAGACAGGATCAAGGAAGTGCGGAGGGGTGGAGACGCAGGAAGAGGAACGAACCCCCAAGATCTCTGGTCTGAATTTAAGTGGCCAGCGGATCTTAGGGGTTGTGTGAAAAGAGCCTTACAAGTGGACATGTCCAGTAAGCACGTGTATTTCAGTGGTCCAACTTATAGCATCCTTGGAGAAGCCTTTTGGGGAAAGAGCTGCTCCCAATCCTGCCAGTAAGGCATCAGATGAGGAGGATACAAGGCCCCAACTGCCTGATAGAAAATCAATAGCTAAGACGATGCAAGCAAAGATGATTTCTTGGTAAATAATTGGAAACAATTGGATGCCCAGGAGACAAGACTATTTAACCCTGACTGTCTGACAACCCCCTTCTGGCAGCCTCAGTGATTGAAGGTGACCAATTGTTTGCAACAGATTTTTGTTTGTTTGTTTGGCCCATGGACACAGATGACTGTTCTTTGGGAAATGGGACTAGCTTGGAGGAAGAAATAGCCCACCAATTGCTGGGCACAGGCATCACACTATAGATGGAACTTCTGTGTGCAGAAGGTGCCAAAGAATAGAAGAACTAGATACAAGCTCTGAGGAGACCATTTGAGGCCCTGTTCTTGTGACACACCTGGGACACTTATTGATGAAGAGATTAAGCTTACACAATCTCTACTGTGTCATGACTCTGCTGCAGGATGCACATACATCTCAGAGCAAATAGAACATAAATGTAAAACTGAGCATTTAACGCACACAAATAAGGTCCATGAAATGCCAAATGTATTATCTCTAATTAATACAGGTGGCACTTACACAGTGGTTATGTTCACCAGGTTACTAATGAATGAACAGGCATATTGTTCCTTTGTGTTAGAATCTGAGACTGATGAGCCTTTGTAGAGACATAGCAAGAATATTCTTTATGTATTCAGCAGAGAGCTTGTGAATAAGAAGCACTGAGGAGGGGTCATCCAACAGCCCCATCGGTATCTGAAACAGAGCGTGGAGAAGTTTTAGTTTTAGTTTTTAATGTTGTGGTGGTGATTTAACAATAGCTCCCAGAATTCCCCAGCCAACATGGCTACCAAGAGTTATAGTCCAAAGGACAATTTTTCCAAGCTCTGATTTGAAGCCAATGGATGTTTGATTGCACTCTCACCCCACCATTGCCTTTCCTCATTATGTCTACTTATGTTGGTTGTCCCATTGGTTTCAATGAGACTTTTTTTCCAGGTCAATGTCTTTTGGATAACAACTTCCACTTCTTTCTCCTTCCTTAGCCTTCTACATGAGCCTTCTGCATGAGATGCCATCTTTGCAGCTCCTCGCCTCACTGAGAAACACTGAGGGAAGACCCAGACATTGCACGTGGCATTCCTAGACCTGGAGAAGGCATTTGACCATGTCACACATTAATTGATTCGGTGTGCCCTCCGTGACCTCCCCGATATGTTTTGTCACAGGAAGAATGCCAATTTGTCTCAGATCTAAGACTTACAAGATGATAGTCAGCCCTGCTGTATTGTGTGACACAGAGTGCTGGGCAGCAACAATGGGTGTAGGAAATCATCTCCATGTCATGGAAATGCATATGCTCCACTAGATACTGGGCATCTCCCTACCTGACCATGTCATACATGATACTATACAACAGCAACTGTGATATCAATTATAGAGAAGATGAGGGAAAGGCAGCTTTGCTAGGATGGACGTGTCCTCAGCGTGGCCCCTTCCACCATTACCAAACTGATTACCACCTGAAAACCGATGGCCAACAGAGATGGCAGGACAGTGTCAGTAAGAACATGCACATTGTTGGACTGTGCCCTGAAAATGCTATCGATTGGGCAAAGTGGCATTTCAGGATCTGAAGAGCAGAACCCGCACCGGTGGGAAAATGCCAGGAAGAAGCAGCAGTCTAGCCTTCTACAAGGACAAAACAATGTGCAGTCAAATGTCAGAAATATGTATTGAGTATTGACTTGTTGTTTCTTTAGTATTTTCATACTGAATATGAAAGCACTGATGTTGCTTGTAGCATATGGCGAAGGCTGTTGACAGGAAACATCACTCTCTCTCAGCCAAATTCTCTCTGAAATAGTCATATTTCCTGCCATTTTGCATTAGACTTCAGGTATGCTATTTTTGTAGAGAGGGAATCGCTACAGAAATAAAAGGGAAAGAGGGAATGTCTCTGTTATGTATCTCTTTCCCCAAAGAGTGATGAAGCCATTTGAGGGACACATCTTTCTGATGAGGGCCACATACTCATGGAAGGAGGGCCCAGAGCAAAAATGGGCAGGGTCACACCCACTTTACTTTCTGACAGTCTTCTATCCCCCCCTTTCTCTTTCTCCCACTCCCCTGTTTTGACTGCTTCCCTTGGAAAAATTACTTTTGTGTGCAGTAACTCTCAGAATCTACCAGTAGCAGTCTGAAGTACTATTTCAAATTCTCTTCTCTTTCTGGTTAGCATACTAACCAGGGGAAGGTGGACTGGTCATGCCGGTAGCATGAGCATGGATTGGGAAGGGGGACATGGGGAGGAGACACTGTTGGATTCAAAAGTAGTGTTTTCATACATCTGCTGATTGGCTTCGGAAAGAAGCACACCTGGAGAATTTGCAGATTCGCAAGGTCTATAGGCCATTTCAGAGAAACAGACTATATGCAAAACTAGGTACAGTACACACTTTTGAATATGAACATGAACATCAAATGTGTATAACTGAAAAAAATATGCACAACTAGAGTTTAGCCAATGGGAGGGGGATGTTGAAAAAATTAGGAGTGTAGATGCACAGCGTTTCCCCTCAAAAACCCTGATAGACTATAACCGTCTTAATAAAACATTGCATACTGGAAAAATAGACCTGAGACTCAGCAGTGCTTTTCAGGATACCAAAAAACTTTGCAGACAGCTTGTATTAGAAAAATAATTTTATATTCAAACATTCAACTTAGAGAGCTTGTCTTCAGCAAAAACATGATACATAAAAACATGCCTAATAACATTACCTTGACCAGCAAAACCTCAGCTAACCTTACACAGGAACAGTGTGACTGGCTTTAAACAAAGACCAGTAACTTGCGATCCCTCTGTGCTACATTTATACAAACTGCAGCCACAATCACCAGCACCTGCCAGATGCTGCTGCAGCCTCAGAGTTTTCCCCTCAAAACTTAACAGCTGTATGTGTTTTACCCCCCCACACACACACACACACTGAGTTGCTGTACTCTTCTGAGTAAGGTACGTTTCAATATTTTATTTATGTTTTTATAACTTTGTTCAAGTATAAAAACTTGACAAGGGAATGGCTATATTAGGATAAATATGTAAGAACATTAGGTAAAATGTGTACTTCAAGAGAAATGCACAGCGTGTAGATATATCTGGTTCTAAACAGAGAATGAAAGTTGATGGAATGGCATTTACATAGGGGGTGACTTACTGTTAAACAGTTGATTCAGTGGGTTTGCTATTAGTTGGAAGAGGCAGCATGGTATATCAGATAGAGTGTCTGACAAGCACTAGAAGACGGGCTTAAAATCTATTTGTCATAGCCAAATGGAAATCTCAATCCTGGTTTCCCAACTCCTAGTCTGACCCTCTGTCTGCTATACCATGCTGCCTCTGCCAACTAAGGGTTGGTAGCAGATTGTGGGAAAGCAATTTTGTTTTTGGCACTACAATTCCCAGAGAATTTTGGGTAGCCTGGCACCAGCAATGCAAAACTTGGAACAAGTTCAGAAGAAGGTGACAAGGATGAGCAGGGGACTGGAAACCAAGCCCTTTGAGGAAAGACTGAAAGAACTGGGCATGTTTAGCCTAGAGAAAAGGAGACCGAGGGGTGACATGATAACACTGTTTGAATATCTGAATGGCTGTCATATAGAGGAGGGGCAGGATCTGTCCTCTATCCTCCCAGTGTGCAGGGCATGCAACAATGGGCTCAAGTTAAGAGAACCCAGCTTTTGTCTGACTATCAGGAAAAACGCCCTAACTGTTAGAGCAGTACAACAATGGAACCTCGAGAGGTAACGAGTATGCTCCAACACTGGAAGCATTCAAGAGAAATTTGGACAAACACCTGGCAAAGATCCTATATTGCTGCATGTGGCGGGGGGGGGTAGGCTAGACTTGATGGTCTTCAATTCTCCTTTGAATGTTACTATTCTATGATTCTATTTAAAAAACCCTAATTTTTTTAGCCCCTGTCTTGAGACGAATGGATTCTAGTCTTCTCCCTGTTCCACTGCTTTCACATAAGCCATGCCTAGTTTCTCTTCCCATCTCACTTGTATGCAGGCACTCTCTCCGACACACACCCCTCTCCCCTGTGAAAGGCTCCCTGTCCGATATGATCTTGACAAGGAGAGGAGAGGTCATGGATGAATGGCAGGAAGCAAGATGGCTTTGTCAAACATCAAGCCAAGTGACAATTGTGCATTTATGTGTGCGAGAGGAGAGGAGTTTTCTCCCTGAGTGCAAGCCAGCTATTTGCATCCTGCTTGTCACCAATTTGCTCTCTAATGATTTCCTCCTCACTCTTTTGCTCCTTCATTTCTCCCAAGAGGAATATTCCCCTTCCTTGTGTAACTGTCTCCAGGTCACCATCAGGAGCATCCACTTACCGCCCATTCACAGTGCCTATGTGATGCTGATGGGGATGCTTGCTGGCTGGGTCAGTGCAGTCACGAGTGGGAAAAGTTTTCTGTGAGCCTTTTTCCTCAATGTCCTCTGAGCCACTTGCTCTCTCCAGGGAGATCAAAATAAGCAGGTTGTTGATCCTGGTTGCAAGCAAACCCTGCATGGTATAGCCTTGAAAACTTGACATAAATGTTCAAAAAGGATCAAAGTGCATAAGACCTATGATTTAATACCTTCAGCCCTCTCCAGCTGTCCAAACAAACACACATATGTAATTTTATGAATGTCTTGATGAAATTTTAGTAAAACATAAATGCTCAGGAAAACACTTAATAACCCAAGCTAAATCAAGATGACACAGATCAGTTTCATGCTACATAGAAAAATAAAAGCAGTTTCAATGCAAAAGCAAAGTGCTCTGCTCATATACCACCCTGCAGTGCAGAAAGCATTATCTGGGTGGTTTGCTGGTTAATTATGCTGGCGAAACTCTGCCCTTTCCCCAGTGAGATGGGTACTCATTTTACCGACCTCG
Organism: Phrynocephalus versicolor; assembly: GCA_023846285.1. Taxonomy (NCBI): domain Eukaryota; kingdom Metazoa; phylum Chordata; class Lepidosauria; order Squamata; family Agamidae; genus Phrynocephalus; species Phrynocephalus versicolor. The sequence continues at coordinate 28,861,155 of JAHTLZ010003526.1, read as the reverse complement.
AAAGGATAGAAGGCTGAGTCAACCATGAGCCAGTTATCTGGGATTGAACCTCAGGTCGTGGACACAGTTATAGCTGTAGTACAGTTGTTTAACCACTGCACCATGAGATTTGTCATGGCGCAAGGCAATTAGGACTCATTTTCACATAAAATAATTACCTGTATTTTTCTGTCTCTACATTTTCCCATATACAAAACCACTCCCACTTTTCTAACACAAAATTACAGTTTTGTAACTGCATGGTTTTCTTCTTGGCTAACTCCCATGTATAAGACAACCCTCAATTTTTAGTCTAACAATTTTAGAAAAAAATACAGTCTTATACATGAAAAATTATGTAAGCCATCTGTTCCTTGGCTAGCCTCACAATGCGGTAGAGTTCCAAGACAGACACAGATTCCGCATGGTGATGATTACATATTAAAATGAGTGTATTGCTACAAGATAGCTGATGCTTTCCACTATTCTAACTCACAGTTCCATCACACCTTATATCCCATCATCCCCTCATGAGTTGGCTGAAACTTCCTGTCCATCAGATGCAGCTAATTAACTGGTTCCAGTTCCATGAGCATTCCTAGGGCTTCCATGGGTATTAACCATCCACATGTCATGAAAAGCCAGGCCTGGGCTTCTTCTCCAAAGCCATGTATCAGATTCCACGGGCGTTCAAGATGTCTTGGCCCAATTACCCAAACTTTTGAATTTAGGCTCACCACGTCTTGTTTCCTATGTTGTATTTCTTTCTCCTGCTTTGTTCTGCCTTAGTAGGAAGGCATGGGAGGAATAGGCTGGGGTGATGGACACTTTTCTGTATTTATCACTCAGAACTATGTTCGGTGCTGCTTTTATCAAGTATCTCACAGTGTGCATAAACACTTTCTACTCTCAGGTAGGCAAACACAGCATGCAGCTCACCTGGGCATTTAGGGAATAAAGCTGTTAGGCCCCTGGATGTTTATTGCCCATATTCTATCTCTGCTTGAGGTCACACCAGCTGTGTGTTCCGTGCATACTTCATTGATCTGGCATTTAAAAGCATAACATTTGCATGTATTTTTTTTTAAAGAGCATGTGTGCAAACATTAACAACCCATGGTGTTTCTTTTCATAAAATGGAAAATGCCAGGCTCAGGCCTTCTCAGCAAATGAGTGTTTGGCTGAGGACAATGCCCGCCGTATCTGAACTTAATCTTAACTCAAAGTTTCTCCTAGTTGAACAGCAGGGAAGTCACTCTACATGCAGTCGGTAGCAATGCCTAAACTGCATACTATAAGGCTAAGCCAAGGGGTTGAAAAGAAGAAGACATAAACATTTCTTACACTGAACTAGACAATTGAACATCTAGTTCAGTGTTGTCTGTGCTGACTCGCAACAGCTTCTCAGGATTTCTGTCAAGAATCTTACCCAAGGACAAAACTTTGACCCTTTCACAGACAAAATCTGGGCTTCACTCATTAGCTATGGCTCCTTCCCAAGTTTCTGAGGGTTCAGCCCATTAATTTTGATCCTGGAATGGAGTGGTTTGATATTCACTGTTTTACATTGTGTTATCGTTCATTTCCCAAACGTTTTAGCAGGCTACCTAATTACTAGAATCAAATAGATTGGTATGAAACCAATCAGTAGCATTGAATTTATTTGCAGCACAATGAGAAATCTTTCTGTCATGCTGTTTGTGTTATGTTTCCCACTTGTAGAACATAGGTGGCTCACGACTGGGGACAGATTGAGGAACAATGAAATTAATGCATTTCTTTTGGAACTTTCAGAAGTCAAACAAGGACACTAAGCAAGAATATTTATTTTAAAATATGGGCAGGTAGGTCTGTGCCCACTTAGTTGGGAACAAGTCCCCTTCAGTTGGTATGTCCAAGATCTACAGTTGTACCCAAATGTCTCCTTAAACATTCTTCACCTTATTTGTGGAGGGGAAATGTCACTGCCTTTTTCTTCCAAAGCATGAAAAAATTATCCAACAGTTTCTCAGAGGTGAGGCCCGTGAAGGGCAATGGTTGCTGTAGCAGATTCCCTCCAGCTGTTCCTTGCTGTTGAAAATAGCAATAATGTTTACAGTAACTTGACCAACATTTTTCACTGTTGATCATGCCATACCTAGAATTGTTCTTGAGCATGTGTTTGTGTTGATGCATGTGTGGAGATAGCTGCTACCATTAAAATTAGAAAGAAAAAGTTGAAGAAAATCTTGGAATGCAATTGCTCATTTCTAGCATGGGTGTATTTATCAAGATTTTTTTTTCTGAGAATCGTTAGTTGCCACTCATGATGAGGACTGATTGCCAATTGACAAGGACTGATTACCCTGTGTCTAGTCCTTAGACTTATAAAACTGCTGCATCCCCACAAGTCTTGTAGCAGAAAATTCAGTGTTGTTTCCAGCCCAGGGGGAGAGGCAGACCTCTTATTATATGAAAATGCATCTCCCAATTTCCCAGAAACGGTCTTCTCCCCAATAAAAGATAAAAAGAGGGAGAGAGAGAGAGAGAGAGAAAGAAAGAAAGAAAAAGAAAGGGGGGAAGGATAAATTCCCTACATTTGCCTGACTGATCCATCTTGATGACTCTTTAGGATGCTTGCTGAATTTCTTTAGGCAATGGTTTTTGGATATAATGTGACATTACTAGGTGCCCTAGGACAAAGTGATTATTTCTGTTTCTACTACCCATCTTGTCACCACTCAGCAACATCCCCTACTACTTCAGCTTCCTAATTTCAAAAACACAGGCTCTGTCCATGGTGCTAGCAGAGAAACTCTCCATTCATTTGAGGAGGGAAAGCCAAGAGAACCTGAAACACGTTAAGCCTTTAGAGCGATGGCATGGAAAGAACCTCAGATATGACTGGTAATAATAAAAGGAGTTTTATCTGACCAGTATTTTTTGGCTTATGTCAGCAAAGTTAATGTCTAAGGAGGAGGAATGGGAAAAATTAAATAAAAGGAAAGGAAATATATAAACCAGCCCTCTTTAGCCTACTCACATATAAAAATGTGGAGGCCTTCCTGTTAGTTAGGGGCCTTCTCTACTTCCCATGTCTTCCGGGAAGCAAGTAATAGTAAAGAGGGCAAAGACTTTCTTTCTCTTCACTTTAATAATCAAATGCTCAGGTCTTGGTATTGGGATATTTTATAGTCAGATGTATACCTTATTCAGATATTTCACAGAAAAGCATCACACAATGGAGAGAAAATTCCATGCATCTGTGCATATACATACACGAGGCCAAGAGCAATTTACAGGCTAAGCTGTGTTAGTAAAGCAACATTCTATCACATTCATGTTTGTTATTTCAAGTACATAATTAGAAAGAAATTATTCTGGTTGCCAGAATGCTAGGCAGTATATAAAAATGTTCCATAAGAAAACCAGGAAATAAACAAAGTGCCCCCCCCCCATGAAAAGTTTTATGAACTGTTAAGGTAAACAATATATTGGTCCTTTTCCTATATAAAGATAACACATGGGAAAGTATTTTTAGTTTCTGTCATTAGATCTTGTATATTCATGACATTTTCAGTCTAATATTTATACAATATTATGTTTGTTTACTCAGTCCCTTTTTCCTCAATAACACCTGAGTAAGGAAGAACAAGATTATTTGTCCTTATAGTGTGACCTTAACCATCGTTATAAGGATGTGTAGTGCCAGGTGATGCTTCCAAAATCCTACTGGTGTGGGTTTATCAGAGAGAGAGAGAGAGAGAGAGAGAGAGGCATCAAGAGGAGATTCACCCTCCTTTCATGTCATAATTCTGTTCTCTGCCCAATTCTTTTATTCTCCCTTCTTCAACTGGTTCCACTGGGGAGGAAATAGTTGCTTCAACTGCAGGCTTGCCTAGAGCAAAGGGATACTGGATAGTCTCAAGCCATCCTCATCTTAACCCTGTGCTTCCCCCAGATAAACCCACTTTATTTCCACTACCTGACTTTGGGGTGGATTTCTACAAGCAGTGGACTTATGGCTAGGAAGAGTTCTAGGGCTGTAACTGGGGCCTCTGAGATAGACAGCAGTGTGCATGTGTGTGACTCCCTTTCATCTCCCTGCTGCCTTTAATTTGCACGCTGCCTTTTCTTCTGCATAAAAGGGAACCAGTTCCCTTCATTCTTTCCCCACTTGCAGAATCATCCAGGGGAGTCGGAATTGCTCTGCCCTACATGTTTTAAAAATAATAATAACAGAGCTGAATCTGTAATGGTTTCTATGCCTGAATTTATATCATAAGGGAAGGTGCAACAGTCCAAAGGCAAAACAATTATATATATATTTTCTCTCTCTCTTGCTTAGAACTTGTGCCTTTCATAAATCAAGGGTAACTGCTAAATTGTGAAATGGCTGCAACCATATTTTATGCTTAAGAACAAGAGATTATGTGCTTTAGTTACAATACACACACAAACACACATATATATGGGACAACAACCTGGATTCAGGAGAAAATACATATGTAAATTATCAGCCAATCCCAGCAGGAGGGCGGGGGATTGTATGGTATAAAAGGGTGGAGCCTGGTCAGGGAGTAGAGAGTTGAGAGCTGAGAGAGCTGAGAGAGCACAGCTCTGTTAGAGTTCAGGCAGGCAGGCTTGAAGATTTGATTTAATCTATTTTATGTTTAAGGCAAAGCATACGAACTTCAGTCATTGTATTTATTTATTTTCTCAATAAACATCATTATTATTTTTTATATTATACATCTGAGTCTGTCCCAATTCATAAGGCATCGATTTAAAAGGTGGCAGCATTACCAAGAGGATCCTGTGAAGATTAATTACTTGATTCTTTACACTTCACGTTTTCATCACAATTACACATCTAAAAGGGAGGTGTCGTCACAATATATCAGATATAATCCAGTAGCCCAGGTATCATTAGCCTACTGGAGTGCAGTGTTAAAACTACACTCCAAAACTGTGTTTGCATTTTAAAGGTTATGTTTATGTTTGAAAAGAAATAACTAAACTAGAAAATAAAGGGATATCCAGAATGGATATAATGAAAATAGCATTAAACCAGCAGTCCAAACATCCATACCAGGTAAACAGTGGATTTGTCATTTGAGCATAACAAATATTCAGATTTCTGAACTGTTAAGCTGTATCCATCTTGCCAAGGGCCCAGGCAGCAAGGGACATTTTAAAACACTTTATGTTCTGGCATCTTGCCTACAGCTGCAGGCATCTTAAATCATCTCTGCTAAGCTTTCCAAAGCAGAGAATATGCAGCCATATCCTCAAAGATATGACCGCCTTGAAGATGCTGACTGTTGCCAGGAGCAGAGCCAGATTTATCCTAAAGTGTGTTGCAAATGATGCATATGGCAGTACGAAGCTGCAGCAGCTGCCACAAGAGAAAGAGGCTATGAGACTATAAGCTAACCGGACTGCACACAGCATTTACAACAAGCATAGGCAAAGAGGACACCTTGTCTTGTGAATGGCAAAACAATGTCCTTTTTCAGAGAAAGCATACAGCAGTTCGTCCGAACCCAACAATCTTTGAAAAAGTCAAAAGAACAAGTGGTAGCTTAATCTGGGGCCTGACTTATCCATAGTGCTGTCTGCAATTTAATATTAATGCTACATGTTGGTATGACCTTTGTGTACCTTTTGGCCCACATGATTAATACTGCTCCATTTAATGATATCTGCATGGACAGCTGAAGAATATTATATTTCGCTTGCAATAAGGTGAAGTTTTTTCATTATTTCATCCATCTTTTTGCTTACCCACAAAAATATGCCAAGCAAAAAAGACAGAGTAGCTGCTCATTTTACGTGGGAGCAGTAGCACCCCTTGGTCTTGACCAGGGGACCACAGAGGTGTGTGGCATATTGTGTTGTACATGTCCCCCTCAAAGGATGCTTTGAGGCTTGTAACTCCTGCAACCTCCCCTTGTCTGTTGGCTGAATTTTTCTGTATACGTGGAAAAAAGAGACCCTTTTCAATCTTTGAAGTCTACAGAATTATGTTTTTCTGGTAAAGTGGGAGCTGTACCACCACAAGACCAAAGCCGGCCTTAACTCTTCAAGCCTAGATAGGAACTCTGAGTTTTTCATAGCCACTTGCCCTCTGAGTTAATTTTGCTCAAATGAATGTGCATGGAGTTTGTCATTCAACATAACTACTTGATCTTTTTGTTCCACTTCAGTTACTTCTGATTTCCTTGTGAATGTTTTGACTCTTTGGACAAAATAAACAAAATTCCTATCTATCTGGCATAGAGATGGGCACGACTAGGGAAAATGACGTTTTCGAGTTGTGTGTCGGAGGCAGCCCGTTTCGGCTCGTTTCCGTTTTTTGTGAAAATACGCAAAAAATAGTTGGTTCGGTTTTTTCGTTTTTTCGTTGTCGTTAGTACTGGTTGGGGGGGTAGCGGGCTCCTGGAGGCAGCTGCAGGAGTCAGCCAGAGCCACAAGTGACGGACTGGCAGACTCTTTGCACCCGCTGCATCTCACGTACTTGCATGTAGTGCAATGCAAGTAGATCTGGCTTAGGGTTAAGATGGGTTAGCGCAAGGGCTAGGGTTAGGCTAGTTACGGGTGAGGTTAGGGTGAGTATTGGGGTGCACCTCTGGGTGCCTCTCTGACCCACTTAGAAGGACAGTGTACTGGCGTATGGGTTAGGCTTAGGCTTAGGGTTCGGGTTTGGGCTACGATTAGTGGGCTGTTTATGCCCGATTGGCACATCCCAGAAGTCTCTGTGGTCAACCTGGCCAAGTGGCCATGCGATTGGTGGAAAATTTGCATGGTCCACTCCCATGGGCGAGCCCATCATTGCGAATGTGCA
>JAHTLZ010003526.1:28829012-28846779 GCA_023846285.1 Phrynocephalus versicolor | reverse complement strand
GCTTCGGGTTAAGGCATGGAGACACATAAGATTCAGTTACTGAAACAATGCCTGTGGGGATGCTGGAACTGCATCTTCAGTCATGTGACCATTGGAGGGGAAAACAGGGCTTTTATTATTAGCAGCATTTGATAGGGCCCATAGAAGCACATTCCCCCGGCTATGTTTCTGCTCCCCAACCAGCCAGAGCAGCACAAGCAGAGGAATTGGGAAATGGCATTAATTCCGCTGCCAAATGACTGTGAGCTAAAAGTGCTGGTTTTGTTCCATGGATATTCTCTTCCCTGGCGCTGATTTTACAAGTATAAATATGCTTGCAGGAGGCAGGCAACAATCAGCACGGTTGATGCTAGAGGGGTCTAGCAACTCGAAGCAGTGTGCCCGTCAGAAAGCTGACATGTGGGAGCACCCTAATCTGATGGTTTGATGCCCTACTGACTTGGGAAATAATGTGATTGCCAGTATTTTTCTTCTCCCTGCCCGTTCCAGTCCCACAGCCTCTTTGCTCATGCTGGCTTGTGATATCATACAGAGATTTTATCGTGACTAGTAAAAAAAAAAACACCCGCCTTTTCCATTTCAGAGGTGGGATGAATAAACTGTGAAACTGAAAGAATGTACAGCGGGAATTCAAAGCAAGCCACAAAAGCAAGGGCACCATTGAATGAGATGGGGGTGGACTAGTCTCCCCTCATGTTTCAGACCACATGTTATTATTTTTCAGAACTGCCTATAAAAAGAAACCAGCAGAAATAAATCTTTCCCTTTCTGCAGTTTAGTATTAACACTATCCAAGGGTAGGCCTCTTTTTTTTCTTGCTGTGGATTAACTTAGCTCCCTTCCTCTTATGGCCACCCAAATCCACAAGATTTCCTATAATTCAGGCAAGGACTGGCAAAATGGATGCAGAACCAAGTCAACATATGATACAAACATGTCAAGCTAGTCTCTTGGATGTTCATTGCTTCTCGAAGTCTGGATGTGGTGCCATGATTTACCCTTTAACATGCTGCGTAGAGTTGACATCCTGAGGGGGCTTGAGTCACAGGTCTCGGACTATCCTGGAATTCTGACATCTTGCCCTATTGACACATTTAACACATCTTCTAACACAGAACTTGAGTTGATATGCCAACCACTGTGTAGGCAAAAAGGACACATCAAGCATCAAAAGGGAGGCATCAGTGTGTTTCTGTATACGGTTGTCAAAGAGAAAAATAAACTATTATAGCAAAATATTACACCTGCACCTCCCCTCCCCTGCCCCCTGCTATTCTCATAGTTGCTGTGTGATCAACAAAGTCCCATCAAGGTGCACTGATCATAGCTTAATTAATTAGTACTCAAGGTAGCATTTTATGGAAATGTTATTTAAATCCCAATCAGCACTTTCATTTCCGTGTGCATTTATTTATAGCCTGGCTCTTAGGAGAGTAAGGGTCAGAGCCAGCTAAGAAATTACAGATTGGTATGTGGAGCCTGGGAAGACTGACAAGTGGCACCAGGCATGTCAAAAATCCTCCAGGAGGAAGAAAAGGAGCAATGTCAATCAGGCACTCCAGGAATAAATAGGGAGAGGAGGAATTTTTGTAAGGGAAATAAGAGTGGATGAATGCTTTTGTTAGGTCTCAGTTGCATGATGGGGCATTAAGAAAGTAAACCTTTCTTCCAGGAGAAGGAAGGAGATCATTTATTTTTTTATTAATGAATGTGAAAAATTGAGATTTCAGTTGAGTGGGTTGTCTGTCTGTCTGTCTGTCTGTTTAAAGGACAGTGAAGAAGAAACCCAAAAGTGTCATATCTGTCCATCTGAACAAGAAATGGCCCAGATTACATGGACCCACTAAAGCAGAACTCCCTTAGATATTTACCTATAATGTGAATATCTCAATATCAAACTACCAATGTTATTACAAGAATTTGAACTTAATTTCAAAAGGGAGGAGAGGTTTGAGAATCAATTAACAAAAATAACAACACAGAACTAGCTGGAATGCTAGCTAAGCAACCATCAAAGCTCCCTAGCAACTGCTTCTTAGGAACTACTACATATGGTCTGACTTCCTATTGTGAAGTTTCCCAAGCTGCAGGAAGGTTGCTTAGCTACTGTGCAAAACCCAGTGTGTGGGGTGTGCGTGTGTGTGGAGTTATGGCTTTTTCACTCCATGTGTGGGATTAGTTCACCAACTATGGAAAAGAGTTCTCTCTCTTAGGTAATGATGCCTGACTCTCTTGAAGACCATCATAATTTATTTATTTATTTATATAGCTTGTATGCTACCCACTACCCAAAGGTCTCTGGGCGGCTCACAATCAAAGTAAACAATTCAAATAATTAAAACATCAAATTGCAATAAAATTACAACAATAAAACATTAAAATACAATAAATACAATGAATTAAAAAAAACTACATCACCATCAGGACCCACAATAATCAGTTAAAAATCTTCTGGAACCGCATTGTTTTTACCTGGCGCCGGAATGTCATCAATGTTGGCGCCAGGCGGGTCTTGCTTGGGAGGGCATTCCACAATCTGGGGGCAGCTGCCGAAAAGGCCCTGTTCCTACAAGCCATCCCTTTCACCTCCTTGAGGGATGGCTCTTTCAGGAGGGCCCTCTGGCTGGATCTTAATTACCTGGCCAACCAAGTTTGTTGGCTTAAGGCACCACATGAAGCCTGAAAAAACTGCTGTACTGTATGTGACCAGATCTCCAGATAAGAGAGGAAAAGTCTCAGGAAGGGCAACACTGGAGAATGTGTGTGTTGTGTCGTTATAGTCGTGACCGACCCTTCGTGACCCCATGTCCATGGAGTTTTCTTGGCAGGAATACTGGAGTGGTTTGCCAGTTCCTACTCCAGGCACCTACAGCACCTGATATTCCCTGGTGGTCTCCCATCCAAGTACTGACCAGGGCCGACCCTGCTTAGCTTCCGAAACCAGGCGAGATCGGATGGGCTTAGGGCATCTAGGCGGAGAATGTATTATTCCACATTTAACATGCTTGTGTGCAATGGTGTTAATGTCTGGGTCCTCTGTGTCTTCTCCACTCCCATTTGGCACCTAGTTGGCTAATTGGTGCAGCACAAGGTCCTTCACAGAGATGTTAAGTGCGTATCAGTTTACGAGATAGCAGAGGAAATCCACTATGTCAATCTCTATCAAGCACAGACATTAAACCCATATTATTTTGCAGTCCATTCCTTAGTATATCAAGTGTGGCATGACCAGTGGCTTGTACTAGATGGAATGATGGACTAGAACTTTAGAGGCATGGGTTCAAATCCCTGCCCATCCATGGAAACTCATTGTGGGAATGGAGCAGGTAAAACCACTCCTTAAATATATCACTTAACTTTAAATCCGGACTAGGGTTGCTATACATCAGTTCCAACTTGACAGACTACCATCATCACCACCTTAGTCTCAGGCCTAAACCTTAAAATCTCAGAGAACACTCAGCTGCTCACCTGGCAAACAGATCCTAAATTAGGGTGATCTGGTCTCACCCTTTGCAAGGGACTGGTTATCTCAGCCTTCTGTTTGAAGTCACCCTCTTCTGAAGAGTTGCCATAACAAAACTGACTTAAAAGATAAGAAATCACTGAATAAAAGTTCATTATAAATGTAACGAACAACTGGGCATACCTTCTGTTCTTTAGCAAGATTCAAATTGCCACTCCAACATAAATCCAATAAGCTTGTTATATGGCCAGGCTAATTGAATGGAAACCTAGAATGTGGAAATTTTCTAGAAAAAATGGAAATTTATTAGAAATGTATCAAAACACTTGATTAACTTGTAAACACAGAAAATTGCCTTATACCAAGAGAGGGAATTATTCTGGAAAATGTGGGGTTCGCCATCGCAGGACCTTTTACAAGGACAATAATTTTAGTTAGCAACTCACTCTCTTGTTCTTTTTCATACAATCAAACAAAAGAAACCTTCAAAAAACAAGACAAAGTATTCATCCATACCAGAAACACTGCAAAGTTGCCCTTTCATACAACTAGCCAAACTTGACACTTCAATTTTTCTGCCCCTTCAAATAAGGGATGGTCATTTTAATGTCATCAATCATCCTAGAATGTACTTTTCGAGAAGATCCTGGTTTCAAGAGATGGGAACATAGCAAAGCATGGGTATCATTACTCCAAAACATTCTCTATCACCCTTGCACTTCTGAATGAAAACTCTGCAAGAATATCTACATCCTTGAATATGGAAAAAATTCAACCAGCAGCTTCAAAGACTTTAAAGGGCTTCCAGAGTAGTATAGCAGAAGGTCTAATGAAGCTTAATAATTAATTGCTATCTTTAAGACTTCCATTCCACCCTCAACTCCCAACCCACTGCCCGTGGCCTTTTATGCGACTGTGGGCACTGGGCAGATGTCACCCTCATGGTACCTGGGCTGGCTCAGCTAATAATTTGTTGAAGATTGAGAGATTCCGACATGGTGCCATTAATCTTGTAACAAGTGGCATGGAAGGAAAATGGAGAAGGAGAGATAGATTGAGTAAGTCTAAAAGAAAGGCCAAAAAGAGAGAGGGGAGGATTTTAAAAAGCTGTCTTCTCTCCCCCCCATCCCCCCCCCATGGAACATGCAGTCCAGACTCAGGCAGACATTTCCATCTGTTCCATTCTATGGACATGAGGGCAGTTTCTGTTCCTGTCATCAGACAAATCATGCCAAAAAACCCTCCCTCCCACTCTGTTCTGAGAAATGCCAGCATATATTCCATCTGGAAAGGAAATTTGTGAAGGATTTCATCCCCACGAAAGCTCTCTTCCACCATGGTTTGGAACCAGTCAAAGCACTACCAAAGTACAGTATAGTGGGTATTTTTTTTTTTACCATTACAGAAGATCGTAAATGAAATTGACAAAGAAATGCATTGATATGTCAGTGTACAATGTTAGGTTGTACGTACAAGACACTGCTAGATCTCATACTTAAATCACCTACTTTGTTACAAGAAGCTATATTGGTTCAGGGAATGAATGTTGACTTACACCGTGGACACCCCTACAGAAAGAACATTTGGATGAACTCTAGATGGGGATCTTCGTGCAGAAGCTATCTTTCTCATAGACAGGTCTGTCCTGTGATCAAAATGGTATCAAACCCAGACCAACCCAGACAAAAAGGGGAAAAGGTGATACATGCAACCAGACAGCTGCTTCCACACCTCGTTGTCTAGCTACTTTAGAAGAGAGAGCCCTTTCTAAACAATCCAGTAACCAACTGCATGGTAGCATAGAGAATATACAGTATAAACTCTCCCCTGAGAAGGCAGATGGAAGCTTAAGATCTGTGTGCCAGATCAGTGGGTCTCAACCTTGAGTCCTTGGGTGTTCTTGGACTAAATGAACTCTCAGGCACCTTCACCGCTACTAGCTGTGCTGGCCAGGATTTCTAGGAACTGGAATCCAAGAACATTTGTGGACCCAAGGTTGGGGACCACTGTCCTAGAGCTGTACAGTAGGACCCCAGTATCCGCTGGGGATTGGCTCCAAGCCTTCTCGTGGATAATGAAAGCTGTGGATAAGAGAGAACGCCAAAATATCGCCAAATCTGCTGTTTTGTGATAGTAACTTGATTTATAGCTGCTGTTTTGCAACAGTAGCTTGCTTTACAGCTACTGTTTGTGATGGTAGCTTGCTTTACAGCTGCTGTTTTATGACAGTAGCTTGATTTACAGCTGCTGTTTGTGAAGGTAGCTTGCTTTATGGCTGCTGTTTTATGACAGTAGCTTGCTTTACAGCTGCTCTTTGTAAGAGTATCTTGCTTTGTGGCTGCTGAATTATTTAGTTTTTCCTCTGCCAACCAACCATGGATAACTGAATCAGTGGATAATGAGTCAGTGGAGACAGGGGTCCTACTGTATTGCATTCCCTTTATGTCTAAAGAGCAATTTGTATACAAGCGATTGGGAACGTTGGCAAAAGCACACACACAAAATCACTTTTACCCAAACAGCGAATCATTGACAGCCAAAATCTGTGATCTATAATCTCACTGTCTGGGTCACCACAGAAACCCCTTCCCTGTCTATGGCAGAGGTTTTCAGTGTCACCTTTTGGGATCACATCCTCCCAACCCCATTACCAGCACTGGGCCATTTGAATAGGGGATTCTGCCAATTGCAGGTTAAAGATGCTCTGGCCCATAGAGGCAATAAGGGAGCCTTCTGTGCAAGCTGCAAATGCCACTAGACTCTGGAGGGTGCCTTCTTCCTTTGTGTGCCCCCTCCCCCTCCCCTGCATCCTTTCCATTCCTAATCAAACCTGGGCATTGAGCATGGACTCACTCAAACTCTCAGCTTAGCATTCATAGTTGCTAGTTATTTACTGAGGCCTGCGCAGAGGCCTGTGTGATTATTTGCTGATTCCCACTTACATCCAAAAAGAGAAGGATGCAGCAATGATCTGGAATAGCTTTTGTGTGCAGTTTATTTGCAGAGCTTTTTACTGTAAACTGCTTATGATTGCTCAATGAGTAGAAAAGCATCTTTGCATATGCTTAAATGCTCTCTAGTACTTCATCCTTCGACTGAGTCCTGCTTGTGAAAACAGGTTCTGGCACTAGTTTTAACGGCTAATTAGACTACGTGAAGAAGTGCAGTGATGCACGGTCCCCATGCAAGTGTTTCTTTTATATTTCTGCATGGCTTTATCCCCTTCCTTTTGCAAGGGACTGAAAAAGAATTGGTCTTTGGAAATTATATGAAGGTTAATGATTTAACATACCAACCACTTTTATTTTTTTAAATATATCCAATAATCCTACCCTTTTGCTTTCTTTTTAAAAATATATGTTAAGCGTCTGATCTGCTGATGCTTTCTGCATTGGCTTTCTCTCCTCTTTGTCAAACTAGGGCAGTGATGGTGAACCTTTCAGAGACTTGAGTGCTCCAACTGAGATTCAAAGTCCACTAATTTTTCGCAAAGTGCCAATACAGCAATTTAACCTGAATACAGGTAGCTGTGAAGGGGCGATGTTGGGCGCCCACAGAAAGGGCTCCGATTGCCACCTTTGGCACCTGTGCCGTAGGTTCACCAATACTGGACTAGGGCTTCTATCATGGCTCCCCATCCTCATGAAGTCTTAAAAACAGGGTACTTCAAAGGCAGATGCAGAGGAGTGGTACCAGAGGTGGGGCCACTGTGAGATACAGGAAAGTGGTCTAGATGGGCCCTTGGCCTGATCCAGAATGGCTCTTCTTATATGTTATGTTGTGATCTGTTTATGCTAGGGAGAACTTGTTTTAGATGAGCTGCTAGGAGTTCCTGTAACTGGGCAGAGGCCTACCACCAAGGTCTATGAGAGAAGTGTATCATTGTCCAGGATGTGCCGTGTGTCACTGCTAAATGATCAATGATGATGCATCAGAGTAGTTTTACTTTGAACCTATTTGGAATAACTGATGATTGATTGTTTTATTTTCCAGTTATGTCCCGCATTAGACTATTCCTGGAAGCTAGTCTGCCCTTGTTGAGCTCTGCTCTATTCCACCCTTGCTAGATGGCTATCACACTCTGAAAATAACTCTTTTAAATGCATGAGTTTTGAGTAGAGATGGGGACAAATAAGAAAAATGGTGATAGCTTTTTATTCCTGATTCACCAAGGTCAATGAATCACAAAAAGCAAATTTGCGGATGCTTTTCAGATGAATTAATAAATTGATTTGAAAATCCATTTTTAAATTTAAACCCAAGGCACCTAGAGTCACCAAATTAAAGGGAAGAGTCAGAGGATGTTTTCCTGAAAATGTGGTATCTCAATATGCTTTGGGGGCCATTTTATAGCCCGGCAAATAAAAAAACAACTAAATATTCATCAATTTGTATTCATTGGGATATCATTTCATACAAATATAAATCAACGAATTAACAAATTTGCACATTAGCACATCTTGCAATCAGTTTTTTAATCCGTGCCCCTCTCTAGTTGTGAGTCCCTGCCCAGTAAGGATGAAAAAGTGTATTTATAGCCTAGGGCACTTGCCCACAAAAAATTATTTTGTAGCACATTCTGCATGGAAGCTGGAAGTATATATGAATGTGAAAATTAAAAGGACATAAATACATATTTGCATGTATTTTCCTCAAGCGACCCATTATTTTATTACAAATTTGTATTATGTTTTAAAGGTAAATTTTCTAGTAGAATCTGCAGCTTAAGATTCATCTTCTGTGTCATGCTGTCGATTCTGCTTCAATACAGGCAGGTGCAAATGCAAATAAATTAAATGCACCTCTTTTCAGTAACATACCTCCGGATATCACTGCAATATCATTACAAGCAGAAAGCCACATGGGAGTAAAGCACAGGGAAAAGAGAACCATCCATCCATCTTTGCAAAGACTGTTTGCTCCAGTCACATATATATTGGAGCTGAGAGTGGCAGACGGAGTTCTATAGTTCTGTAGGGATGCTTGTGCTCCGTAGCATTACAACAATACATAATACAGAGGACGTTCTTCATGTTTTACAGATTGAACTTGTGAGATCTATTGACTAATTCTGGCTCTGTATTGTATATAGCCTATACTGTAAATATAGGAGGGAATGTGCGTAGGGAGAGTATAGTTATCCTATTACAAGCAGAGGCTTTGATCCTCAGAGGACAAATCAATGATCTCTCACACTGGCCTCATCCCACTGATATTGATGGGACTATAATGATATCGTTCGTAAATCATCCTCTCGGAGGTGTTACATCAGCGGGAGAAAACACAGCTGCACTCGCAATGCTGCCTTAGTTTAGAAGCCTCAAACTGTATTAGCGATTTCAGACAAAAGTCACACTCCATTCTTCTTACACCCATTGAAATCAATGTTAGCAATTTCCAGTCATGAGAAGGAGCAGTCCTTAATGCTGAATACACAAACTCTGCAAGTGACAGCAAAGCAACAGTTGAAGACATCATTGTGGAAGGCAAATGAAAAGTGAGGCCCTCGTTCAAGAATAATATGAAGGCCTAAAGCAGTGGGTGTCTAGCAGGAAGCAAGATGTCTTTAACTGAAAATGTTTTGTGCACATGATGACACCTGAGGAGTGGAAGCCCTTTGCTGTTGTTCACAGTTGCATTACAAGAAACTTGCTTGATTGGAAGATAACTTTATTCCCTTCAGAGGATCCAAATTCATGAATTTTTTAGGTTTTCAAATTTGAATTATTTTGATTTGCTAAAATGTCTTCCAACTTTCCTGGTTGGAACTTGGAAGACATTTTAGCAAATCAAAATAATTCAAATCATACTAATTTGCCAGCACACCATTCCCATCTCAGGAATGTGAGTGCAGGACCAAATGCGGCACGGTCCCTTCCATATCAAGGGCAACTGAGCTTCTACATAATCACAAATGCTTTCTTGTAGCCATTGATTGAGAGGGCAAATAAACAAGGAAGTTTTTCCAGGAGTGGATTGGGTTCAGAAGGGTTACCGTTACTTGGAAGTTGCTTATGGCATTTAAATCAGTGTTTCCTTCCACATGCAAACATTCACTTATCCCAGATAGTTATGGGACAAGAAACTAGGCCACAACTCAGATTGCTGCAGTTTTCACTGGGACCACTGTTGCCCCTTCCTTCTCCCATTACCATCACCCTCTTTCCCAATTCTTCTCCACCCTCCCTTTCATCTTCTGCCTTCAGCTGTCAGCCCTTCAAGCTGTCACCTATTATGCCGATAATGATGGATTAATCAAAATTCTTTATAAGCCAATGGCAACTTTTGCATTTCCATAGATACACACATATTGTGGACACACACATGGGGAAGTGCAAAATTCATGTTCCTGCAGTCTGTAACTGCAGCTTTAAAATTTCAAGTGACATGGCAATGAAGGCATACAAGTGCAGTGTTTATCTGACATAGCGTTGAATTGGATGAAAACATTTGTTAAAATAGACAACAAAAGAGGAGGGGCGCTCCCTCTGTTCACTTGCAATATCCCACTGAAGATGTCTTCAGCAGTTCTGCCTTAGGACATACCCACCACTGCCATTTTTATGATTGCACATGCCAGAAACCCCACTAAAAATGGGAGGGCCATGTAAGGATACGATGGTCCATAATTAGCTGTATGCCATGCAGTCAGAGGAAAACATAACCAATTGCACCACGTCCATGGTGGGCTAAACTGCTGGATATATTACACTTTGGTTGCACGTTGAGCTGCTATTGTGAACATTTAAGACATTAAGATGTTAAAAATGTTAGCAGAACTCTAGAATGTATCTTCACTGAACAATCATAGCAATGTCTTGAACCATCAAAGTACCCCTCCAAGGAATCCTAGTAGTTTTAGTGTGGTGGGACACTTAGAATTCTCTTTTGGAGAGCTATAGTACACTTACTTGAACTAAGGCAAGGAAAGTACTTTATCAATCTATAAATCCCAATATTCCCTAAGAAGGAGCCATGACAGTTACTGTCAAGCCCCACACACAGAACACACACACAAGCAGAGTTCAGTTCTTTGCCAAGATCTTTAGTGGAAAGCCAGATAAATAACAGAATCCAACTCCCAGCAATTACCAGTCCAAGTCAAAGCCAGAATATCTCGTGGAAATGAGATGCCAAACCCAAGGGAACAGACCAAGCCGTTATCCAGGAAGCTGGTCCAAAGTCAGGAAACACAGCCAAGGTCACAGACAGGAACGTGGTTGCAAGTTCAAATGACCCGTTGCTCCTACAGAGAGCTCAAGGTAAGCTTGCCAGCTTTATCCCAAAACAGGGAACATACCCTTACTTCTGGAAAGGCTTCTGCTAGTACTCAGGGCTTTCCGTCCTGATTCCCTGTCTAGCATCAAAGACCCTTTCTCTAGCTCTCCTGGTAGCACATCTTTGCAGAATCCTGCTCATGGCCCTTCTAGGAGAAGGAGATATGTTTTCAGTGGAGTCATCAGACCCAGCTGCCTGCTGAGTTGAGCTGCAAGGCTCCTCCAGCAGCTCTTCACCATTTAACCCCTCAGATTCAGGTTCTGTGACAGGCAGGGTCCTGGCAGTTACAATGGTATCAAACTGTTGCAACCATGTAGTTTACTCTTAGTCTGAGAAGGAACTACAGTGGTACCTTGTATAAAGGAATTAATTCATTCCAAATGAAATTATGTTAAGCAAATTTTCCTTTATACAAATTTCCCATAGGAATGCATTGAAAACAGAGTAATACCTAATTGAGACCATTTTTATGTTGTATGGATTTGCCCCATAGGCAATTATGTTAAGCAAATTTCCCCTATCTCTAGAATTCTTTATGTTGTACATATTTTATGTTATAAAAACCATTTGTTATATGAGGGCCCACTGTACTAGCCTTTGGTCTGAAGAACGTGTTGAGAAAAAGAACAGTGATGTTCAGCATTTAAGTTGTAGGGATGGTAGAGATGCATGAATGATAAAAGTAGGATATTTTGCTAGTCTGAGGGCCTATGCATTATAAATAGCTAGAGATGGGGGGGATCAGAAAAACTGTGATTTGTTTTGATTTGTGACTCTTCAAGGTTAAAGAAACATAAACAATGATTTGATGATTTTCCCCTTGCAAATGAATAAATCAAACTGTCAACTCACCTTTTACTTTAAAACACTATAAAATTGCCTCCAGGGTACCTAGAGATACCAAACTTGTCAGAAAGCTTTCCATTACTCCCCTCTATAAATCCCCTAAGTTTTTTTAAGTTTGGATTCCATATGTCTTAGCTATGCACCCCTAAAGAGCCCCCCCAAGCACCTAGAGACACCAATATGCAGAGAAGCTTCTTTGGTTTCAGACATCTAAGTTATAAACCCATAAAGTCTCCCCCTCCCCTGGAAAGTGCCCTTCAGCAACTGTCTTTGGGAAACCCAGTGTTCATCAAACTTGGGTGGTTACTTCACATCCCGTTCGTCCCTCCTTGCTGTTCCGCCTGGGACCAGTACAAAAAAAAACTTACTTCACGTCCATAGCGTGACAGCAAATAGTTTTCTCGACCACACCCCTGGAAACGGGAAGATAGCGTGAGAAGCCGTACCTGCTCCTGGGCTGGGGAATTCTTTTGTCTCTGTTCCTGTTCCAGGACAAGGTCCTGTGAGGTAACAACTGTCACGCAATGAAGGCAATCTTCCACTCATGAACTTGTGTCCGTCCATTTCTCTCGTACTTTTGAGTGCTGTGGATCGACATTTTATGGGTGTGTTTTTTTTCAAAAAAGCAGATCATGTCATGAAAGAAGGCCATGAAGTAACACTTGTCACGAGACAAGTTATCACGACCATGAGTAAACAGAAACAAGGACTGAACAGGGACAAAACCACGTGACTGCGAATAACGCTGTCACGGTACAAACGTAATCGTGGAAGAAGGTAGGATGTGAAGTAACCGCCTTGGAGAGATTGTAGAGGAAACTCAGAGGAAGCTTCTTTGCAAGTTTGGTGCCTCTGGATGCCTGGGGAAAACTTTCCTGGAGGAGCCCTCTTTGTGCGTATATAACTTGAACATCAGAAATCCAATCCAATCATTACCTTGAGGGACTGGAGGGGAGAATCAGAGGAAGCTTCTCTGCAAATGTTTTTGTATCTAGGCACCATGGAGTATGAAGCATTTTATAGCCCAATTAATTAATATATTTTAAAAAATCACTAAATGTAATTGGATTGTATTCATTCGGGTTATTGATTTGCATGAAAATGAATTGATGACAGCCATTTTTGAATGAATTTTGCTATTTGTTTTGAAATCCATGTCCCTCTCTAGAAATAACATATCACAATAGCTGGAAGCGCACAAATGTTCAAAAGGAGGTTCGAAGGCAGCCTTCCTTGTTTGAGATCAGACTTACAAAAAAGAAGAATAAGCATATTGAAAAATTGGCAACATTTAGGTGCATAGCTTGGGGGTGCTCCTGGACTCATCCTTGAGCTCAGAGGCCCATGTCATGTGTGTGGCCAGGACTGCATTTGCAGAATTAAAACTAGTACGCCAGTTACACTTGTTTCTTGAGAAACCTGCTCTGGCCACTGTGACATGCCCTAGTGACATCCTGGCTGGACTACTGTTATGCATTCTACGTG
Organism: Phrynocephalus versicolor; assembly: GCA_023846285.1. Lineage (NCBI taxonomy): Eukaryota > Metazoa > Chordata > Lepidosauria > Squamata > Agamidae > Phrynocephalus > Phrynocephalus versicolor. Next base: position 28,833,704 of record JAHTLZ010003526.1, on the reverse strand, counting down.
GGGCTACCGATGGAAAGCCTCAGAAAACTTCAACAGGTCCAAAATGCCGCAGCCAGATTGCTGACTGGGGTGGGTTACAAAGATCACATTACACCCAATAAGCTATCGGGCACAATTCAAGGTGCTCACCTTAACCTACAAAGCACAAAACAGCCTGGGTCCAAGCTACCTCAAAGATAGAATCTCACATTATGAACCGGCTCGGGTGCTAATCATCTGGAGAAGCCTTTCTCTCCATCCCGCCAACTTCACAGGTGCATCTTAGAAGAACACATGAAAAGGCCTTCTCTGTTGCTGCTCCCAGACTTTGGAACTCCCTCCTGCTGGAGGCCAGGACTGTCCCATGTCTGCTGTCTTTCCTAAAGCAGGCAAAGACCTTCCCTTTCAGGCAAGCTTTCCCTGAATGAGGGACTACCTACTATGCGACTTTTATATCGATTACCATGCATGGTTACATTGACGGATTTAATAAGAACACCAGTGTTTTCCATGTTACTCTACATCCCTCACAATGGATTTTTCATTCTTTTTGCATGCTCTTTGTAGCTTTAATGTTATCTTTTAATGTTCTAAGATGCCTCTTCTAATTCCCTGTTCCTTATTTGAATATGTAATGCTCTGGGCTGTATGCTGTCCCTTATTATTGTAAACCACCTTGGGTTGTTTTCCAAGGAGAAAAGTGGGGTAAAAATATTCAAAATAAATACATAAATAAATATGGCCCGGAATGCAATTACATAACAAAGGAAGCTCAATTGCAAAGGTAAAAAAAAGCTCCTGCTGTGACCATCACACACAACCAGCTCTTAAGGAATAGGCCCTCAGTGTGGGTGTTTGTGGACACAGGAAATAGAGTCCGGGTGGTGAAATGCATGTGAGACTGATATAAATGCATCAGACAATGCTGGAGGCATAGAAAGTATTTTTTGTTGTTGTTGTTGTTTAAAAAAACTGCATTCGTGCATTTTATGAATCATCATATATTCCTGTATTTGTGAATCAGATTTTACCAAACCATTCCTAGTTTAACCTCCTGGCATCGACGCCGGCTCACTTTACATGTGTTTATAGGATAGCCCTGTGTTCAGGATAAGAAGAATTTCCAATAAATTTATTTCCTAGAAGAGGTGAAATAAACAACAGATACTGTATGTGAGTAAAGGAGGGATGTCCTTCCTGGAGGGCACAAATCCAGAGCACTGTTCTTGCCTTGCTATTCAAGCAATATTTATCTCAAAGCGTAAGCATTGAGCAGAAGAGATAATTTAGTGGAAGAGAGAGCGGGTTGGAAAGACATGCATGAATGGAAAAATAAAACCATGAAATCTATTGCCTCATTTCAGAATGAAATGAATGCCTCCCTTCACTTAACCATTAAACACTAAGCCCTTCAAATCATTGTCAGAATTTTCTTTTTCTTTTTCTTTTAAAAGTGCTTCTTGTAGCAATGCTGTGTTTGCAATGGCCTTCACACTGCTTAGTTGGAATATGTGGGAAAGCTGTACAAACCTTTCTGGACAGTGGGTAGCATAATTACAATACATAGAGGCTGTTCTCAACAGGACGGCTTGTGATTTATTACACTACTGTGCCTTGTCTGGCCCAATTCAAAAATCTGCTTTCTCTCTTACAGGCTGTGGCTGAGATCCAAGGTGCCTGCAGCATAAATGAAAGCCGTTTCCAATCATGCAGAAGGCTAGCCAATTTCTCCCCTCAACTGCAGCCTTCTGGTCCCTGACAATATACTCTAGAAAGAATGTCCACCTAACCCTTTGAAAGAAGCGACTGGGCTGATCCAAATGTCCTTGCAGGCCCAAGTTCCCCTTCCAATCCTGCAGAAGGATATTTGCCTTTCAGCTCTGGTTTGCTTTTATGTGATGTCTTTTTCATTCTGTGTTGTCCATGTAACTTTGGCCCTTGCAACGACCGGAGAGGGAGGATGCTTCTTCTTATCGCTGAAGCCAAATGGATGTTTGAAGAACTGTCATTGGAAATGAGTAAGTGGTGGCTTCAACACTCATTATTTGAGATTTGACTCTTACAACTCCAGCTAAGGACTCATTTGTCATTTGTGCAAAAGGAAGCTTCTAGTGCCTGTTGTGCCAGAGTAAAATTTGAAGACGCAACCATAATAGAACAGTGTACGCTGAACACTGTGAAACAGTTACCAAGCAACTAGGAAATGATTCATCGCAACTGTTCTCCCAAGATCAAACTAGATGGTGTGATGCGTAGGAGACCCAAGATCAGGATCTCTGGCAAATGTTTCTAACCAATTAATCTTACCTGGTTGCTCTGAAGGCGGTGGCATTGGCACTAACCCTTCCCACCCTTTCCTTGATCTATTCCCTTTCTTACAAATAACCACGGGTAATTAGACCTTGGGGGTGTGAGAAAGACGTAGACTTTAACTCCCAGACTTGCTGGTTTCTTGGAATTGTAGTCCAAGAAATAAGATTTTCAGTTTCACTTGGAAGTAGGGATGGGAACGAAACAAGAAAAGAGTGTTTTGTTTCATTTCCCCCTGCATTTCATTTCATTTTGTTTTAAAATTAATTTTTGTAAAATTTTTGTAATGAAACAAAACAGTAACAAAATAATTTGCTACTCTACAAAAAGGCTCCCCTGGGTCTTAGAGGCACCAAATGTGATGCCTCTAGGTCCCAGTGGAGCCATTTTATAGAATAACAAAATGGTTCATTTTCAAATTGAAAAAACAGTGTTTCATTTCATTTTGTAATAAAACACTGTCTGTCGTTTTGTTTTGTTACGAAACGTTTTGTAAGCTTACAAAATGACAAAACAGCATTTTGTTTTTTTGTAAGGTGCCCATCCCTACTTGGTAGCAGAGCATATCGCAAGGAAGCTGCTGATAATACCTACTGCATCCCTCCAGGCCCAGTCATACTGGAGGGATTTGAGGAAGAGTTGATTAAAGTGCTCCCTCTCCCCATGCCCATCAGTACAAGTCTGCTCCGAATGTCAGTTCTGAATGTATTGGCTAGTAGGCATTGCAGGTATCAGACTGCATTTGGCATCTTTGACAGACCTCACAATGAGTCCATTCTTAGATGTAGAGATCTCTTAAGACATTATTCAGGCCTACAAGTTGCAAATGAGCTTGCTTAGGTTTCTAAAGTGATCATCAGGAAGAGAGCACAGACACTGTTTGCAAGCTGACTGTGTAGACATGACAACTTTGAAGAACCGTATTTATTTATTTATTCTTGGACTTATAAACCACCCGATTTTCCCAGAGGGAACTCTGGGCGGTGTACAAACATGTCACCCCAGGCGACTCAACAGTACAATCACAAAACAGTCCCCAGCGAAAATAAACATCAAAATCTAACAAATGCAAATCAAAAATCCAAATACCATTAAAAACTGCTAGCAAATACTAAAAAAAGAAATATGCGTCTATGGAAGGAAACATGTTTTATCTGAGAACTGAGAAATAATGGTGGATCCCCATTTCTGAAAACACTTTTAATGCCTGCGATACATACTGGTGATTCATTCACTCCACCTGATCTCCATTTTCAGAAGCTGTGGCCACAACTTCTGATATTGTTGTTATTTCTGTTTCTGAGTGTTATGCAACCTGGTCTGCTGAATCTTTCTGGCAGCTAGAAAATTTCTGAGGGGCCTTTCCCAATGGACCTCTACAATACCTTCTGCATATGCATATATAACACCTAGTACAACCACCTGTTTTAATGTTTATTACTTTATTGCTTTTTAATTTAATTTATTGTAGCTGACTTTTTGTTTGGTTTGGTTGTTCATTTTATTTTATGTTATTGCATCAATTTATTATTTTGGTGTTTTATAATTATTGTTTGTATTTTTTTAATTTGTATACTGCCCATTGTGATATCTGAACAGATGAGTGACATAAAAGTTAAATAAATAAATAAATAAACAAATAAATATTATTACATTACATTATCAATGAATCATCCTTCTGCTGACCAAAGCTCCCATTGACTTCAAAAACAGATTTAAACCTATTTTAAAAGTCAGTATTAAAGCAGTCTTTTAAAAGGCCAAACACCATATGGAATAATGTAAGTTGGACTCCCCTCTACAAGCTCAATAGGAATGGAGCCAACTTGTGTTGGCTAGATCACTGAGCAAACCTATTTCCCTTATCTATATTTTTATTTCTGGTTCTGTGAGTAATGATTGCGAGAAAGCAAATGTTACACCAACATGAATTTTTATAATAAGGCTTTACAAGCTTTGTGGGCAAGTCCATTGAAAAGCTTCAATGCTGTTAAGTCCTTACTGCTGTGCCGATAGCTGGAGACCTAGCAAATTAAAAGATGGTTTTAAACTTTTCAGGGCAAGGTAACAGGTGCTTAAAAAGAAGGACCATATTCTCAAAGCTTCTTGGATAGCTCCAGGTGGACAGATGGCTTGAGCAAATGAAGTACTCCTTGAAACCTCATATTGCATTGCTCTTCCTGTGTCTGAAATGTCCCATATAATTTGGAGCAAGCTGTGTCCAGTAGACCCCACCAGAATTGTCCTAAGGGAGCCTCAAGAAAGTACGTTTAATCTGATCTTCTACTTTTCAGATGGCACAGTGAGAAGCCAGATCTTCTGAGATGAGTGAAACGTTTTGGATCAAATAGTTTCAGAAATGAAAGCATGCCCTTTGGGCTTCAGTTAGAAGAATCATCATCA
>JAHTLZ010003526.1:28794025-28824084 GCA_023846285.1 Phrynocephalus versicolor | reverse complement strand
AAATAAATAAATAAATAAATAAATAAATAAATAAATAAATAAATAAATAAATAGTCTATCAGGGTTTTGTGGGGAGAAAGCTGTGCATATACTTTGTTTTTCTCACAACATTCCCCCCCCCAACAAATTCTAGGGAGCAAGTAGCTTTTCAGATGGTTTCAAATCAGGCTTGTAGCCACATGTAAGTGCTAGGGCAAGCAGAGAGTGACCAGACACCACATTGAGGAAACCACATAAGGGGGTCCAGAAACAAGGCAGATAAGATACAGGTGGAAGTGGTGTTGAAGAAAGACATTGTGGTGGAAGTGAAGTCCTCTGCTTTGAGGAAAGAGCACCTGTGTGTTATACTAAGGAGGTCTATGCCAACTTTCTCAAGTGTCAGAATCTCATTCTAAACTCTGTATTGCTGAGCATGGAAATAAGGGTAAATCAAGGGGTGGGGTGAGAAGGGAGAGAAAGAAAAGACGAATTGTGAGGACATTCTCCTGCAATGTTGAACTTCCAGTTATGAACTTCCCACATGGCCCTGGGCTGTGCCACCAATGCAGCCATAGCCTGGCATCGGTGTCCCTTGACCTACTGCTCATTAGTAGTGGGTGTTAAGAAGCCACTAGGAAGCCATCTGCCACCCATGCGGCCAGCAACCCATATGACTCTATTTATGGGGATCCATGTTCTGTGTATGTATGTGTGTCTCGTTGTGTGATTGGTGGTCCTCCAGTAGCTGAGTAAAACATCCAACCCCCGAAAGAAATAAAAGAAATGAACTCCACTTTTCAGATTTAATGCTGTCATAAAAAGAAAAGTCAGAGGTGGCAAACTGCCTACAGCACTGATGACTAGCTCAATGAAGCTATTAAATACATACTTTAAAGAGCTCTGCTGTTAGGCTTTTCATGGCTATTAACAGAGAAGCATGGATAGGTTAGGCAATGATAGAAGGCCTGCAGCAAATCATTCTTTGTTGTGTTAGAGGTGGATTTATATCTTGATCTTTCAGCCCCTCCCCCAGGACGGTTCAATCCTAGCCTGGCCTCCCCACTTGCAGTTCTAGTTCTGGGGGGAGAGAGAGAGGGGGGGGCGTATGAGTTTTTTTTTTGGGGGGGATCAAAGATCTGATCTGTAATGCTGAGAAATACTGCTGGAGGACTTGCCTGTGTGATTTTGCTGAGCATGTAGTTCAGCCCATCAGTCAGATCAGAACCCATTTACTCCTTGCACCAGAAGTAAATTGGCACTTGTCTGAAATAATTAAAATTCCCTGCTTTTATCCTGCCTCCAGACCAGAAACAAATCAATCCCATTTGCCAGGCTTCCAAAGCACAGAGGCAGAGAAGAGAAGAGACAATAGGGATTTGTCTCACCTGTAAATCAGACTTGTCATTCGTGACTTAAGAAGTTTTAAGCAATCACATGGTTGAGGTACCACGAGCTGGAGGGAGAAATATTCTCTGCCTGCTGTGATGCCAAAAAGATCCCGGAAGGGTTTTTTGTTGTTGTTGCTGTTGTCATTGTACCTTTTTTTTAAAAAGAGGTCGCCTAGTCTGTGCTGAAAAGTTAACAGTATTAAATGTGATGGATAATTTGAGTATGAAATGTTCTTAGTCATAGGGAGGAAGAAGGCTGGCAAAACAGACAGAATAAGGATGAGTGACAGAAAATGCACAATAGAGCATCTTGTCACTGATGAACCAATTGCAAGTCCAGCATATGGATACCCTTCCAGAGGAAGAAACCTTGGGGAAAGAGTTTAAGAGATGGAAGTATATAACATTGGAAGAAAGTGGGTGGGAAAGCCTTCCTTGTGGTACTTTCTAAACATTGTCAATATATATTTTTAGGATAGCTTGCTTTAAATGCGTGCCTTCCAGATGTAGATGATAATGACCATCATCTCCCTCTCAGCATGGCCAGAAGCCATCCCGCCACCATCACAGGTACATCTCGTGGGAACCCATGAAAGGGCTTTCTCGACTGCTGTGCCCAGACTCTGGAACTCCCTCCCACTAGAGGCCAGGACGGGTGTGGGGGGCAGCAGGCTGGGCAGCACCCCCTGTCCATTTTGGCACCCTAGGCAACTGCCTAGTTCGCCTTAATGGACGTGCCAGCCCTGCACATGAATATAAGTAGGAGCAGCAGATAAAATTAGCTAGTAAAACATATGCATCAATTTTAATGCTGACAATGTCCTTAATCCTAGGAATTTATAGCTGACAGCTCAGCTCTATGCCCACAGGACCTTGTGTAATGGTGATCTGAGATGTGACATGAGGAACAATTTTCCTCTTTGCATTGAATTCAGGCCACATATTGGTGCAACAAACATCTTTGTGGCTGCTATGGCAGTCCTTGTTTCCTTCTGTAAGACACACAGACCCCTTCTGAGGTCCCTTAAATGACATGGACATGTAGATGCAATTGAACAAGCTACGTATGAATTCATTTGAAGGAATGAGAAATAACAAACAACAAAGCAAATTGGGGAAGTATGCCCTTAATTACCCTGTAGGCCCGCCCATCTGGAGGATGCTTTCCTTGGGAAAGGCTGGCATGGAAGCTGACAATATCAATTAGGTAATGAAGAAAAACAGAATGAAATACAATATTATGAGATTATCTATCCATTGATTCAAATGATACAAAAAAAATCAAAGCAGAATATAATGCATGGCTATTTACTTGCGAACAGTTTCTACAGAAATGGTAATATTTTTGAATTTCAGTTCCTTATATTCTTTTGTGGATTTCAACACCTTTCTGCAAAGGTTGCTTCCTTGTCCCTGAATCTGACACTTAATACAACTCCTGGCATTGTAATTTTATCATGGCTGCTGCTTACAATGGTTTGCTTTACAAATATGTATGACTTGGCATTTAAGTCATTTAAAAAAAAACAGCATTCAGTAGCAATTAAAAGTGATGTTTCTTATCACTACCAGGTGATACTGGAACAGTTCAGATAACCCAGTTGCTGTCTATGTGACAACTAGGGAAAAAACAAGAGCAAAGCTCACTCAGTAGAGGGGATAGAAGGGTTCAGCTTCCCGGAGTCAGTTCTGAATTTTTGCTGATTTGCTGATAGCGGGAGATTACTTTTCAGAAGGAATTTGTTGCATTACATTTCATTGTGAGCAGCCAGGTTATTATTATCATTGCTCCCCCTGGAAAAGTAATTCACTGAATTGTGTGCTATTAATACCTTGCAGTATGACTAGTATTCTCAGGAAAAAAGGGGGAAATATTCCCCACATCTTACAGTGACCTGGTAAGATGCTGCAACCCGATCATACTTTGTAAAAATACAAAAGATGAAACAAAACAAGGATGATTAGAGGACTGGAAACCTGGCCTGAAGAGGAAAGATTGAAAAAATTGGGCATGTTTAGCCATGAGAAAAGACAACTGAGAGCAGATCTGATAGCACTTTTCAAACACTTGCAGAGAAGGGACAGACTCTGTTCTCAGTACAAAACCACCCTGGGTACAAAACACATAATAATGGGCTGAATTGAATAGGCAGCATATAAGTGTACAGCTGAGAGACATGTACATCACAATGCTCGGTTCCTAGTTTTCATATAAAATCATAAATGCTTCTGGTCCTTCTGCTTCATAAATACATCTAACTCAGCAGATTCGTCTCTCTATAGCATGAAAACCTTTCCTGTCCCTTCACCTATATCAATAGGAAGGCAAATGGTTTTTTTCTCTTAACCCATCCACCCTGCATTGCAGATTTTCATGCCACTTCTATGCAAAACCTTCCATTTTACTTCACTCTGTCCATCCCTATCACCTCCTAGCTCCACAGCTCTTGTTCTGTTCATTGTGTCAGACCATCTGTGGGACGGGGAAGCCATTCATTGGAGCTTTTCCAAAAGCCAATCAGAGGATATGGGTTGTATTATCCTATAGCCCCACCTTCCAAGGCAATATAATGCCTGTTGATTCTTTTGAGCCTCCTGAACCGTTCCTGCTTTCGCCTTGCCCTAAGTTTAATGTGATTTACACAAGTGTCCCATTTTCTCAACAAACATTCTGAAATTAATGTAAGGAACACTCACATTACAAAATGAATATCTCCACTAGGAAGTCAATATTCATAAAGAAGGTTGAGCCTTGAACAATCTTGAGCCACTTGTACGTCACTCATCTAAGATGATTTGAAGGGGTGGGAGATAAGAAAGGAATTTGTTCAAGTTTAATATTACTGAGAACTTTTTTCCCTAATAGCCTAAAAAGAAATAGTTGCATAATCTGAAAGGACTTCTGAGTTATATCTTAGGTCCTCCATGACAAGAATCCTGCTTTGCAAATATATGATAGCCTCAAGGACATATTTTAAAGATCTTAGAAATCATCCTGGGACATGAACTGAAAATAATGTTTGGCTAAGTTATTGCAAGCAATGAACAATGTAAATTCAGAAAAGGCCTCGATAAGGAAGAAGGTCTCAGCCTGGGAGAGAGAGAAATTCCAAGATGATCAAAAAGTTATAACAAAGTGGGTTGAAGGGGGGACGACTCCTAGTTGATCCCCAGATCTCTCAACTGACATATCTTAAAGAAAAACAGGTAAGTTTCATTTGGCCTGTATCTCTTCTCTATGTGTTATCTGCTAAAGCCATCCTGTCCCATCCCTGTGCCGTTCAGAAATCTGCACTAATATAATGATCATTGTCAAGAGGTGATCTAGAGGCTGCCATTAAAGTTTCCTTGCTGTTCATTTTAATGAATTAAAGCTATTCTAATGAACTACGAAAACAATCACATCAACAAACTATTGGGTTTCGGCTACACTGCAATGAGACAACTTCATAAATGCTTCAGCTTATTAAGTTGAATTCCTCCAGATAAGGGGACCCTAATAAGGGTAAAGTTTCCTTGGAGGTAAAACAAAGAAGTGGCAGCAACTGCCGACCATGAAGGGAGGGGCGGCAAACTTTGTGGAAGCAGGAAAATGCTTCATCTCCCACCGGAGGGAGACCTTCAGTATGGTGAAGGTGGAGCTGTTGGTGCTGGACATTAAAGCTGTAAATATGTGGTGTGTCATTAGTAGAATGCTTCTATGAGAAGCTTCTCCTTGGTATCTGGAAAATCTTTCCTTCAAACAAGCACTAACCCCCCTTCTGAGGAAGCAGCTTTTAGCAAAGAAGGGGTGAATGTTTTCAAAAGTCAAGCACAGAAGAAGTGATTATTTTTACATTATTTCATGAGCTTCCCTTTTTCAAAAATTTCTCGTTTCCGTTTGTCGTTTGTCATCTTTATTTGCAGCCACAGGCCCAACCAATAAGGTAAAAATACATACATGAAGTTTTAAAAGGATAGAAGGATAAAACCGTTACAAAATTTTTAGATAGTTAAAACAGTTTAGGTAGTAAAAGTGAATTATACAAACACTGTGCAATTCATAATTATTAGAGATGGGCACGACCACGGAAATTTTTTTTTCGAGTTTTTTGGGACGGGTCCGTTTCGGCTCGTTTCCATTTTTCGCGAAATTTTTCAAAAATTTGTCATTTTGTTTTTTGTTTTTTCGTTTGTCGTTACCGCCGCGATTTAGCTCGACTTGACTTCCCAGAGCATGGGGTAGGGGGTAAGGGCTAGGCTTAGGGTAACGGTTAAGGTTAGGGTGGGTTAGTGGGCTGTACCTCTGGGTGCCTCTGGCCCACTAAGAACACAGTGTACTGGCGTATGGGTTTGGGTTTGGGTTCGGGTTAGGGTTTAGGGTTCAGGTTGGTGGGCTTTTAATGCCCTCTCTGGCACACCCAGAAGTCTCAGCAAAACCTGGCCATGCGATTGGTGGGATGGCTCCAAAAATTTGCATGGTCCCATCCCATGGCCAGCCCATCATTGCGCGTGCGCAGGTGTAAAAAAATAAAAATAAAATAAAATAAAATAAAATCAACGGAGACGTTTTGTTGCAAGAAAAACCCACTGCTGCTACTGTAAAAATTCAAGCATTTAAAATAGCTAATTTTCGCATGTTTCTGTGGTGCTTTGGTGGGTTTTTGGACCACGATTAAAAAAAAATATTGCGGTCGCCATTTTAGATCCCCCCGCACTGCATGGCAAATGGAGACGCCGAGGATGCGCCCTCCCAGCCTGGTACAGTCTCAGCAAAACCTGGCCATGCGATTGGTGGAATGGCTCCAAAAAATTGCATGGTCCCATCTCATGGCCAGCCCATCATTGTGCACGTGTAAAAAAATAAATTAAGAAAAAAATATATAAAATCAACGGAGACGTATTTTGGCAAGACAAACCCACTGCTGCTACTGTAAAAATTCAAGCGTTTAAAATAGCTAATTTTCACATGTTTCTGTGGTGCTTTGGTGGGTTTTTGGACCACGATTTCAAAAAAAAATATTGCGGTCGCCATTTTGGATCCCCCCGCCCGCACACCGCATGGCAAAGGCAGACGAGACGATACCCCCCCCCGGCCTGGTACCAGCAGCGCAGCAGTAGCACTAGCCAAGGAGAGGGGGGCGGGGAACCCCCCCCAAATAAAACACCTTTCTGGCCTGGTAGGTGCCCTCAGACAGTTTTTGCCTGCTTTTTGGGCCGGGAATCGGGGTTTTTTTTTAACTTTTAAAAACTTTTTTTCTGTGCCGCTTGGCATTGCGGGATCGCCGCGATGCCAGGAATGACAACGACAAATCAGACCCAATTATTCTTTAGTCGGTTCAAGTTCGAGTTCTGGCGGAGTAATTCCCGTTACTGTTTCCGTTCCGTAATGGAAACGAGTAACGGAAACGGAAACGGGAATTCCGCTAAGTCGTGCCCATCTCTAATAATTATATTAAGAGCTAACAGAGGCCAAGGTTGTCTTCCATATTCTTTGGGCAAGGAAAAGAAACTTGGCCACAGATTCAGTGGTACCCTTGTTTGTGTCACTTAATAAATATTTTAAATACCAGTTCAGCGTTCTACCTGGGAAGACACTCGTTATGGGCGTTATGGATCTATAAAAATCACATACAAAAAGGACATGATTCAGTGTTTCAATTTCTTTGTTATTACAAGGACACAATTGGTTTTCATAAGGGACACCAGAGTAACGCCCATCTAAAATTGCAGATTGAAGGCAGTTATTTCTTTATTCAAGAAACATGGACCAGAAGCAAAATCAATTTAAATGGTTTTGTAGTACATGATTCCCCTGCTGAGTCTATCAAAGGGAAAGGTAGACCCAAGGCAGGTTTGGCAACATTAATATCCACATCCCTTCAAGCATCGATAGATTGGCTCCCCCCTTGTGCAAAAATAGCAATGGCTGGGCATATTGACTTTGGTTCCAAGTCTCTTCTGCTGATCAATGTTTATATCCCACCCTTTTCTTTTCAGAAGGATATAAAACAGGCTTGGGAGGATTTGGAAAATTATATAATAGGGTTGGAATGTAAATTACGCAGAGCCCAGCTACTTATAATGGGGGACTTCAATGCAAGATTAGGCCCAAATAATGGTATCTTTTTTTCCTCCAGGCTATGGGGAGCAGTAGACAATGAGATCTTTACCTTTAGTTATGACAGAAATTCTAAGGATCTCAAGGTGAATTATGGTGGCATTTGCTTGACTCAAATGGTGAGCTGCCTTGGTCTAGTAATATTAAATGGGAATCCTTGCTATGATGAATGCTCTGAATTTACTTACATATCTGGACACGGAAGCAGCACTGTGGATTTTGTGCTGATCTCCCATTCCCTATCTAGATGGGTATTGGAATTCTCTGTAGGTCATAGGCTTGACAGTGATCACCTTCCCTTTAATGTCACTCTTCTACCATCACATCCTGTCCATCTGAACGCTAATCCCCATCTTCAAGATGCTTTATTAAGCCTTAAATACAGGAGATTATATTGGACTGAGGAAAACAGCAACAAGATAATGAGTTTCCTTGGATCCCATGAGGGGGAGACCTTAAGAAAATCAGTTATGGGAGCCACAAATGTTACTTGTGCTATTAACAACTATTCAGCCTTGATTGATGCCTTGAATATGGTTTTAACATTAAAGCGACCACCCTCACAAGCCTCATCAAAGACAAGTGGCCCCAAGTGGTTTGGCAGGGACTGCAGAGTAATAAAACAACAATTGAGGGAGGTTTATAACAATTATAGGAAGCAAAATCTAAATGTATTACCTGCAGAATACTACATAACAAAAAAGAAATACAAACAACTGATAACATTCAAAAAGAGACAAGCAACCCTGAAGGGATGGAATGCACTAATAGAATGCACATTAAATAAAAGCTCAAAACTCTTCTGGGCCCTTGTCACTGATGCTTTGGGCCCCTCTTCCAACCCATTGAGCTGCAATATTTCAGCAGACATATGGGAGCAACACTTCTCTGCTCTCTTTGGGGATATCAAAGACCATGCAGTACATAGCTTCCCAGCCATAGACCTAAATGACACTCCTCCATGGAGAGCCGTCACAGTGACTGAAATAGAATCCTTAATTAGATGCATCAAATCAGGCAAGGCTCCAGGAACAGATGCCATCCTCCCAGAAATGCTGAAAGCTAATATAGGCTGGTGGGCGCCTTTGTTGGCAAACTTGTTTACACATATTAACAACTCAGGCAAATTTCCCATTGCCTGGTCTGAGGCCATAACAATACCTATCTTTAAGAAAGGAGAAAGAGGAGATCCATCCAACTACAGGCCAATCAGCTTACTCTCAGTGTTGGGTAAGCTGTATGCTAGTTATCTAAATCAAAGACTGGAATCTTGGATAGAGGAAGAAAACATTCTGGGGGAAGAACAAGCCGGCTTCAGAATGGGTAGATCACCAACTGACCAATGTATGATATTAAACCATCTTGCTGAGAAATACATGACCTCTCATGGCAATGGTCTTTACACTGCATTTATAGACCTAAAATCAGCCTTTGACTCTGTCCCACGAGATATATTATGGTCGAAGCTATACAGAACCTCTATAGATAAAACGACTCCTCTATCTCATTAAAGGTCTCTATCAGGGCACCACCCTATGTGTAAGGTGTGGTATAAAGGAAATCTGACAAAATCTATTCCTGCTAATAAAGGGGTCCGCCAGGGCTGTATATTGGCCCCCACATTATTCAACCTTTATCTCAATGACCTACTAGATTGTTGCCTTGTATCAGACTTTCACCCTCCCAGATTGGCAGAGACTAAATATCCCCTACTGTTATATGTGGACGATGCTGCTCTATTGTCTCTATCAAAAATAGGCCTCAAACTATTAATACGTGCATTCATGACTTACTGCAAAAATAACCAACTGGTCATTTATTTCACCAAAACTAAAATTATGGTTTTTGCTCGATCTGTAACTTTGAGAAAGTGGACAATTAATGGCAACTGCATTGAGCAAGTAAAACAGTTTAAATATCTAGGCATCATATTTCACCATAAGTTATCTTGGGCTGCTCATAGACAATCTGTAATCCAAGCAGCCAAGAATACACAAAAGGCAATTACTCGTTTTTTCTTTACGAAGGGGGGGGGGCAATTTGTACCTGCTGCTATTCAAGTTTTCAAGGCCAAGATCTTGCCTCAATTATTATATGGTATTCCAACCTGGATTCTAGGATTCCATCCTAGCATGGAGAGTGTCCTTTCAACATTTTTAAGATCTATCCTTGGAATGCCAAGATGTGTCCCTGCAGCAGGTCTTCGATTGGAGATTGGCATTGCATCACTAGAATGTGTTGCTTGGATCTATGCTTTTAGATACTGGATTAAGGTATCACATGCCAATACCTCAATGGGATATCTGCATCTCTTATAAAATTATGTCCACAATAGCTCATGGTTTAAAGTTTTTCCAACTAAACTGCATCTGTTAGGGCTATCTATTGACTTTCTTAATGCCTATGAGCCCAAGACAGCTAAATCTATCATAGAAAAGCGGATTAGGGATATTGACTTTCAGCACTCTATCACAAGTGCACAGAAAACTTGCTCTATTCTGCACTTTGGACTAAACTTTAACTTCTCACAAAGTGCTCGATACCTGTAAAACCTGACTGTGCCCAAATATCGGCATGTTTTCTCAAGAGCTCGATTTAAAATACCTAATTTTAAAAAGTTTCTGTTGTGCTTTGGTGGGTTTTTGGACCACGATTTAAAAAATATTGTAGTTGCCATTTTGGATCCCCCCCCACCGCATGGCAAATGGAGACGACGAGGATGCCCCCCCAGCCTGGTACCAGCAGCCCAGGACAGGAGAGGGGGGGAAGGCCGGGGACCCCCCCAGAAACCACCCCTCTCTGGTAGGTGCCCTCACTAAGGCAGGCATATTTTCGCCTTCTTTTATGGCCGGGAATCGGTTTTTTTTTTATTTTTAAAACTTTTTTTCTGTGCTGCTTGGGCTTGTGCTTGGCATCGCGCGGTCGCCGCGATGCCATGAACGACAACAACAAACCCGACCAAATTTGTCTTTTATCGGGTCGGGTTTGAGCTGGAGCGGAGTAATTCCCATTACCGTTCTTGTTACGTAACGAGAACAACAGCCGAAAATGGAAACGAGGATTTCGCTGAGTCGTGCCCATGTCTACTATTGAGTATATGTAGGCAATTTATTTGATGCTCAGTGATCTGTGTAGCCTAACACAGCATTAAAATATTGAGACAAGCAAAATGCCAGAAATTAGGGTATATCCAATG
This sequence comes from Phrynocephalus versicolor, assembly GCA_023846285.1. Taxonomy (NCBI): domain Eukaryota; kingdom Metazoa; phylum Chordata; class Lepidosauria; order Squamata; family Agamidae; genus Phrynocephalus; species Phrynocephalus versicolor. The sequence continues at coordinate 28,813,421 of JAHTLZ010003526.1, read as the reverse complement.
GATAAATTTATTTGCTATTGTTTCTAAAATAACATGCAGGAGAGTTTGTATTTATAAATTCTCTTGTGATGAAAATTTGCACAGCAGAATATGTGAACATAAGCAGTTAATTAGCTTACGTTTTTGTGCTTTATGTCTTGTTTGCAAAACTATAATGTGTCATGATTCATTTTAGGTAGCATGTGGAGGAATTCATTCCAATAAATTCAGCCTTATTCAAAATAAATAAGCACATTTGTGATCTTGCAACACTTTTGCTTTTTGTGCTTTCTGTTGATTGTGTTTGCCTGTCAACACCATAAACTCCCCACTACCACCACCACCAATAGCCTTCCATATCTGTTCCACAGCCTTGTAAGGGGAATATGCCTGGGAGGCAAATTTGAAAGGAGAGGGCAGGAGACAGTAAGAAGCAGAACTTAGTTTTTGTAGTATTGGGCAAAATCCATTGAATCCATATCTTGGAACATGTTCCCATGGGAATTCCATGATCTGCCTGTTCAATGTGCCCAGCGACCATGCTAACTAAAATATTCACTTTTCCAGACTCTGCCTCTGACTGTTGACCCATCTGGCCTAGGGCAAATTGCTCTGTCTGGAAATGGTTTTCCTGTGTCTTGGGCAGGGATCTTTCCCAGTATTGGTCTTTGGGATACTCTAAATGAAGATCCGTGATCTGAAGCTGAGATCTTCACCATGCAAAGCTTGTGCTATTCCAATGAGCAATTCCTCCAAACACAGACAATATCAGAATTCTGGGGGCCAGTCTTTAAACCCCTCGTCGTCTCCATTTGCCATGCGGTGGGGGGGGGATCCAAAATGGCGACTACGATATTTATTTTTAAATGCATCTATACAGTGCTCAGTTATATCAATGTGATATGACTTTTAAGTGCCATAGTTCATCCTGTGGCATCCTGTGATCTGTAAGTAACTGAAGGATTCCTTAGAACAGAGTCATAGCATTTGAAAGGTGGCCAAGTTAAGCAGTGAGGTGGCCAAGTTTGCAGATGACACCAAACTTTTCTGTGTGGTGAAAACCAGACAAGATTGTGAAGAGCTCCAGAAGGATCTCTCTAAATTGGGGAAATGGACTGCGAAATGGCAAATGTGTTTCAATGTAGGTAAATGTAAAGCAATGCATATTGGGGCAAAAAATCAAAACTTTATCTATCAACTCATGGGCTCTGAGTTATCCATGATGGATCAGGAGAGATATCTTTGTGTACTACTGGACAGCTCAATGAAGGCGTCTACCCAGTGTGTGGCAGCAGTTAAGAACGCCAATTCCATGTTAGGGATTATCAAAAAGGGGACTGAAAATAAAACAGCCAACATTATAATGCCATTGTACAAAATGATAGTAAGGCAGCACCTGGAGTATTGTGTACAATTCTGGTCACCGCATCTCCAAAAAGACATAAAAAATGATTACTGGACTGGGGGACCTCCCTTATGAGGAAAGGCTAAAACATTTGGGGCTCTTTAGTATCGAAAAAAGGCGCCTGAGAAGGGATATGATTGAGATGTACAAAATAATGCAGGGCATGAGTGAAGTGGATAGAGAGATGCTCTTCTCCCTCTCACAAAATACCAGAACTAGGGGACATCCACCCAAACTGAGGGTTGGGAGAGAGAGAACAGACAAAAGAAAACATTTTTTTTACCCAACATGTTGTTAGTCTGTGGAACTCCCTGCCACAGGATGTGGCGATGACATCTGGCCTGGATGCCTTCAAAGGGGGATTGGACAAACTCCTGGAGGAAAAGTCCATCACAGGTTACAAACCATGATGGAGACATGTAATCTCCAGGCTTAAAACCAGGGTACTTCAAGGACCAGATGCAGGGGAGTGGTATCAGGAGACAGATATCTAGTCTCGTGCACTCCCAGACACATTTGTTGTGGCCACTGTGAGATATAGGAAGCTGGACTAGATGGGCCTTTGGCCTGATCCAGGCACGGCTCTTCTTATGTTCTTATCTTCTTATGAAACAAACAAACAAACCAGTAGGGCTTTCCTTCCATGTTCTTGCTTGCTGTTGACCTACATGAGTTATGCTCAGAGTCTACTTTCTGAACTTTTCATTCAAAATATCTGTGACAGAACTACTGGCAATAGTTCTGCCATGCCCCTGTCTGGGTTGGCCAATAATGTGACTCCACATAAAGCAGGTTCATAAGTTCACAGCTCCCTGTGAACTTATGCTTTTACATAAGCTTTTACATTAACTTGGAAATTGACTGAGGATGAATGTGAGGCATCATGAAATTGCTGCATTTGAAATGAACAGCAGAATCAAAAGAGCCAGAGAATTATATTAAAAAAAAATCATTGTGTTGCTACAATTGACAACATGGGCTTCTGCCTATTTCATTGAAGGAGACAGGGTTGTATTGAGAACAGGACTCTGTAGGTTTCTAAGCTGTGTCTAGACTGTTTTGTGGCCTTACCTAGCCCCTTGTGTGTGTGTGTTGTGTCATTACAGTCGTGACCGACTCTTCGTGACTCCATGTCCATAGAGTTTTCTTGGCAGGAATACTGGAGTGGCTTGCCAGTTCCTACTCCAGGCGCCTACAGCACCTGGTATTCCCTGGTGGTCTCCCATCCAAGTACTAACCAGGGCCGACCCTGCTTAGCTTCCGAAATCAGTCAAGATTGGATGTGCTTAGGGCATCTAGGCAGCTCACCTAGCCCTTTACATCAACACAAATAATAATGATAACATATTTACTCAGGGGTAAATATAACTTCAATAGGTACTTTTTATAGTGGATTTGGGATCACAGACCAAACTTTTTTTCACAGAATTAAACATTTACTTCTAATATTGGGGTGTGGGGAATGAATCCCTTAGATAATCTTCCATAGAAATGTTTTTATATCTGAATAACAAAATCTTAATGCTTACTTTTAGAGCAGTGCAGTAGGAAACTCAGCCAAATGGCCATTTGGCTCAGTTTTGTTCACCGTCCTAAATGATTGCTGAGGAGGGAAAACTGTGTATTGTTAGACTATTGTTTCACTGTCTCCCATCCCTGCTGATTTCTAGAGAGGGGTTTATCTTCAGAGGCAGCAGGAGCTTTCTTACAGCCTACTTTTTCCTCCCTCCCTCCCATCCTCCCATCCTCCCTTGCTTACTTTATTCCATATTTTGCTAGGAGCAAGTTTGCTTGTGGTGTCTGTCACTTTCATAGAATTTTGTGTCATCTTTTTAGACCATCCCTGATATACTTGGGTCATGGCAACTGGACTTCTTTTCTTGTGGGATCGAAATGTTTCACTACTCATCCAAGTAGCTTCTTCAGTTTAAGAAAAGTTGGTGGGAGACTTCCAATTTATATTTCACTGTGGTTTCAACCCACCCAGGTCTGAATAGGCTTGTTAGATGAACAATGGTTGTGTGTGTGTGTGTGTGTGTGTGTGTGTGAAACTCACACTTACGCAACCAACATGGCCAACTCTCAAATCTTCTTACATTAATATTGAGTTGCCTCGAAGGTACATTTTGCTTTCATTTATCTCAGGAACTGAAGCAATCCCTTTGAAAGACAACAGCAGCTGAATGCTAACACACACTTTCACCCATCATCCCAAAATGCTTACAGCAGAATACTAGATGGTACCATGAGGAACAGCAAGGATTGGTGCATCACCCATGTGTTATATCTCTTCTGACATTTAGTGTGACCACATCCCATGTCTTTAAATGTTACTAAAAGTACAGCTGTACTCCAAAGAGAGTGATCTTTATCTTTTGTTATGATACAGTCGATATGTGAAGTCATTATATTCTATGGATAATGGAAGTAATTACAAGTAATTGAGTTAGTTGTATGCCAGCTCTGATCTGGAAGCACCTGATCAGGCAGCATAATAGACATGTCCTTGCTAGAAGAATTTGAAAGAATTGTGGTGGGAGTGCAGCCATTCCTATAACCTAGTGATATGGCCAGAGATGCAAAAAAACGGAGAAGAGGAAGAAGCAATGGTGGGCAGCCTTCTTGAAGGCTCGTCCAAGCCTGCAGAAAGCCTGCAATCACATGGGCTGTTTCTCTTGCCTCCTGCTTGGATCAGATGCTGCAAAACGACCCCTTCCGGGACCTTCAGCCCCAGAAGCCGCCCTTCTTTTTAGTCCAATATAGGATTCATCCTACCAAAGCAAAGCAAAAGCAAAGTGTTCTGTTTATATACCACCCCATACCACTTCAAGTAGTCTCTGGGCAGTTTACAGTTTAATTATGCAGGCTATACATTGCCGCCGCCTACCCCCCCCCCCCCAGCAAGCTGGGTACTCAATGTACTGACCTCGGAAGGATGGAAGGCTGAGTCAACCATGAGCCGGCTACCAAGGATTGAACCCCAGGTCATGATGAGCACAGTTTTGCCTGCAGGACAGGCATTTAACCACTGTGCCACGAGTCTCTGCTCATTCAGTCTTTCTATGTGGAAAGGAGTCTGCCCATGTACAGTACTGGAAAGCCCCAATTTGCCCTCCACATATTCTGAATGGCGCATCCTGATTTTCAACCATTTTTTTATTTTATGTGTGAATAACTATCACGAGGAAAAGACGATATCCAAACCTTCGACAGCTTTTAAGTGTACCACCCCCCTTTTATTAATTTCTACTCATTGCAATTACATTTAATATTTCCTTCATTTTACACGAGAGATCCACCACACTCCTATGAATTGTGGGGGAGTGGGTAGAAATTGCTCTGGACTGCGCTGGGCACAGCTGCCCATAGCATGATAAAGAACTGCAATCATGCACAGGAACATGGACATGATATGGAACAAATAAGCATGGCATAGCTATTAAAATAGATTGCAATGGCATGGCTGTGAATCTAAATGTTTCTTAGTCCCCTATTTCCCTTTCTTGATCATGAAGAACAGAGCCAACTGTGCCCACAGCAGCCTCTCCTGCACCCTGTAATGTAGGCTGCCATCTTCAGGAGTGGTGGAAGACACCTCCCTGTTACTAACACTGAAGGGGCATTTAACTCTCTGTCCACTTTGCTTCTGTACATGGAATGATGCCGGTCTTGCCCTTTGCTTCAATATTTTGTTCCATTCCAGTGTACCATCTGTTGAGGCTCTGTTAACATGATATTTGCCAATGGCCAAAACTCAAATCCTCCCACCCTCCAAATAATGGTAGATGTTACCAGTGTTATAGGCTTTGATTCTGCAAAGCAAAGTAATCCTTCTCTTCCAGTCCTGGGCCCAAGATGTAGGTTTTAGAGTAAAATCTGGAAAGCAAGGAGGAGGGTGTTAACATATTCCCCTTCAAGAATTATCCTTCTTTCCCTCCCTCTCTAGCACTCGGTTATTTGCATTTGAATGCCCTTATTTTTTTTATTATAAGCAAAAATTAAATGAACAAAAGAGATAGGAAGTGGAGAGAAGCAAAAAGAGACAAAAACCGGAGGTGGTGACTGACATCCAGAAGGAGCGAACTGGTGCTCTGAGTCCCCAATTGTCTAGATTCCAAGTGACAGTCTCCAGAGGTGTAATTTAGTAGAAGCACTTTCTTATCCTACTTCTCTCTCTTGCCATTTTCTTTAAAGCCAATTAATACACATCAAGACCAGTAAAATGTATTTCTGTAGCACTGCAGGGTTTGGGAAATCAAATGCACAAATTCTGTTTTCCCTCTTACGTATATCAGCCATGCCTGACTGCCTGGTTTCTCTCTTTCACTCTCTCTGTTGTGAAAATTATAAGACAGTATTTTATTTATTTACTTATTTATTTATTTAACCTATTTTTATCCCACCTGCCTCCCTGAAAGTACCTACGTATTATATAAGTACCCCAGAGCACAGAGAGAACTCCTAGTTCCCTGAGCTCCTTACCCTCTGAAGATGCAGGCCATAGAGTCTGGTGAAACGTTAGGAAGAAAAACTTCCAGAACATGGCCAAACAGCCTGAAAAACTCATATAACTGTCAGCTATGAGCTATCAGATCCTGGCCTTGAAAGCCTTCAAGAATACATTACCTAAGTATTTCTTTTGAAATGATAGATTCCCTATTTTGTACAGTCATGTCTACATAGATGTTCTCTAATAGTCACCTACCAATATTTTCAAATATAGGTGTTAAACAAATGTCTGAAATCCTGCCTTCTTCACATCTGATTTTCCTTATTTCCTTACTTATCCTGGGTCTCTGTTACTTCCTTTTATACTTAGCTCCCTAAACTGTCTCCTTCCCCCATTAATTCTCTCTGTAGATATTCAGCCCTCAATATTTGTTTTAACCATCTTTCTATTCAACTTTGAGCCTTCAACTTTTCCCCACAGAAGTCCCCGTAGAGCTGATGGCTGTGTGATACATGAATTTCAGAGCCCAAAGGACCGCTTCTGCTGTTCTGTAAAAAAAAGCCAGGAGGCATTTATTCTGTCTTTGACAGCGTCAGTCCTTCAGTCGTTGGCATGGAGGTGAGCATTCTGTGATAACACAGCAGCTCAGCCAATTGCTAGCAGGCAAACAGAGACACCAAACCACCCTTTGTGAATTACAGCATAGAATATGCAGGTGCAATGAGGAAGGTTCCATGTGAGAATTCCAACCTTACTGCCCTTTCTTGACCCATGAGTCAAGCAAATTACTCCACCAGACAACCAGTGACAGGATTCTCAGGCAAGTCACTCAGCCCCATAGTACTCAATTACCAGAAAAGAGAGGGACGCCTCTGCTGCTGTCACAAACCATTGCAAACCATTTCAGTAATCCCTACTTTGAGCTCCATCGTGTGATTGTAGTTTACAATGGCTTTATTAGAGGCTTAATTGAATTGGGTCCTGCTCTGGGTGTTCCTCGCTAACACACCAGCCATTAGCTGCTGCTAATGAGGGAATCCAGAGGATTACTGCATCAATTATCAGGTTGGGTTGGGACTGTAGGGGCAGCCGGCAGCTGCCTCTGGTGAATTCAACTGAGAAGTGTGTCACAGAGAGCACAGTGGTAGATAGATGTATGCTCATTTACAGACATCCACTCAGCACCACGCATATCCGCACATCAGAGAAAAGATACTGAAGTGTGACGCTGATGTCGCCTAGCCACCAGAAGGCAGCAGACTAGAGGAGACATTCTTGGCTTCACTTTGGCGGTTATTTCACGTCCCGTCTCGTGGCGCGGTTCTGTAGCATTCGGTTTGACTCCGGTTTTCATCACGTGATTTGAATCCGGTGCCGCACCTGTTTCCGAGTACTCACGGGCCGCATGGTTGAATTCGATTTGTGCCCTTCCTCACTTCCTCTATTCACATCGAAACGGCGGCAGGGAAACATTTACCATGAGGTTCGCGCCGAAACGCCTGAAAGAAAAATTCGGATAACCAGATAATCGATTATCTGGTTCACCGATGCACCAGAAAAGCAGTTAGGAATCGCAAAGTGGGGAAAATGAATCTGCGATCCGAATTCATCGAAATCAGATGTCCCCTCAACGCGAATCGAGAAGAGCATTGAGGAGATTCCAGCCGTCTGAGAGGGGAATCACTAACCCCGCTCATGGCGCGCTTCAGGGGGCGTGGTCGGAGCCACTTCGAATTCAACTCACAGGTACGTGAGGTTTCGAAGACCGTAACTAGTCTCCAGCGGGGCCACAGAGAGGTAGGAGAGGGACGTGAAATAACCGCCTTTGTCTTCTGAACAAGTATGTGAACCTGTGTGTGCTTGTGTTGGAAAGGCCAAGGAGATACAGCCCACATCCCCTTTGTCTCTCCCAGGGCAGCACTCCCTTAAGTTCAGCAGGGCCATCTTTTTAAAGTGACTGTTGCAAACAGAACTAACTTTGAAAGCTTTTGCCTTTCAAAAACCACAAGAAGACAGAACTATGCAAAGACCTCTGTGCTGCAGACTACAGTAGGGCCTCTGTATCCACTGATTCATTAACCACTGATTCAGTTATCCACAGTTGGCAGATGAATAAATAAATAAATAATTCAGCAGCCACAAAGCAAGCTGTTATCCACGGGAAGACCTGGAACCAATCCCCAGCGAATACCTGGGTCCTACTGTAAATGATGCAGGTAAACATGTCCCCTGATTTCAGGGCACCAAAAGACACCAATGCAGGAGTTTATCAAAGAAGTATTTATCAAAGGACTAGTCCATTCAGTGGTGTTTTATTTTCAGTTGTTTTAAGGTTTTTCTGGCTTTTTTGGGTGGTGGTAGTGGTTGTTGCTTGTTGTTTTTTATTTTTATTTTTATTTTTTGCTTTGCTTTTTTGTTTTGTTTGCAGATTTGAATAGATTATTCTGGGATTCATGTTCCACACATTTGGTGAAACATGCTGCCTCCAGAATTGCTTTCCTGATGTCACACTCCCACACAGATTGCTGCTCCCTTTTCCCTATCTTCTTTGCCCTCTCCCCATCTACTGTAATCGCCCCTCCCTTCCCTCCTTGTCCTATTCATCCACAGGGCATGGAAGGAGACTGACTTGCAGGAAAAAAAAATCCATAAGGAAACATCATCAAATGACACCCATCCACAAAATGTGCAGATCAGCATAAAACAATGCAGTATTAGGGTTCACATTAGCAGATTGTTTGCTGGGCTAAATCAGAGCAAAGCAGAACAAAAATACACTACTACACTGAGATGGGGTTAAAAAAATAAATATGGGAAAGTTAGATTTATTTTGAGGGGGGGCAACCTTGCTTTGTTTCCACTGACATTAGTTTTGGCCCATTATATGGACACCTAGATACAGAACCAGTATCATGGGTACAAGGAAAGTTGGCAAAATACTTAGTGTGGATCAGCTGAAAATCTCTGTAGTTCCAAAGTCAAGGAATCCATCATCAGCATTCAGCATCTATTTTATTTGGCTCATATCACAAAGGATAATAATTCAAACAGGGAAGGAAGCCATACAACTTTCTAATAAAACACAAGCAATTCATAACTGATATTACAAACATGTTAACCTTCATTCCCCTACTTCACCTATGATTCAAAGGTCATTGCCTAAATCAATATGATTACGACCTAATTGCTGTATTTCTGTTCACAGTAAATCTATTGCTTCCCAGCTTTCCTCCTTCCTAACATTTAGAGTCTAAATAAAGAGCATAGATTCCTTCACACTCATTTACAATGCGTCATAGCCAAAAACCCATTGATAAAAAGTACAGATATCTATTTAATTTGTTCATATGTCATTCGACATGTTCTGTCACACACATCAGACTCAGAGTGCCCAGTCAATGGTCTCAGTGATGAAAGTTCCAAACATATGGAGGCCCAGAGAAGACGAAGTGGGATTACCAGTGGTTCTCAACCTGTGGGTCCCCAGATGTTCCCAGACTGCAACTCCCAGAAGCCTCCACCACTCGCTGTGCTGAAAGAAATTTCTGGGAGTTACAATTCAGGAACATCCGGGGACCCACAGGTTGAAAACCACTGGATTAGACATTCAGATTATACATCTAAACCCTTGTGACTCTCTTCCATTCCAGAATCCATCTATTTCACTCAAGACTTTTCCATAACCATATTTATTCCCTCTTTGCACCAAAACATTGGTTCATACTTGGGACATATATCACTTGATTTTGGAACACTCAGAGAGAGGGCTGGCAGCTGAACCTTGGAAGCATCTTCCTTTGAAAAGAAGTACTTGAAGCTGCCTCAGATGAACTAAGACAGCTCATTCACACATACAATCAATTGTCACTTTATGTTACTGTCTTTAGACTATGCAGATCTATCAGCAGCCTGTCTCTGTCCTGCTCCCAAACACTCCGGCTTTATGTACATGGTTGTTCAGGCTGAGAAAATCCATGTCAAACAAGAAAAGCATTGCATATTATCCCCAAAGTTGTTATATTAGGATACATATGAAGTCACTTCAGGAACTCCATGGCAACTACATGTGTGTACGTGTCTTGCATTTCAGATAATAAAAGGACTACAGTTCAAACTATATGGAACAAAACATTAAAAGGGAGTGAGAAAATTAAGCAGAAGGGGAAAGAATATTACGTGTCAATGCAATAGAATGCTTTATGTCCTTACATGACCTCTTTGTATCAGTGTTATAATATTTTGTATCCACAGTATTTTTCCATGCATAAGACTACATTTTGACTAAAAGTGTTAGACTGAGAATTAAGGGTCATCTTATACATGGAAGTAAGCCAAGAAGAGCACCCCATGGTTGCAAAACTGTAATTCTGGGTTAGAAAACTGAGGGTTGTCTTATACATGGCAGTGTCTTATAGATGGGAAAATGTGGTTGTAGATAGCTAGTGTGGTACACTTGGATAGCATGACGGGCTGGGACCCAGGAAACCTGGATGTGATTCTCTACTTGGCCATGAAATCTCAAAGGGGACTGGTAGATGATGGTAGCATTGGTAAAACTATTTCTTAAATACCCCACTTATCTTGAAAACACAGTTAGGGTTATTATTAGACAGGAAGTCAGTTCCAACTTGTCAGCAGACATTACAGTAACATGTGGTTTGAGACAATCTTTTTCTTGGTTTGAAAGATAGATGACTGAGATACAGACCCAAGTCCGCAAACAATGTCCTCTTGAGGATCTCCATAAAGATACTTTAACTGGAATGCAAGATGGGTCACATTTGGAAACACTAAACAAGGACCGCATCATTGAGTATGTGGCAAAATGTTGTAACATGAATGATTTCCTCTGACCTCACTGCCCACAGTCCCACCCACATAAATGTGCTGATGTAACTCATGTTCTGGATAACATTAATGCATTTGATAGAGTCCGCTGTAATAAATGTATTATCCAAAAGCTCCAGCTATTATAAATGCATTAGTACTTAAAGTGCAATAGGATAATTGCTTGTTGTGGTGGCAAAAAAAAATTCAGCAATGGGAACTGATCAGAATTTCCTCTTTCACTTTAATATGCATATCTAAATCCAGTTATTCAGCAAGGTTTGCACTCTTCCAATGTTCTAAGTCATAGCTTTAAATATGCACTAGCAGTATATATTCCAGTTATATGTATTTCAATTTTGATGGGGTTTTATAGAGCCAGTGTGATGTACAGACTTACATACAACAACAATATAGACAAGGAAATAGAGTATCTCACAGTAGCCCACCAAATATGTCTGGGAGTGCACGAGACTAGATATCTGCCTCCTAATACCACTCCCCTGCAGCTGGCCCTTGGAAGTACCCCGGTTTTAAGCCTGGAGATTACACATCTCCATCATGGTTTGTAACCTGTGATAGACTTTTCCTCCAGGAATCTGTCCAATCCCCTTTTGAAGGCATCCAGGCTAGATGCCATCACCCTGTGGCAGGGAGTTCTACAGACTAGCAACACAATGGGTAAAAAAAAATTATTTTGCCTGTTCTCTCTCTCCCAGGCATCAATTTGAGTGTATGTCCCCTAGTTCTGGTATTTTGTAAGAGGGGGAAGAGCATCCCTCTATCAACTTGACTCATGCCCTGTATTATTTTGTACGTCTCAGTCATATACTTCTCCAGGTGCCTTTTTTCCAGACTCGAGAGCCCCAAATGTTTTAGCCTTTCTTCATAAGGGAGGTGCCCCAGCCCAGTAATCATTTTAGTCACTCTCTTCTGCACCTTTTCCAGTTCCACTATGTCTTTTTTGAGATGTGGTGACCAGAATTGTACCCAATACTCTAGGTGTGGCTTTGCTATTATTTTGTACAATGGCATTGTAATGTTGGCTGTTTTATTTTCAATCCCCTTTTTGATAATCCCTGGCATGGAATTGGCCTTCTTCACCGCTGCTACACATTGGGTAGACACCTTCATGGAGCTGTCCACCAACACACCAAGATCTCTTTCCTGATCCGTCATGGATAGCTCAGAGGCCATGAGTTGATAGATAAAGTTTTGATTTTTTGCCCCAATATGCATTACTTTACATTTTCTACATTGAAACATATTTGCCATTTTGCAGCCCATTCCCCCAGTTTGGAGAGATCCTTCTGGAGCTCTTCACAGTCTTCTCTGGTTTTTACCACACGGAAAAGTTTTGTGTCATCCACAAACTTGGCCACCTCACTGCTTATCTGTCTCCAGGTCATTTATGAACAGAATGAAAACCACCAGACCCAGGACAGATCACTGGGGCAAACTGCTTTTCATCTCTCTCCATTGTGAAAATTGCCCATTGATACCTACTCTTTGTTTCCTGGATCTCAACCAGTTCTCAATCCATAAGAGGACCTGCCATTTTATCCCCTGACTGTGCATTTTTTTCAGCAGCCTTTTGTGAGGGAATGCATCGAAAGCCTTCTGAAAATCAAGATAGACAATATCCACCGGTTCACCCAAATCCACATCCCTGTTGATCTTTTCAAAGAATTCTAAAGGGTATTCATGATAAGAATACATGATAATTCTGTATTCATTATGAGAAAAGACAATCAGCTTTAATTAACAGTTTATATGAGACAACTATACACCAATACCTGGTGTGGACTCCCCCGTTTTCCTTCCCTTTCCTTTTTAATGTCTCAATTCTTCCTTGTCCAGTTTCATCAGGGACTTGATAGAGTCAGATGAGGTGAGCATTGCTCTTTAAGCCCATAACGGTGAGAAATACCATATAAGTCTTCCTCTCAGCATCCCATTCCCTGAGATTTTGGGCCCAAAACCTAAGACCAAGGACAGCACGCGCAATGTCACAGCCATGTTGCAGAAAAGACTTGAGATGAGGGCTACACGTGTTTCTGGCCAGCTGCTTTTGGCACAAGGCCCTCCCCCTTGCCATGCTGAAAACTGTATGGGAGGAGTTTGAATGCATGGACCCTCCCAGCAATTGGTCCAGCCCTGTTTCCCTTACTCCTAGGTTTTTGATGCCCAATGTTGTTAAACAAAAGACATGTGCAAACACTTTGGTGCTGTGCCCGTTGTCAGATCAGTGGCATCATCTGGACTTGGACAGAGACTGACACCAGGCTTTAAAGCCACTTCACACCCAAAGATCAAACACTCTCGCCCGTCAGTGCTGCTCATCCTGTGACTTTTCTCCTTGTCTAGAGTGTGGCAATGCTCTGATGCCCAGTAACCCATGATGGCCATCGCAAGGCTGACAGTGACGTCAGAACGATTTTCTGCTTCGAGAGGAATTCTTACTTCATGCCGAATTCCATACTTTTTCTGACACTGATTTCTCAGGGGGAAATGCTCTGTCAGACCCAACTTGGAGGCAAATTATTTATGTTTGCCCTCTTTTACAGGGAAGACTTTTTTAAAAAATATATATCCTGTTTCCTCTTCTTTCCATAGTGGAAATACTTTAAAGGCTATAGTCATGATGTTAACGCCTCAGAGGTACCAGCTTGGAAGGCAATGAATACCTGCAAATTTCCAGGAAAAGAATGCTTCAACTTTCTGGGAGATTTTGGTGGAAAAAAAGATGTCAATTGTGGCAAGATTTTTCAGAGAGACAAATCAATCCCTCCCAATATTCTACTCAAGACAGTATTATATAAGGGAGCCTTTAAGAGGATCATATTTATTTATTTAATGTTATTTTTAGCTCCTGAATGTTAGGTTTTCTGCCATTTTGATTAAGTTATTATGGGAATGAAGTGGGTGGTGGTGGTGGGATTGTGCATGTTCTACACTGCCCAGGGTAGTGTGAATATGAAATGAAATAAAATACATCCCCTCCCCCCTTTTTGCAAAAAAATCCTAAAATTGAAAAGTTCACCAAACCTGCCATAATTTTTAAGCAAGAAGAAAATGCCTGCCTTTTTCCATTCTTATCCCTGAGAATAAAATAAGCCACTGTAGCATTGGTGAACCAGAGTTGTGCTGAAGTAGCAGGGACAGACAGGTGTAATAATAACTTTATGATTTGTACTGCACCAAGGTGCACACACTGATCCAAAAGCACCTGTCAGAGACATGAAGTCTAATCCTGCTAGGCCGAGGCCCCAGGACAAATGTGAGCATGTGACCCTAGCATACCACCTCTCTCAATCTCATATTTTTTAAAATTTAAAGTTTGTGAAAATTTTAATTTTTTAGAAATCTCTTTTTGATTTTCAGTTTTGAATGCAGCTCCCTTCCACTGCACCAAAAAAAAAAACCCAAACAAACAAAACATGTGGGCCAGGGGAGAAACATAGCAAAACCACCTCTCATGCTCTGGAGCAGTGTGTCTTTTAGATATATAAAAGAAAAATATGATGGGCATCAAGGGAGTAGTGTATAAGGGGCCTATAAGTCCTCTAGGGGGACAGTTGTGACCCCCCCCTTCCCATACCTTTATCCGTTGCTTACCTCTCCCCTAGACTCCACCTACATGGCCACAAGATTAGGGGCACATTGCTTTCACAAGCAGTGGGTACCTCTAAGGGACATGGGGTTGGAGCAGGTGAAATGCCTCACCTTCCCATTTCAGAGTGAAGGGTCCTCTCAACCAGGCCACAAACTGGATTGATTTGATTAAAATACAAGTGGTACCTTGTATAAAGGAATTAATTTGTTCCTAATGAAATTCTGTTAAGCAAAATTTCCTTTATACAAATTTCCCATAGGAATGCATTGAAAACAGAGTAATCCCTAATCGCAACCATTTTTATGTTGTACAGATTCGCCCCATAGGCAATTCTGTTAAGCAAACTTCCCCTATCTCTGGAATTTTTTATGTTGTACAGATTTTATGTTATACAAACCATTTGTTATACGAGGGTCCACTGTATTTGGGTTCATATGAATGACAGATTTCATATTTCAGACATAAGATGTTTCTTATGTATACTCTGCTTAGAAACATAGCAACAAAATGTAGTAGCCAAGATTTATGCCTGAGAGACACAGATTTACAACCTCAATTATACGCTAAAGAGAGCTGTAGCATTCCACTGTACATCAGTTTCACACAAGTATATTTCTTTTCTCCCTCCTCTCCCATGTCTGTCTCCTGCTTTTCAAAACCGTCAGCTGCTTTTCCTGTTCTCTCTCCACTGTACCCTCTTCTTCAATTCATTGAAAACCACAAAGAAGTCTGCAGTGGTCAGCAGCTAATCTTTAGGTCCAACACATTAATTTCCACTGATGAAATATCAACTGATGATTCTTTTAGACTCTTAACCAGCTAGTGACTTAACAAGGCTGCTGATGGCAAAGAAACAGAGTCATATTATGTGTTACCCAGATCAACCAATTTGCACTCGGATGTATAGACTTGTGCATGGAGACCCCAAATGAGTAAGGAAGTAAAGTAATTAATGAAGTAAATGCAGTTGTCTCTATTAGCCTATGATGTGCAGACAAAGGACCAAAATAAAGCAGGAGCTCACAGCAGCACAGAATAAGAAAGGAGACTATTTTGACTCTCTTTGTGTGTATGTGTGTCTCTATCTCTGTGTGTGCATGCGCGCGCCACACGCAGCATCTGGGAAGAATGATGCAGAATAAATCAGAAAAAGAGTAGAAATCTACAGACTGAATGAGGGGACCAGATAAAGTCAAGGTCCTTTTCCCATTAAACATTTTCAGTTTTTAGCATAATTAAAGTATTTTTAAATTGTTAATGGAATAAATTGAACTCTCCTTCCCTGTTCTCTTCATATTGTGCAATTAAAATGTGGGACTATCTTGAAAGCTTGCCAAAGGGTAATAGATTAACTCCAAAATGAATCAAATTCCCACTGCTCAAGAGTTGGGGAAATACAATAACCGTCCCATCCTATTTCAAGCACGGTAGGGCTTGTTAATATTCAGCCCTTCCATCAGCAAGAGCTAGAACTCACAGGAAGCTCCACTGAAAAGAATGACCTCTGAAGCCAGCAGTGGATAAAAAGAACTAGAAAGATTATGACAGTTGCAGGGGAACAGTTAGTAAGGTTGTTGTTTTTTTTTTGTTTTTTTGTTTTTTGGTGAACAAAAGGGGGGTGGGAATCCAAAATCTGTGGGCTCATCCTCAAGGACAGCCAGTTAAGTTACAATAATTATAGACCAATGTACAGCAGCGAGGAAGCTATGGCCCTATAGGTGCTGTTGGGCTCCAATGTCCCACAGGGCCCACAGTCTAAGAAGAGATGGGAAACATTTGTGTGTGGGATGGGTGGGTGGTGGACTACAACTCTCTGAATCCCACAGCATGCATGGCCACTAACAACCAGCATAGCCTGCTGTTCAATCACACATAATAAGCACCGAAATCCTAGAATTAACTATGGTAGACTCAATCAGTTATTACATTTAACTTAATTTCAACCAGGAAGAAGGTGATTCGTTTTGGAGTTAAATCTAACACTGTCTCTGTCTCTAAAGCAGTGATGGGCAACTTTCTCTGGACCATCCTTTGATGTTGAGTGATCAGATATTTTTTTTTGGGTGGGGGAGATGTTTATTCATTTTCCTAATAACCCTGCACGATCATTTCATATATTCTCTTAGTTAATTTGAATTTGTTTTGCATCCTCCTCTTATTTTAACTTCATTACTTTGCTTGCTTTCCACATTATTTTCTTTCAGTTTGAATCTTGTGTCACTTTGCAGAATGGTCAGTCTCCCTTTCTTCAGCGCATTCTCCCATTCACCTGTACAGCTACCAGCCATCAGTCACAACACCTACTAACAACAACTGTGTGTGTGTGTTGTGTCGTTACAGTCGTGACCAACTCTTTGTGACTCCATGTCCATGGAGTTTTCTTGGCAGGAGTACTGGAGTGGTCTGCCAGTTCCTACTCCAGGCACCTACAGCACCTGGTATTCCCTTGTGGTCGCCCATCCAAGTACTAACCATTGCCGACCCTGCTTAGCTTCTGAAATCAAGCGAGATCGGATGTGCTTAGGGCATCTAGGCAGCTCTTACTAACAGCTACCCAGATTCAATTGGCTCTGTGGGATTCTCTGAGAGAATTCCGCTGTACTATAAGAGAGTCTTCTGAGACTGCAAACACGAGGAACCACCAAAGAAATGAAAACACAGTAAATACTCTTTGGAGCAAAAGCACACCAGAATAGGAGAACCACCTTGCTATGTTATGGGTTGGGTATTAGTTTTCCAGAGCTGTGACAGAAGATGAGGAGGGAGGCTTGTTCGGTAATTCTAGTGGGATGATTACTTGGGGACCTGACAAACTGACAAATGCAGATATTTCCATTTCAAATGGGAAGCTGAGATGAGATCAAACGCATTTCTCAGCACTGAATCGGAGCTTCTCCCTGCACACTGAGCCTCAGAAACACTCAGCATAATTGAAGTCACACAGAGCCAAGGCAGAGAACATGAAATCTGCTCAAGGGGGTTGAAAAAAAGCCAAACAAACAAACAACCGCAGCTAAAAAAATCAAATTATTAATGCACCCAGAAAGTATCCATCCATCCAATTTTTTATACAGTATTTGTTTTTTTTTTAATACTGAGGCCTACTCACCTGAAGAACTGTTTCCAATATTTGCTGTTCTATTGAAAGGTAGGCTTTCTTATAAACGAGTCATTGGCCTCTGTTCACCTTGGAAACAGCCCAAAAGGCACTCCACTTGGAATTGCATCCCATCAGTGGTTCAGGTTATATTTGGTTTGTTGTCAGAGCCTGCAGGCAAGGACCTTTGTCATTTATCTATAAGCAGAAAATGTTTACAAAAGAATTATTGTTATTTAGATTGAGAAAACTTAAAACTTACTACTACAATAACAGCTAGGATGTATGCCCTGTATATGGGTCAGTGTTACTTGTCGGATGCATATTACCTGTAAGAACATCTCTCCTTAATCTCATCCATCCGATCTGCAAGATCTTCCTAGTCAGGGATCCTCCAAGTGACCACCCTGAGGGAGGCCTGTAAGTCCTCTTCAAAAGGTAGAACTTTCTTCATGGTGGCTCCTACTCTATGGAACCAGCTCCCAGGGGAGCTCTGGCTGGCCCCATCGCTGTTAATATTTAGGAGTAGAGATGGACACAAAATGGGAAAATCCTGTTTTGTTTTGTTTTCTGTTCTGTCCCCCCCCCCCGTTTCATTTGTTGAGTGGACACTGGGAGGCCTCCCTCAGGAGGCTGCTCCACACTGGATCCTCGGTGGAAATGGTGGTGGCGGGGACTGGGAAGCCTCCTCAGGGCCTCATGTGGCTGCCCCATGCCGGATCCTCAGCAACAGTGGTGGTGGCGGGTGCAGAGAGGCCTCCCCACGGCCTTGGAAGGTCTCCCTGCGGTGGCTGCAGCAGCCTTGGGCACTGAGAGGCCTCAGGTAGGGACTCCTTTGCACCCGACTGGGGGGGGGGGTGACAAAAAGACAGAAGGAAACAAACGGAAAATTTCCAGTTCATTTTGTTTCATTTTCCTTTAAAAATCAGGTCATTTTTGATTTTGTTCTGAAATGAAATGAAATATGAAAAACAGAACAAAAAAATTCATTTATTGCCCATCTCTATTTAGGAGGCAAATTAAAAACATGCTGTACAGGGAGGTAATCCACATAGACGCTGGCTGAGTATTTATCATCATTGTAGTGGTTTTTAATACCTTTAATGTTTTATGTTATATATTTTATGTTTTTTTTATTTGTAATTAGAGGTGGGCATGAAACAGAAAACCAATGGTTCGGTTTGTTCTGTGTCGGCCCCCCTCAGTTCGCTTTGTTTCATTTCGTACAAATTTTTAAAACAAAAATTCATGCGAACTGAACCAAAACGAACTGGTTTGGCTTACCTGGCTGAAGACCGCCACCACCTCTGGGGGACCGCTGCCACCAATGACGATGACAAGTATGCTGGGGACCACCTCAGCAGCCGGGGCCAAGGAAGGCGCAATTTTAAAAAAAATTAAAAAAATTTCCAGCACTGACCACGCAGCCCCCAGTGCTGGGTCACCACTTTATTTATTTATTTATTTATTTATTTATTTATTTTACATTTTACAGTGCTGTCCATATGGCTCCCGGGCCAGGTCGGCATTTTTAATTTTTTAATTTTTATTCTTTTTTTAAGCCCTGATGCCGGGGTTTGATTTTTCCCCCCACAGCTGAGAGGCGCTTGCTTCCCCACAGCTGGGGCTGGTGCCATTTTATAAATTATTTTTTATTTTTTTAATTTCTAGTGCCGACCAAGCAGCCCCAGGGCCGGGTCAGCGCTTTAAAAAAAACATTTTACAGTGCTGACCATGCGGCTCCAGGCCACATCTGAGAGGCGCTTGCTTCCTTGTGCTGAAGCAGGGAGGTAAGTGTCCTCCAAATGAAAAATTAAATGAACGAAATGGAAATTTCTCTTCCGTTTCATTTCATTTTTCTTTGATGGGTTAGTTCATTATTCATTTCATTAGCTAACAAAACAAATAACAAATAACGAAATGAATTAAAAATTCATTTAATGCCCATCTCTATTTGTAAGACAAGCCAGAGTAGTAGATAGATAGATAGATAGATAGATAGATAGATAGATAGATAGATAG
>JAHTLZ010003526.1:28767484-28785216 GCA_023846285.1 Phrynocephalus versicolor | reverse complement strand
TCTCTCTCTCTCTCTCTCTCTCTCTGTGTGTGTGTGTGTGTGTGTGTCTGTGTGTGTGTGTGTGTTTTGACATACTGACTGTGTTGCAAGCTCAAATAAGGTTGGGAGGTAGAAGAAATGCTGGAGGTCATGACAAAAGGAGCTGGGGGTTGGGATGGGGGGGATGGGAGAGACACCAGAAAAGGAAGAGATATGTGTGTTATTTTCTAGGACACCCCCCCTTCTTCTGCACCTCAGTTGAGTCTTATCCTCCCCTCCCCAGTAAGTAATGCTTTAAGTTTGCTGCATGATTTATTTTATTGATTTACTCTGGGAGTGCTTTAGAAATAATGATTAGAGAAGTCTTAGGGTACATAAGCATCATTAATAATCCACATGGCCAAATAAAGCCAATATCATTTTGGGAACTCTAATGAAACTTGAAGGAGATGTGAGGCCTCTTCCTTGGGATGGCGAGTTAGCAATGAGACTCTGCAGCTGCTTTTACCTTCCCATAACAAGTAAAACTGCACTGGAATATTTCTTGGTTTTTTGTTCAACTGGTTGGATAGTTCAGTGAATTGAAGTAAGTGGCTGTGGAGGAAGGGCTTGGGAGTTTTATTCTTCGCCTTCCCAGTAACTGATGTAGCCTTTGTTACCATGGGCAAGTTGTACTATCCTAGAATGACTCCAATGGAAAGAAGTGGTAAACCACTTCCAAGAATATTATACCCAAGAAACCCTGTCATCATAAATTGGAATGGGGTGCATGTCACATAATGGATTAAATTTGTGAGTTACAAATCATGTCAAGAAGTAGGGGGTATAATTCATCAAAGCTGACATTGAAATAAATATGTTACTCTTAAAAGTGGCATTTCCTTTTGTTTGGTTTTGTTCATTTGTTCCAGTATAAACTTTATAAATAAAATTATAAATTTTCTGCATATATCAGTCATCTTTCTGTCATAGAATTCCTACACAAGAAGTTGTTATATGTGCATAGCCATCAAAATATTAATTGGGAAAACTCTGTTAACTCTTTCTAGTTAAGAGGAATAACCATAACATATCTTTAAAAAAAGTTATATTATTGACTTTCCCCATTTGTTCCTTTCATGCATTGGTAAAAGAAGATACATCCGGGGTCTCTTGGTAACGAGCAATAGTTATGCATGAAATTCTGAAGCCAAATTATGTAAATGTAAGCAGGAAAAAAGCCACCATTCCTCGCTAAATTAGGTACCTAAATTCTAGAAACCTCAGGAGAATATAGGAATAGAATTTTTTTTAATTCCAGGTATGACACTGAACACAAATTTGTGAGCTCAAAAGCACCTTTCCCCTCAATTCTATGTCTGATTTCCCAAGCTACAACTTTGCACTTGGCATCTCTGGGTGGATTGTCAAACAGAGGAGTAGTGGGATCTAGAGATGGGTACCATACGAAAAATGACATGCTGTTTCATTGTGTCATAAGGTTTCAAATTGCTTCAAAACAAAATGAAACAGCAGCTAGAGTTTCATTATGAAACAAAATGAAACACATTTTCCCCCTCTAGAACGAAATGATTTGTTCTAGAGGAACTGGCAGGGGAGCTTCCTCAAGCTCTTCCCTGCTAGCCCCCTGAAATTTGGAAAGGTTTGGAGTTCAGGGAGCTGAGTTATGAAGCTCCAAAGGGGGTGCCCCTCGGGAACAACTTTCTAATAATCAGGAAGTTACAGCTCAAGTGAATAATCAGCTCAAGTTACCATCTACCTCGGGCCATCTGAAAGGGGACAACCATGTGTTAAATACATTTTGATTTGGATTCCTTCATTGAACAGGGGGTTCAATTAAGAAATCCCCTTCTTATAGGCCAACTGAATTATTCTATGATTCTATGACCTTGAAGATCCATCGAAAAGTAAGAACTTAAAAACCTGGTTTCCTGCTTGTGTGCTTATGCCGTCAGAAGCTTCCCACATTCTCATCATCTTCTCAGCAGACCTGTTCTCCACTGGGCTCTTATCTCACCTGCATATCAACCAACCATCTTGGGCCTCTTCTAGACTGAGTACTTGCATGAATAGTGATGGAAATTCCTTCTACATCCAGTCCTTTTCATCATATCTTTGCTTTGTACCATTCCCCTTCTCCACATGTTGTCAGATTTTTTTGACACTCTCCCAACCCTCTGTTTCTTTTGTGTAGCACTTTTCCAGGGTGGACTTGAGCACTATAGTGCTTCCCATTTGATATCTGTCGATGCTCTATCGGAATCTTGCAAACATGGGGTTAATGGAAGCAGGGTAGCAATCCAGGCAGATGGAAGCTCCCAACATTTACTAGATAGCAAAGAGTGCTATACTACTTACAGTCTTATATTTTGTTTGTTTGTTTGTTTGATTGATTGATTGATTGTTTGTTTGTTTGATTGATTGATTGATTGATTGATTGATTGATTGATTGATTGATTGATTGATTGATTGATTGATTGATTGATTTTTATAGCGCCACCTTACCAACGGTCACTCTGGGTTGTTAGACAACCGTTTGGATATACAGTAAACCCTCATTAAACTACACCCTGTCTGCAGTAATTGAGAGAAAGGGGATAGAACAGCAGTACAAATACCCCATGGGGAAATACCGTTGGTCACAATTTATACACCGACAGAAGACAATCTGGTTATCTACACTGTGCAGCCAATATTTTTCATAGCTTGTTTTACGCTACAGGATGGAGTTAAGCCACAATCAGAAATGGGAGGAGTTACTTTTCTGTGTTACCAACTAAAATAAAATAAGCTGCCTGGGGTATTTGAGGGAGTATAGTGGGGGGAAGTAAAATTCCCCACTTGTCTATAATTCAATACTTATAAACTCCTCTTTTTTACCATTTTACCTTTGAAGGCCCATGATAGAGGGATCTGCCTACTCCTCCCTTATAGTGTATCATGTTGAATGGTGAAGCATAATCATTATTCTCTCATACAGAGGTGAAGGCAGCACTCTCCACTCTGTGGCTTATCTCCTGCAATTAGCCCTCCCTCCCCTATCTGATAGAAGAGACGGGCTCAGGCACTCCTGATTAATTGCGGAGTATTTGCTTTCTTTTCAACTCCTCTGGCCTGGAATTAATTAGTTTATCCCCGATTCAGTTCATGGACCAAAGAGTCCTTTTCTGTCTGCATAGAGAGAGAGAGAGCCATGGCAGAGGAAAGCAGTTCTCGAAGACGATAGAAAAATGGAAAGAACCCTGGATGTTAAAGGATTAGTTGAAAATGAAATCAATGTCAGTTTCCGGAATACAGTGGTACCTCTACATCTGAATTTAATCCATTCCGAATTCATGCTCATAAGTTGAACAACTCATAAGTAGAGCAGCCATATCTAATGAATGAATGGATGAATGAATGAATAAATAAATAAATAAATAAATAAATAAATAAAAGTAGAGCAGGCTGCATCTAAAATTTGTAAGCTAGCAGTTAAAACGCCAAGGGTTTTACACTCTTAAGTCGAATTGCTCCTAAATAGAGCTGCTCATAAGTAGAGGTGCTGCTGTATTTAACATACTATAAAATCATCAGATCATGCTCACTTCATTAGGCTGTTATTTCTCACATTTTATTAGCCATGTGTGTTTAAAAGGCAGCATTTTTGTTGCAATAGAAAGCTTCTTCCATAGGAAACCACATAAAAACACAGGCTATGTTTTCCATTCTTCTTTGGCTGGATTATATCTGATGCCAGTATATTGTTACCCTGAGGGAGGAGATTCTCCAGTGTGGCATTGGTAATGGAGATGCTAACAAATGAGTTTACTGGGAAAACAAATATGGCTCCTGGAACAAAATCCTTTTTTCTAGAATCCGATCTTATATATACTGGGAAAGGCTGTAATCATTGCTGCCCAAATAGAGACAGCTATGGCAGAAGGCAGAATAATGAGCTAAGGATACTAGAGGCACAGTTCAAACGGTACGTCTTATGCTTTAAAAAAAAATGCAAATTCAAATGCAGACAAATGTTTGCAGCAGCCAGGAAAGTGAATGGAAAAACCACTGAGCCAGCAAATTCAAACCTCAGCAAAAGCCTTTGTCTTCTTTTTTGATGCCTTTGTGTCTCTGTACAACATCTCAGAAGTGTCTCCTGCAAAAGAAACTTGGTGCATTTGCTGTTAAAAAAAAAGCCTTGCCACTCTGCCATCAAAATGTCATACCAACATTACAATTGACACTAACCCGATGCAGGGCTTAGAAAAGTCACTTCTTTTGGACTACAGCTCCCAGAATTCCTCAGTCAGCATGGCTACTGGTGACTATGGGAAACTGTCATCCAGAGCAGAACTCTGCCCAGGTTTTTAGACAAAAAAATCAAATAAGACAAAAACACTGTGGAACCTTAAAGACTAATGGCTATATCTTAATGTGAGTATGAGAACTGCAGTCCACTCCACTTGGTCCACAAAAGCTCATGTTAAAATATAATCATTAATCTTTAAGGTCCCACAACATTTTTGTCTCTTGCAGTGGCACCGGGGTCAAACTGTAGAACTGCAGCCAAATCTGTCCTCACAACCCAGGTTCATTCCCAGAGAGCTAGCACATCTAGAGGTTTACTCCACCTTTCATCCTTCCAAAGTTGGTCAATTGAGTACCCCACTTCTTAGAGGGCTGAGGGAGCAATGTGTAGCATGCATAATTAAATTGTAAGCTGCCCAGAAAGTGCTTTAAGCGCTATGAGGCAGAACATAAGTAGCATGCTTTGCTGTTTGTTTCTTTGCTTGCTTGTTGTCCTGTATGCCTGCACTGACTAACATGGTTACTGCTTCAAAAGCATTTCCAGATGTTGGCCACTTGCTACAGGATGGGCTGAAAGCAGAATAATCTCTCTCTCTCTCTCTCTCTCTCTCTCTCTCTCTCTCTCTCTCCTGGTGGGGATGTGGAAAAATCATGTGGTGTTTTACTTCTGTTATGGTCGTAGGAATGTTGAGGGATAGGTAACAGAAGCTGGACTCTTGCTTCACAGTCCCAGTAGTGCTGGATTAAATCTATTTGCATTACCATCTACTAAATCATAGCATGCATGGTTTTTTTTTTTGGGGGGGGTACATATTTGTGGAGATTAACTTCCTACTTTATGGGCAACTTTTTATAACTGTTGAGTACTCTCCTTTGTTGTTCCTCACAATAGTTGTATCATTGGCAGGATGTATCTGTGGCATAAAATGTCTTGGCCATCAATAATCTTCCTCGGCCAAATGCTATGTGACTGAGAATAATATTGGGTTGAAATTTGGCTGTACACATCAATGTGTTCCATTAAAATGTGATGCTACATATGGTCAAAATCATTGTTGTTATTTCCATACACTCCCGTGGCCATTTGGATCACATTCTGGGGTCCACATAATAGGAGACATTGTCCCCATGAGTGGAAGGATAAGTTCAGCTTCCAAGGAGAAATATTTTCTCCCTCATTGCAGAAGGTCAATAGGTGTCCAAAGAGGAGGAAGGAAGAAGTTTCGTGTTATGGATTGGGCAGATTGGAGGAGGTTTTTGGATCCACAGAATCCAAAGCATTCCTTTCTGTGGCACATGCTTTTCACACAATGGCCTCACATGTGATCCAGACCATCCTCTTCATTTCACAAGTAGTTTCCAAGCACCAAAAAACTCACAACAACTATCAGATCCCAGCCTTCGATAACACCTAAAATGTTTCTTCTCCTTCAGCACAGTTCACCTGGACACCTGCCTCCCCACTTGGATACCCCAAAAAGCATAGCAATGCCTAAGAGCTCAGCTGGTGCTCTGAAGCCTGGTAAGTGATAACACTCACAGTGAGCCCTGGTTTCTTCTCTGCCTCTGATGGCACACTCTATCAGGCTGGCCCGCAGGGCTTCAAAACCAACAGCATTTTATAAGACAATTTCCATATAGTGATTAAAAAAACGATGCCCCCTCGGAAAAAATGGGTCCTTTGGCATTTTCCCAGGGGAACCCATCACAAGCAGTCAGGCGGGAGGGAAGGGAGACATAACCAGCCCACAGGTCCTCTGTGACGCAGGCCACTTCTAAGAGAACAGAGTCCGTCCCTTTCATTTCTACTCTTCCCTGCCTCATGACATTTTGGTTCAGCTGAAAACGCTCGAAGCTAGAATCATGCACCCAAATAATTATCCCGTGACTTGAAAATGATCTCCCTTAAAAAAAAACCTCCCTTCTTAAAATGTATGTTTTAATATCAAATTATTAATAACCCAGCCTTGCGGTCAGGCTTTTAATGAAAGAGCTGCCAGAGTCTTTTAAAAGCGTTGCATTCACTTGACTGGCTATATTATGCTGAGTAAGGGCCTGAGGGGTTTCAGTGTACATACACAAAAACCCTATTGCTTGACTAAATTCTTCCTCCCTCAACTTCCCACCCCACCCAGCAGTCCATGTGTAGTTCTCCTCATGCTCTTTATCCCCTCTCCTCAATTGATTTTTCTTTTTCTGTGTCTCCCTCACTCCCTTTCATTGTGTGCCTGGTCTCTCTCTCTCTCTCTCTCTCTCTCTCTCTCTCTCTCTCTCTCTCTCTCTCTCTCTCGTCCCCACCAGGAGCCTCGACCACTCACCCTGAAGCATGATCCACCGCGTTTTCGGGGGGGGGGGGTGTAGTACTTCTTTGAACCGCATCATAAGGGGAACTTGATACAAAGCAAACGAAAATGGGGACAACAAGAATTGCTCCTTAATCTTTCTGCTTCCCTTTCTGAGACCTCAAGCTGGGTGGGTTGGGAACGGGGAATCGCCCCGCAGCCTCCCGCAGCTCAGTGAGCTCCTGCGGCCTCTCTGGATCCACCCCCCCCTTTCCGGCAAGCAGCACAACTCAGCTGTTCACGCGAGGCTTGCCCTGCTCGTGATGGACGCAGAGGGTGCGTGCAGTGCCCAGCAGCCGGCTGCACGTGGGGGTGGGAGTGGGGGATCACACCATGTGACCCTTTCGCCTCACCAGCTATAACGTGCCTGCCACCTTCTGGATTGCCAGGTATATCCTGGCAGATATCGAGGGCACACATGGCGCCCATCAGCTGACAGTGGTCTTCCACCTGGTAGGCACAGGGAACAGGGGAGGAGTGCCTAGCACTTCACTGCGGGTAGGTGGGAGTCGCAGGGGATCAGGCCAGCCCCACCATAGGTAGCACAGCCTCCTCCCCGCAGCCACACCGGCTATCCCTTTCAGTCCCCATGCTGGGGTTGCATAATATGCGGCTCATAAAAGTGCTGTCACTTTTTGGCACTGGGTGTGCAAAAATGCAGCTGATTAAACAGCTGTCATGGGGACAGAAAGTACACATCTTATACCATGTGGCCTGTAGTGGAGAAGAAGCACATTTTAATATTAACCGTATTTTTCTGTCGTGTGATAGCAGTCTTTCATGTCTTTTTCTTCCTTTACATCAGGCCTACCCAAACTTTGGCCCTCCTGATATTTTGGACTACAGCTCCCAGAATTCTAAGCTTTGATTGCCAATGGTAAAGGACTGTGGGAGTTGCAGTCCAAAACATCTGGAGGGCCGAAGTTTGGGCAGGCCTGCGTTACATCCTCTTTCAGTTGTAGAGGCTGGGGTGGGCAGCCATTGCTGCCCCCACTTCCCCACTGCCGTCACTCCTTCCCCCGCCACCCCTGCCACCCTCCACCACTGCCCTTACCACCACCCCTGCCACCGTCGCCATCGCCGCCCCAGCTGCCATCACCCTCGCCCCCCACTGCTGCCACCATCACCCCAGTCCCCACTTGCTGATCCCGCTCCACGCTGCCACCCCAACCCCTGCAACCCCCACTATCCCTGTTGCCATCACCATCCCCACCGCCATTGCCCCCACCCCTCACTGCCACCATCACCCCTGCCTACTGCTCTGAAATCACGAGTTGTAACAAGGGTAGGATAACTGGGGTTTGAAAGGGGGCATCAATTTTTAAAGCACATACAAAAATTCCTGCTGAAACAGCAGGAACCCGCCTCCACCCTGGGCAAAAAGAACCACAACCCAAGTAGGCTCTATGTGGACTCAGTATATGACAATTGTGCAAACAGACCCAGGCATTCTATTCTGCTCTTCTGTCATCTGCAATCTCGTATAACTCAGGCTTAAACAGCACAGCCGCCAAGGCCCTGGCACTAAAATCACTAGTTTTAGCTTTGCATGAAATCTCAGCAAATGGGATGTTGATGACCTGGCAGCACTGTCCCTGTGCTGTGCAGAACCCATGCTTTCATTCTGTTCCAGCTTTTTGGAAGAAAAGCAAAACTTTAAGAGCACAACTCATCTATTATATGGAATCAACCCTCTACCTAAGAATCTGAGCAACCAGCCTTTTAGAAATGTACTGCCACTGCACCAGTAGATCCTCAGTCTCCTTTCTTGGCCCATGATTTCTGTTTGAAATTTAAAACTATAAGCAAAGCATGTAATAATGAGCTATCCCATTCATTTTGGCACACTTATGTATACACACTTGCATGTGTGCACATGTATTCACACACACCTTTAAAGTAGGCAAACACTCGTTTTTAGGGATGGGCAGGAAATGAAAAACGAAGTGCTGTTTCATCATTTCGTTACGTAACAAAATGAGGAAGCAGCATTTCGTTATAGATGAAGCAAAACGGTCATTTCTCCATTGAAGGGAACCATTTCATTCCATCTTTTTCTGGGGGCTCCTGCTGAGCTGTCAATGGCTGGACCCCTTTAAACCTGGCCCAGTTGGCATCAGAGGATCCTCCTGGTGCCGACTGGGCCAGTTTTAAAGGGGTCCAGCTGATAGCAGCTCAGCAGGAGCCCTTTAACAAGGGCTCGCAGAATCCTAGGCACCAAATCAGGTGCCTCTAGGACCCAGGGGAGCCATTTTCTTTTGTTTCATTTCGTTTCGTACAACAGTTTTTAAACATTTCATAAGAAATGAAACAAAATAAAAAGGGGGTGAGCACTATTTTTCCTTTTCACGTCTATCCCTACTCATTTTTATCATCGTCAGCGTAAAAGACTGTAATGTGTAAGTTACCCATCCACTTTAAGACAGATAACAAAGCCTTTTGCTTTGTTTTGCCTTTTTCCTTAAGACAGAGCAGAAATGGGGCACCCATCGAAGTCCAAGTGTTTAGTAACATTGACACATCTGTAAGACATCTGAACCATTCACACTTTTCTGAATTCTGTAGAGCAGTTTAAAAAATCAAATGCATGGATAGAATGAAATGTAATAGGAAAGGAATGTTTTTGTTGTTGTCGTCGTTTAGTTGTGTCCAACTCTTCATGACCCCCATGGACCAGAGCTCGCCAGGCCCTCCTGTCTTCCACTGCCTCCTAGAGTTTGGTCAAATCCATGTTGGTTGCAGCGATGACACCTTCCAACCATCTCATTCTCTGCTGTCCCCTTTTCCCTTTGCCTTCAGTCTTTCCCAACATCGTGGACTTTTCCATGGAGTCCTCTCTCCTCATGAGGTGGCCAAAGTACTGGAGCCTCAGTTTCAAAATCTGTCCTTCCAGTGAACATTCGGGTTTGATTTCTTTCGGGATGGATAGGTTTGATCTCCTTGCAGTCCAGGGGACTCTCAAGACTCTCCTCCAGCACCACAGCTCAAAAGCATCAATTCTGCGGTCATCAGCCTTCTTTATAGTCCAGCTCTCACTTCCATACATCACTACTGGAAAAAACATAGCTTTGACTATCCGGAGCTTTGTCAGCACAGTGACGTCTCTCCTCTTTAAGATGCTGCCTAGGCTTGTGATCACTTTCCTTCCAAGAAGCAGGCGTCTTTTAATTTCATTGCTGCTGTCACCATCTGCAGTGATCAAAGAGCCCAAGAAAATAAACTCTGTCATTGCCTCCATTTCTTCCCCTTCTATTTGCCAGGAGGTGATGGGACCAGTGGCCATGATCTTAGTTTTTTTGATGTTGAGCTTCAGCCCATTTTTTTCACTCTCCTTTTTCACCCTTATTAAGAGGTTCTTTAAATAAGTCTGGACAACCCATCTCATATTAGGGGGAAAGTTACCTTAGAGAAAAGTCAGTTTTAAATTATGAATGTATCAGTATATACCAGTTTCAAAGGATTAGTACATATGTAATAAAATGGTAACTGTACACAGCCAAGCTACTTCTGATGTATGGCTACACATCCCAGAGTTTTTAGCTTGATTTGTTTTGTGATTAGTCTTGGGGAACTTAACAGGAGCTTAATTTCTAAATCCAGTTTCATAAATACTGAAGTCTGTCTAAATGCCCTGCATTATTTTGTATGTCTCAAACATATCCCCCCTCAGGTGCTTTTTTCTAGACTAAAGAGCCCCAAAGGTTTTGGTCACTCCTCATAAGGGAGGTCTCCCAGCCCAGTAATCATTTTAGTCGCTCTCATCTGCACCTTTTCCAGTTCCACTATGTCTTTTTTGAGATGCGGTGACCAGAATTGTGCATAATACTCCAAGTGCGGCTCCTTCATTCTCTCTCTGTTTCTCTCTCTCTCTCTCTGTTTCTCTCTCTCTCACACACACACACACAAAGTAGATGAACCTCCTCTAAGAAAAGGCTGGCTCTGAGCCCCCAGTGCCTGACTCCAACGGACTCTCAGATCCAAAGCTCGATGGAAGAGGTGACCAGGAAATTGGCCTATATTGCAGCTTTCCGGAGCAGGGGGTTCCTCCTGAGGTTGTGGGAGTGGCAAGTTCCCTGTGCCTGATGCCCCAGTGCCTGAGTGCTGGTCTCTCACCCAAACAGTCAGGATACAGCTTGCACCAGCCTCCATCTTCCCACCCCACTGATGAAACCTTGCAACTGCAAGCATTTCTGTTAAACCTCATCCCACACTTAGCATGTCGTTGGTTGCTGCTGTTGCTGATCCAGTATCACCAATCTCACACAAGCATTCAAAAGTCTGAGATGAGAACTGGGGATTCAGTTCTAGAACTCAAACGGAACACTGCATAATTATATCTAGGTAGATAATTATTTTGGAAGAGGCAGAGGAGGAGGGTGGAAGGCCTGCAGTAAGAAACCTCCAGACTTTGGGGACATTATTTTATATAGAACTGGCCAGCTAAAAACCCCAGGAGTATGAAACTGGAGGAAAATGATGTCACAGGATAGGAACACCCTTCCAAAATTTGATCAGGGGAGTGGAAACCAAGCCTTGTAGGAAAAGGCTGAAAGAACAAGGCAAGTTTAACCTTCAGAAAAGAAGACTGAGGGGAGATATGATAGCAGCACTCTTCAAATATGTATAATATGCCTGTGAAGATTCTCAGTCATCCAGGTGAGTTTATCTGGAAGTTGAGTCATGGCAACTGGACTTCTTTTCTTGAGAGATAAAAATATTTCTCTGCTCATCCAAACAGCTTCGTCAGTCTGAGGAAAGCTTTCAGTATCGTCAGCTGTCCAAGTCCGCCTCGACGCCTCGCCTCCTCCAGCCGGACACCACCCGCCAGCTGCACCAATTCAAAAATACTTGAAAGATTGCCATACAGAGGAGGACCAAAATCTATTCTGCATCACTGCCGTGCGCAGATCATGTAATAATAGGCTCAAATTACAGGAAGCCAGATTTCCATTGAATATCAAGAAAAATATCCTAACTGTTAAGAGCATTACAACAATGGAACCAATTACCTCAGGCAGGAGCTGAAAGCTGTCGGCATTCGAGAGAAAATTAGACAAATCTGCCAAGTATATTTTTAATTTGGATTATTGCCTTGAGCAGAAAGTTGGATGTGATGGTCTTATAGGCACCTTCCAGCCCCATTGTTCTGTGCCTCTTTTATAGATGGCAAGTACACGTGAACAGAAATGCATGAACATGCCCAGCTAGAGGACTCCTTTCCACTGCAAGAGATGGGATGAAATTGTACTTTATTTTATTGTTCTAATTGCACTCACTCCAAAACAGCATGTTGAGAATTGATTAATATATTTGGGAATTTTTCACCTTTATCATAACAGTGAAGCAAGCAGCACTCCCCCCCACCCCCACCCCACCAGTTAACATTTCGCCACTTACTGCAAATTGTATCTGCACATACATACATACAGGAAGCCCGGGAGGACTGCGTGACTGATCAAAAAGTTGCAAGTAACTCATCTATTGCTCCTACCACAGAAATCCACACAAGAAGCCAGCAGCTATCACAGTACAGTACAACTATGCCACATTCTTTATCATAAATATGCATATTTGCCTTGAGAGAACCCCCAAAATCTCACCATCTTGTAGGTGAGAAACAACATGTTGATATTTCCTATCTCTGCATATGATAATGAGAGATGCACAGATTTACACCTCTGCCACTGACACAAGGAAAGAGAGGGGATGTTTCTTGTTTGATGTCATTTAGACCATAACATAAGAAGAGCCATGCTGGATCAGGCCAAAGGCCCATCTAGTCCAGCTTCCTGTATCTCACAGTGGCCCTACCAGATGCGTTTGGGAGTGCATGAGACTAGATATCTGTCTCCTAATAGCACTCCCCTGCATCTGGCCCTTGAAGTACCCTGGTTTTAAGCCTGGGGAATTACACATCTCCATCATGGTTTGTAACCCGTGATAGACTTTTCCTCCAGGAATCTGTCCAATCCCTTTTTGAAGGCATCCAGGCCAGATCCCATCACCGCATTGTGTGGCAGGGAGTTCCATAGACTTACAACGCGCTGGGTGAAAAAATATTTTCTTTTGTCTGTTCTTACTCTCCCAGCCCTCAATTTGAGTGGATGTCCCCTCAGGCGCCTTTTTTCCAGACTAAAGAGCCCCAAATGTTTTAGCCTTTCCTCATAAGGGAGGTGCCCGAGCCCAGTAATCATTTTAGTCGCTCTCTTCTGCACCTTTTCCAGTTCCACTATGTCTTTCTTGAGATGCGGTGACCAGAATTGTACACAATATTCCAGGTGTGGCCTTACTATTGTTTTGTATAATAGCATTATAATGTTTGCTGTTTTATTTTCAATCCCCTTTTTGATAATCCCTAGCATGGAATTGGCCTTCTTCACCGCTGCCACACATTGGGGAGATACCTTCATGGAGCTGTCCACCAACACACCAAGATCTCTTTCCTGATCTGTCATGGATAACTCAGAGCCCATGAGTTGATAGATAAAGTTTTGATTTTTTGCCCCAATATGCATTACTTTACATTTGGCTACATTAAAACACATTTGCCATTTTGTAGCCCATTCCCCCAGTTTGGAGAGATCCTTCTGGAGCTCTTCACAATCTTCTCTGGTTTTTACCACATGGAAAAGTTTGGTGTCATCTGCAAACTTGGCCACCTCACTGCTTAACTTGGCCACCTTTCAAATGCTATGACTCTGTTCTAAGGAATCCTTCAGTTACTTACAGATCACAGGATGCCACAGGATGAACTATGGCACTTAAAAGTCATATCACATTGATATAACTAAGCACTATATAGATGCATTTAAAAAAAAACAGATATGCATGTTTCCAAGAGATATTACCAGAACTTGCCACTAGAGGGAACCAGAGGCTATGTTATGTGCTCATCCCAGGCAGGGATGGGGGTTTGTAACTGAGTGATCACCCTATATAATTCATTTACAAATGTATTGTGAAGCATAGGTACAGTCAATTACTACAACTTCCAGTGTTCAATATATTGACTCATCAACCATTACTTGACTGGATTACAAGTCCAATAACTCTCCAAGCATGATGGCCACTCAGTTGGCTTCCTGGAAGAGTCTACACCAGTGGTTCTCAACCTGTGGGTCCCCAGATGTTCCTGGACTGCAACTCCCAGAAGTCTTCACTAGCTGAGCTGGCCAGGAATTCTGGGAGTTGCAGTCCAGGAACATCTGGGGACTTGCAGGTTGAGAACCACTGGCCTACACCAAAGACTTAACTTTTCAGTGTTACTCCAGTTCCACTGTTACACATCAGATCTCTCTGAGGGTCTTCTTACCATAAGAGGTTTTCCGCCTTCACCTTCCTCCTCTCTACTTCAATTTTCTGTTTCTTTGACCCACAAGCTTAAGTCGCTCTTAGTTGAGATGGTAGTGATGTTGGGGAAAAGAATCCCTCAAATGGCTCCCACATTCAGGAATGATCACAATACAGAATCAGTCGCTATAAGAAAGTGTCAGGTTCTCAGGCTTCATAGGATTCCATCTGTCATAGAAATTCATATCATCTAGATGAGAGGGGGAAAATGAGGCTTTCATCTATGGAAAACAGGGGCTGTTTCTTGTTTGATGTCATTTCAAATGCTATGACTCTGTTCTAAGGAATCCTTCAGTTACTTACAGATCACAGGATGCCACAGGATGGACTATGGCACTTAAAAGTCATATCACATTGATATAACTAAGCACTGTATAGATGCATTTAAAAAGTTCATTAAGTGGATATGATTTTGTGAAATAACTACATGGCCCTTGTAAGACAAGGCACTTGGATGTACTAACCAGACCTATATTTTGCTTTTGGGTCCTGTCTTCCCACAGCTCAGCTTGTTCTTTTATGCAGTAAGAGAACTGCTGTGGCTTGTGATGCTGTTTTCTGGGACATTGATGCTCGCTTGGATGTTGTGACTTGGGCTTATTAAACACACTGGAGATGGAGCACACTTCTTACCCTGGAAGCCCAGGTGGACTCAGTGGTCAGGGGTGCCTTCTTACAGCTGCAGAGAATATATCAACTTCGCCCTTACCTGGATGAGCAAAGCCTTGCAACAGTCACACATGCACTGGTAACAACCAAATTGGACTACTGTATTGCGCTTTACATGGGGCTGCCTTTGAAGATGGTCCAGCAACTGTAACTGGTACAGAACCGTGCCGCACGGTTAGTGAGTGGTGTTGCCGTGCGGACTCATATTACGCCAGTTTAAAAAAATTTACACTGGCTGCCAGTTGCTGCCCGGGCCCAATTCAAAGTGTTAATGCTTACATATAAAGCCCTAAACGGCTTAGGACCTGGCTACCTAAAGGACCGCCTTCTTCCATATGAGCCTGCCCATACTTTAAGATCAGGCCAGGAGGCCCTGCTGAAGGTGCCATCCGTCAAAGAGATAAGGGGGTGGCATGTTGAAGCAGGGCCTTCTCGGCAGTTGCCCCTCAACTCTGGAATGCCCTCCCTACGGAGATCTGCCTGGCACCAACACTTTTGGCTTTTCGGCACCAGGCAATGACCTTCCTGTTTGGCCAGCATTTTAAGTAGATTACTCAGTTGGACACATGAGCAGCAGAGTTGTATAATCTATAATTGGTATTGTATGTTGATTTAATTGTATTGTATTTTATAGTTTTAATAATTTTATTGTTTTATAGTTTTTAATACTTGTTGTATGCCACCCAGAGACCTTTTGGTAGTGGGGCAGTGGTAGTGGTAAACAAACAAACAAACAAACAAACAAACCTATACCATCTATGAATGCTAGTGTCATTCAGTATGCCTGGTGCCTCTTCTAACCATAGAGCTTTTCTATATGGTCTAGATTGGAACATTAGGGGGAAATGGTTTAAAACTGTATGGAAAGCCCCCTAAAGGGAATAATGCAAGACTCTCCATTTCAGAAAGCTGGCCTCTGTGTAGATGGGTGATGGAAGTGGCAGTGGAAAAAGATTTGGATCGGACAGCTCAATCCCTTTTTTAGAGTGTCAGGAAAGCCATAGGCACAATGGTTTCCTAGTTTGTTGGTCTTAAACAGTATCTCCCTTCGAGGCCTGAAGCTCTGGGAACTCGTGTTCTGTTGCGGATAAGCTAATGAACTCTGAGCAGAACTTTCAGCACTTCATCAAGCAACATTTCCCAGGATTCGTTGGGGAAAGGCAGGACAATTAAGAGCAGCCAAATAAAGCCATTATGTGTGTTCTCTAGCTATCTCTTCAGAGAACAGGAAAGATGAGGGCTGCTTGGATCCAAACGGTTTAGAGCAAAAATTGCCATTAAATTTCACCTTAACTGACATTGAGGTACATTTAAACGGCAAAACATCTGCAGGGATTTTAAGGAAAGTGCTCGAGAAATTCCAACTGGATGAGTGTGATTTCTCAAGGGGAGGGGTCCATTTTCTTACCAGAACATGCTAGCAATATCAGTTTCTTTAAGGCGTACATTTGCAGCAAATATTATTAAACATTCATCTCCATATTCCAGTTAGGTGGCTAAGCATGCCCCCACAGAACACACAACTTGTCTAAGGTAAAGACTATATATTTTGCCCCTGAATCCAACTATATACTTTCTTCATTGCCCAGGGCCTCAATGTGCTCATGCTTAATGATGAAGAGCTTCCAAAGTCAAGAAAATGTATATTGCTTATCCAAAGTGTTGGAACAGAAGGGAAATGTATATTTTATACCCTTTCCCTTGGTGGTGATAAAATACAATGCTGCACCAACTGTACTCAGGAATGTGTGTATGTGAGAGTGTATGGCAGAAGCAGATATCAAAGCTGATTGCTATAAATAGCAATAGAAATAGTTTTTACCCAATAGCAGTAACCGTGCTAAATTCTGTTAAAAATTAAGTTGACGGGTAATATTAGTGTTGAATGTGTTACACATATATTATATGGGGGATTGTGTATGACTGTTGTTGTTTTTTAAATTGTAGTTTTTATGGATTGGGTATGAATGTTGCCAGGTGAAAGAGTGTAGGGCTGTGTGTGTGTGTTTGGTTTTTATGTCAGTTTTAAATGAGTGTAAGTGATGTTCGGCATGTGAATGTTGGAGTATGTGTATAGATGGTTTGTTCTTAAATTGTAGATTTTACGTCTTGGATTTTTATGCTGGGTTGTGTAAATGACTGACTGGATGGCACTTTTAATCTCGTTGTATTTATACAATGACAATAAATTGCATTCCAATTCCAATTCCAATTCCAATTCATGAGCCTGAATAAATTGTTATAAATTTCATGAGCAGATACGTGCACCTGTAGAGTGTGTGTGTGTGTGTTTTAATAGTTTGTTTTTGCCTTCATTGGCCATGACTTTCCACTATAGACATGCATAGAAGCCTTGTTCCAACTATTGATTTCCTATCCAGCATTAATGGCCACTGATGTGGAAATCTCAGGGCCATCGCCACTGCATTTTCCGCATGCTAAAATGGCAAAAGGTGCAGAATCTGTCTCTAGCAAGAGTCGGTTGGAGGAATGGGCACATTTTCAGTAGATGCAATACAGCATGTTGGTATTTTTCAGCAATGACGGTCAAACTGGCAGCACATCATTTGAAACTGAAATCACACTAAAGGGAGAAGGACTCTTGAAATGTCATAAGGACAACCATGCTTTTTTTGGCTTGAGCTTTCTTGGACTGTAACCTGCTTCTTCAGCGATGCCCAGGGTAGACTCAAGGAGCAGATATTTCTACAGACTTAGAAGGGAGGGGGAGTGTGAAATGTAACAGAAATGCAAAAGGTCCAGCATAAGAATTCTCCATACATACTCATAAAGAGACCAGCTTAATATTACCTTAACTGAAATCACATTCCAAATGTGTAATTCCTACAGATGTTTGTCTCTGTGGAATAATAACTGCAAGTGAAGCCCATGTTTGCTTCAAGGTGACCAACCACTAAACATGATACAGTGGTACCTTGTATAAAGGAATTAATTCGTTCCAAATGAAATGATGTTAAGCAAATTTTCCTTTATACAAATTCCCATAGGAATGCATTGAAAATGGAGTGATCCCATTTTTATGTTGTACGGATTCTCCCCATAGGCAATTATGTTAAGCAAATTTCCCCTATCTCCGGAATT